>JAUTXW010005246.1:630000-1300704 GCA_030620095.1 Kuschelorhynchus macadamiae | reverse complement strand
TCAAATTCCACGTATGACATAGATCGTATCCAATCAGGAACTTAACTAAATATTTTTGAATTTTTATATTTATAAACTTTTTCTAATTTTTAGTTTTTTTGATTTTTCGATCCGACACCAGAACCTTAGTTTCTATTACATTTCTGATATGTCCAATGTAATGTTAGTGTTTATCTGCAACAGTCTGAGTTAGTTTTTTTAAATACATAATTCATCTTTCTTAAGTCTAATGGACATAGTTTTTGACATACTCATCACCAAATCTACAATTTTGTATGCTAATTTTTTAAGTAAAATAATGACCAAAAATTACTGCCAGTTGTGTCAGTTGCAGTACGAAAAACATCAGTGCCTCATACAAATTCTTTACTTTATACAGGTACCCGGTATCCCGTATAAAGCAAAACTACTTCTAGATCTCCCTACTCGTATGGCAATATTACGCTCATCTGGTATATAAAATTCGGCCTGAAATATTTACTGTATAAATATATCCGCTAATTTAATTCTACTTTTCGATCCATATCCATTTATATTGTTCACTTAAAGCATTTAAAGAGATATTTGCAAAAACGACTCCCGATTTTAGTCAAAAACTACATATTACCCAACTTAAAATAAGCAACAGTTTTCTTAAAAAATCGGTTTATTTCGTTTACCCGAAACTTCCCTCGTTATGAATCTTTCCTTTTATTAAAAATAGTGAACTGTAACCCAATTTAGTTCAGTACAGGGTGTCCCATTTTCGTAGGTTTTACGGGGTTTCCAGCTTATGAGTAGAGATAGAGAGATGCGGTTTTCGCGACACCATGCTACTTTTCGATGAAACTAAAGAGGCCGCAAACAGATTTGCCCTAACCATTTTAGTTTCCGTGCTACAGGGTGATTTTGAAAATTTGTCATTTTCGGACACCCCCTGTAACTCAGCTATCGAAAAATATATTTAAAATGTTTCAACTGGTATTTATAGATTTTTTCACGTAGAATTCAGTGGCATACTCAGATTTTTGCTGAGAGTCATAGTTTTTGACATATTGGCATAAGCTACTATTTTTTAAATGGGACACCCTATATATTATTTTTTCATCTTATTCTTCGTGTCGAGAGCTTTTCAAAAACATACCATAAGTCATATTTATTTTCATAAATAACATGAAAAAATGCATTTTTCTTTAAACGGATTTATGGCATAGAAGATCAATCGAAATAAGAGAAGGTGGCTGTGGTAGCCATGGCAACGCCAACAAAAATATGATCAGGCAGCCATTACTGCTGTCATTTTTGGCATTATTGCGTTTAAATTTTTCTTGACATCTATTATAATTATTGTTTTTAATATGGCTCAGAATCAAAAATTTGAATATTTTGAGAAATATGATATGAACGCGTGTTTTATATTGTCTAATGAAGATGCAGATCAGGCGGCAGAGCTTTATCTGAACAGGTTAGTTCTTTTTTATCTTCCTGCATTTTGACTTTATTGGTTCGCTTTATTTTATCGTAGATATCCCGAGAGAAGACAACCAGAAAAAAGAATTTTTCAAAAAATTAAAAATAATCTTTGCCAATATGGATCTTTTAACAAGCCTCGATCGCGAACTTACAATAAAGACAACGAAGAATCTGAGGTCAACGTTTTAGCCCTCGTTCAGACAGCTCCTGAAACATCTTGCAGGAAAATAGACGAAGAGGCGGGTGTACCGAAAACCAAAGTGCAGAAAATTTTGAAAAAGCACAAATTCAAACCCTATAAATACAAACTTGTGCATCATCTGCATCCTGGTGATGCAGAGCGCAGATTGGAGTTCTGCAATTGGTTTATAAATATGAAGGCAGAAGATATCGATTTTGAAAAAAAGATTATTTGGTCAGACGAGGCACATTTTACTAGTTCAGGGATTTTAAATAGACACAACACGCGATTTTGGAGTCAAGAAAACAACCATGTTATTTTTCCTAGGGAGCGTCAGGTTAGATTTGGATTCAATGTCTCCTGTTTTATTTTCAACCGAAAAATAGTTTACCAAATATATGAAGGAAATCTGAATTCGATTGGTTACGTGCGAATCCTAGAAGACGCATTAGGAATTTTGGATGATGTTCCCTTGGCTCAACTAAATGGGATTTATTTCCAGCAAGACGGAGCTCCAGCCCACAATGCCAGAATAAGTCAAAACTGGCTTAACGACCATTTTCCTGGAAGATGGATAGGAACACACGGACCTGTTCGATGGCCACCACGATCCCCTGACCTCTCAGTTTTAGATTTCTTTTTGTGGGGTTATTTAGAAAACAAAGTTTATGTAAGGCGATACGAAAACTTAGAACAACTAAGAATGGCCACCGAAAACGCTTTTGCAGAGTTACAAAGACAGTCATTTACAATAGAAAATGCATTAAAAAGAATTTTTAAAGTTTGTCACACTTGTAGGACACATAATGGTCTACAATTTGAACAATATTTGTAGTTTTAATGAAATTATAATTATTACCTTTTACCTACTTCCTATTTTTTTCTGATGCTGTTACTTTGTTATTTCGTTAATAAATATTTGTTAACTTTTTCCATGGCTCCACAGCCACCTTCTCTTATTTCGATTGATCTGCTATGCCATAAATCCGTTTAAAGAAAAATGCATTTTTTCATGTTATTTATGAAAATAAATATGACTTATGGTATGTTTTTGAAAAGCTCTCGACACGAAGAATAAGATGAAAAAATAATATATAGGGTGTCCCATTTAAAAAATAGTAGGTTATGCCAATATGTCAAAAACTATGACTCTCAGCAAAAATCTGAGTACGCCACTGAATTCTACGTGAAAAAATCTATAAATACCAGTTGAAACATTTTAAATATATTTTACGATAGCTGAGTTACAGGGGGTGTCCGAAAATGAAAAATTTTCAAAATCACCCTGTAGCACGGAAACTAAAATGGTTAGGGCAAATCTGTTTGCGGCCTCTTTAGTTTCATCGAAAAGTAGCATGGTGTCGCGAAAACCGCATCTCTCTATCTCTACTCATAAGCTGGAAACCCCGTAAAACCTACGAAAATGGGACACCCTGTACATAGTTACGCATATATTCTATCTTTTTAAATATATTTATTGGACCCCATTTTGTTCCTTCATATTGGTTTCCTACTAATATTATACCGATCTTTACCTATGTCACACTTGATTTTTGGGCACGTTTAAAATAAACTCATTAAGTATCTTTTACATTGACGTACATCGCCATTTTGTTACTTCATGTTGAATTCGTATCAGTTTATCCCTATATCACATATAATTTTTCTGCAAAATCTAAAGTCAAAAAAAAATATTTGGTTGTCATTTTGTTCCTCCATCTTGATAATTCGTAATTCAATTTCAGCAGTTTATTTTTATATCACACTTAATGCTTGCACAAAATTTGAAATTAATCTAATGAGTAGTTTTTTTAGACCGACTTTTTATATATTTTATTAGGACACCATTTTGTTTCGTTATCTTATGTTCATACTAAAATGTTACCAGTTCATTCCCATGTAACATGATTTTTGCGCAAATTGGATAATTAGTTTTTTCAGTAATAATTTTTTTAACGTTTGACTAGGCCGCCATCTTGTTCCGGCATATTGGATTTTTACCGAAATACTACCAGGTTATCCCTATATGACCCTTAATTTTTGACTAAAATTTGAGTCAATCTGATAAGTAATTAAGCTATGCCGCGAAACGACAGTCGGACAGACAAACCGACAGACGAGACGGACCGACGCTAAAACCGGAAAATATGTAAAACCTGAGAGGGTGATTTTTTTTTACGTATACATAATATTTTAGACTTAGAACCAGAGTTTTACTAATTGATTTCTATGCCAAAATTAGTGATAGCACATAATTGAAATTAGTTCGTTAAGTTTTTTTTTCAGCCTCCATTACGAGGGAAGTAAAAATAAAAAATGTCTGCATTTTTTTTTCGAAAGTCCATTTTATCTATTTTTTATAATTGGGAAAAAATTATATTTTTACATTTAGTAGCAAAAAGTTAGAGGTTTTCATCTGCTCAACCATCTTTTTCCCAGGAGATGATGTAGTAGGCAACGATATGAACCGATTCAAATCATAAATCGATGTTTCCAATCGAATTTGTATCGATATTAATCGATATGAATACATTTTTGGATCGAATTTTTCAAATCAAATCGTTGTAAACGATTGTCGATTCGTACCGATGTGAGTCTATTTTACAAATTCCCGATGCTATTCTAATCGATTTATCGATTTTCTCGTGAATTGATAATCGACTCACTAATTTTTGAATCACATAGGCTTAATCTCCACTATATTTATTCCCTCAATATTATCTTTTGTGTTAAAAAGATCTCGTGGTGTTTTTGTTTTCATAATTGGAATAATAATGTGAATGCATTTCCCTCCATCTTAACATTTTGTGGATGCGAATTTGTCAAATCAGTACGCCTACAGACACTCGCAAGCCCCACTATCAATGAAATATTTATCATAGAGTTACTTCTATTCTAAAATGGGATATGTAATAGATCAAAAAAAAGTCTTCACTAAGACCAGTAAGCTCACCCCACTCGCATTGCAAAACATCAAAGCTATGGTAGCTGCTGAACTAAACATTCATCAACCAAACATTGAGGACAGTGGGCAGATGCCAAACCGATCCCACATACAAACCAGCCCAACTTTGTGCAAGAGAATATGCAACCTCACTCAATGCTCAGTAGTGGCGAAGCTCTTAGCAACAACTCACGACAGATGACAAGAACCATACAACGCACAGGACAAGTGAATCATTCGCCCAAAGCACCATACACACAGCTAAACCTCAGACCGTCTCTCACACAAGCAATCAAATTAGAAATGAAGTCACATCTAAACAAATGGTCAGGCTTCGATCCTACAACAAGAGATCTTATTCCTCGTGTAATCTTCAACGAACACAATTCCCGAGTACATAACGAATGCGAGCACAATTGAGGACATTCATAGAGTGACCTACGCAGCAGCTATAACCACGATAACACAGAATAATCAGAAACTCCCGCCATGACACAGAAACACCAACAACATAAACCAAAATTCAAATGGCAGATAAGGATCGAAAACAAAATTAAGAAAATTAGAAAAGAATTGTGACATCTTACCCAATCCATAAACGGCAACAAGTCAAAACGTATCACACAAAGTGTAGAGAAAATCAAATCTGTATCTCCGGATCACACGCTTAAAAAAATCCTTGACACTCTGAAGCAAAAATTATCCGTGTATGCCGCAAGACTCTGAATCAAATAAAAGAAAGGACGCTATCAACCTGTTTCGAAGAAACGAAAAGCAGTTCTTCCAAAAAATCATGAACCATGAGGAGGCACGAGTAATAGAACCACCGACCAAACAAGAGATCACGGAATAATGGAAAAGTATTTGGTCAGAACCGCAACTACACAATAATAACGCTTCATGGATTAAAACGGAAGAAAACAGATACAAGTGCTTGGAGGAACAAGAGGACTTTGCAATGACAACACAAAAAGTTGCAGAAACAATCAAATTCACGCATAACTGGAGATGTCCTGGAATAGATAACATTCATAACTTCTGGTATAAACAGTTTGCCTCCACACATGAAGCTCTCACTCGCCAAATTAATGAAAATATTTTAAAACCTAACACACTCCCCAGTTTTCTCACCCAAGGAATAACATACCTTAAATCCAAAAATTCAGACAATAAAGACCCGTCAAATTACCGACCCATTACGTGCCTTCCAACCCTATATAAGATCATCACAGCCACAATTACCAGGAGAATAGAACAACATCTAGCACACAAAAACATTCTAACAGAAGAGCAAAAAGGGTGCAGGGAAAACAGCCGAGGATGCAGGGAGCAGCTAATTATAGACAGCGTCATCATGGAACAAACCAGGAAAAATTATAGAAACCTTCATACTGGTTACATAGATTACAAGACATATTGATTCGATACCCCACAGTTGGCTAACCAGAGTGCTAGAATTATATAAAGTCAATAAAAACATCAGGCAATATCTTATGAAAATTTTGAGTACGTGGAAAACTAAAATCAACCTGAGAACACAAAAACAGCACATCGATACAGAAGAGATCTACATCAGACGAGGTATATTCAGGGAGATTCATGCCTCTGTCTCAATCCACTCTCAAACACACTGAATAACACAAACTTCGAATTCCAAATTAAACACCAAAAAAATAACCTACACAAAATAAACCATCTCTTGTACATGGATGACATAAAATTATATGCAAGCACAAAGGCATAGCTAAAGGAACTTCTTAAAATCACAGAAACGTTAACCCTGGACATCAACATGGAATTTGGTACAAGTAAATGTAAGCTACTTCATATCAACAAGGTACAATGGAAAGACTACCCCACGAGGGAAACAATCAACAATGAAACTATAAACCTAGGCTTCTATCAAAGCACCAAAATTAACCACACTCATATCATCAGAGCTCAAAACGGAATTTAAAATCAGACTAACAAAGCTACTAAAAAAAACTGAATTCCAGAAATCTAACGAAAGCTATTAACACCTTCGTCGCACCTATTCTTACGTATTCGTTTGGTATCATTAAATGGTCACACATAGACATAGAAAACATTCACATTCTCATACACTCTGAATTCACTAAACACAGGAAGTTACACTACAGACTCACCATCGAGAGAAAAGAAAGAGGGAGGGGAATTATAGATATATAATCGCTAAATAAAAAACAAATTTACGAACTCAGAAAATTCTTCCACAACAAACAAACTAACCTCCACCAGGTAATAGTGAAGGCAGACAAGAATTATACACCGCTCGACCTATCTCAAACGAGCCACGCAGTAGACGCACACAGTTACATCCAATCACAACTAGAAAAGATGAACACCTGGTCTGAAAAAACACTTTACGTAAGACACAGATACCACATAAAGCAAGACCACAAACATAAAAAGCTTTCATATGGTTACAAGAAGGGCAGCTGTTCCTCGAAACAGAAGGCTTCCTGCTTGCCATCCAGGACAAAGTCATAGCGGCCAGAAACTATCGAAAGCACATCATCAAGGACACAACCATTGAAGATGAGAGGTACGAGAGGTGTAGGAGATGTAACTAGCAGAGAGAAAGGATCGATCACACAACGAGTGGATGTAGAATAATGACCAGAACTGAATACACCGCGAGAAACATCTGAGCAGCGAAGGTCGTTCATCAAGCATTAGCCACAACAAACAAACTAACGGAGAACACAGAGCCTTATTACCATTTAACACCAACATCCATACTTAAAAACGAAGACTACAAGCTCTTCTGGGACATTGACATCCACACAGATAAAACAATCCCCGCAAACAGACCCGATATCACCTTTCAATCCAAAAAAGAGAAAATTACTTATTTAATTGACATGGCTATCCCCAACGACGAGAACATCCAAGCGAAATACAGTGAGAAGATCGCCAAATACACCGATTTGGCAATGGAAGTAAAAAGGCTGTAGAAACAGGAAAGAGTCATCATTGTCCGTCTCGTCATATCAGTAACAGGTCTCACCCCAACAACGTTTACATCGCGTTTGGCTCAATACAGACATTCACAGGAACATCCAAAAATCGGTCATTTTGAAGACATGTAGCATCGTTAGATCATTTCTTAGTACACAACAGTTGTTTTTTTTTTATTTCCTTTTTTTTAATTTTATTTTTTTGTACTGACATGGTATAATCCCATCAGTATAAAATACAACCACAGGAATACTGTGAGACATCAAGTTATAATAATAATAATAATAATAATAATAATAATGATAAGCACAACAGAGCTATCTGGATCAGTCGAGAAAGAAAAAGTCGCGAAACAACGATCCATGCCTACTGTTACAAGTTCGTGTTAGATCAAAACCGGCAAGTACACATCATCCTCAAGTGGGTGTTGTCGTCGGTGTTGCCAAATCGACCGCAATTACGAATATGTTATGATTTGTTTACTACCGAGGTCTTTTTTTTGTTTTACTTTCTTTTTTATCACTAGATTTAGCATTTGCAAGTCACAGTCGCTTTTCATGAAAGTACCTTTCTCAAAACAGCCGATTCTAATTTGTATATCCAAAGAAAAATGGTTTATTGTATGCGAATAACGCATGTCTGGCAACCACGCAATACTTACGTATTGGCCGAAATTCCCATAGTAATGCCTACTTATTTTCAAAAATTCCTATTAGCGCCCATTAATTCCTTACCAATGCCCAGTATTGCCCAACAATTCCTAGTAATGCCTACTAATTCCTAGTACTGCCCTCTAATTTCTTCGTAATTCCCAGTAATTCCCAGAATTTGTACACCGTAATTCCTCAGCGGTTTACCCCTCGGGGGCAACCAAGTTGAGAGAGCCCGTACATTTCAGTGCTGAAATGATGGTTAGTTGATATATGATAAAGAATAATTAAAGGCATATTTTGAAAGCGATTATTATTGATAATATTTTTTGTACCTCGAAATAATAATTGTCCAGAAACATAGTTGTCATAAGATATTAATTTGTAACTTTTCAAGACTCTGTGGATATGAGGGTTTTAAGTAAGTTCATTATTGACCTAAAAGATGAACTCACCAGAAAGAATGAAACTTAACTATAGTAAAACACTATATTTCATTTGCAACGAGTTCCTTAAATTATCGAACATTCCAACTTCTAAAAACTAACGCAAGCTTTTGTGTAAACGGAATAAATTTATTTGGATTAGACGTCTCCTATGAGAGTGTAACTAACGATTTAAGGACTCATTTGTGGCTTTCACTAATTAAATCTGACATCGTGTTTTGACAGGGCTTCATATTTCCTCCAAGAATCTCGTCAAGCCGAACTAATGGAAACCAAAGAAGTTAATGGAAAACGCAACGGCGGCGGGAAACAAAGAGACCGGGGGAACCGGAAGGGGGAGAGCGACGCCGGGGAATTTCCCCATCCTGTCACACCACAATGCCGGCTGTAAGTTTCTACATGCAGAACTCATTAATTCGCCCGTCTTCCTTCGTCTTGTAACTTATTAACGACAGCCAATGAGAAACGCTGTCTATTTACCGCGCGTTCCTTTGTTCACGACGTCTTCTCGCCACTTTCGGAAGGAAGGAGGTGCCTCCTCTTTGGCCCCCCTTTTGTCTCCCCCGGTGCCCTCGTCTTCCGTCTTCCTTGGAACTTTATTTCAGGCTGGCGTGTTTCGAGTCGCGAAACTTATTTTATTGGCAATAGTGTTTCGCGGAGTTGGTTATTTGATCTTGATAGTTTTGAAGAGGGGTGCTGATGTTCAGTTAAAATCTACGTTATAGTCCAGGAAAAGCAAACATTAACAACTGACAGAAAAATCTAACGGCTAAATTTTTGCCTAAATCTTGGCGGTAACTTTTTTTTAGCTGAAATGTGATATATTCACAAAATATTTTTTTGGGTCTTTTAAAGCATCTTGAACGTTGTAATTAAAAAAATTCTTTGCGGAAACTCCCAAACTTTATTTTATTTATTTTTAAAATTCTTCCTAAATGAAATATGATACATTCACAGCATATTATTTTTTACTTCTGACTGGAACCTAGAAAAATTTCCTGAAGAAACTCTTCTTTGTTATTTTATTTATTTATTTATTCACTTTTCAATTCCCGTTTAGCTAAAATGTGATATATTCTCTTTTTTTAACTTCTATAAACCCTCCTGAATATGGTAATTAAAAAAATTATCTGCTGAAATTCTCAATTTTTAATTTATTTTTATACTTATTTTCTAACTTTTTCCTAACTGAAGTGAGATACATTCACAACGTACTTTTTTTTGACTTCTATAAAGACGCGAAAACAAAATTGCAAGAACTTTTAAAATCTCAGATGTCAAAAGCAGGTCTATTACTAAGATGTACACGGTCTTTTACTTAAATTCCAAAAAAGTTGCTTTTTACTTGAGTGAAGTAGTTAAGAAATCATGGTTCTTGGGATTAGATAGTGCCATATTAGAGCTACTATGCGACGTTTCGCCTTCGATTGCACGAGGCATTTTCAGGGATCTTTACTGATGAGCTCGGAGAGATTCAGGCAGGCTTTTATACCCGACCTGTGCTCGCCGAACTGTGTCCCTGTGTTAAGATCAGTTTCCACGTGTGATGTAGACCGTAACTTGTATCTATATAGAAAATTTTTGCATGTTTAAAAATATCAATAGATTCTCTAATTTTTCGTTTATAAAATCCTGCAACCGATTCTAGAGAACCTTGGTTTTCTTTACGTTTATAATATTACCAGTAGTATGCTGGTGTTCAGCTGCAGCAGACTGAACAATTTGTTTCTTTTTAATACATCGTTCATGTTCCTTAAGTCTAGATGATATTGAGCATTCCATATACACTTATCCACAAGAGCAAGGAATTTTATATACTCCCTCCTTCTGTTTGAAAACGTACAATATCTTTCGGGAATCACAAGTATTGTCCAATCTTCTTATGTGTATTGAAGATTGTACATGTTGGACCGCCGAAGTAATCGTCCTATTTTGTCTGTAGTGTAGAACAACCCTACCTAATGAGGACTCCTTAACATTCTCCTCTGTCGGAGTTGGGTTACTATATCTTTTAATTGAACACGTAATACCTTCAGTGCAAACGAAATGGCTCTAAATAATAGTGAGTCAGTAACCGATTTCTTTTATGGTAGATGGTGGTGGGAATTTGCATTTTATAGATAGATATTTATTGTACGCATTGGTTTTCTATACACAGAATGTCGTAATGTACCATTTTCCTTCCTTTGAACACAGACCTCTTGAATCTATCGAAATTTTAAAAAACACAAATAGAGGTACGGGTTACGGTCTACATCACATGTGGAAACTGATTTTAACACCGGGTCACGGTTCATCGAGTCGGGTATGAAAGTCCGCCGGAACAGCCCCGAGCTCCCAAGAACTATGATTTTCTCAATTGAACAAAGCCATGAAAGCTTCCGTTCTATGTGAGTGAAGTGGTGTTTTACTTATACATCTTTCATGCTTCTTAAATCTTGTAGACACAGACCATCTTTTATACTTTTTACCGCAAGAACAAGAAATTTTATAAACTCCTTCTGATTCTGATTACAAAGGAATTTTATTGGTAACCAAAAGCATTGCCCAATGTTTTTGTTTATATTAAAGATTGTGCGAATGTAGTACCTTGGATAAAAGGTAAAACCGCAATACTTGATCGTTGACTATCTAATACTAGTTTAGGTCTGGGATTATTACACAAGCCAACATACATTTTGGTGCCTGCGATTTTTTAACTGCTCCTGGGTAATTTTTGGATGCAGAATGTAAAAAACTTCTCAGATTTTGTTTATCGGGTCTAGCTGCTTAAAAAAAAAACTGTGTATATATTTTACGTTATAACTGTTATAATATATAATATTACTATTGCCAGTTAAAAAAACAAAGCCACATGGATTTTAGTATTTATTGCAAAAAATTAATTTACATAATTACATTAGTCACTAATCACATAAAAAATTTTTTTTATGCGACTTTCTAGAATGGAGTTTACTAGGGCAATCTCGCTGAAGGCTCCAGCAGTAGCCCGCCATCATGTGGCTTTCCCATCGTTCTTGATAACGATCTTCCATAGTTTTAATATCCTGATGGAATCTTACCCCCTGTTCTTCACTACAATCACCTAAGTTTTCTGGAAAACGATCTAGGTGGCTGTGGAGGTAGTGAACTTTTAAACTCATGTTACAGCCGAGAATATTAAAATTTGAAAGCATAGTTTCCACTAATTCTACGTAATTATTGCCAAGAAAATGGTGTACCACTTGAACAAATGAACACCAAGCTTTAGATTCAGTCTCGTTTATTGATGTGGTGAATTGTGGATCTTTAACAAGTTGCCTTATTTGAGGACCATCAAATATACCAGCTTTTAGTTTTTCCGTGCTAAGCCTTCACAAATTGCTTCATTAGGCCTAGCTTGATATGCAAGGGCGGAAGTAAGATTTTTTTTTCTTTTGAAACCAAAGGTTCGTTGATCACGTTTTGTTTTCCTTGAATCATGACATCCCTTGAAGGCCAATTTTTGTTAACCCAGTGCTCATTTTTAGCTCTGCTGTCCCAAAGGCACAAAAAACAAAAATATTTTATATAACCACTCTGCTGTCCAAGGAGGAAGTTAACCATTTTTAAATCAACACAAATTGCCCACTGATGTTCTTCGTATTTAATTTTTCTCAAAACTAATGCAATTGTTTTATATTCTTCCTTCATGGTAGTAGATTGACCAATAGGAATTGAGCCATGTTTGTTACCGTTGTAAAAGAACACATTTTAAACTACGTTTTGAACTGTCAATAAAAAGGCGCCAATCATCTGGAGTGTATTCAGGCAAACCCATTTTTTCTAAGAGCCCTTTTATATTGTTACAGAATACCAAGTCATTTTCCTTAGCGAAAAAAGGCAGCAGATCCTTATCTCTTTTACGATAAAATGCAATATTAGTACCTGGACAAAGTAGATTTTTTTCTTTTAATCTGGATGCCAGTAATTCAGCGGATTCCTTTGAGAGATTTATGTCTCTTATAAGATCGTTTAATTCTTCTTGATTGAAACACTGCGGAGTTGCTAAATCTGCTTCAAATTCGCTGTCGTTTTCTGATTGAATTCTTTGAACTTCGTCAGACGTTGATGTTTCTGTATTATCTTCTGTCAGTTCGGGTAGACTGCTGAATGATGGAACGGGTATTTCTTCCGAATGCGCTACAGACCTTCTTGCAGAATCTAGATCAGGATATGTCCATTTGTGTCTATTGTTTCTATTTATGCCTTTAATATTAACGAGACAAACATAGCAGTCGTCATGATGGTTTCGCGGTTCTCTCCAAACCATTGGTACACCAAACTTTAGGCACTTCTTCTTTCCAGTTGTCCACTGTCACAAATGTTCAACACATGTTTTACATATGAAATGTGGGGCCAAAATAGGCAAGATAAGCTCTTTTCACAAAGTCAGAAATCGTTTTTCTGCTCTCTTTCAAAGTGTATTCACCACACACACAACAAAAAACATCGGGATGATTTACACAGGTACGTCTTTTTGTGGATGCCATTGTTTCAGTTTAGTGTCTTGATACTACAAAACGACCAAAATTTACACAAAATGATAGCACAACTTTACTTGGGAAAACTCAGTAATATACTAAATCGAGTACAGCCAAGCAGGCATAGAAGGATCGGGTCATAGGCAATTACAGGTATAAAAGTAATTAAGAGCAGTGTATTGAGTAGTTCTTAGTATAGGAACATTGGGTCAGGGACAAGTTCAGGTATCCATTTGGTTAATTAGATTCTGGGAAATTTCTATTTTGACGATTAAGTACATATTTATCTCTTTATTTGTTGTCCTTTATCAGAAAAAAATATCAATTAACCTGTAACCTGTATCTCAAAGACTAGAGCTGATAGAAAAAATCTGGTGGCATTTTTGGAATCAACACTTTAAAAACATCTAAAATCAGATGTTAGATTTCCGGCACCAAATTTTTGTTTTCGTTTTGTTACCCTGTGTTATAATACCTAATAGAATGCCTAATATCTTCAGTATCCATTTAATTTTAAAGTTTCAGTCGGTTTTTCTGTCTAGTCCGGAATTGAATTTGCATCACATATTGACAAAGCCCAAAATACTAATGAATTGACAACGAATTGTTTTCGAGATAGATGATGGTGACAACTAAAATTTAAATATTTATCGTGCTGTTCTCTTACTTTTGTACACAAACATCAAGGAAGGGAATGGCACCATATGACGCAATTTTCATAGTGAATTTTATATTAAAATGTTGATGGTTTTCCATGAGGACATGTTACAATAGTATCATCTACATATCTATACCAATTATTAGTCTGTAAAGGAGCAGAGTTTAATCCAATTTCCTCGAAAGCCTCAATAAAGATGTTCGCTACTAATATGTCAAAAATTATAGAAATTGATCGTCAATAGGCACATTTCTAAACAGGGATTCAATTCACATCAAACTGACTAAAATATCAGCCGTCCTTATTAAGAACATGTTGATTGACTTGAAGAGATTTGGAAAAAATAGACAGTTTTACACGGAAAGCCCCTGTTATTACAGTATTTTTTAAGAATTCTTAAAGTTGCACGTTGTTGCCGAGTTTAACTTTGCCACATTAAACAGTTTCTTATAAATAGCGAGTAAATTACAAATATACAAATACAAAAAACAAAAATATTTAAAAAAATATATAACATATATTTTAAAAAGTGTTAAAAACGTCTGTCAGCAAACTTGTCATACATTAAATCCATTTCATTCTGAATAATAATCTTTAAAGCAGAAAATTCCTTTAAGTTTTTTTGGCTAGATAAATAATATATCAGGCAGGTATGATTGATGAAATTAGAACCTAACTGCCTCAAGCATTGACTTAAGTGAAACTGACATTAACATATTTCAAAATTGTGTAGAAAATCGGGCTTAAAATCTGGCTGGTTGGATACAGAGATACATCTAGAAAGCAATAGGTTAAATAATCACTGTTTTGTTGTAACAGAAATCAGAATAACCTAACCTAACCTAACCTAATAGAATGGACCTATCGAAATACGAAAATGACAAATAGAAAGTTGTAGCACGTAGGGTTTTCTTCTTAGAGCTGTAGAACCATATCGAATGTTACGATACTTAATATCTATAGAAAAAATTATTTCAGAAGATTCTTAACCCTGTTTATTGACTATGTTTACAGTTTTCGCCTATTAAACATACCATACATCTAAGAGAAAAGCAAACGAGAAAAATGTTAACTTAAAACACCAATTAAACTTTATTTTTTCCGTTTATGAGGTGTCTTATCTTCTCTCTTCAAAAACCAGCAGTAGTCACCCATCATGGCTGTATCCCATCGTCCTTGGTACCGAATTCCCATTGTTCTGATATCTTGGTGAAACCTTTCACCCTGCTCTTCACTAACAGCTCCTAAATTTTTAGGAAAAAATGACAGATGGGAATGGAGGAAGTGAATTTTTAATGACATTCTGGCACCAAGCGCTTTATAGACATCTAAGAGTTCATTAACTAATTGTTCATAATTTTCATCCATATTGTTGCCTAAAAATCCTCTTACTACATTAACAAATGAATTCCATGCTCTGAGTTCCTGCCTGGTAAGCTTTTCCGTAAAATTGACATCGTCCAGCAATTTTCTGATTTGTGGCCCAATAAAAATGCCTTCTTTTAATTTGACATCACTTAACTGGGGAAAGACTTATCTTAGGTATTTAAATCCATTACCATCTTTATTCAAAGCCTTCACAAAGTTTTTCATCAGCCCAAGTTTAATGTGAAGAGGAGGCAAAAGGACATTTTTGGGATCAACAAGAGGTATAAATTTAGCGTTTTGAGATCCCGGTAGAAATTCGCTTCTTTCTGGCCAAATTTTTGTTACATGATGCTTATTTACTGCACGACTGTCCCACGAACAAAGAAAACAGCAATATTTTGTAAATCCCCCCTGAAGTCTCACTAAAATCGCTATAACTTTTAAGTCCCCACATATCTGCCATTTATACCTATTGTAGTTTATTTTATCCAAAATCGTCAGCATATTTTCATAATTTTCTTTCATTGCAACTGAATGGGCAACTAGTATAGAGGGTTTTATATTTCCATTATGTAATAATACAGCTTTTAAGCTATATTTAGATGACTTTATGAATAAGCGCCAGTCACGGGGAGAATGTTCAATATCAAGTTCCTGCATTAAACTGTCTATATCAGTACACTCGCACAACGAATTTTCCATACTGTAGAATTCAGAAAACATAACATTTCTTTTTCTGAAATTCGTAATTTGTGTTTCTTTGGCCAATAGGTTCCATTCCTTATGAAGGGAATCCAGAAGTTGCGTTAGAAGTACTGTTGAATGGATAACCCCAAATCACGAACTAAATCATTTAATTCACTTTGAACAATCAAATGTGGCTCGCCGGAACTGGTACCTGTGATAAAAGTGGGATAGGTGCACTGTTCTTCTGAGCTGCCTGATGATGCGTTATCTCCATTATCTCCCAAATCAATAGCTTGCCAATTTAAAGGCGCAATCGGCACTGGCAAATTTGCATTATGAGGAACAGGTCGTATGGCAGATTGCAAATTTGGGTATTCTATATTGTGCTTTCCCTGTTTAGAATAAACTTCAGTCTTTGTCAGGCAAAAATAACAATCATCAGAATGATTGGTGGGTTCTCGCCATACCATTGAAACTGCAAAAGGCATACTTTTTTTCTTTCCCTTCATCCACTGCACCAATGATACACTACAACTAACACAGCACACATGGGGAGCCCACCGCTTATCTTGATCCCCAATTAACACACCAAAATATTTAAAGTAGGCTTTTTTAACATTTTCGGAAAATGTCCTGGCTTGTGATTTCACCAGAAATTCTCCGCAAATGTAACAAAATTTGTCAGGAGAAATTTTGCAACTGCGGCGCGACTCGACATTCTCGTCTTCACATACACTTTCTTATCCATACACAATATCGAAACTCAACAGAAGAGTGATGTTTAACGTTTATTTTATGTCTAATGTTGTAAACAAACGAGTCTAGGTAATTTTTCCGTTGTAAAATGGACCCATTTTAGCCGCCCCACAATAAAATTGTTTACCCGCCAATATAAAAGGTTCTGATTAGGCTATTAAAAAATGGTACGTATTAGGGCTTTTCGAATATTTTTTTTATTATTGGGAGGGTGTTTCCATTGTGAAAAAAATTAGTTGGCCTGTGTTAGAAAAATCTTGTCGAAAAAGAAGAAAAAAAAGACCCAGACTTGCTCCCAATGATTAAAAGTACTATAAGCAAAATTGAGAAAGTGTTTCGAGGTAACATAGGAATCCCCATTGGATGGGGGAAGTACATACACAGCGGCGGCAAAAAAGTAATATTTGGGCCGAAATTATTACGTGATTGGGCCCATATTTTTTGATAGTAGCTCAGGCGCGTATCCAGAAATTCAGTTCTGGGGTCCAAACCGTGAAAATTTGTTAATATGTGCCTGCAGTAACTTAACTGGGGAGAGAAATTTGTAATTTCTACAGTCTACAGCAAGAACTTGTTCAAAATATAGCAGTTTGGTTTTCCAATGCGTTGAATCTACAAGTGCTAAAATGCGAATATCTGATTTCTGCAGGATGGGGAGCATTCTCATTATGCGAGACCTGTTAGTAACTATCTGAACCAAATATTTTCAAATATTGGAAGAAGTGGTTCAATAGAATGGCCACAGAGGTCTCCAGATCTTACTGCATTTGATTTTTTTCCTGTAGGGTTACTTAAAAAGTAAGGTCTTTAAAACAAAACCACAGACTATTGTGATAACAAAAGAACGAATAAGATAAGAGTGTGGAGTTATTACACCAGATGTTATTCAGAATGTGAAAAAGGAATGTTATTAATCTGGTTTGTTTATCTTTAAAAACACCAGAGAAATTTAAGAACAACCCTGCCATAAGATTCAGTGTGTTAGAGAGAGACGGTACATGCTCTGTTCCATAATGAAGTTGATGGGGACAGATTCTCTCTTACGGCAGAGTTCTCAAATTTCTCGGCTCTTTGAAGACAAAGTCTTCAAACTAGATATATTTTTAATCTCCAAGAAGGGACCCACTTTAGGGACATATAATGTTATACAAGGTATCCCATTTAAAATAGAGAAACAGGTAAAATATTGTAAAATTGATAGCCATTTGTTTTTTGGTTGGCCCTGGCTAGCATTAAAACTAAAACTATGGCAGGTTAAAATGTTATCAAGATAACTTGATCGCACTGTACAGAGTTTTTACTAATAATATGACATTCTTTTAAAGCCATTATTTGAAGGAATATGAAAAAAAGTTTTTAGATTTTTTGTGGGAATTTTAGAAAAATAACTGACTATCGGAAAATTAAATTCTATTACATTAAAAATATAAAATCTCCTCTTTTCAAAAATATATAGTTTGTCTATGTTTGGATAAGTAATTTTTAGAACAATTCGACGTTAGATTTGTATTTTAGATTAAATTTCCCTGAAAAATGATGGATCCTATAAATTTTTCTTAGTAGACCACACGTGAAAAGACCTACGGCGCTACTATTTTATCCTATTTATTTATTTGCTTATTGTTCCTGCTGAAGATACCTGCTGTCTTAAAAGAGTCCTCATCGGACCATAGTACTTTGACAAGAAGTTGCGGTTATCTTTATCTAATTTCCTTGTATACATGCAGAAAATCGGTGTCTGTGGGTTTTATTCTCTACTGATAAATATTAGACTGGCCTACTTTTATGAGAATGATTTTATAAGGTAGAAATATAACTTTCGAACCGCTTGGCTTCAATTTCTACATCTCCAGGTCTAGCAACTCCAAGGCAATAATAAGGCTACAAATTTTCAACGTTTATCTGTATAACACAATTATTTTTGTAAGTAAGTAAGTAATTAAGTAGTTTTTCACGCTCTATTTTTAATTATTTTTTTAACTGCCATTTTAATTCGCCATAAATTCATACCAAAATTTTACCGGTTGAATCCTACGTAATTTTTGGTTTTTGTGCAAACTTTGAGATAAATTGCTTACGTAGTTTTTTAGTAATAATTTTTTTAACAATTTACTAGGCCGGCATATTGTTTTGCCAAAATATTACCAGGTCATCTTCATCTGACCCTTAATTTTTGACCAAAATTTGAAGTCAACCGGGTACGTAGTTTTTTAGCTATGCCGCGAAAAAACAGACCGACAGATAGACAGACAGACCGACGGAAAATCTCGAAGAATGATTTTTTACGATTACAATATTCTCCTTTTACGAGGGAAGTAATAATACTTTTGGGTACATATACACAACAGGGTTGGATGTTATGAAATCAGAATATTTAAAAAATTCATGCATTAATCGGCAATAATTTTTAAGAATTAAAGAAATACTCCGAATTTCAAAACTTTCTAAAATGTCATAATGCTAGGCGCCTAAATGCGCAACTTCACCATAATTTGACCGACACTGTATCTCTTACGATTTCCAAGATGCCAATGATGAGTCTCGAATCAAATTTTTAAATCTGCATTTATAACAAGAAACTGGCTGTCAAATTCAAGATCATAAGTTATGTCTAACTTATTTATCTTCATGTATTACGTACTGCTGTAATAAAAAGTTGCGTTTAAAACATATGAGTAATTTCAGAAAAGTCCGTCTTTTTTTCGGGCACTTTCGGGCAAACTATGAAAACAGTTATACAAAGTACACATGTTCTTCCACGAAATGTAGTATAAGGTTCCTTTAACACTTTCTAACATTTAAGTTAAATCTAAATTTATTTTTATCCCCAAAAATTCGTAAAGAAATTTGGGTAAAAACTAGTTTTATGTTATAGGAAAAGATTCAAATATACCCCAGATATTTAAAAGAAGTACTTAAAATATTTCTTTGACTAATTGTATGTTCAAGCAAATGTAAGCCTAAAACACGTAATTTTAATACTTTAAAACACGTAAGTTGGTGAGAGTGTTATTAAGTGGGTAAGTAGTTATTTTTAAAGAACGATGTAAATTGTTAAAGTGCAACTATCGTACAATAAGAAACTACCAAAACATTTACCAAATTCACACTTTTATTTTTTCTCAAATGTCCAACAGTTTACGTGGGGTCGTTGCACCATGTGCCGGTTGTTTTTCTAAATGTCAAAATCTTTATAAAGAATCTAAAAACTTTTATATATGTAAACTTGTAATCTTTCAAATAATGCTTTTAAAAACATGCCAAATTAAAAGGAAAAGCTATATATATATATATATATATATATATATATATATATATATATATATATATATATATATATATATATATATATAGTATGGATTCTTTGGGATCACCGCTAAAGCAATGGAATTTGGCTAACCATAGACACGTGTTTTTGACTTAAGGTCTTCATCAGTACAGTCAACTAGTTGAAAGACGAGTACAACTAGTGCCAAAATGAATACACAAAACAATACCAGAGTCACCAACAGGAGCAAAACCGACATTTGTGATTACCAAGAGAACATCCGAAATCTTCGCCGGACTTGATACTCTATTTACCACGGAGCAGCATATAGCCACCTGTGGCGAAACTCATAACCCAAGAGTAGTAAATCAAAATCAAATCGCGGTAAGAACTAGTATATAGTAGAAAATGGATTCTTTGGGATGACCGCTAAAGCCATGGAATTTGGCTAACCATAGACACGTGCTTTTGACTTAAGGTCTTCATCAGTACAGTCAAGTAGTTAAAAGACGAGTACAACTAGTGCAAAAATGAATACACAAAACAATACCAGAGTCACCAACAGGAGCAAAACCGACATTTGTGATTAAGTCAGAAACACGTGTCTATGGTTAGCCAAATTCCATTGCTTTAGCGGTCATCCCAAAGAATCAATTTTCTACTATATACTAGTTCTTACCGCGTTATATATTTTCTACTTTTGATTTACTACTCTTGGGTTATGAGTTTCGCAACAGGTGGCTATATGCTGCTCCGTGGTAAATAGAGTATCAAGTCCGGCGAAGATTTCGGATGTTCTCTTGGTAATCACAAATGTCGGTTTTGCTCCTGTTATATATATATATATATATATATATATATATATATATATATATATATATATATATATATATATATTATATATATATATATATATATACATATATATATATGTATGATAGTATGTTTTCATTCCACTTACACCAACGTCATAACAAGAAAATGATCCTTGTTTGGAACATGTTCTCCATCACAGCAGACACACTGATCCATTTTAGTCAAACGACGATCGCGATTTCGCTCTTATTAGAGCTCATCAGGCCGCCATAGACTAGCCAGCCCCGTGTAGGGCAAAGGCACAAAATTGAATCACAAAAACAACTACTCCGCTGGCTAATACCACGACCGGCATTGAATTACATTGTGACTCCTGGCTTTCGTTGGGAGTATTAAATGAGAGTATGTTTTCATTCCACTTACACCAACGTCATAACAAGAAAATGATCCTTGTTTGGAACATGTTCTGCATCACAGCATATATATATATATATATATATATATATATATATATATATATATAATTTGCGGCAAAAACTATTATTTTATAAAAGATTCTTTTACTTTTAAACAATTTATTGATACAATTAATATTCCAAATAATTACAAGCTTGTATCACTTGATGTAATTTCGTTATATGCCAACATTCCAAACGAATAATCGCAAAGAAATGGGACGCGTTAAAAGAATATACAACACTCGAGTTAAAAGATTTTATAGGGGCTGTAAATATCACATTAAAAAACAATTATTTTCATTACGAAGAAAGCTTGTATCAACGGATAAATGATATTTAGCACATAACAACTTAAAAACCAATTGGTATACCAAAAAGACTTTTTCGGGTCGATATCTAAATTTTAATTCCAATCATTCAAATGACCAAAAAAATAGTGTGATAGTAGGATTTACTGACACTAAGAATTATCAAACAAAGAACTTATCTAAAAAGAAAGAACGAATTAAAAACGAAAATCCTAAGTACGTTGCACTACCTTACACAAATAATTTATCAGAAAAATTGAATTCGATTCTTTCAAAGCATAATATAAATGTTTGTCATAAAGCCCATAATTTATTAAAATTTCTTTATAGCTCATTAAAAAGTAGAGCACCACAAAAAAAGAAATCAAACTTAGTTTAGTCAATTCCGTGTTTGAATGCTCTAAAAAATATATCGGAATTTTTTAATTTTTTTTTTCAATTATATTATTAAAACTGTATCTATTGACAATATGCCTTCGATAATAATTAAAATGTGTCAATTTAACTGATTATTTAAATATAATAACTATAAACTATTTAATAATAATATATATTTTATTCATGAAAGATATATACAATAGCATTTTTTCATATTATAAGTATGCACCTGAGCCTAGGAAGGCTTATATGTGCTATATTCATTAAAAATAGCATAATGTTTTAATAATATTAAAATTCCATGTTTCTATTTACACTTTCTTAAGCACAAAAAGTGTGGAGCGTGAACCCAATATTTAACTTAACAATTCGATTTGTAAATATGTGAAAAGCAAAAGAAAAAGTGAGTAAAATATTAAGATTAAGTTTTTTAGCACAAAAAATGTAAAGCCTAAGGAAAGAATACTTACTTATACCCTTAAGGTATTTTACCTTTTATTATTTAAAATAATTTAACTTATGGAAAATGGCTTTCAGCCAATTTTTCTAAAAATGTGAAAGTGGGGGCTATTCAGGTGAAGTAGGTGAAGTGCTACTTCACAAGGAAAAATAAACAAGCAAACATCTAACTACATTTATTATATATCTCTTAAAATTTTAGCTTTTACATTTATTTATTCACCTAATTGGACGAAAATAAACTGTACATCTCGAATAAATATTTTACTTGACCGTTGGCGTGATGTCTTTTTAAAACCTTCAATTGAACTTTATTATAACAACAGTGGCGCAAACCGCTTCGAGTTTGCCGGAGGTGCTATGTTTAGTTTACGATTTTCCTACTACGTTGCCATGACAAAGCGTACGCGAGGACGTCGAGCGCATGGAAGAATAGTGTTAACCAGAACCATACAACGCTCTCGGTGAATTGCTGCGGCAGTACACTACACCCACGTGTCGTTCAGGTTGGGGCGTTTGTTTACTTTTATTTTTTGCGGATTTCGCTGCAACCGGTGAGTTCCTTTGCAGTTTGCTTGACTGTTTGTTGGAAACTCCATTTAATCGACGGAAGCAACAAGATCAGAGGGATGTATTAAATGTAGAGCAGCCAAGGTTGGACTGGTTTTCGGCATACAAATGGTTATGTAGTAGTCAAATATTACAAAAATTGTTAAAATCTCTGCATAGCACTCTTTAGGTTTTTAATATTAGCTGAAATAAATGCATTTTCTTTTTTATTGTAAATATTGCTATTCACAATATATCTTATGTCTAATGGGAGCAAGTTGTACAGCTTGGTACCCAAGTAATCAGTTGACTTTAAAAATGTTGTGTTATTGGGTTTTGGCAGAATATATTGTTGGACTATATTTATACGTGTAGAATAATTATGATTTATTTTAAGTTTAAAGTTTGCATTTTTATGTACAAAATGCAAAACATTACGGATATAAATTGAATCGACATCAAATAAATTTGTATTTTTAAACAAATCTTCAGTGGGATAAAGTTTTGGTTTTTTTTATAAAATTTTGATTATCTTCTTTTGAATTATCCTTAAGGGATTAATATTTGTATCAAAAGTGCCTCCCCAAATTGGTATTGCATAACTAATTATGCTTTCCACCAGTGCAAAGTTGACAGACCTTAATGTGTGTGCATTTAGAAATTCATTAAGTTGGTATATTTTAAAAATTACCGTTCTTAAATTAGAAATTAACATATCAATATGGGAATCCCACTTTAAATATATATCTATTTTTACGCCTAAGTATTTAATTTCTTTTACTCTAGATATCAACCTATTTCAGTTTAGACAGTTGTGTACATTGGTACACGTATGAAACCTAAGGAAATCCAAATCATTAGGGTAATTTGTATTATTCAAAGAAAAAGTCATAAACTTAGTTTTATCCACATTTAATGTCAATAGGTTAATATTTAGCCAATCACAAACAATATTTAGTCCATCTTCAGCTTTACGTTTTACCTCATTCCAGGTATTGCCAGAAAATAAAAGTACAGTATCGTCTGCAAACGTTATTATTTTACCTGGAATAATAAGATCAAAAATACTGTTGACGTAGATTTGGAACAATGTAGGTCCCACTACTGTTCCCTGAGGTATTCCATAATTTAAAGCTTTTTCGTAATCACATTGACAATTATTCAATAGTGTTTTTTAGAAGCGATCATTTAAATAGTTCTTAACGAGAACCTCTCCATTACCCCGGATGCCATAATGACTTAGCTTTGAAATTAAAATTTCATTAGAAACGGTATCGAAGGGCTTTGCAAGGTCTAAAAAACCAATAAAGGTCTGCCCCCCTCATTTAAAATACTATGAATCTCATTACTTACTGCATAAATAGTATCAGTGGTCGATACTCCTTTTTTTAAACCCATACTGATTTTTAGAGATTAATTTAAACCTAATAATATCTATAATCTAAATAGCCCAAAATTCTACTTTTTATAGATTTTTCGAACAACTAGAGAAATGGGTCTATAATTTTTCATTTCAAGTGGGTCTCCAGATTTAAATATAGGCTTTATTGCAGAGTTTTTTAATAAATTTGGAAAAACACCAGTTTTAAGTATTAGATTTAAAATATGTACTAACGGTATCAAGATATATGGTGGAGTAATTTTTATCACTTCAGTTTTGATATTGGACCAGAACAATTATTTTTTAAACTAGCAATATTTAACTTAATCTCATTTTCTGTTGCTGGAGAAAATAATAGAGATTCTCTTATGTTTAAATAAACATTTTAATCTGCAATATTTTTATTGTTGGTTACTTTAATTGTATTTGCCATATTTGCCTCCACATTAATAAAATAAGAATTAAATGGTCTACATATTTCCGGGACACTTGTACTAATAGATCCATTAGAATTTCTAATTTGGTTTAAGTCTTTTTCCGGTATTTTGGAATTAGTAGATTCATTTATAATTTGCCAGAGTTTTTTCGCATTATGCTTAGAACCTGTTATTTTTTGTTTATAATAATTATTTTTAGTATTCTTTATTAATTTATTGGTGTTATTTCTAACAGATTGAAAATATTTTTTTAGAATAGGGTTATCTGGATTTTTTAACAAACGTTTCTTTGTCTCTTGTCTGTATTGCCCTAATTACCACATCATTAACCCATGGTTTTTTTGGTTTTAAGATTCTTCTTGAGAATACGCGTCTTTGCATTTTTATTTATTAGGTATTTAAATTTATTAGTAAATAGATTAAAAGCTTTATTGACGTCTGGTGTATGTATAACTTCCGTCCAGTGTTCACGGCTTATAGAGCGTGATAAACTGTCATAGTTGATACTTTTAATTCTACGTTCTAGGATCACATTTGCTTTATTTTGTTTTTGGAAAGTTATATTTAAAATTATAGGGTAATGATCCGTGACTGAAGATTCAAGTGTAAACGATTTTACATTAGGGCTTAAGTTATTATTGTTTATTTTTGTAAAGTAGTGGTCAATACAAGTTTGAGACCTTTCTGTTACTCTAGTAGGTTTACTAATATTTGGGAAATATCCAAGTATACACAACAAATTTAAATAGGATTTTACAACATGATTTTTTCTTATCAAGGATATCTATGTTAATATCACCCAAAAATATATTAATCTCATTAGTTGTTGTCTTAACAATTGTTTCTAAATCCGACATAAATAAAATGGGATCAGTTGACGAAGGTCTATAGCACACTATCAGATTAAAGCTCTTGCCGTGTTTGCAATAACCAATTTTAGAAAAAGTAACTTCATTCAGGCATATATGTTCAACTTTAGAAGTTAAGTCCTTTTTAATATAAAAAATAACACCATCATTTTGATTAAGATTTGCTGAGTTATAGTAAAAATTAAAATTTGGAATTTCAGAGTTATGAGAATTCAAATGCCACGTTTCAGTTAAAACCATAACATCATACCTACCAAGTGAGTTATCAAGCTGCACTAACAAGTCATCAAAATTTTTTGTAGACTTCTAATATTCAAACAAAATATACTGAGATGTTCTAAACCATCTGTTGCTCTTAAATCTCCCTCGATATTCTCCAATGTCTCACTATAAACACAAGAAGAAATATTATATGGGTCCACTGTCTTCAAAAGTTCCCGTGCTTCATTCATATGTTTATATAAAAAAAATCCTATAAAACAAAATTAATTTTAAAAAAATATATATAATACATATTTATACCCTAAGAAGTGATCTAAGTACATTGAATTCCCAAGCTGCTGAAATGAAACCAATTTGCTATAAAAAGAAATAATAAAAAAAAGAACCATTACGACACTACTCCAGTTAGATGTAAGCAAGCAAATATGTAACAGAAACCAGTGAGAAAAAGAAATATTTCCTTGAAAACACACAAAAAAACATATTTCTTAAATATACTTCTCCACTATATATAATATAATATCTAGAAAATGTTCAGATAAAAATAGGAATATAGAAAATGTTAAATTAACACAATGGGTACATATTATGTTTAAAATGTTAATAACAATAATAGTGCAGACCTTAAAAATATAGGTAGTAATTTTATGTTTTAAATAAACATTTTAATTTCCTGTTAATAGCACATTTAATTTATTTATATTAGTCACCACTTTTGTACTATTATTTATGCGAACATGCACCAGACCAATCTTTAGAATTTCATTTCTTTCTTTTGTTAGATCTTCCCTTATGGTAATTTTAGTTCCTTTTAATAGTCTTTTTTTGTAGTAAATCATATTTTTTACTCTATTTGAAAGAAATTTTATCAAGATTGGTCTGTTCTTTCCGTCTGCTTTACCTCCTATCCGGTGACAATAATCAATTTCGTTAGTATTTATCACGGCATCTAGTTTACTTTTAAATAAACTTAAAACGTTTTCCTCCAGATTTTCGTTGTGTTTTTCTTTGACTCTAAAAATTCTTAAAGTGTTCTTACGGCTGTGCTGTTCAATGTTGTCCTTTTCATTTTTTAGTTCCTCCATTTCCGACCTCAGATCCTGCATATTCTTAACCCTATTTTCTATTTTAATCTCATATTGAGCAAAAAGAGATTTTATTTTATTTTCGAGCTGTTCTGATGTTTTATTCGTTAAGGCATCGACCCACTTTTCGTCAAACTTAGCTAGTATTCTGGATGTAATTGCTTCCTCAATCTTATCCTTTTGCCTGGTAAAGCGAGTCATTATTAGCAGATATTTGTATTTATCGCCGCAATACAACAACAGATATATTTATATTTATCGCCACAATTTAAACAAGAATTTTTAACACAAGTAATTCCGATAAGAAAAGAAAAAACTGGCCTTTTTTTTCCGTTTCGCATCGACAAACAGCAGTATAGGGATATCGCACGTCTACCCTTGTCGAGACATCGAACTGAACTGAATGACAACACAATGCTTAGAAAACAAAATTAAAGGGCATAAATACACTAAAAATGCCTCTACTGCCCTTCACAAGCATGAACAAACAACAAAACACGAGTTTAATTTTCATGCAACCGAGACTTTAGCACAAGATAGGAATTATCGAAAATTGACATTTAAAAAAATGATAGAAATAAAAAATGAAAGTGAAAAAGTTAATGCTAAAAAGGATATTTGTGGTTTAAGTCAAATATACTCTAACCTAATTAAACGATACATTTCGAATTTCAAAAATCTTCTTTTCCATGTCTAAATTTTAAACAGAAAAAAATCTGCCTCTGTATATACATATTAAAAATATTATTTGTTTTTCACTGGTAGCTAAGCCGCTGATAAATTCTACCATTTTTATTATCACAAAAAAAAATGCTAACCGAAATGCTCCAAACCCAATTCGTCTAATATCATTTACTGTACAAACTCACAATTATGTAAATCGCTGTTTCAACGGACGTACCGTAAAAATTGAAAATTTTGTAAATAATGTATATATGTGTTTTATGTTTGTGTCCTTAAATATGTTTTTTATAATGTGACGGAACTAAATGGGTGTACTTCTATTTAAAAAAAATTAAAAATAAAGAGAAAATATGTTTTAAATTTAATATTATTAATATGATAATTTTATAGTTTTTAAACCTTTTAATGTTTCTAGTATGTATGATAATGTTTGCGTCTTTGTATTTAATTTCCTGTGTTTTTTTTTAACGGAAGAAAAGAAATTTTTAGAAATCAAGCATGCCGCAAGTGTGTTTGAAAGGGTTTTTCCAAAAACCATTATCGCAAAAAAAAAGAAAAAACAAAGTAGTAGCAGTAGCCTTTTTCGCGGACACCGTTAAACTAAAAATCTGATAAGGGACAGCAGTAATGCCTATTAAAATATTTAATCCTGCCCGAATCACATTTCAAAATGGTTTTAAACGCCGGCCATAAAAACATAACTGGTCGCCATAAAATCGTAGGTGGATCCACATTTAATCTATCCGGGCTTCCCATTCCTAACTCGCGACGAACAAAGACAAACTATTATAGACCCATGGCGGCCGAACAAGGCTTATTGAAATTTTATGGGGGTGAGACACCCCCATTTACCCCGACTACTTTTACCCTTATCTAGCAAAATAATGGCTGTCGGATGTTTTAAACCTTTTCGGGCATTAGGGAAAAAGATTTCCGTAGCTGATGTTGTTGGAGGACCTCTAGCCGAAAGTTTTAAATTGACGGACTTGATTTATTCGTTACGGTAGTTTTCTGTTAACCTGAATAAGTTTGAAGAATATATATATATTGCTATTTTAATTAATAAAATTAAACATTTGAAAATGTTGCATTTTCAGGCACTCCTCGTATCTCAACTATCAGATAACTTATTGAAAATGTGAAAATTTTTTCTTATATAATTTCTCCCGTAGAACTCAATTCCGCCTTGGGAATTAGTATACAGAGTCAGGTCAAAAAGGTATCGGACCCTACTTTATTTTTTTGAAATGGAATACCCTGTATATTTATATACTATAAAATTTGTCTTTTTTTACCTTTTCAAAAATATATAATAGTGTGCACTTTTTCTCAGAAAATCGCAAATAAATGACAATGTTCTGAAATTAAATGCAAAATTTAATAGTAGGCATGAAAAAATCATAAACAATTAAAGTTACGTATTGCTAACGAAGAATTGGATACCTTGCATATAGTTATCTTCTTAGATAAAAATACTTATAGAGTTTTTTAATATAATTTACATTATAGCATAACGTAACAATATAAAAACACAAAAAAATTTTTAAAAAAATGAAAAAACCATTTTTAAATTAAATTAACGACTATTTTCTCCAATGCAAAATTGGTACATTTTTGTAATTCTCTGAATAGCAGTAAATGAATTGCCTCTCGAAGTTCTGCTATGCCGTCATATCGTGTTTTATGTACTTCATTTTTTATATAGCCCCATAAAAACCAATCTAAAATTGAGAGATCTGGAGATCGTGAAGGCGGTCTAACAGGTCCGTTGATACCTATCCATCTTTGAGGAAAGTTATGATCAAAAAATTCCCTTAAGAGTGTAGATTTCCAGGTATCTACGTACTGTAAGACCTTGTTTCAAAAATCCTATAAACTATATGTCTGCCCAAAATAAAACCTGACACCCCAACTCCAAAACGTCCTTGTTGTGTCCTCTCAAACATTAAATGCTGATTTTCACTACGCCAGTTCCTGGTATTGTGACGATTAAAAATTCCCGAACTTGAAAAAAAGCATTCGTCTGACCAGATAACAAGTCTGCCAAATAAATCGCTAGCATCGATTTGTTGCAAATATCACTGGCAAAACAGTGCCTGTCGCTCGGCATCACCAGGATGTAAATGTTGCACTATATTAAATTTGTATGGATGATACTTATGTTTCTTCAAGATCCTCTGACTAGGGGTTCGCGAGACCGAGACCGAGACCGAGACTGAATCAGTCTCGGTCTCGGTCTCAAAATGTTTACTGTCTCGGTCTTGTGTCTCGATGCTTCGAGACCGAGACCTAAAAAAAGCTCGGTATCGGCCTCGAAAGTCTCGGTGGTCTCGAAAACAAAATTTTAAAAATAATAATTGTTCGCCGAGATGTTATTTAGACAAAAGTACATGGAAGCCTTAGTTCGAAACCCAGAGGTTTTCCAATCTTAAAAATTTAATGTAAAAAAACCCAGTGTTTGAACATTTCAGTAGAGTAGAAAAAATGTAGGTATATTCATATAAAAAATTATTCCTAAAAATCTATAATTCGAAATGATGTTGCCAACAGATGGAATCAGTAAATGAAGATATGCGGACAATAGTAGGTGTATCAAAATAAATGTCACATATCCCTTGTTTTTTGGACACCAACAGAAAGGCCACACATCACTAGAGTTACTTAAACAACCATCCACAGAACAATAATTATTTGACATTTCGAAAGATATACAAATGGAATAAGATATATTAAACACAAAATAAGGACACACGGTATAATGCTGCCGAACTCAAGCAAGCAACTTGCTGGGCATTCTAGGGACAGACGTTATAATTGAATAGGTAGAAGGCGATCGATAGCCAAGTAAAGTACCCTTAGGTATTCTGTAAACTTTGCTATTTTGAACCAAACTTTTATTACTTTGATGCGTATTTCCTTTCTTAACCACGTTGTGCTTGCACAATGGCGGCTATGATTCATAATACTACTTGTGAATCAACTATTTTTGTTATTTGGTAAATTAACTATAAATTTTAAAAGTGGAGTAGATTTTAAAAGTAAATTTATTTATTAAAGAAATATCTACGTGTTCAATTTTTCGCCTGAGAGATAAATCTATAGCCTTTTTTGAGAAAATGTACAGGGAAAAATATTATATTGTGGCTGCTGAATCACCAATAATATCAAGTTCCTCAAGCGATGATAACTATGACATCGATTATACATCACTATTTGAAAAAAAGAAGATGATTCCGAAAATTGGATAAAAGAAATAATAGAATATTTGCAATTAAGGCGCGCTCCAAAGGGTACAGATATTTTAGAATGGTGGAAAGCACACGATAAACAATTTCCAAATTTAGCCAAAATGGCAAAAGATCTTTTGTCTATATAGGCTGTAGCAATAGCTTTATTTTCACAAGCAGGGTTAATTAATACAAAACTAAGAAGCATGTTAATTGAAACTTCAAACAAATGCTTATTATGGATTCATTCATGGTATAAAAGTAACTTGAAAAATGAAATTATAAAATATTAGTTTAAATTTTCTGTAATATTTTTAGGTTTATTATATAGGCTGAAATACAATCTAAAAATATGCTTATAATGTATTTTTAGAAATTTAAATTTTTACTTTGTTATTAGAACAGTTGGTTATTTTTTAAGCGTTATAGTTGAATTAGCTTTATTGATCATCTATTTAAAATCCTAAGCCAAATTCTACTTTGTGTTTTGTTTGTTGAAAATCTTGTCCGTATGTATATGTATTATTTTTATTATACACATATAGTTAAAAATTTTATATCACCATTATTTTCAAATACAAACAAAATCAATACAAAAATATTGTTCTATAAAACACGTACCTTCTTTAATCAGCAAGCCGTCGAAGCGATTAAAGAAGAAAATGTTAAGAAAAATTTTCATTGATTTTTTTTAACAATTTTTTGTTCATTTTAAGTCGGGAAATTTTTAAACAAAAATCCCCATAATTACTTTGTCTGTTGGAGACTTTACCGTATCTATACTATATAAGAACATGATATTGCGATGTTTTTAGTTGTTACAGTCTATTAGTTATTAATTATTGAACCAAAAAACTAAAAATTTTTGGATTTTAGTTACTTTCAATAATTAAACATAAAAACCGATTATAAATTTATAAAAACCACAATATCAAAATCTTATAAAGTATAGTTGTGATTGTCTCTCTTGGAGAACAGGGTAGCAATTTACGGTTTTCGATATGTGAAGTGGAATTTCGCTACTAGAATTTCGAAATTTGAGAAATTCTCTCTTTATGGTTATTTATATCGTTTTTTAAATGACTATTTCACTAGTATCATTGTTATGATAATATATACAATGCTAGTATAATATAATTAATTATGGAAAAATTATTTTTTGCATCCATTAATTTGCCCCCAAACATATATTTTTTGAATTTATTTGTCAAAACAAATATATTACGAACATTAGCTATTTTGCTACTTCACTTTAAAATCGAGGCCGAGAGTCTCGATAGGTAAGTCTCGGTATCGGTCTCGGTCTCGAACACCATGTCTCGGTCTCGGTCTCGAAATATTTTTTAAGTCTCGGTCTCGAAACGAGATCGAGACTAGTCTCGTGGTCTCGCGAACCTCTACCTCTGACCGTCAGTTTTTGGAACAGCAATTTCCTTCTCAATTTTTCTACATGAGGACGAAGGTGTTGCTTTTATATATAATAAAATATCTATCTCTTTTCTTTCCCTGTTCGCTTTGTTGTATATTTTAGGACGCAGGTAAACAAATGCTGTGCTCAACTAATTTGGTTTTAAAGGTGCAAATATCTCAAACAACGGTTGCCTTCTTTCTGGATATCTAACAAGCAAAAACTTATATTGATAAAACACATTTCCATAGCCATAATAGCTTACTTACCTTCGGAAATATAATTCCGAGGCTCCTTCAGAATTTTCATTACTCTGTATAAAACATACTAGCATATCATATTTTCATACGCAGCCATTATTTGAAGAAATTGATAAATATCAATTAAATAAAAATACCAAAAGAACGTTTATAAACTGCTTTATAAACCAAAAATCGATGAAATAGACGAAATATGTTTTTGTACGTTGGTATAAACAATAGCTTTCACTTTATAAACGAGAGCCAATGACAATAGCCATAGCCTACTATTAAATTATGCACTGCGTGTTTCTGAGAAAAAGTGCATACTATTATATATTTTTGAAAATGTAAAAAGGACAAATTGTATAGTCTATAAATATACAGGATATTCCATATAAAAAATAAAGTAGGGTACACTAACTCCGAGTTCCGGAATTGAGTTCTACGAAAATAGTTATATAAGAAACAGTTTTCACATTTTCGATAAGTTATCTGATTGAGATACGAGGGGTGCCTGAAAATTCAACATTTTCAATTTAGCCCTGTATCTTAAAAACTAAAACGGCTATGAAAATTTTGTTAACAGCATATTTAGTTTTACGAGAAAGTAGCACACTGTCGCAAAAATCTCAACTTTTTATATATAAACATAACGCGGATACCCGCAAAAGTATCCAAAATGGGACACACTGTACATGGTATATTAAACGCGGGCGCGGTGAGATCTAGCTTAAAGCTACTCATATCTAACCACTATAGTAAGATAGTACTATTATAATTATCATTATTGTTTTTCCAAATATAAATGCTAAGATAAATTTGTTGAGAATAGAAAACTCGGTTAATGTTTTCTAGGATTTTATTTCAAATATGCTCTCATCAGCAATGATACACTTGGTCTTCTTTCCACTGTTTAAAAGCTTCCAACGAATCTTCTTTCGGAATTCTTTCAAAAGAAGAGTAAACTGTGGCATCAGTCTCTTCTTCGGACAAAAACCTACTATACCTCGAAAATTATTTTAAGCCCAAAATCAGTACGATGCATTGTCCTGGTGCAGTCAGTGTCGTATTTAAAATACCTTTTAACATAACATCCATCAAAATCAACGACGACCGAAAAAAGAAAAGGATTCTTACTTATAAAATCGTGCTAAGGTACTAAAAAAAATAATTTTTAGTTTGCTTTGGTTAGTAGCTCTGGCGCATTTCCCCATTGGCCCCCCTCCCTTTGAATAGGCCCCTGATGCAGCATAATTTCCTTGCCTGGAATTCTCCTGTAAACATGTCGAAAAAAGGAATAAAAATTTCCTCACCTATCACTATTTTGGATTTTGGTTCGCCATTATTTAAGAAATTTAAAGTGTCATGGCAAATTATTTTACGCTCTGCTTTTTTAAAGTCAAAAAGGTGACGAAGCCCAAAACGACTGACCACTTTTTTTAAATACGGGGGATCGTATATAATGTATATTGTCGATTACATCCGTAGGAGGACACTCTGCTCCCTCTTGATGCTGAACACAATTCCTTTCGCGTTCAGATTCGTTATACCATTTTTAAATTGTAGCCAAGGAAGGTGCTTGTTTCACTAAAAGCTAATTCTTATCTCTCCTTCTACTCAAAAGAACTTAAACCTTTTTTAAAATCGTAATAAATTATGAATCGAAGATTTTGTTCGGTTAGTTTCATCTTTTTACAAAAAAAATAGTCACTTGAGTTAAATAGCGAACGTAACGCCAACATCTAAACTTCAAATGACAGATAAACAGTTGCCCTAAGTTACATTTTTTTTTGTTTATCACGACCTGCTAGATTTTCCTATTCTAAATAAATTGGCCCTCGTATAATGAAATAAATAGACCAAATTCGAGTTTACCTTGTGCACAAATGTATAATAAAATAATATGTTAAATTATTCTATTCGATTCTTTACTGAATTTTGTTTTAATTTTCTTTTAAAACACACGACGTCCCGGAAGATAGAGAATTACGAATTTTTACTAAATTATAGCAAAGATAGATTATACCCTCAATAGGCAATCCAACCTATGTATGGAATGTGTCACATAATTTAAAAATATACAAAATCTGCTAAAACGTTGCCAAATGAGTTAAGAATCTTTCCTCAACTACTTTCATGACTGAAAAATTATCATTTTTGTCTAGTAATGCTCGCCAATACAAGACATCACAATATGCTAAACTAGAAAAGTATTAAGGTAACGCATATTTTAAACATAATTTTAGTAGACAGGTAATCGCGATGTACAATTCTTCTTTCTGCCAAAGATTGGTAGCATTTTCCTTAAACATTTCATGCCTATCCAAAAAAGGTCATAATTTTGCAAAAAGTTATTTGTGAAAAAAGCTGATCACCAATCCGCACCATAAAAATAGCATCCATTAAAAGATCGCGGTCTTCACTAAATGAAATTCGTCGATTTTGGCGCGAAATATGATTTTACCGGTTTTCGTCAGTATAGCGTCATCTTGTTCTATCGGCATAGTTTCACAAATAATAAAACTATAAACTATTCTATTTGCACAATTTAAAAATCGAATACTATTATAATGTTCTATCAGCGCCGACCAATCATAGAGGAGATTGTATGTTGTTAGAACATTATAATATTATAAGTTGTGACAAGTCTAGCTTGTAAAGCGAGGTAAGGTGTCAGAAGTTATTGTGGTCGATTTTGAAAAAGTTTTCTTATTAAGAATTTGAACAAATAATAAGAACATAAAGAACATATATTTTATTTATTAAATGTTTGTTTTAAGAAACGGTTGATCTGATTATGTTTTAATGAAACTCTTCATGGTATTACGTGAACATAACCTAAAATTGAAATTTTTGTATTTGATTGCTTGAATCTGATTATTGTTTTTTAATAGAACTTAAACCTGATCGCCCACATTTACTAAAGAGGCTTAAATTTAGATAAGGTCTAACTTGACAGTTGTAGGTTTAAGATGACATTTTTAACAATTCAACAAAGAATTTTTCTAAATGTCACATTTACACAATGACAGTGACATAAGCGAACCATAACTGGCGAACTAAGAGTTTTAAGTACCATGACAACTAGACCTGGTCTAACTCTTAAACCTTTTAGTGAATATGGGGGTTAAAGGCCAATTATTCGCCAAAAATTAAAGCTCACTTGTAACTTGTATATGTTTTTTATAATGCTTCAAAACCATTTAAGTGATGATTACACCAAGTAAAATTATGGTGTTCTATCAGCATTGCTTATTAGTAGTTTAAACGCTGTTAGAACATTATACAAATAAATAATTTTAATTAATAAACATCATGAGTAATGAAGCTGTAGATCTAGAAGCAGATGATCAAAAAACAATCAAGAAATCAGAGTGAGGGTATGGTGGGGTTATCAAAGAAAAAGGGTACTCCATATATTAATAACGATAGGTACGTTAAAAAAAACTGATAATGTTCTGCTATGTTAATCATTTTCTTTTTTAGTTCTGATGATTCAGAGCGGTTCGAGCTGGTTGAGCCTTTTTTGTTGATGATGATGTAGATTCTTCAAGAGGTCGACAACATACACAGCCAAATAGAGAAACAATTAGCAAACATGGAAATATTTAGTCCTTAGGATTGATAAGAGCACTTTGCGCTGTTAACAAAAATAAAACGTTAAATATCTCGATTTCAAAATATATAACCAAGCCAGTGAATCTCTAGCATTTCGTAACGTATCTTATGCATCACTTAAACAACCAACATATACGTAAGTAATCTTTTTCATTTAAATTATTAGTTGGATCACGCTAGAGATTGTGTTATAGCTCAGTTGGTCAATAACCACTATAGTTCCTCAAGTACTCTAAATTCAAACATGCGCACAACCAAATGTTTACTTCCTTTTGATAAGGTATGGAACCTTGACTAGTTAACCAAACAGATACCCCCCGTTAATCAAGAACGTACATCAACCTATTTCTACCAATATAAAAATGAGAAAATCTACGACGCTGTTTGTAAAAAAAAGAAATGGCATTGAAGCATCAATATAAATAACACATCTGAAATATTATTATAATATACAAACTAACTCACTGGGTTTTTATATTTAAAGATGAAATGTTAATAAATTAAACTTGTTCATTTTCCAATAAAAGTATCTATCTACTGAAATACTGAATTTTTATTCATGCTCATAAAAAAATTGTTTTTACATACGTCAAAAAAATACAATAAATGGTACTTAAATCTAAAATAAAGCTATACATTTTAAAGTATATTATATATTTATAAGATTGTTTAAATCTTAGTTTTAGATGAGAATATTTTCATCTAGGAATTCCTGGATAGAATAAAACGCATGGATTTGCAGATATTTTTCACACTATTGTTAAATCCGCTCTCGCTCAGATTTCTTAAATATTCAGGAAGTTTATTAAAAAAATTTTGAACCAAGATACCTGCTACCTATACAAGACCTTTTTGGTCTCACAAATTACACACCAATGTTAGTCCCAGTCCTAATGTTATGACTATGACGTCCACTACAAAGACTATATTTGGACAGATTTCTTTTAACAGATAGATTTCTTTTAACAACTTAATTGAAAAAAATTGGTACGTCTTTTAACTAAACCTTAGCTGGAATTCATAAATAAACGTATAATATTGCAAAGCCGATAAAATGCCATGATATGTAAAACATTGGATGAAATAAATTTAATTTCAAAATACTACAGGCGATTTTCTGTTTTTGCTCTACTGTAAAAATTTAATAAAGTCGCTTAAAAAACTATAATCTTATTCTTCAAATAATTTGTTTGTTGATTAGTATTACTGAGAAATAGCAGATATTATTTTAAGATGACGACTTACTAGTTTCTCAGCAAGGTTTGCATCAGACGTCAGAGTTGCCATACAATTGAACATTGATGGAAATAACAAAAATGAAGAAAATTATAAAAATCTGGTCTTAACAGAAAAAAGAAAAGGGTCTAGAATACTTTCTTGTTGTACACCCCTATATTATACTATATAATACTATTTAGGGCAAAATTGGTTGACTTTACTGTTAAAAAACTATAAACTATTAAATTTTAAATAACCAAAATCAATCTATAGAAGCTCTAGGCACAGTTTAAGAAAGAAATATATATAGACTCTGGTTTAAATAAAAATATACATTTTTTTAGGTCCATGTACAGATAGTTGATTTTTTGCGGGCTTATTTTTGGTCTGTAGCGCAAATTAAACAAAAGTAATGACTTTAAACTAAAAGACGTCAAACAAAAAATAAACTTTTCAATATTCATTTCAAAAACTCAATTTCAAACTTTTCAATCTGTTAATACATTGTTTAAACCAAGTTTCTAGACATGTCAAATGATCAAAAATGTGTGTTTCGCAGGAGCTTTATTAGTCTATTTGAAAACAAATTCAATCCGCTTCTGAAAAGTAGGTATGTATATTCTATCTCAAAGTATATCGTCTTGGCTTTCAACGGCAATTATCCAAGTTACCTGCCGACGGCAATAAATTACGTGACCAGTAGATATTGTGGAACAGACCATCAGGAACGGCCTTTTAAGGTGTTTTAAAAATACAAAAATTAAATATTATATCATGTTTATTTAGGTAAAATATATATATTCTTAAAATCACATTACTATTAATAGAAAATACGATGACACTGAATATATACAAATTTAAAACTATTTTTTGGGGTTTTCGCCTTATAAAATTGGAAAAAAATAAAATATATTTACCTTATAAATTCAATAGATAGTCTTAAGTTCTGGGTCCACTATGAAGGTACCCGAGGAACCACACTAAAAAATGTTTGTTTTCTGAACGTTTCGGGGGAAAGTCTACCCCCGTCTTCAGCAAACCGACAAATAAAATACTAAAAGCAGAATATTTCTTATGTTTCGTATCAGAAATATAACCAGAATGGCTAATCTCTAACAAAATGTCAATGAATGTCAATTTAAAGGTGTTATTTTTAATTATTATAAGGCGGGAAATATGTGTACCTAAAGATGTTCATTTTAATTTATTGTATTTTGAAGTGTCCTTTTTTTACTTTAGTATTTAGCAAATTTAACCAAGTGTTATTAAAACTAACGGAACAAGATGCTATACAATTATCTTTATTTAATAATATTGAGGCACTTTCTTTTATTTTACGTTTTTTGGAACATGGTTCTTTTGCTAAAATACTAGAAGCATTCCAATTAATTTTATGATTGTTATCTAGTGCATGTTGGCAAATGTTTGATTTTTGATATTCACTTTTTTTTTTATGTATGTTTGGTGTTCTTTAATGCTTTTGGCTAATGCCCTAGAGGTTTCACCTATGTAAAATGTATTGCATTGACACGGAATTTTATAAATAACATTTTTTGTATTTTCTTGTTCATTGTTAGGTTTTGATGTTAAAACGTTTACTTATTCGTTTTATTTTATCTGATAAATTAGGTATGTATGGTATAAAGAGGTTTGTAATTGGTTTATTTTGGATTTTTTTGTCCGGAAAACAAACATTTTTCAGTGTCGTTCCTCGGTTACCTTCATAGTGCACCCAGAACTTAAGACTATCTATTGAATTTATAAGGTAAATATATTTTATTTTTTTATTTTTTTCCAATTTTATAAGGCGAACATTAATTATAATGGGCTCTATATTATTTTGTATGCACATGTACGAATCTTCAACTTTTATAATGTGCTGCACGGAATTTTTCCAGCTCTCAACAGATATATTATAAACATAGAACGAAAGCTTTCACAGCTGTGGTCAATTAAGAAATCATGGTTCTTGGGATTAGTCCGTGTTAAAATGGAATAACTTTCCGACGTTTCGCCTTAGATTGCACGAGGCATCTTCAGGGATCTTCACTTCACGAGATCGGAACACTGAATGAGCTCGGAGAGATATGACCACATGGTCCAGAAAACCTCCCTGGGTTTCTTGATCATCTAAATCAACAACATGCTAACATAGAATTTACAATGGAAATTGAATCAGAAGGCACGATTCCCTTTCTAGATGTTCTTGTACAAAGGAAAGGAGATGGTTCCTTAGGACACTCCGTATATAGAAAACCAACGCATACGAACAGGTACTTAAACGCAAATTCCCATCATCATCCAGCACAAAAGCAATCAGTCATTAATTCATTGGTTTATAGAGCTCTCGCGATCTGTGACCAAAATTCTTTACAATCGGAAACAGAGAAACTGACTCAAGGTTTAAGAGGGAATGGATATTGCACTGATGATATTAGACGATCAATTAGAAAATATAATAATCCTACTCCACGAAATGATACTAATAAGGAATTACCGATAGGAAATGTAGTGCTTCCATTTATACACGGAACCACAGACAAGATTACAAGGTTACTTTGCCGGTCCAACATACGTACAATCTTCAACACACACAAGAAAATTGGAAAATGTTTGAGATCGCCAAAGGACATTATTCCTTTTCAAACGGAAGGAGTATGTGCAATTCCTTGTACCTGTGGTGATGTTTATATTGGAGAAATTGGACGATCCATTTCGACTAGGCTTAAAGAACATGAACGATGTATCAAAAAGAAACAAATTGTACAATCTGCTGTATCTGAACACCAACATTCTACTGGGCATGTCATAAATGTAAAAGAAACCAAAGTTCTTGCATCAGTTTCAGGTCGACTATAAATAGCCGGCCTGGGTCTCTCCGAGCTCATTCAGTGTTCTGATCTCGTGAAGTGAAGATCCCTGAAGATGCCTCGGGCAATCGAAGGCGAAACGTCGGAAAGTTATTCCATTTTGACACGGTCTAATCCCAAGAACCATGATTTCTTAATAGATATATTATTATTAACATTTTTATTACAACTTATGACACTGGAACTTAAAGTAGGAGTAACATTTTCTGCTCTCACATTTGATTGATTTTTGCCACAAATGTTCTATGGTGTTAAATATACAATGATACGGAGGAAGCCGTAAAACAGTATGCCCCACCTGTTCAGCTAAACTATCACATACATCTTGTTTTTTCATATCATATAATTTTAGCATTTCCAAAATTTGCCCTTTCTTGTAACTGGATTCAAAATAAATATCATTTTGTAACAAATATTCTTGAATTTCAGTTTTTGTACTTGATGAGTTTGGAGTTTTTTGTAGCAGGCGGATATGATAGCTTGCGTTATCCTTTACAATAACACTGGTTTTCGGAATATTTTTTAAAAGATAATTTTGAAACCAGTTTTCAAAAAGTTCTGTACTAGTATCTTTATGATACTCCAAGCTAAAATCCTTAATATTCTTCGCAGATAATAGCAAGCAGTTTGGAACAAATCCGTCTTCTGATCCAGCGTGAATTATGGTGATGCGTTTTCTTTCATTTGAAGGCGCATTAGTCTGAGAGTTTTTACCTGAATCAACTCATCCTTTGGATACTGTATCGTGTGTATCAAACCAAGTTTCGTCTAGGTAAATTATACATCTATTTCCGGATCTATACTTTTTAATATCCTGAAGGTAATTAAATCTCCAAGTGCGCAATCCATTACCACTTGTTTTTTGTCTATTTTGCGGTATTTAAATCCCATTTTACAAATAACTCTATGGGTGGCACGGCTAATATTTATATTGGTTTCATCTTCTAAGTTCTTTCTCAGTTAATCCAAAGTACAGATAATCTGGCTTTGATAAAGAGAATATATTTTCCTTCTTCTTATATCTTGTTCACTATTGTCCAGAAGATGAGATTGAAAATCACTACGTTTTTTTCTTTTATGCAATACTTCACTATTAACAATATCCTCTATCGAGGATACTGGTGTTTTTGTAAGTAGGCTGGTTTCTTTTAAAGCTTCTTATTTAATGAATCCTCTACTTATTAAACATTTATACACATTTTTCACAGTTTGTTTTGCATCTAACAACAAGTGATTTCGATGAGACATAACGGAAAAATCAATGATATACTCGTAAGAAGCTTTTTCGAAACGCACGGTAAAACGGCTCAGTCAACACTGCTAAACTAACATCAGGCGACACGTAATCGACATTTACTTGGCCCGCCCCTGTCTGGTCCCTCAAGTATGAATATATTATTTATTGATTGTTTTACCCACTAACAATAAGGACAAGAAAATAAAGAAAAGAAGCTGGTAAACAGTTTATTGCAGTTGGGTCCGCCAAAAGCCAAGATGATATAAAATGAGACAGACTTTACAAAAATTTTTTAAGTTTTGCGCATTTTAATAAAAATTTTTGTAAGGATCACGAATGACTAATTACCTTCTAACACTCTATTGTATTTCAAATAAAAACTCCTAGACAACCTTAGTTTTCCACGAGTAACCACCACCCAGCTTTAATCTTCAAAAGTTAGAATGATACCGATCAGAAATATTTGTTATACAATACCTGTTTTTTTCAAGTTATTCTAGTTTTTGTTCACATCGATACACATAGTTAAGACCGCTAGACAAGATTCGTTAACAAGACGGTCGAAGATCATAAAAGGGGTGTTGTGTTGGTCATTTTTAGCTGACCAAGGGTCAGTTTTGGATTCACCGGTCAAAAACATTCAATTCTAGTTTATTTTCTCACATATTAAATTGTCCACATTACCAAACATGTATATAACGGAACAGGTTTTTTCTTCAGAGGGTGCGGACAGTCTGGAAAACAAGTTGATTTGGATTAGGTGACCAAAAGTTAGTATCCTTCGATCCGAACATACAAAATAAATTAATATTATTATTTCTAAACTTAAAACCTATAAATATTAAATACAGAAATAACTATGATATACATACGGACAAAAGTATTAAATTTGTGTTAGTCTATAAAATTCGTCATACTTCCTGGTGTTATAAGTAAATGTTTGTACAAATCATAATAACAACAAATACAATTAACTACAGCTAAAAAGAATATGATTTTAATTAAGCCTTTAATAAAAACTAAAACAACCTATACCCCGTTGAATATAGAGATTAATTTTATTTCTTTACTGCCATGTAAGAGTAAAAAATCACTGTCAGGTTCCCTGTATGCAAAAAAAAATATTTTCTCTATTCTATCGGTCTGCCAGTCTGCGTACCTTTTTACGATATAGCTAAAGAACTTCTTATCCGATTGATTTCAAATTATGGCAAAAATATAAATACTGAACAGAACTAGCCGTTACTTAATGGAAGTCCATTTTAACCGAGGGGGATTTCAGTAGTGGATTTGTGTACACCAAATGACTACTTTTGATAGAAATTTCTACATATTACCACAAATTATCAATTTATTACCAAAAAATAGGAAAAATACCAGCAGTTGCGTTCAAGTTATCACTTATTTCCAATATTACCCTAATTACCCCTAAAACTGTCTTAATAACCACACAAATTACCACAAAATACTACTAATTTACGATATTTTTAACTATGCATGTGATTTAAAATTAGCATGTTCTTAAGTATAATTAACAAAAACAAGATATGTGCATTTTTGTTTTTTTTTTGATAATAAACACCACATTTTTAGGTACCCACATATTAAATAAAAATCGGTAAATTTCTTTTACCCGGAACTTCCTTTATTATGAATATTTCTTTTTATTAGGAATAGTGAAGGGTGATCCAATTTAGTTCACTACATAGTTATTTAGGAACACATATGTACTGTCTTTTCAAACATTTTTATTGGACGCCATTTTGTTCAAATATATTGGATCCCTACCAATATTTTACCAGTTTTACCCTAAATCAAGTGTGGCATAATTGAATAAGGAGATTTTTTTCCGTTAATTTTTTTAATATGTTATTTGGCGCCATTTTGCTCTATATCACACTTAACGCTTGACAAAAATTTGAAATTAATCCAACAAGTAGTTTTTTTAACTGATTTTTTTAAATATTTTATTAGGCCACTATTTTGTTTTGCTATCTTATATACATACCAAAATGTTACCAGTTCATTGTTATGTAACACTTGATTTTTTCGGAAAATTTGAGGTAAATTAGATAATTAGTTTTTTTAGTAATGATTTTTTAACGTTTCACTAGGATGCCATCTTGTTCCGGCTGGATAGATTTTTACCAAAATATTACCAGGTCATCCCCACATGAGCCTAAATTTTTGTCTAAAATTTTAATCCAATCTGACGAGTTGTTTTTGAGCTATGTGGCGAACTGACAAACAGACAGACAAAACGCTAAAACGCGAGAATGTATAAAACCTTCTAGAGTGATTTTTTGTGATTACAAAAATTTTATTTGTCCGCCATTTTGTTCCGCCATCTTGAATTAGTACCACAGTTTTACTAGTTCATCTCTATATTACAATTAGTTGTGGCACGCAATTTAAAATTAGTTCTTTAAGTAGTTTTTCAGGCCGAATTTTTAAATATTTTATTATCTCTTACCAGGTCATTCTCATATCACCCATCATTTTTTACCAAAATTTGAAGTCAACCGTGAAAGTAGTTTTTTTAGCTATTGTTGTGACCCCCATTATTTTATAGTCATTTTATTTGTGAATAGTCTTAAGTATTATATATTCATTAGTCTAGAGATAGTTTGACACGTAAATGCAATATTTAGACATACATTATATTTCGGCGGAACCTTCCGACAAAAGCTGCTTTAATGGTCGTTTATTGCAAGGGAAATTCTAAGTAAACAATATGTATTTTAAATTCCACTTCAAATTCTATTTTATGCACGTTCTTCCGCCCCAAATATTATTATACCCGAAAAAACCTATCATAAACTCATTTACACTATGTCGATAAAGCTTGGGAAGGTTCAGCTATAAAAACATTAAAAGAAACCATTGTAGTACAGTAAGCAGTGGCGTAGCAAATACTCCCCAAATTACTTTTATAGACACGGAAGATTTTTCTAAAAAGAAACACTTTTTTAATCAATTTTACAGATACGCCACTGCATCTCAAATTAGGGAATTCATATAAAAATAAGTTCTAGGTAGTCAGTATAGAGCAGGTCAGTCATTATGTCAGTACTATATTGTCAGTAGAATTAAGTCAGTAGACACAGTAAGAGTAAAGATTTGTTAGAAGTAAGAAGTGTCCATCTTGTACAGAAGATAATAGAGAGATTTGAAACAAGTTGAAGTGTTTACATTTACTACCAGTGCTAATACAAAATACTAAAATTATTAAATCATAACAGTGGTGGCATTCGGCGAGTAATAAAAATATTAAAACACAACACTATTCTGCGAATATACAGACCGACAGATCGACAGACAGACAGATCGACGGAATCGAGAAAACAAGTTTTCCGTCATCTAGAGACCCTGAAACGTAAATATATGAAAACATTTCGGAGAGCGATTTTTCACGAATACAGTACTTCCCTTTTATGAGGGAAGTAAAAAGAAATTGTAAGTTAAAAAATATCAATTAAAGACAATAAATGTGTGTACACCGTGTTCCACATAAAAGTACCCGCTATATAGTATAGTGAAAATCCGTAATAGATACAAAAATTTCGTTAAATATGAAGTTCTTTTAAAATATAATGTTTTCATGTATACAAGATGTCCTAATTTTGCTGGGACGACATTAACTATACAATTTTAAATGGGACACCCTGTATTTTTGTGCATTATTTGATTCCTTGTCGAAAATAAACATAAGTTGCCAAGCTAAACTATAGTCGATTTCGGCGTAGTTTCCGAGAAAATTAAGGTTTTGTGTGATTTTTTGAAAACTGGAGCTATTTTTCAAATCACTATAAAAAATAAACAAAATTAATCTTGCATTTTTTTAAACTGAAAAAAGTCGATTTTTTTAAATAGAACACCCAGTATGTTTTTTATTTATGCAAATGAACACAAAAATACTTATATACTTTATATATATATATATATATATATATATATATATATATTTATATATACCGGGTGTCAACGATATCGATTTACACGATGCCATTCAATTGCTTTTTAGGTTAGGATTTTTTTATTTGGGTTAACGAAATATGGTATTAAGACACATATTTTTCATGAAAAAACAATTGAATATTACTGCCAGTTTTTCCCATATCAGAACCAAGTTAAGAATTTCAAATGGAACCCTGTATATTATTTTACATAGTTTGATAGAGCTTAGAATTACCTTTTCAATGACATATCACACGTTATATTTTTTTTCAAAATGGCGGACCAGGAAGCGCTTTTTCAAAATTCAATATGGCGGTCGTGTCCCGATACCGATGAAATTTTTGTTTAACAAATTATTAAAATATTAAACAAAATCGGGTTTTTAGTGGATTTTAATCAAATTTTTAATTTATCACAAAATGGGAAAAGTTTATTTTTTTCTCTAAAATGTGAACTTTTTCTTAAATTTTCTCAAAGATTTTAAATAGAAAGTTGTATTTATTAAATATTATTATTAAAGTATATCTCATTAGCTACACGAAACCGCATAACAAGCCGTATTTTTGCTTTTTGTTTGAGAAAAAATTGACGAAACTCTGCCGATATACATTTTTCGTAATACATAACATGAAACACACACACCCACACACACATATTATTAATCAGTAAATTTCGGAATATTTTTTATTGATAAGCAATTTTGTATTATTTTGACATTTTATGATTTTTGCTGGCTTATTTTAGGAAATCGAGAAAAATTCACAAGTAGTATTAATTTTATTTTACCGGTAGGCTTTCGGTTTTTCCGGAAATACCTAGACCTAAGTCAAGAAGTTTAAAAAGAACCCTGTATATTTTTTCACACAGTTTGATAGAACTTAGAATTCCCTTTACATTGACATATCACAAGTTGATTTTTTTTCGAAATGGCGGACCAGGAAGCTTTTGTTCAAAATTCAATATGGCGGCCATTTTCTAACACCGAAGATATTTTTGATTTATAGGTAGAAATAATAAACAAATATGGGGGTTTTTATTGGGTTTAATGTTAATTTAAAATCAAACTTTCACCATTAATACAAAAGTCACTCAATTAAATGTTCTATGTGCTGTCCGCCGAGGAGTTGCATACACTTTTTCTTTCAGATGACCCCATATAGAAAAATCAAGCGGGGTTAGGTCAGGCGACCTCGCTGGCCATCGAATTGGTCCATTGGTTCCCAACCAGTTCTCACCAAATCGTTCATTCAAGTAATTTGCAACAATTCTTGAATTATGAGCAGGGGCGCCATCTTGTTGGTAAACTAAATCATCATTTTGCTGCAAATTATTTATAAAATGTTCAATTTCATTTTCGAGAAAGTCCAAATACATCTCGCCAGTTAAAGGCTGATGGAATAATATTGGAGCAATAACGCTTAGTCCTACAACGCCTAACCAAACATTAACTCCAAAACGTTCCTGGAAGGCACCTTCTCTTACTAATCTTTGATTTTCCTTTGCCCAATAACGAAAATTATTTCTATTAAACATCCCTAGATTATTAAACCTTGATTCGTCCGAAAAAATAATCTTATGATGAAACACAGGACTTATTCTATAATTATCTAAAAACCAATTGCAATAAATAAGTCGTCTTTGGAAGTCATTTTCAAATAGGTGGTGGTGAATTTGATACTTAAACGATTTAAACCCGTGTTTCTTTAAAATTTTTCTGGCGCTTTCATGGGACGTATTGCACTGTTTGCCTAATTCACGAAGGGAAGCTGTACAGTCATACTCGGTGTACGCTAAAACGTTTGTTTCCACTTCTTCGCTTACTACGAAACCATCATTGCCATTAGCATGGACACCACCATTATTTTCATTTTTTTAATGTTGTACTAGCCAAGGATAATATGCATGTGAAGGAGCGTCACGATTCGGAAAGCGTTCCTTGTATAATCTCTCTGTGTCCCTTGAATTTTTGCGACATTCCCCATAAATAAGGAGCATGTCAATTTGATGTTCTCTTGAATAAACCATAATATTTATTTTTAAAACTAACTAGAACCACTTCTCAGTGTAAAAATGTAACGAAAGTTATCAGAAATGTCGATACAAAACAATACTTTTGACGTTTCTGGTTAAATCTAATGAAAATTATAATGGCATCCCTATGCAATTGTTTCCAAGGCCTACTTATCTTAGTTAAGTCATCTTTCATGTTACTGCACCGTATCTACCGGTAAAATAAAATTAATACTACTTGTGATTTTTTCTCGTTTTCCTATAATAAGACAACAGTCATAAAATGTCAAAATAATACAAAATTACTTATCAATAAACAATAAAAAATATTCCAGGATTTTCTGACTAATAATATGTGTGTGTTTGTTTCATGTTATGTATTAGGAAAAATGTATATCGGCAAGGTTTTGTCTATTTTTTCTGAAACAAAAAGCAAAAATACGGCTTGTTATGCGGTTTCGTGTAGCTAATAAGATATACTTTAATACTAATATTTAATAAATACAACTTTCTATTTAAAATCTTTGAGAAAATTTAAGAAAAAGTTCACATTTTAGAGAAAAAATTAAACTTATCCCATTTTGTGATAAATTAAAAATTTGATTTTAAATTTGATTAAAATCCATTGAAAACCCGATTTTGTTTAATATTTTAATAATTTGTTAAACAAAAATTTCATCGGTATCGGGAAACGACCGCCATATTGAATTTTGAAAAAGCGCTTCCTGGTCCGCCATTTTGAAAAAAAATATAACGTGTGATATGTCATTGAAAAGGTAATTCTAAGCTCTATCCAACTATGTAAAATAATATACAGGGTTCCATTTGAAATTCTTAACTTGGTTCTGATATCGGAAAAACTGGCAGTAATATTCAATTGTTTTTTCATGAAAAATATGTGTCTTAATACCATATTTCGTTAACCCAAATAAAAAAATCCTAACCTAAAAAGCAATTGAATGGCATCGTGTAAAACGATATCGTTGACACCCGGTATATATATATATATATATATATATATATATATATATATATATATATATATATATATAGATATATATATATACAATTTATGTGCGTTTTTAGTGGTTGTTGTTTTATTGAAATCATTTAAGTTAAAATAATTGAATGGCTCGGGGCAATAAGGGACCTAAGCCACTTTTTTACTATTTTGAAAAAACGGTGTTTAAGTATTTCAATTACATTTCCAAATCATGTTTTTGCATATACCCAGAAATAAGCAATACGTAAAATTATGTAATATATTTATTATGTAAAACATACAAAAATATACAAACAAGGAAAACCGAAAAAAATTAAATTTTTGAAAAAAAATGTGGCTTATGCCTTTATTGGTTAAAGTGTTTCACTATCTTCGGCGCCATCAATATTCTCATATTCGCATTCTTCTGAGTTAGGACTTTGATCTTCGGTTAACTGCCTATAGAAGGTTTGATTTATTGAGGGAATGAATTCAAGAAGTTTTCGGAGGTCTTGTATTTTCTTCGGATTGAGTGCTCTAGGACCGCAATACTTTTGCGGCAAACTATTGTTTTTTAAAATGTTTTCGTTTATGCGCAATCCTCTTTTGCCAACATTAACTTCTGCAAAATCTCCGTTTAATGTATATTTAACAAACATGGAATTTGGATATTCGTCAAATTTAAAGCAACGGATTTCAGCAAATTCTACGGGTTGTTTATCAACAGTAGTCTGTTTCTTAACTAAAGATATAGAATCAAAAGAAAAGAAATCACTTTGTTTCATTACTACAACTTCAAAGCTGTTTGTTCTTTTTGATTTACGAACAATGTCGTACCAGTCCTCTGGAGTGTAAACTTGGGTGACACGATTCTTAAGACGTTCAATATCACCAAAATCTCTGTCGCATGGTAAGTATGTGTGACCTGAAACCAAAAAACGATGTTCTATTGTTTTAATTTTTTTTTCTCGAATAAGTTGCTGCCATAGTGACATAAGTGTCCAGTTTTTATTTTGCCCACCACAGTTGTCCGTAAAAACAACGAGATGGTCTGCCGGGTTTTCTAAATTACTTAGATATTTTAATAAGATGCTGGAAATTTCTGAACTTCCTCGTTTTGCAGTGGTTTCAGGCCACATATACATATGTGCTTTTTTGGTGTCGCAGTTGTGGACACACAGATTGTATGTCCAGGCCTTTCGTAGATAAAAGGCTGGTCCAACACTTAGCATAGGTGTAGGCAGAGCCTGCTGAAGATCAAACGCAATTACTTCCTTAAATTTACTTTCTTGATTGCTTTTTGTTTTTTGCTCAGTATTTTCTTGCATTGCCCTGGCTCTTATTTGGTGTAATTCTAATTTTTGTTTTGAGACCCTTAACAGCATTTTCGTCATATTTATTTTGCTCAATATCAGTATTTATTGAGTTGCACGTAGCGCAAGTGTAGCTCTTGAGTAACTTGAAACCTATTTTATGCTCTGTGCAAAATATCCTTCTATACCGATCTTCGGTCACTGTTGGTAGGTTTCTTTCTTTACACCAATCCAAATAATAGTCATTATATAGGCGAGATATGTTGAGATCTTGATTAAAGTATACTTTATTTGGATTAATTTTCCTACTATAATGACTAACGTACTTGGGTATGGAATTAATATGGTCATTTACAAACTTAATATTTTCCGCTGGCAATTTATTTGGTCTATTGGTGTGTTTCCCTCTTCCGTCTTTTTTGGGAGTTGACTGTCCCTGTGAAATTTGCTTGGCAATAAGTTTCATTCGTTTGGTAGAGTTTTGAATACCGTGAATGGCAAGAAATTCGGTTTACATACTTTAGTATCAATGCCTTTAACTTTGACGTAGTACTCAATTGTATACTTTCTAGCAGACTCTTGTCTCTTGGTCTTCTTCTTATAACTTCGTTTTTAATGTAAAACCTTCAGACTTGAAAATAAATACGTGTTCTGTTTCTCGTAGGTTTGGAGATTCCAGAAAGAATTAAATATACTGGTTTCCGTATTTTGAAGTAGCTCCATGCATTTCCTTTTACATGTACATGCTTTTCCTAATGTTCTGGGTTCCACGACATTTCCTTTCACATTTTTATATGCGTATCCCAAATTTCTTCTTACCTTACTCTAAAACCTTCTTTTGGGTCTCAATGTTGGTTTGCCTCCATCTCGAGGCACGTTTTTTTTCAGGGGTTGGTAATATTCCGCGATGAATGTTACTTGCGGAAGGCTCACCAAGGTGTTCCAGAGTTGGAGCCCTATTGCCATTTATCTCTAGAGTAACATGGTTGCTTGCTTGATCAAGGTTTGTCTTGATTAAATCGACGACTATGCTGGTAGATGGTTCAATTCGGGTTTCTTCTGTTTGCTGAAACAAACAATAATTTTAAACATCAGTGCATATTAAAGCACCAAAGTAGTTACCTTGTCGTCATCATTCGATTCTGAATTACTGGAACTATTCAATAAGTCAGCTGATGGGGGTAACTCGATGATGTTTTTATGGAAGATCTTTTTCTTTACTTCTTTGTCAATATGATTTTTTCTCTTGGACTAAAACAGAAAAAAAAATGTCAAAAAGGACCCAAGCCACAACACACGGGTTTTAAGAATAAATATTTATAAATAAGTTAAATATTACTCAATTGGTAAATATTAAAATATGTGGAAATGCCTATAAAAATCTCAAAAACTAAATATTATTGAATATTTATGCCAAAAAAATAAATACGTCTTATTTTTCGCAAAAAGGTCTTAAGCCACAACAAACTTATATTTACCTTTTTTTCCGTTTCTGAATCACTGGAGTTGGAACTCTCATTTGGTAAATATTCTTTGTCCTTTACAGAATTGTCTGAATCGAAATCTGAACCACTTTTGTCACCACTTGACAACCCATAATCAAAATTTCGCAGACATACACGTTTACTTGCTCGCGCCATGTTGAAAACTGAATGGCTTGGTCCTTTATGGCTTCAAAATATTTTATGAAATGTCAAGTCGGTAATAAGGATGTGTTAGATTTTGGCGCCATCTATTGAGCAATAGCGCTAATATTTTGTCTGCGGCTTGGGTCCTTAGTGGAAAGGCATGTGTCGATAAATATCGTTTTATTCAAAAATATGGCTTAGGTCCCTTATTGCCCCGACCATTCAATTAGACTTTAGAAACGTTTCCTTGTATGTAATATTCAAGTCAAGAGCGACTAAAGGTGTATAACTGTTACAATGAAAATAATAAAATTCCAGCACTTGCCTTAAGAGAAATCGAAACAATTGAGTTAAAACAAAACATTCGTGAAGAAATTATTAGTCTTAATAATAATGGCGCCGTCCGAAACGCTGCGGCAAACATTCATGAGCGATACACTATGTCTAGCAGAAAACTAACAGTATGTGGAAAATCATTTATATAGGCATTTGTTTTAAATTTTTCCTGTTTTTCTATTTCCATGTAATCTATTGCTATGTTATCTGTTGTTTATGTGACCTAGAAAAATGCTTAAGAAAATGAACAGCTGAAATTTACCTAACAATAATAGGGACATAGTTTAGTCAAGTACATAATTGCACTGTTCTTAAGTAAAACTCAATTACTTTCTATAAAATAATGTAAAGACGAATGCAGAGTTTATTTTAATAGTTCAAAATTATCACTTTTTACCACAAAAATTCCACTAATTACCCCCAAAACTGCCCAAATTACCAAAAACTACCACTAATTGCCACAAGCTACCACTAATTGCTACTCATTACCATTAATTACTAATCATTATCCCAAATACTTGATTTTTGTGCAAAATTTAAGATAAATTGGATAAGTAGATTTTTAGTAATAATTTTTTTAATATTTCACTAGGCCGTAATTTTGTTTTGCCATATTGTATTTTTACCAAAATATTACCAGGTCATCCCCATATGACCCTTAATTCTTACCCAAGATTTAAAGTCAATGAAGTAAGTAGTTTTTAGGCTATGACCTGAACTGATTGATTTATGTGTAAAATTTGAGAAAAATTGGATAAGTAGTTTTTTAATAATATTTTTTAACAATTCACTAGGTCACCATTTTGTTTTGTCATATTGAATTTTTACTAAAATATTACGAAGTCATCCCCATATGACCCAGACCACCGGAATTGATAAAATATATTTTTTGGCATCTAGAGGCTCTAAAATGTGAAGATATGTAAAACCTGGGAGGGCGATTTTTTCACGATTACAAACATTTTATTTGCCACCATTTTGTTCCGCCATCTTGAATTAGTTCCTACTACAGTTTTACTATTTCATCTGTATTCCACAATTATTTGTTGCACACTATTTGAAATCAGGACCTCAAGTAGTTTTTCAGTCTGAATTTTTAAATATTTTGCAATGTCGCCATTTTTTCCTACCATCTTGGATTCGCACCAAAATTTTGTGCAAAATTGTGCAAAATTTGAGGTAAATTGGATAAACAGTTTTTTAGTAATAATTTTTTTAACACTTCACTATGCCGCCATTTTGTTTTGCCATATTGGATTTTTATCAAAATGTTAACAGGTCCTCCCATATGATCCTTAATTTTTAACCAAAATTTGAAGTCAATTGGATAAGTAGTTTTTTAGCTATGCCGCGAACAGATAGACCGACAGACCGACAGACAGACAGACAGACAGACAGACAGACAGACGGATTGAGAAAACATGTTTTTCGGCATCTAGGGACCCTGAAACGTATAAATCTAAAATAATCTTGGAGGGTGATTTTACAGTTCTTCCTTTTACGAGGGAAGTAAAAAGTACACAAGATGGATTAAAAGTTATTATGTTTTAAATGAAACCCCTTGTAAATAGATTTCATCCAGCTGATGGTTGCTAAGTTTAATAAGTCTTGTCTCCAAAGAAACCTGATGACTAATAAATTTGACTAATACTTTGCTACCAACGCCTTATAGAGAGTGGAGTAAATGGAAACGCATCCTCAAATTTTTTGAGTAACCTTAATAATATAAACCTATTATATGTAGACAAAGCCCCATTTATTAGATATATAATATACAAAGTGTTAACTTTATATATTATATATACAGTTTTTGATCTGCCTTGCACACAATGATGCTTTCATAGTTTTCCAATGCTTGTTCAAATAATATACGAAAAGTCCTAGGAACTCATATTTTACGTAAAATTGACCAAATAAAAATAAAAATTGACAGACCTTAGAGTTTCAGGCGGCCCCTGTTAATTAGTTATAAGTACTTATAGATTTCCTCTATTAGTTTATCTTTGCCCGCAGGGTATTTATTAATTAAGGGGTACATGAAATTCTTATCTGCTAAAGCGGTTCAGCCTTGCAAATATTCACGCTTTTCCTAAAAGATCGATACAAAACCATTCCCGTTGTCCAACTTAAGCCCTCTTTCGACCCTCCAAAAACTATTTTTACCCCAAAACCGAGCCGAGCCATATTTCTCGTTTCAGTCCTTTTGCCCTTCCTTACCTCGTCGTTATTTATTTCGTTTCATGGTGCCAGTGGGTTGAAATAGTGACGTGGCTAAGGCAAAGACTTTAAGTTTGTTTGAAGTACTATGTGGGATTTTATTTTAAATTTAATTATATATAGCTGCTGCTATTTCGTAGAAGTTAGAAGCTCGATTTGATTATATTTTTTTTTTAATTATAACAGAAACAATTGGATGAATAAAAACATGTTTTCTAAAGGGACCTCATAAGAATAAAATGTTTTTTGGCAAACATAGTACTTTCCCATATATGTTCGCTAACAGCTTTCTTAACTAAAGAATTATATGCAAAAAAACATGACGTATTTTACTTTTTTGGAAAATAATATGTACCCCCAACACCGCCCTGCAGAGACAAAGAAAATTGTTGGTACTTTCATTTATTAATGAGCAATGGAAAAAGAAACTGGCAGTCCAAGTACAATCTTTGGAGGAAGACCGTAGGCAAAAAGTTTGTTGAGAATCGTTTCATGCCTGATTCAAAAATGCTTTGGATATGTCGACGTTAATAATTTGGGCTTACGAAGGTTAACAAGATATCTTTGGTGGCCAAGCCGTATTGCCTGTCATGGATACGTTTATACCTTTGAAAGTAATTGAAAAAATCAGTATTGATATACTTCTCCATTGTCATACTGAATTAGGAGTAGGGATTTGGGTCAGTAGTTAGAGGGAAGGGTTTTGGGTCCCGTTTTAGGAACTGCTGTGCTGAACAAAAGATTCTCACCTTTTAGGAAAAATGCTTTTGTCATTGAACACTTAGAATAACCTGCTAAGGATAGTAGAAGCAAATGTTTTAAGAATATGGCTGGAATACCATTAAGACTAGAGGACTTTTTGTTATTAAGGGTTTTGCGAATACGTAGTAACCTTTTAACCATAAAGGTAATTTCGTGCATATGACACTACTCATAAAAAACGGAAGTGAAGAGGAGGGATTAAAGTAGATTTTATGGCGGAATGTTTTGCAAAAAGGCCAGCTTTTGCTTTAGACGTCGAGACTATTTCAACACCAGAAGTTAAAATCGGGTCAAAAGGAACCTTTGAAGAAGTTTTGATTGATGTTTTTGGAAAACGACCAAAAGGATTGTCTACCATTTTGACAAGAGAGCACTTTGCATTTTATGTGGGCTGTTTAATTAACATTTTATTAGATACCGAATTTGGCGGAAAAAAACGGAGACTTTCTCAGGTTTCTTTGGAGACAAGAGTTATTAAACTTAGCAACAATCAGCTGGATGAAATCTATTTACAAGGGGTTTCATTTAAAACATAATAATTTTTAAACCATCTTGTGTACTTTTTACTTCCCTCGTAAAAGGAAGTACTGTAAAATCACCCTCCAAGATTATTTTATATTTATACGTTTCAGGGTCCCTAGATGCCGAAAAACATGTTTTCTCAATCCGTCGGTCTGTCTGTCTGTCTGTCCGCGGCATAGCTAAAAAACTACTTATCCAATTGACTTCAAATTTTGGTTAAAAATTAAGGATCATATGGAAGTGACCTGTTAACATTTTGGTAAAAATCCAACATGGTAAAACAAAATGGCGGCCTAGTGAAATGTTAAAAAATTATTACTAAAAAGCTAATTATGCTATTGTTTTCAAGTTTCGTACAAATATTAAGTATAATTTGGCAATAAGCTAGGGAAATCCATGAATCCAAGCGGTGAAATACTGAAAATCTGTCTGATATGGCGAAACAAAGTGACGGCCCAGTAGATTGAAAGAAAAGAGAAAGAGAGAAAATACACTACTACTGCTCACCTTAAATTTTGCACAAAAATCGATTGTGACATTGGAACAGTCTGGAAAAACTGTTCACAATTACTATCAAATTTTGGGAAAGAATTGAGTCTGATACAGAAATGAATTGGTAAAATTCTGGTGAATGAATTAAAGACGCGGAACAAAATGGCAGCCTTATGTTTAAAAAATGAGCGTAAAAAAACAAGTACAAATAAACAAATGTTTAGAACATTTCCACTATATTACAAATATTGACAGCTGTTTCGACAACACTGTGTCTTCCTCAAAACATTATTTCAAACTATACAATTTTCAAATAAAAATAAATAGAGGTAGAGCCCGAATATTTTGCTCAACGACCAGCCGGACTTTGGTTTTTCCCCATTATTAAATTTATATACTTAGGCAATAAATTACGCGTGGCGGGTTCCATCATAAAATGTAACAATTAGATAGATAGGTCAAAAAGTTTGTATTTGGATATTAGTTTGAAATAGTGTTCTGAGGAAGACACAATGTTGTCGAAACAGGTGCCAATATTTGTAATATAGTGGAAATTTTCTAATCATGTGTATATTTTACTTGTGTATAATAAATTTCTATCAAGTAAGGGCCAACTCCATTAAATCTTTAGCTTAAAAAACCTTATTCAATTGACTTCACATTTTGGACAAAAATTGCGGCCTATTATTTTTTTTTAAAATCAATGTAAAAAACTACTCATAAACTGTGATATATATATATATATATATATATATATATATATATATATATATATATATATATATATATATAAGAGAGAAAATATTAATTCACCGTTTCCTTTATCTAAGGGTAGACCACGTTTGAAGGCCTAAGTACAAGGTGCCGTGGTTACCTTAGGTGACATGCCGAGCACTGAAAAAGTATCCGCAACAGCAGTCTCGAAGCAGCACCTTCCGGCGGTTCCTTATACCCAGAGCGCGTTTTCTTAAATTTGCAACAAGAATTAGTTTCGTGTAAATTAGATTACACATGTTTTTTCGCTTATTTCTATTATACCCTTTTTTGTTTATTGTTTTTTTTTACTTCCTTCATATTGTAATCGTGAAAAAATCACTTGCCTGCAATTCTTCACGTTTCAGGGTTACTACATGACAAAAAACATGTTTTTTTCAATTCCGTCGGTCTGTCTGTCTGCCTGTTTGCGGCATAACTAAAAAAACAGCTTACCCGATTGGCTTTAAATTTTGGTCAAAAATTAAGGGTCATATAAGGACAACCTGGTATTATTTTCATAAAAATCGGATATGGCGGATCAAAATGGCGGCCTAATGAAATGAAAAAAAAAATATTACCAAAAAGCTTAATTCAATTTACTTCAAATTTTGCACAAAAGACAGGTATTACGTAGAAATCAACGGGTAAAATTATACAAAAATACAAGACGGCCAAACAAAATGCCCTCCTACTAAAATATTTAAGAAATCAGCCCGAAAAAACTACCTATTCAATTAATGTATGATATAGAGATAAACTGGAAAAATTGCTGTACGAATTCAAGATGGCGGAACAAAATGGTGGCCAAATAAAATGTTTGTTTGAAGATATTATATGAAAATGTAATTTTAACATATCTTTACATTTTATCGTCCCTTGATGCCAAAAAACATGTTTTCTCAATTCAGTCGTCTCTAGCTAAAAACTGTTTCTCGACCGATTTCAAATTTTGGTCAAACATTAAGGATTACACAGAACTGAACTGAAATATTTTGGCACGAATACAAAATAACGAAAGAAAATGGCCACCTAATAAAATATTCAAAAAATCAGCATGAAAAAAATACTTATTAGATTTATTAGAAATTTTAAGCATTAACTGGGGTATGGAGATAAACTGGTAAATGTGGTACGAACTCAAGAATGGGGGTCCAATAAAATGTTTAAAAATCAACGCAAAAATATCTTCTTGTTTAACAGACTTCAAATTTTACACAAAAATTAAATGTAATATAGGGATAAACTGGTATGAAATGGCGCAACAAAATGGTGGTCTTAAAAAATCATTGTCGAAACTAATTGTTAAATCAAGTGTGGCATGACTAGAAACTGTTTAGTACAAATCCAATTCGGTGGAACAATCTAGCGCTCAATAAATGTTTAAAAAGACTGTATATAACTCTTAATAAATGACTGTGTGCGAAACTCAATTGGGCCACAGCCCAGAATTCCTAATAAAAGGAAAGCATTATAATTAAATTAGATATTTTAGTTGAGTAATAAGAGTATTATTTAACTACTAATTAATAAAATGTTTTTTTGAACCTTCTGTTATCGTGTTAATTTTTTTTATTATGTTGCGTATTACTTTTACGTTTCTAAGAAAAAATAATTGTAATTATTTTGTTCTTAAATAGTATATGTCGTGAGTAGATTTGCTTGCATACATATTGCAATGCAATATCTACCTGGTGAACACTGCGCTACGTACTTGAATTGAATCTATTGGTTGAAAGTTAGGAATGTCAAAGATATTTATAGAAATGCCATGTTTCATATTTTTAAATCAATAAAAACATAAAATTCTCGTTCAAGAAATTCAAATTAAATCATTAAAACACTTTAACCCACTGTTCTCTCTTATTCTATAGCCACAGCATCCTTTGCAGCTCTCTCCCTTGCTCCATACTCGTTCTCTCTTGCTCCTGCTTGAATTCCCCGCACCGCACGGCTCCCCTCCAAGGTGTTCTAGAGCCTTCTTTGTCTGAGCTCGCGCTGGCTGCCGAGATTCGCCCATTTTATATAATATTGATTTAAGATGGCGACTGGCGGTGCGCTAACGCCGTTCCTTTGTTTTTCCAGGACGCTTCCTGTGATGCGAGATGCGGGTCTTATAGGAGGCTGGCTATAATCGGTTCAAGCTCTGAGTTGGATCAAAGTTAGCTTTTGGATTCGGGTTCGAAGAAAACTCGTATTATTGCGAATACATTTTAATCGGCGTTTGTTTTAAATATTTAAAACCCCTTTTGTGAGAAATTTTAGTTAACAACACTATGGTCCATGACTAATAGTGAAAAATAATATTAATAAAATATGTATAACACTCGACCATGCTGCATAAAATGCACGTTCGCCTAGTTCCTCTAGAGAATTGTATTAGCAGATAGTAGCTGGTAGGGCAAATTGGTTCTCGAATTCCACCCAAGAGCTCATCCTAACCATGTATGCAACCTTTGAAACTTCTTCGAACATGTCCGACCTATTCCCGTAGATTTAGATATTCTTCCAAAGAACATCGCCCCATTACAAGACCCTAACGCCAAAAAGCTCAACCCTAGCTTCACATCTGCACAACCACAATTAAGGTGTTATAGACTATTCTTGGCTTTTTCTTAATTATTTCTTAATTATTTATATATATATATATATATATATATATATATATATATATATATATATATATATATATATATATATATATATATATATATATACAGCATGACACTGAACATAGGGTACACACAATAATTTTTTTACCTTATCAGATATCGCTTTGAAACTAAGGTATGTTTAGTAACTTATTAAAATGCATATTTTCACAGATAATTGAATTACACATCACTTCTGGTTTAATCGGAAGTGACTTAAACTTTAACATATTAAAAAGAACCCTGTATATTTGTTTGCATAGTCGTATTCTGTGCCAAATTCCCTTTCCAATGATGTATAATAAGTTATATTTTTCTTCCAAAATGGCGGCAATAAAACCGGTTTTCTGAAAAACGTTATATTTACCATATAACATATAAAACAAAAGACAGTGTCAAACTTGTAAGGTGACCTGATTAAAATGAAACTTTTTAGGTAAGAAAAAGCACGAAAGCATGTTATTATGTTTTTTTTTCAAAATATTACGCCTTTTCGAAAAAAAAAACATAGCTGACAATGGACTGGCCATGAATTTTAATCAACGTGTATATATTATCTGAAAAGAAGGCTCATCACTTTATTATGGAACGAATATTATCATTAAATGCAGCTTTAATAATTTAAATAAGAATAAAATAATACAGGGGAGTTTCATAAAATTCTAGACTAACTATGCTATTATGGTTACGTCAGATTCACATATATTTTCGTAATAAAGTGTGATAAGATAAAAAAAATGGAAATGGCGATCGGACAATACATCTTTTTGAAAAGTGTTTTTGACAATAATTTTTCTCCATAATATGCGATCGTTATAATTACAGTTCGAAATTGCGATAATTCGTTAATGTGACAAAACCTAAAAAATATAAATGTATATTTACGAGATGTTTTATCAAGAAAAAGCACCCTGTAAGTAAAAAAGTACAATATTTAACACGCATGCTCATAGGAAAATATTAATTAAGAATCATGTGAGGAATAAAATACCTCAAGTTTTTAGGAACTTTTATTCTACATATTTTTTATATTTTGAGACATATACGAATAGCCGTCATTTTAGATTTTGTAACGTTGATGTCTTCATGATTTCAGGTCAAAATAGGATTACAAAGCCTGTGCCAAAGCTGTACCCCTTTTCTATTAAATTTAATTCATCTTAAAATACGGAATCACAAAACACACATGCATCAGTCGAATATTAAAATTTGCAAATTTTAATTTTTTGTCTTGACTATTTCAAATAATAAAAGGAGACTCATTCAAACGACACACGGTATATGTATTAACTAAATATAATAAAATGAATAATAGGTTATAGATGTAGGCATCTAACTTTTAATTTTTGCGTTAAAATCCACAATTATTTTACACTTTTTTTTTATTGTAAATAACGTAATAAATATATTATATAATCTATATTATTGAAATTATTAGAACAAAAAGGGAACTGTCTATCAAACACTTTGGGTATTAGTATTATATTAATAGAATTGTATCAGTCTTTGAGGAATTATTATGAAAAATCAGGTGAATCTGACATAAGAGTAATCGTATAGTTTTTCTAGAAATTTATGAAATACCCTGTATCATTTTATTTTCAATTACATAATTAAAGCTGTATCTATTGACAATATGCGTTCGATAATGATTAAAATGTGTCAATTTCACTGGCTATTTAAATATCCCAGCTATAAGCAGGTTAGATCTAGAATTTCAGATGATGCAAAAGGTTATAACTAGGCTTACGATAATTATGCATTTAAAAATCTAAAAATATACATGCAAATATGCTCCGAAACATAGGAAAATATGCACTTAAAAATGCATTTATTATCGGATCAAAAAAACAGAAATAAAGCAAAAGTACCTATAGCAATTAAAATATGTTATTTATACACTTCAAGTTATCCTTAAGACGCTATTTTTACCAGCAATTATTACATTAATACAACTATATAATAAAAGTATTTTTTAAACAAAATTTTAATATGTAGCTAACTAAACAAACTAACTAAAGAATAAACCTGTTTAAAATTTAATGTTTACGTTATTCAACAAGTTGCGGTTACATTTTATAACTATATGATGTAACAAATTATAAAATTCAAATTTTCTTCTATTATCTGACAATAGTACTTTATACTCAGAAAATACTCGTTCAACATCACAAAATACAATTGGAACATATTCAAATAAATTGAAATCACACTTCATTATCTAGATTCAATGTCTCTTTATTGTCCAAAACTGCACTAATATTTTTCAAATTTTTGTAACCAATATTTTTTACAAAACTCTAGCTAATTTTTGAGAAATTACTTTATTTTTAGTGTTGGTTATAGTTTCACTCACTTTTTCTATCATTTCTACGCTTTTTGACAAAGAAAGTCCTTTCATCTCCAATTTTTTTATAGTATCAGACAAGAGAGAAAAAATGTTTTTAATGCAAATTAAATCCTCACGTACATCTTCTTTGCGCAAACGTTTTGTGTTTCTTGTATACAATGTGAGTATTCCCCATTAAATTGGTTGACTATGTTTTTTTGTTGCCTCGAAATGTTCTGCGTAATAAATGGCAGCGTTTATCCAAGTTCCTCATCTAGTTACAATTGGTGTTAGAGGCAGGGGATATTTCCTGCAGTTTCCCTAAATTTTCTACCCGAGTTGGAGCTTTTAGGAATACTTTTTTCACCGAGGAAATCAGATCGTTCACTCGTGGATAAAAAGCACGAACTTGTTCCACAACTCGATGAAGTCCATGGGCAAGACATGTGGCATGTATCATTTTAGGGTACAATATTTGTAGACCACTCATTGCTTTACACATGTATGGAGCAGCATCTGTAATTGCCACTAAGATTCTATCATATTTAATTTAATACCACCGGGCCATAAAAGAATGATTTACTTTGTCTAAGGTCTTCATTGTAAGTAAATATTATTTATCCCTTTCTGCTTCTACATCCAACACACCAAAAACAAAATTAGCAGCACATATCTGTTCCACATCAGTTGTTTCATCTAGTGACACCCATATACTTTTATCTTCTACTTTTTCCCGCAATTCGGTAACTGTCTTATTGTATAAATATGAAACATAGTTTTTCCTTAACGTGTATTCATATGAAATTGATGTCTTTGTGTACTGCTCTAAAAATGACTCCAGGATAGGATTATTTAATTTATTCGGTGGAATATCCGCACTAATAAACGCCTTGCACAAATCCTCATTGAACTTTCATGGTTTGGGTCCCGGTCCTGGTGAAAATGCTGTGGTGATTTGATTTAATACCGCACTTAATAAACGCTTTTCTTTCTGCATATTGGACAATGTTCACGTCACAATGTGTAAACTAAACTGAACTGAAGAATTATTTTTAACATTCTTAAAACGTGCGTATTTATAATTGTAAATCCGTGGTAAATCTATAGTTTTTAAAGCACAGATGTTTTATTGGGTACCTATAACAATTTTAAGAAAGGATTTGTAAAACCCTTGGCCTGCCAGCAACGAGACATTTATTATTATTTTATTGTTATGTATTATATTTGAAATACATAAAATTTTTCTTGGGAAATAAAAATATATTCAGAAAAATTAGAATATGTGCATTTTTCCTGTAATAACTGCAAAATATGCATTCAAATACAAACATTGCCAAAATATGTATTTGCATATGCTTTCATGCAAATGCATATATATCCTAAGCCTAGTGATAACACTTGTATATTAAAATTCATGGCCATTGTAATTTCAGCTATTTACAAAAATGTCCGATAAAATTCTTTAATTTCCATAAACGTATTACAAATTGAACAAAATTTGACTGTTTGTTTTAGTGGAATAAAGCTTTTAGTAAAAATTGGAATTTTTATATTTTAGGTACGGTCGAATTTGAAAAAAATGATTGGATTCTAGAATACAGCTTCACCCAGTATAAGTTTATTTTTACTTATACATAAATTTTTAATCAAATTAATCAAAAATATTCTAAACGGCTGACCTATTTGAATACATATTAAGTATTTAAAATTTTTGTGTAAAATATGGAAAATACAAAATTCCAAATTCGTCACCCCGTATATCAGAAACTTTTTTGATCAGGAGATCGAGAACTACAACACATCACATTTTTACAAAAAATGACTGAAAGCCATTTTACATAAGAAATGTGCGTGGTCCTTTACAAATACAAAAATTAAATATTCTTTAAATCCAATCGCAGCAACCTGTAACATCAAAAGAGCAGAAACGCACAGTGGCTCCTTCGCAACCAACGCTAAAGAGAAACGGAGCTACAGAGATGAAAGATAGAGACATTTTCCGCCATGTAGATTAAAGTTTTAGAATATATTAAACTGGAGAAGCAATATAGAGTCGAATTTCGTACGCTAACTTAGATTAATACCTTTGAGAATTCAGAATTTGCTCGGTAAGTCATTATTTATGCTCCAAGGCATCTTGAGATATATATAATTTCACCCGCTTCAACTAAGATTAACATCTGAAGGGTTGGGAAGGTATTTTCAGTCTTGATAAATTAAAATTAGGGCTGGAATGGAAATTAATGAGGGTAGTTTATTCTCTAGCAAAATGAGTATGCGGCGAGGACTGATAAGATTAGCTTTGGGGCGACGGTTTCTCAAATGTGATGAATTCACTTGGACCGCAAACTGTTGGTTAGGCCTACAGACGGTGCTTTTACCTTATTTTTCTGAGAACTTGATATATATTGATCAGCTTAAGTCGCTGCGAAATCAAAATTAATTTTGATAATCCAGGACGAAAATCCATATTAAATTCTTTCTAATTATGGTAATTATTTTGGAAATTTTGTACATATCATCAAATATTAAGACAAAGCGTGTCAGAAAACTTATGATTTTATAATATTTCAAAACCAATCTGAAACTAGTCACGACGCGAGACGAAACGAGACAAGAGAAAGCCTTCTCTCGTCCCCTCTCTCGTTTCTTTCGTGCTATAGAAATTAGAAAAACTATTCCTAATTTGTTGCTATTAGCTTGCTATTTAATTTTCTAATAAGAAGTTAATTTTTATTTATCTAAAATCTAAAAACTAGAAGAAAAAACGATTTATGAAGAGTAACTATCAATTCTAAAAATTTTTAATTATATTTTAAAGAATATTTAGATTTAAATTTAAAGCATTCATCAGTTTTGTTGGCCACTTACTGATCTTGAGAATGAACTTTACTATCTCTTATAACAGACCCAGCAAACCACTACAACCTACAACATTGAAAATAAAAGTGATATTTTTTTCGATTGTTTGCAAGAGAAAAATTTTCCAAGCTAAGTTTTTTTCTCGAGTTTTTGTTTTTTTTTCAAGATGTGTCATTTTGCCAGTAGAAAACAGCTCGTTATCAATGAATTTTGCTATAAAGTACTCTAGTGAAATAGTAACAAATATCTATTTTGTGTCTATAATCAGCGGATCAACGTAATTCTCATGAGAACATCACCAATTGTATATTTTTAATATTTTTACGCACCAGAACCACACCTAATAAGTGTCCATCAGAACAGATTCTTATGTAGTGTCACTTTTGTAGTTGTTTTAATTTTTAATCTTCTAGGTATAGAAAAATGCGATGTATTTTCATTCCGGGTATAAATATGTTCACACTATTCTTGCTCTAAAAAATCGTCATTTTAAATCTTCCTTTTCCGCGTTCGGATGGAGACAGTCTCCATTCGGACTGACATATACACTAAACGTACATAAAAAATTCTAAGCTACAAATTTAACTGTACAACGATTCTTAAAAAGATGTTTTCTTAAAACTTAATGAAGGTAAATTATTATATGGAATTATCGTGACACTTACACACAAACGAAAACCATAAAAAATATATTAGATAAAAAAAGCCTTAGAGTTGTGATTATATAGGGGCAACTTGTGAATTCTCACCCCTAAGATGAACTGCGATGTAAGTGAAGGTTTTTTTTTGTTTTAATCGCTAAATTTTATATTTTTCACAGTTGTTCCCAGTCCTTATATTTAACATATTTTCTGAGAAACGGGATAAGCTTCCAGTTGGAGAGAGCACACCCATCCTTCCCAATATGGAGTGCGACCAGTAAAGTCTTCATCATAAGGGATTTTTCTCTGGATTTTTAAATAATTTGACCAAACTAAACACTGAGTTTACAGAAAACTTTGCTTGAAAAATAATGCAAAATGACTATAAAAAAGTTTCTCATCTGAGTTATCTTACCTGTTAAATTTGACCTTTTAATTTTAAACCGCTATACCAAAATTCAACTGTAACTGTTAACTTAAAATTTTTCACATGTTTTTCTAATTACCTAATGGTTTTTTATCTAGACATAACTATATAAAGTAAACATGAGTTAATGACTTTTGTATTTTATTATATACGTCCTGTAAAATAAATTACCAAAAATAACATTTAACCTGTCAAATGAACTTGAGCTCGAAGATATTTTTAAACAGATCTCACATAATAAAATCAAAATTTTCAAAAAAGTTAAAGAGGAAAACAGAGAAAATTTCCTCATAGGCAAAGGTCTACCGAATAGTTAATAAAATATATATATTTTTTAATTTTTGCAAAAATATAAATCTATTTTGTTATAACTATGTGCAAATAATTTTTACATACCCTGTATATTATCATTTGCTCAATCTAAAGCCTTTGTAAACGATTACCATAAAACACAAAGAAACACCATTTTAATTTTCGTATTACAGATTAAATGAAGTTGTGTTTTAAAAAAGATATACAAGACATTGAAGTCTGGGGTACGTTAAAAATATATTTAATTTTTTGGGATTAGTTCACAAAAGCAGACCGGATTTTTTTTCAATAGTTTTGTCTTATTTAACATTAAAAATATAAAAAAATATTTCTTATGTTCGAGGGACACGAAAGAGGTCGAGAGAAACGACAAATTCTCGGCGAGAGAAGGCCACTCTCTCGTCTTGTTTCATCTCGTGGTACAACAGGAAAAAAGAGGCGAGAGTCTCTAGTCTCGACGGCGTCACTACCTGAATCAAATCCGCTCATATTTGTTTGAAATTAAATACGTCACGGATTTTACCAGGTTTTAGATATTTAGAACTAGCCTTGAAAGGTGGCTCTAATTCGCGGTTTTTGTATTAGAGAACTTTGATTTTATGTTTTAAAATCCGTGGTATTTTGGGTAGCAGAACATTAAACTGAATTTACTAAAGAAAATTCAAAGTTTTAAAGATTATTTTTAAAAGGTACATTTCTTATTTATAGATGCATATTTTACATGCGTACAAATTTCATAGCCCAAACTTAGTCGACTCAGTTTAAACCATTAAAAAGAGTAAAACGAGATATATTAAAGGAGTAAATCATATTTAACAAATTCCGAATAAAATATTTCTCCGAATATGCGGTAATCCCGATATAGCCTTAAGTCGTTACAAACACTAAACTAGTCCTCTGGTTAGCAGTAATAAATACATAGATCATATAGTCTCTTGTAGCAGGTGCATATCATAACTAGATAATTCTTCGTTTTTTAGGAACGTATGTGTGTGCTTGATTAGCTATATATCCAATACATTCCTTTTTTATATGAACTGTGAGAGTTTATTGAAACACTGTTAAAACGAAATAAAATAAGTCTATTGAACTAGAACAACAAAATTCACATTCGACTTCTTGCAAGTCCAAAAACAGAGTCCTCCTCTAATATTCATACAAATCTCAAGAAACATAGAGTTCCACCCCCTGTGCCAAAATTCCTCGCTTTGATTGGTCCTATTCGTTGGCAAAAGGGGTTTTTTTATCTTTGTAAACTTTCCCATGGTCAAAATAAAAACATTCATTACAGATAGTAAAATGGGAATTTGGAGAAAGCTTTACTAAGAAGGGTCGTTTCCGTATTTTCCTATCTTAAACCCTAAATACAATAAACAGTTTACTATCATACTTACTAACATATTTTAAAATCGTACAAAGAAGTGTTGTAAAAATAAAAATTAACGGATAGCATAAAACCACCTTAAAACTAAATTAGACTCTGAATGCCGATGGAAATTCCCACAATTATGTACAGAAAACTAAGTACCTACAAATTGTTACATTTCTCAATAGCAAATAATGTAATGTAATGTAAAATAAAATAAATATGTACAGTATGTTATGCAGTAACAATGAAAAGAAAAACAAATATATACAGTGTGATATGCGCAAATTTTAACTTTGGCAGACAAATGTGGGAGACATTCAGTCGCCACAGTTTAAACATTCAACCTATATTAATATTAATCATTGTTCATATAAGGAGCAAAAAAATTAAAACAAACTGGCAGTTGCCATTCCACTAGAAAATAATTGTAACCGAACTTCTATAAGTGTTATCATTAGTTCTGAACCAATCAAATTGCTGTCAAAACCAGAACCAGTCATGGACCAAATATGTCTTTTTATAACGTAAATTACCTAAAAGCTGGCACCTCTCATACCTTTTTCTGTTCCCAATTCATACAAATTTGTGTTAATTAATTAATATGATTAGTTGTTTAACGTCTAATACATTAACAACTATCCAAACTATCTGTCAAATATTTGATCCAAATGATTTACTTCTTCAAGACCATAATCTTATTTTTCAATTGATATTATGAAAATTGATTTTTTCTAGGGTTTCTTTTTATTTTTTTCTTTAGGATATTGTCAACTTTTATTTCTCTGCGTTGTGCTCAAGATTCTACAGACCTCCCCTCAACTTCTACTACTACTATTACTATTACTTAACTTCATCCGTTTTCGGGATATTAACGATTGACAACTGAAATCTCCCAAAGTTTGAGCTGCCATAAAATATAAATGGTTTTACGTGAGGCAAGGGTAAGGTAAAGAGATATTATTACGTTCCTATCAACTTTTAAACGTTAATATTTCAAATTTAATTGATTAAAATCCAATAATGAATTATTTCATTTAAGAAAATGAAAGTTCTAATACGTTCCACTTTTTCGAGATATCAGGTAGGTCAGTGGTTATTTCTAACACAATGATGAAAAATAAAAATCAAATCGAAAAGCCTGAGAAGTCTTTTGAAAATTTGGAGGTTGCTAAAATCTGGAATTGCTTGCGTTTAAAAATTCTACTCTGTATATAAAGTTGATACGTTATATATCAAAAAATACAAAGTAAATATACAGGTGTATCCGGGAATCCCGATATACTATTCTTTATAAAAATACGTTAGAGGCACTAAACTACTGCTCTGTTAAAGCAGTAATAATTAAACACATCATAGGATCCTTTCTAGTAGGTGCATTAATACGTAGACAATTCTTCATTTATAAACTTCGTATTTTAAAACAAACCTTTATTTTAACTTCATTAATAAACCCATCTCAATCAGTGATCACGTAAGAAGCAAAAAAAAACCAAAACTAACTGGAGGTTGCCATTCTACATGAAAAAATTGTATCCGAACCGATCATTAATTCTGAACAAATTTAAATTAGTGTCAAAACCAGAACCAGTCATGGACCAGGACCGTCTCTATAATATATGTTTTTTAGGCAAAATAATAGAAGCTGGCACGTAAAGCGATGTATTAAAATCGTAAAAAAATCACCCACCGAGATATTTTCAGATCTTTGCGTTTCAGGGTTCCTGAATAAGGAACCTGTTTTCTTAGTTCCATCAGTCTGTCTAATTGTAGGTCTGTCTTTTAGCGGCATAGCTGAAAAACTACTCACTCGATTGACTTTAAATTTTGGTCCAAATTTGAGAGTCACATGGGGATTACCTGGCAACATTTTCGTAAAAATACAATATGGCGGTTTTGTGAAATGTAAAGAAATTATTAGTAAAAAAGCACTTATCAAATTTACCTCAAATTTTCCCAAAAGTCAAATGTTATGTAGGATTCACCGGCAAAATTTTGGTACGAATTCAAAATGGCGAAATAAAATAACGACATAATAAAATATTTAAAAAATCAGCTTGAAAAAACTACTGTGGCATAGACATGAACTGGTAAAATCTGGTGCGAATTCAAGATGGCGGCCAAATAAAACTTTTGTAATATGAAAAAATCACCCAATCAGATTTTACATGGTTTCGGGTCCCTAGATGTCAAAAAATATGTTTTATCAATTCCGTCGGTCCGTCTGTCGGTTTATCTGTCTCTCTGTAGGTTCGCGGCATAGCTTAAAAAATTGCTCATGAGATTGACAAATTTTAGTCAAAAATTGAGGTTCATATGGAGATGACCGGGTAATATTTTGATAAAAATCCAATATGACGGAACAAGATGGCGGCCTAGTGAAACGTTAAAAAAATTATTACTGAAAAACTAATTATCCCTTGTATCTAAAATTTTGCACAAACATCAGGTATTATGTGTGCCATAACTAATTTATTTTAAATATTTCAATTGGTTTTAAAATTTGCTCATTTTTTCTTTACGCAAACGATTTAAAACTTTTTCGCCCAATACGAACACCCGAGGAGTGTCTGGAATTGCAAGGGGACTTGGAGAGGTTTTCTGTCTACTGTGAGACGAGACATTTATTTTTGAAATTTAAGCAAGTGCTTCGCAATTTCTAATTAATTTCAATTATATAATTAACAACAAAAATTTTAAAAAGTTTCGGAAATCAGGGATCTCGGTGTCATTTTGAATGTCAAATTGGCTTTTAAATCCCATATAAAAAATAATAAATGATTCCAATCCATTACTGGGATTCATAAAGAGAAATACGAGGTATGTTAATAACCCAACAGCTCTACTAAACTCCTTGTTAGAGTTGTAGAACCATATCGAATGTTACGATACTTAATATCTATAGAAAAAATGATTTCAGAAAGTTCTAAACCCTGTTTATTGACTATGTTTATAGTTTTCGCCTATTAAACATACCACACATCTAAGAGAAAAGCAAACGAGAAAAATGTTAACTTAAAACACTAATTAAACTTTATTTTTTCCGTTCGTGAGGTGTCCTATCTTCTCTCTTCAAAAACCAGCAGTAGTCACCCATCATGGCTGAATCCCATCGTCCTTGGTACCGAATTTCCATTGTTCTGATATCTTGTTGAAACCTTTCACCCTGCTCGTCACTAACAGCTCCCAAATTTTTAGGAAAAATGACAGATGGGAATGGATGAAGTGAATTTTTAATGACATTCTGGCACCAAGCGCTTTATAAGCATCTAAGAGTTCATTAACTAATTGTTCATAATTTTCATTCATATTGTTGCCTAAAAATCCTCTTACTACATTAACAAATGAATTCAATGCTCTGAGTTCCTGCCTGGTAAGCTTTTCCGTAAAATTGACATCGTCCAGCAATTTTCTGATTTGTGGCCCAATTAAAATGCCTTGTTTTAATTTGGCATCACTTAACTGGGTAAAGACTTGTCTTAGGGACTTAAATCCATCACCATCTTTATTCAAAGCTTTCAAAGTTTTTCATCAGCCCAAGTTTAATGTGAAGAGGAGACAAAAGTACATTTTTGAAATCAACAAGAGGTATAAATTTAACATTTTGATATCCCGGTTGAAATTCGCTTCTTTCTAGCCAAATTTTTGATACATAATGCTGATTTATTGCACGACTGTCCCACAAACAAAGAAAACAGCAATGTTTTGTAAATCCCCCCTGAAGTCCCACTAAAATTGCTATAACTTTTAAGTCCCCACACATCTGCCATTTATATCTATTGTAGTTTATTTTATCCAAAATCGTGCGCATATTTTTATAATTTTCTTTCATTGCTACTGAATAGGCAACTGGTATAGAGGGTTTTAAATTTCCATTATGCAATAACACAGCTCTTAAGCTATATTTAGATGAGTTTATGAATAAGCGCCACTCACGGGAAGAATGTTCAATATCAAGTTCCTGCATTAAACTGTCTATACCAGTACACGCGCACAACGAATTTTCCATAGTGTAGAATTCAAAAAACATAGCATTTCTTTTTCTGAAATTCGTAATTTTTGTTTCTTTGGCCAATAGGTTCCATTCCTTAAGACGGAAACCCAGAAGTTCTGAGTGTTGCTTGGATAACCCCAAATCACGTAGTAAACCATTTAATTCACATTGAACAATCGAATGCGGCTCGCCGGAACTGGAACCTGTGATAAAAGTGGGATCGGTGCACTGTTCTTCTGAGCTGCCTGATGATGCGTTGTCTCCATTATCTCCCAAATCAATAGCTTGCCAATTTAAAGGCGCAATCGGCACTGGCAAATTTGTACTATGAGGAACAGATCGTATGGCAGATTGCAAATTTGGATATTCTATATTGTGCTTTCCCTTTTTGGAATAACCCTCAGTCTTTGTCAGGCAAAAATAACAATCGTCAGAATGATTGGTGGGTTCTCGCCATACCATTGGAACTGCAAAAGGCATACTTTTTCTCTTTCCCTTCATCCAATGCACCAATGATACACTACAACTAACACAGCACACATGGGAAGCCCACCGCTTATCTTGATCCCTAATTAACACCCCAAAATATTTAAAGTAGGCTTATATTTTCGGAAAATGGCCTGAAAATTCTCCACAAATATAACAAAATTTGTCAGGAGAAATTTGGCAACTTCGGCGCGTTTGACTCAACATTCTCGTCTTCACATGCACTTGCTTATCGATACAATTCGAAACTAAACAGAAGAGTGATGTTTAACGTTTATTTTATGTCTAATGTTGTAAACAACCCAGTCTAGGTAATTTTTCCGTTGTAATATGGACCCATTTTAGCCGCTCCACAATAAAATTGTTTACCTGCCAATATAAAAGGTTCTAATTAGGCTATTAAAAAATGGTACGAATGTTTCCGAATATTTTTTTTATTGTTAGGAGGCTATTTCCTTTCTGAAAATAATGAGCTGGCCTGTGTTAGAAAAATCTTGTCGGCCATTGTTATGCTTTCATTCATAGTAGACTTTCTTTTTTGTTGTTTGGAACCCTCAGTATCAACTTTATATAAAAAGATTAGAATTTATATAAAAAGATTAGAATCTGTACAAGGTATGTCGCTTTTAAAATTAATCATCTAATTTTAGATAGAGATTATTCAATAGTTATAAGACAATTTAATATTTTATCGCTGCAGTATAGGCGTGAAATGGCTGATTTAGTAACAATTTTTAAAATGATGAAGGGTTTAACATTCGCTCCCCAGCTATACTGACGGGTTCCATTTAATGTGTTCAATAGAACTTTTGGACATACCGAACTTTTTCATATTCCTTTTCGTTGGACTACGCTGGTCAGAACTCATTAATTTGTTTTAAGCATGGGCTTAAGTTTCGGTTTTTGCATAGAATATAAATATTAGTTAATCATTTTTTCGTTTAATGAACTATTTGTACTTATATTTGTTATTGTTTTATATCCGCTAAATTAAGGAATTATATAGTGCTTACATTTTTGGACTGTAATTTGTTGTTACCACTATTGTGAAATAAATAAACTAATTGTGGTATAGAGATAAACTAGTAAAACTCAGTTTTATCTGCGTAAAGCAGTTAACTGTCTTTTTAAACGTTAAGCCAATGAACGTAATTAAAATATTTTTAAAAGTAGTTACTTCATAATTAAACTACAAAGAGAGTTTAAAGTAAAAAGTTAACTACTTTTTGAATAAAATTACTTTTTAGGGAATTTCGTGAAAACAAAAATGTGTTTGAGTATAACTTCCAAATAAAAAACGGGAATTTTATTGGCATCAACTCTTGTAGATAAGTACGGCCAGCTCTGTTTCTAATTCAAAATGTGATGGAAAATAAATTAGAACATAAAGATTTTATGTGTATTACACTTTACCTTTCTGAAGTTTTATCCTAAGAATGTATAGAGTAGTTAAGAGCTTCCGAAATCTTCAGTATTTACAATTCCTAACAAGTGCATTTTTAGATACACACTATTTTATGTAATATTAAATAAAACTACATATCATAAACACAAAAAACACTTTTCCATTTCCACGTTTCAATTTAATTTAAGAAAAAGACAGTTTCTAAAATATATATTTTCACTAACTCACAAATATATATATTGCCACTATTTTTAAAAATTGCGGGAATCTCAAAGCCCACTAATTTTAGACTGACCGTCCAATTTTTCTCACACTAAAACTGCTCCAAATATAGAAACTATTGTTACGAGTTTTCTTCAAAACTAGTTTGTCTAGCTTTATCGGTTACCTTTATTTGAAATTTTAACTATTTTACAAGTCCCAAAGTCGTGAGAACTCTGAGTGGGTTAAGTAAAGAAAGGGGGAAGAAAAATAGGAATTTCAATAAAAGGTATTTTTGAACAACATGCTATTTTTTTCTAGGAATTGCCTTTATATTTATAGTATATGTTTAACATCATAACCATCAAAGAAGTTTTATAAAGATTTGCTGAGAATCCCAAAAACTTTAGATTAGTTATAACAGTTAACTTAATTTTTTTAAATAGAATGTCTCATTTTATGTATCATAATCTACATTTGTCTAAATCAAAATGTTTAAAAAATCAATTTTATTAAGTGTGGATTTTCGTAGTCCAATATCCACAATTTTGTCTATTCACACTTCCGTTTAGGCAAAACGTTACTTCATCCGAAAACAAAAATTCTTGCGTGAAAATTGAGGGTCAGTGACACATCTCTCCATCACTATGTCACAAAATTGCATTCACTTATCTGGGTCGTCCTCATTAAGTTCGTGAACTAATTGAACTTTATAAGAATGCCATTTATTTGTATGTAAATATTTCAGTACAAATCATTTACGAATATTGTTTTCGTTAGCAATAGTGCGACTAGCTTTATGGCCGTTCTCTTCAAATGATAGTAATAGATTGTAGTAAATCATCCATTATTCACAAAGAGACCTGTTTAATTTTGATAGTAACATATTTAACTGCACATCTCCTGAGTACTGTGCCGGCCGTTTTCATAATTACATACATGCCCCTATATTTTTTTTCAATTTTATCTTACAGTTGATTGAGATATAGGCGCTCTGTTTGGGTATTTATTGTTAAATAATTCACAAACTTCGTTTTGGGTACGCATTCAAACTCCATAGCCAACAATCGTTAATATTTTCTATGCGTATTCTTTCACTTAATCGTACCATTTCACAGCTTAAAAAAATTACTTTTAATGAAACAAATTTTTGACAGTGAATCAACGTCAAAATTACGTAAAATATGTGAGAGGTAACAAGGTTATTATTGTTACCGCTTTCAGTAGATTTGAATTTGTTTAAATCTTAATATGAACTGCGTTCGGATAGGAGGGGTATCAAGTGCTATATTTTGCCCCTTTTGGGTAAAAAAATATTTAGGAAAGAACAAAAAACAAAAAAACGTTGGTCAAGCTCTTGAAACACGTGCTACAAGCAAAGCATACCAAGGGAAATTGGTGCAAATGTAACTTTTTCCTTCATATTACTATTCCGCAATTAAACAAACATTAAATTATTTTTATTAATTTGTCATTACATATTCTTACGATTTTGTTTAGATAGCACCTATTTTTTGCGCTTTCTTAAACATTTTTTTTTATCTAAAAGTTACAAAATTTAGCTTTGGGTACCCCTCATACCCGAATGCGGTTCATATTAAGAATTAAACAAGCTTAAGTCTACTGAAAGCGTTAACATTAATAACATTGTTACTTGTTACCTGTTACATATTTTACGTTCGTGAATATTTAGATACTGTTTTCTCTGGTAGATGGATTGGTAGACAGGGTCCCATAGAATGACCTGCTAGATCCCATGATTTGACCCCGTTAGATTATTATATGTGGGGTTACATAAAATCTACAGTGTATATTAACAGACCCAATAATATTGATGACCTTAAAGACCGAATAAGACAGGGAAATTAGATTGATAGAAGTTAAAGTAATTCACAATGTTTTGCAAGAATTTGAAGATCGCCTAGGATATTGTCAGGATGTTGCTGGTGATTAATTTCAACAATTTTTAAATTAATATTACATAATTTTGTCATCTAGACATTTATTATTTTAAGTTAAAGTTTTTTTTAACGATATTGATTTTTTTATACAACTTAATTTACGCATATGTAGATTATAATACATGAAATGTGATCAAAATTTTCCGTAGAATTCGAAAATAAAATAAAAAATGCGACATTCTATCTAAAAAAAATTAAGTTAACTATCATACCTTGCTTTTGGGTCACCCTGTATACTTGAAACTATAATAAAAAAAACGGCAGTTAGAATTAAAAATCGACGAGTCCGAGCGTTTTCTCGAGAAACAATACCTCATTTTTAAATGAATTTATTCCAACCTTTTCGTCCTCACTGTATAAATATATATTTTACCGAATCTTGACTTTTTCCAATACGGTGAACACTTTAGTAAATAAGTTATCCGAGTTATTATTATATTATTAGAAAAAGGCAATATATAAAGTTATTCTTTTAATATTACTAGAAGATTTTTCAAAATAGATATTTTTTTTAAACTATACACACTAAGTTAAGAAATAGAACACCCTAAAAGAGAAATATTGTTTTGATCCACTATTTTTAAAGGACGACGATATATTATTAAATTTAGAAATAGTGTCTAAAAATGAATCATTTTATTAATATTTAATCTAACTTGACAAGAAATGTTAGTTGTAAAATCTCCTAAAACGGTATCTTAATAATCAAATCAAGTACCATAGTCAAGATTCCAAAGATTTAGATGCTATTTAATGGATGAAATTAAATGCCGAGGTAAAACTTAGGAAAACAAAACTGGACCCAGCTTTTTGTTGTGATTTACTACAGGTCAATAAGGAAGGCTGTCTGTAACTTCCATTTACAAAATAAAAATGTGTAGTATATTTTTTTGTAATCTCAGTCAAAACGACGTCTTTGATTTAATTATAATGTTCGGATCTACAATTTTCTACATTTTGAAATATCACAAAAATCCTTAATAGGTTTGTAATAAGCTTTATATAGCTGCGTTGTCAGATTTCAATAGAGACTATGCTAAAATAAAAATACGTCTTTAATTTCAAGGGAAGTCTATAATAATTTTTTTGGGAGTCGTAATAGGAGCATTAACATAAAAGTTATAAGAACAAAAATTGCATGTCCCCAATGAAACTATGCTGCTTCCTCAATAATGTTTCAGAAAATAGCTTTACAAGACCTATTTGCTCTGCTTACTTTTAAGTCTAGAAGGATAATTGTCCCCCCTGCTCGTTTTATTCAGTCAAATGCTGTATCACACAATTGGAAACTTGCATCTACGTTTAGGTAGGGTATGAACAAATTTCTGCTACGAGTTGAACGTCTTTAAGACTTACCCATTTCTGAGAAAAGAAAATAGTTAAAATTAAACTTATTTTGCTATTTAAGAAAATTACTAAATATTTTCTTTTCATTTCAATATCTGAGATTATTAGTTACATAATTATTGATTAAACATGTTTCTATTTAATATACAAAAACCAAAACAAAAAATATATATATTCAGAATATAAAATCTGCACGCCTGCAGGTGCAGTTGTTTTTTGCTACTGTATCTTTCTATTTTAATGGTACCTAGTTGTATTTTTAGATCTAGGGATTGACTACAGTAATAATAAAATATGTTTGAAATTGTAGACAATAATTGAATATGCTTATTTAATGTGAACAGTTAAAATACAAATTTAGGAATATTTAGAGAATTTATTTTAATGAATCTCTATTTCTGAAGTTATATGAAGATATTAGCATAACGTTTACACCACCAATACCACAAATATTACGTCACTGTTTTTAAGAAAGTTTGGGAATCTCAAAACCCACTAATTTTAAACTTACCGTCCAATTTTTCTCACCCTAAAACTGCTCCAAATATAAAAACTATTGTTACAAGTTTTCTTCAAAACTAGTTTGTCTAGCTTTATCGGTTACCTTTACTTGACATTTAACTATTTTAAAAGTCGTGAGAACTCTGAGTTTGTTAGGTAAAGAAAAGGGGAAGAAAAACAGGAATTTCAATCAAAGGTATTTTTGAACATTATGATAATATTTATTGGTATTGCCTCTGTATTTATAGTTTGTGTTTACGATAATAACAGTTAAAGGAGTTTTACAAAAATGGTGAAGTGCTACTGCACCAGGAAAAATAAACAAGCAAACATCTAACTATATTTATTATATATCTCTTAAAATTTTAGTTTTTACATTCATTTATTCACCTAATTGGTAAAAAATAAACCCTACATCTCGAATAAATATTTTACTTGATCGTTGGCGGCATGTCTTTTTAAAACTTTAAATCGAACTTTATTATAACAACTATAACAGTGGCACAAACCGCTTCGACTTTACTGGAGGTGCTATGTTTAGTTTACGATTTTCCTATTACGTTGCCATGACAACGCGTACGCGATGACGTTGACCGCATGGAAGAATAATGTTAATAATTGAGATGAAAGATTTTGAATTCACGTTTCTGGCATTAGTGTTTAATGACATTTTCTCAATCATGGACATACTATTTGACGTTCTTAAAAAAAAATCGCTTGACATTATTTTTTCCAATGAGAGTAATTGGAATATATCGCTTCATTTTTGCATATCCAATATAAAACGCTGTCGTGAGGCGCTCTGTAAAAAAAGAAATGAACATTTTTTTAATACCATGTTTGATAAAGCAGATTCTATTACAGAAATAAATGATTACAAACGTGAGCTTGCTAAGCTTTTATCTAAAGAAATTAGGGCTAAATATAGAGCCCTTTTTTATGAAATATTGGACCTTATTTTAATGGAAATGACACTAAGATTTCAAGAGTGTGAAAAACTTACATTTTCATGGCAGCTTCCGACAAATTTTCCGAATATAGTATTAAATTTTTCGACTATATATATTTGAAAATTTATTACAGTTATATGGGGAAATATTTTCAAAAAGTCAACGACTTAAAAATGAGCTTGGTCTTATGTTTGCCAGTGAGAGTAATTGGAATATATCGCTGCAAGAGCAAGTGAAAAAAGAATCGAAGCATATAAATCGTTTTCCCTCATTTTGACAATACCGTCGACAAGTGCTTTAGTGGAAAGAAGTTTTTCTTGCTTCAAATGTGTAAAAACTTATTTAAGAAATACAATATCTCAAGAAAGAATTACTTGGCAATATTTCCATTCAAAAAGAATTTCTGGAGGAGATTAGGGCAACTCATCCATTTTATGAGGATGTTATAAATAAATTTGCTGCTATAAAGGATAAGAGAATCGATTTAGTATACAAAATTTAGGTAAGTCGTAAAAAAATATTGTACCCCTCTACACACTAAAAGATTCTGGAAAAAAAATTATTGCGATATTTTCTTGCTTCATTTGCACTTCACTTACTTTTTCACCCGCGAGCCGCCACTGAAGCGAACTTGGTGTTTTGTAAAGGGCCAGTTTTGTAATCTAGATGTTCAAAAGATGTTATATAAGGCTTTTAAAATGATATGAAAATATGCAAACTGTTTTGTCTAGGGTTAACTACACCTCCAATAAGTGTGTCGGTAGAAAGAAAAAAAATTCCTGCTTTAAGCGCATTAAAACCTATTTAAGAAATACGATGACACAAGAACATATATAGAAAAGAAAATTTTACAAAATATATAATAAAAAATAAAATAATATATATATATATATATATATATATATATATATATATATATATATATATATATATATGCATTTGTTGATTTTTAGTCCTTCACGGATGGAAAAATACAATGTGTTTTCATTCCGGGTGTACATGCGTTCACTACGTTTTGCTGCCGTTTCGCTAAAATCACATTTGGCATTTTCGAAGCTTTCTTTCTCGCGTCCGAATAGAGACTGAAGTGTTGGTGACTGCGACGCTTTCTTTTATACCCCCACTAGGGGCCGAAGGTTATATCTGCGCAGGCGTTGGTCGTTATTTATGTTTTCCGGATGGTGCTGTTGTTGTTGCGCTAATTGCGCTTGAGGTTTTGCGATTTTAGATTTGTCGATTATGGTCTTCCATACTGTTGGTAGTTTTAATGATTCGTCCCTTTTATTCAAATCACCTTGTTTTTTTAATTTCTATGGCTTCTCGGATTATTCAGGTCTTATAATGTTCTATATTGGCAATCTCCCTACACCCATCGAAATTTATTTTATGGCCGGTTTCCTGATGATGTAGGAATAAAGCTGAGGTTCTTTGTTTATTTCTGATGCTGAGTTTATGCTCTTCCACTCTTGCTGATATTCGCCTGTCAGTTTGCCCCACGTACAACTTTTCGCAGTCCTGGCACGGAATACTGTATACTCCGTGGTTTTCCAGTTTGATTTTATCTTTTGGGTTTCCAAGTAGTTTACCTATAGTTGTTTGTGGCTCGTGTATTGTTTGTATGTTGTGTTTTCTAAGAATTCCTCCATTTCTGTCTGTTGTGCCTTTTACATATGGTAAGACTACTTGTTGCTTTCCCGGTTCATAAGTTTTGTTGTTCGTTGATCGGGAAACCTGTGCATTAATAGCTTTCTTTATGGTGCGATTTGTGTAGCCATTTTTCTAAATCTAAAATTAAAGAAAATATATATATAAATATATATATATATATATATATATATATATATATATATATATATATGTATATAAGGTGTCAACAAATAAATAAATATATGTCTATTGAAATCGCTTTATGTGCTTTTACAATACATTACGTTTCTCAATTTTCTACTTTTAATTTTAATCGCTCATCCAATGTATCTAAAATATTCCACAAAAATCAAGTATTATGTAGGAATCAACTGGTAAAATTTTTGGTATGAATACAAGATGGCGGAACAAAATGGCGACTTAATAAAATATTTAAAAATTAAGCCTGGAAGAACTACTTAATGAACTGATTTCAAATTATGTGCCATATTAACTCATTGTGGTATAGAAAAGAACTAGTAACTACTAATGGTACTAATTCAAGATGGCGGTTAAATAAAATATTTATAATCGTGAAAAATCACCCTCTCAGGTTTTACAAATTTTTAGGTTTTAGCGTCCCTAGATACCAAAAAATGTGTTTTATCAATTCCGTCGGTTCGTCTGTCTGTTTGTCTGACTGACAGTTCGCGGCATAGCTTAAAAACTACTCATCAGAATGACCTCAAATTTTAGTAAAAAATTGAGGGTCATATGGGGATGACCTGGTCACTAGATGGCGGCCTAAAGAAGCGTTAAAAAATTATTACTAAAAAAACTAATGATCCAATTTCCTCAAATTTTGCACGAAAAATAAGTGTTACTTAAGAAAAACAGGTAACACAGATTAAAATGGCACTCAATAAAAATGTTTAAAATGATAGTATATATGTGTTAACATAGAAAGGAAGTTTTCCCGGCTTTGGTCAACTAAGAAACCATGGTTCTTGGGATTAGACAGTGTCAAATTGGAATTACTATTCTACGTTTCGTCTTCGATTACTCTCGACACCTTCAGGGATCTTTACTCCACGAAATCTGAACGATGAATGAGCTCGAAGAGATTCAGCCTTTTATATCCGACCTGTGCTCTTTATTGAAATGCTTTGTATGTTTAAAATTTTCAATAGATTGTCAAATTTTTCGTTTTTTTGGAACCCATGCTAGAACCTTGGATTCCTTTACATTTATAATATAACCAGCGGTATGCTGGTATTCAGCTACAGCAGATTGAACAATTTGTTTCTTTTTAATACATCGTTTATGTTCCTTAAGTTTAGTTGATATTGAACGTCATGTTTCTCCCACATACACTTCTCCACAGGAGCAAGGAATTTTATATAGATACTCATTCTGTTTGGAAAGGTACAATATCTTTCGGGGATCGTAAGCATTGTCCAATCTTCTTATGTGTATTGAAGATTTTACGTAAGATGGACTGCCGAAGTAATCATCTTATCTTGTTTGCAGTGCCATGTATGTAGGAAGAACAACACTACCTAACGGTGGCTCTATATCAATCTCCTTTCGCGGAGTTGTATTACTATATCTTTTAATTGAATGCCTAATATCTTCAGTGCAATAGCCATTCTCTCTGAGAGCTTCAGTCAGTTTCGATGTTTCCGAAGAAGAATTTTGATCAGAAATCGAAAAAGCTCTGAATATTAGTGAGTTAATAACCGATTTCTTTTGTGCTGGATGGTAATGGAAATTTGTATTTAAGTATCTATTTGTATGCGTCGGTTTAAAGTTCGCTATAAAAGCCCGCCTGCGTCTTTTCGAGCTCATTCAGTGTTCATATCTGGTGGAGTAAAGATCCCTGAAGATGCCTCATGCAATCGAAGGCGAAACGTCGGTTGGTAATTCCACTTTGACACGGTCTAATCCCAAGAAGCATGATTTCTTAGTATATACGTGTTTTTAAATGACTATGTACTGAAGTTAATTGAGTCACACGTTACTATTTCTAATAAAAGGAACGATTCATAACGAGGAAAGTTCCGGGAAAAGGAAATTGACCCATTTTTGTTGCTGTAAACAGATAAAACCTTGGCACGTACAAAAAAAACCATTTTATTTGTACTTATGGTAATATATGTTCAGACACGGAGATGTGTTACATTAATATTCGTGTGTGTTTGAACATGAATACAACTATATATATTTATTTACGGTGTTTGTAATGTTGCCTATTTTCATTAATTACTTTCGAACCTTTACTAAAAAAATGTCGCCAACAACTCAATTCTAAGAATATTGTCTCTTAATCCGTTATAACGTAACGCAGACCAATTTTCTCTTACGAGTCGAACGTCTTTAAGAAGATTCAAGCACGCCTCACCAGAATAATTAATATTTATTCGAAGCACCTCCAAAACTAGTTTCAATTTCGAAACTAGCTCGAGCTCGTCAATCTTAAACTGCCGCACGTCCGTCTCGCCGAATTTCGCTCCTTAAATTGAAAATAACCGTAATTAACTCCCTAACAATGCGGCACCGTATCGATTGTGCCCTTCTCCTTCTTAACGAGCCAAAAAAGGAAAAGGAAAAACCGCCAGAGGGCGTTTCCTAGACGAACGGCAGCCCAGCTTCCTCCTTATCTCCCGATATTTCCTTGCGTTTATACATATTAAACAGGTACGTGGTGTCGGGTTTTCTTGCCTTGCGCCGTGGAGAATGTTTATTGCCGTCTTTTTGGTCGTTGAATCCTTAACACAGCAGGGGGTCGCGGTTGATTCAATTCGGAGATGGGATGAGTCTAGATGAGATGAGGGCGTATGAATTCTTGGTTATTGAGCAAAGAATTGTTTTCCTTACACTTCTTTGAATTGTAAATTTTGAGTGAAGGTACGGTATAAAAAAAAGGAAAACGTGAGGTAGAAAAATAAGACTGCCCTTAAAAAACTTTTTCCGTAATAAAAATGTCCTTTTATTAAAAAATTGAACTATACTACAATTTATATTTAATATGTACAAGTGTATTACCAACTAACTCAGGCATATACAAAATACGTGTGTGATGGAATCCGAAGAAATTTCGAGACAAAAATTACCGTAAACCGGGACTACTTGGATACTCCGGGGTAACTTGGGCACCAACGATATTGTTTTGTTTATTTATATATTTTTTGTTCTTTGTTTTATTATTTTTTTCTTTTTTTACAGGTTTTTCTCCTTTGTTTCGGATAACTGAGAACTAAAAATGGTGTGAAACTACAAAATGACACCTGGCTCCAAACCCTATAGTAACTTCAAGGACGAGGTCCTAGAAAATGGTATGGCGGCCGTTCAAGCTGGTATATTAAAAAAACTGGCATCCAAAACCTACAAAATACCTCGTACAACATTAATAAGGAAGCTTCGTGGAAGGAATTCAGGATCAGTGGGCCGTCCAAGAGTGTTTTCCATTGAGGAGGAGGCAACTATTGCAGAGACATTGGGTATTGTAGCCTATTGGGGGTCCTCTAACCCGGTTGGATGTAAGGACCGTTATCTCAAAATATCTTCGGACAGGGAAAAACAGTTACACTTTCCAAAAACAATATTCCTGGAAAAAATTTCCCCAATTCATTCATCTAGAGAAACCAGCTGTTAGTTCGTTTTGCTTCCAATATCAAATGATCAAGAGCTTCAGCATCTAGAGCAAGCAGATCGTGAAGATATTTTAAACTTTTTCAATAATATTACTAATGCATTAAATGATACAGCCAATTTCAACCTTTACAACTACGACGAAACAAATATAACGGACGGTCCTGGAGCAAAAAAGATCGTAGTTCCTTGAAATGCTAAGAGAGTGAAGAGGGTTCAAAATCACTCTCGAACGTCAATTAGTATAATGGTGTGTGGAAATGCCAATGATGATTTGTTGCCTCCCATGGTTGTCTACAAGTCGGGCGATTTATATGAAAACTGGACAGAAGCTAGACCCCTGGAACAACATAATATGCTAATAGTCCTAGCGGATGGTTCGATATGAACCTATTCGAGATCTGGTTTTTTAAACTCCTTTTGCCTTATATCAAAGAGACTCGAAAACTTGGAGCCACTACTATTGTTGTAGGTGATAACCTACCAGCCAGCCACTTTTCGCCAGCCGTCATTGAATCCTGCAAAGAGAACTATATCTACATAACCCCATTTCCTGCTAATGAAACCCACTTAATGCAGCCACTAGATGTTGCTGTATTTGGCCCAATGAAAAAGTGTTAACGAAAGATTCTTGACGACTGGAGAACAGAAAGCTCATATCTGGGCAATCTTCTAAAAGAGCAGTTTCCTCTCTTGCTTTCTAGATTATGGAATTCAATTTCCAAATCGGTAGGACAAAATCTAATATCGGGGTTCAGAGCTACAGGGCTTCACCCACTCAATCCAAACGAAGTGCTAAAAAGGATTCCAGGTGGATTAGCAGAGGAAGATAGCGCAGCTATAGGCTAGATGAATCCTTAGTGGATGTTTTGAAAGAACATCAAAAGAAAAAACAGGGCAAAAAATTAGAGGCTGGCAAAAATTTAGCTTTGAATACAGCAAGCAAAGTTGACTCCGTAGAAAAGAATGGTCTTTCTTCTCTGATTTGCAAAATGCCCCAGAGACAATTCCCGGAACTTCTAGAGTAGTCAGGCAAAGCAAAAAGAAAGTTAAGACCAAAGTGCGCCTCAGAGAGAAGAGTGAAAGGCAAAAAAATAGCCACTCAAATGCGGGATTTGTCAATGCAACTGGAACAACTACAGGGGAAGAGTTGAGTGGATTAAATGTGTCCAATGTCAAAAGTGGATCTGCCGGCCCTTGCAATAATGCAAGTAAAGATCCCTTTTATACGTGCGAACTATGCGAAGATTCCGAAGACCAGTATAATGAAGACAGTAACGATTCTATCGGCGACAAAGACTCTGTTCCTAGGGAATAATAGTATTTTGTTTGTCTAAAGATTTTTTTTTAAATTAAAGTAAGCATTATTTTAAGTTTTAGAAAGTGTGTTTTCTTTTTGTTGTTCATATGTCCCTTTATTATTATTGTTAGTTGGACATATTTCCTATGAAATAAAATGTTTTCTTAACTTTATGATTTTTAATTTCTCATTTAACACATACACAGGTCCGTTTTTATTTCGCTGGGGTAACTTGGTCACCCTTTAAATATTTTTTTTTCAAAAATGTTTGAAAATACAAATTTTCAAACATTTGAGATGTCGTATTTTGGTACTGTTAGTATAGTGAAATTTATTGCAAAACAAAATATTGATTAATTTAGGAATTGTCGAAAAATAACTAATTAAAGGGTGTTCAAGTAGCTCTGGTTTAAGGTAATTAACCGATTTTTTTTAAATTGTGAAGTAGAAGCAGATTTTCGAGACGTTTTTATTTCTCGCAACTAATAGGTATGGTTGAAAAATTCAGCAGTATATTGTTACAAAATATTTATGGTTTTTAGAACGAGTTAGACAGTAAAATAAAGCAATCCACCCCTCACGAAAAATGCCAACGTAGGGCAGGTATATGTTATATTTTCAGACATCTGTAAAAACACATGTTCCCATATGGATAAGTAACTAGAAAATTGATGATGTTGGCGGCGTCACATATATTTTTTTAACAAAAGCTTGTATTTATAAACTATTGAATTGAGAATTAAAAGATAATTAAACTTAAAACCCAGAACTTTTGAAAATTTGGATATTTTCATAAAAGCTTAAAGCGTGAGACTTTTTGAAATAAAGCCTCAAGCCTTTAAGAAAATATTCCAATTTTTAAATGTTCTGTGTTTATGTAAGTTTAAATATTCTTTACTTTTTAGTTCAATAGTTTATAAACAAACATTTTTATAAAAATCTTTTTTACATATATTTTATTTTATACTTTTTAGCATTATTTTTTACGCACCCTGTATAAGACAGTATCAATTGGACACCATAATATTGTATTGTTATCAAGTTTATACTATATCTCAGTCATCAATTTTCTTTTCAGTTTAAACGTTTTTAGGATAAATAAAACAAAATTCCTTTATTAAAAATTTACGGACTTTTCCACTTTATTTTAAGTTTTTTTTAAGGCTATTTTTAATAATTAGGGATCTTTGAAAATAAACCTGTCTCCAATTAAAACACAAATGTGGAAAAAAACACTATTTAAATAGAATACAGCCACTTTGTAACTGTGATGGCAAAATGTGTAAAAGGCAATTTTCTGTTAATTTTTGGTCGCTAAATGCGAAAATGATGGAAAAAATTTTTCATAAAGAATTTGAACACTTTAACACTTTATTTTAAGGAAATTTTCTTTATTCGGAACTTCTCTCGTTATGATTGTCTCCTATTTATTAGGAATAGTGAAGTGTGACCCATTTAGTTCAGTACACAGTCACTGTATACCTACATGTGCTAGATATACCTCCTTTTCAAACATTTTATTGGGCGCCGTTTTATTCCATCATGTTGGATTCCTACCTATATTTTATCAGTTTATTTCTACCTATGCCACATTCGACTTTTGGTCATAATTAGAAATAAAATCAATAAATAGTTTTTACATTGACACATACATGTTACGTCATGTTCAACTGGTTCCAGTTTATCTCATTTCCACATTTAATTTTTCTGCAAGTCAATTGAACAAAATTTTTTTACATTCGTTTTTAAAAAAAAAATATATTTGGCCGCTTTTTATTTGGTATCACAACTTTACCATTTTATCTCTATATCTCACTTAATTTTTGGGAAAAATTGAAACTAACTTAAATGGTAGTATTTTCAGGCTGAATTTTTTAATATATTTATTAGGCGGCTATTTTGTTTCGCTACCTTGAATTCATATGAAAATGTTACCAGTTCATTCCTATGTTGACTTTTGTACAAAATTTGGAGTAAATGGGATAATTAGTTATTTAAGTAATAATTTTTTTACCATTGTTCAGCCATATTGGATTTTTACCAAAATGTTATCAGGTCATCCCCAGATGACCCATAATTTTTGACGAAAATTTGATGTGAATCTGGTAAGCTATGCCGCGAATTGATAGACATACAGATAGACCGACAGACGGACCGACAAATGGACCAACGGAATTGATAAAACACATTTTTTGGCACTAGGGACGCTAAAACGTGAAGGCCGCCATTTTGTTTGGCCATTTTGAATTAGCACCAAAATTTTACCAGTTGACCCCTATAACACAATTAAGAGTTTTTCAGGCTGAATTTTTAAATAATTTATTTCGTTCCGCCTTCTTGAATTCGTAACACACTTTTACTAGTTGATCCCTATACCACATTTAGTTATAGCTCATAATTTGAAATCAACCCATTAAGCTGTTTTTTCAGGCTGAATTTTTTAATATTTTGTTACGTCGCCATTTAATACTTAATGTTTTTGCAAAATTTGAGATAAATTGGATCAGTAGTTCGTTAATACCTAATATTTTATAACATTTCGCTAGGCCGCCATTTTGTTTCGCCATATTGGATTTTTGACAAAATATTTCCTGATCATCCCCATATAACCCTTAATTTTTGACCAAAATTTGAAATCGTGGTCGTTCTTAAGCTATGCTGCGAACGGACAGATAGACCGACGGAATTGATAAAACCTATTTTTTGGCATCTAGAGACGCTAAACCGTACAAATAAGGAAAACCTGAAAGAGTAATTTTTTCATGATAACAAACATTTTATTTGGTTGTTATTTTGTTCTGCCATCTTGAATTAGTACCACAATTTTACTAGTTGATCTCTATACCACAATTAGTTATTGCACACAATTTGAAGTCAATCCATTAAACAGTTTTTCGTGGATCACTTAGGGTTGGTTTATCCAGTTTGGAAGAATTTTTTTAAGTAGTGTTTAATGCAGTGGCGCCTTGGTCGCAAAGCTAAAATATTAAATAAAATAAAAATTATGCAGTGACGTCATTATAAAGCTTTTTCTGCGAGATAGGGCATGCGATAACTTTAAGATCATTTAGATATATTTAAGGTCTGTTTTTATTTATGGCAACCCTATGATCTTACCCAACCAGGACACCCCCTAAGGAAGTATTTTGAAGCTGAAATATATTAATTTTATTATGCCTGCAAATAAGAAAATATACAGTAAAAATATAAAAAAACGCGGCAAAAAAACTAAAGAGTAAAAACAAAAAAAGTCATGCATAATTTCCTTCCCTTGCGCAGGAACCCCCAGCGTGGGAACCTCTGAATATGGGGCCCAAGGCCAGGCCTGTCTAGCCTATTGAGCACATGTTGTTCCGTCCTCTTCACTACTATACGTTCTAAAAATAGTATTCTGCTTAATTATTTAGGGTTTTAGAAGCTGGTGTAACTCAGTGAATTTTTCTAAGCTCATTCTAAAGTAGACAAAAAAAAAGTCTATCTGTCTTTTACTAAATCATTAAAAAGATTAGGGAAATGTGTCAAACTCCTGACATAGTAAACCAAACATTTAAAAAAATATTACCTTAAACAATATATAAAATTTATTTTTTAAGAACAGAATTTTGAAAAATTGTAAAAGCTAAGTAGATATATTATGCTACAAAATTAAGGCAGCATTTAATAATTTTGCCACCTGTCAATTTTTTTATATTTGCCGCTTCCAAAAATTTGCTATAAAAATAATACTTAGGGTTTTTTATTTATTTCGTAGTTCAATGATTTTTTTCTCCTTTTTTTTGTTCATAATTATTAATATAATAAAATAAATAAAATCCCTCTTTAAAAAAAACGTCGGTTTATATACTTAGTTTTCTTCAGGGCTATATTAAAACATGACACTTTACAGCTATGCTGTTGCTTGCTTATAATGAATGTTACGGATGTTTTGTAAATGTTGTGAAAAATCTTCTTTTTTAGGTTTTAATTGGATATTTTTGAATGTTGAGATAAATTTTCACATTTTAAAATAGCCTAGAAGAAAAGTAAATATATACTGGAAAAGAAGAAATTTTTTTTAAAGATTTTCATTTCTGTCCTAAAACCACTATCTAATGTGCTATCTATTATTTTCTTCTTCTTATGCTAAATCAAGCACCAACATCATATCTTCTCAGAACTTCAGAAATGCTGCACTCCACTATAAAGGGTGTTAATTAATGTCGTAGACATATTTCAAGGGGTGATAGTACTCGACAAAATAGGAAAAAAATGCCAATATATACATGGTTAAAAACGCACCATTTTCGTTAAACAGGGTGTCAAAATTTCAATTTTTTTCTCGTTTTTTGCGTTTTTTTCAAGTTCCTCCTAAGACAATTAGTTCAAATTTAGAACATGTATTATTTTTAAAAACCAGTACGATAAAATATCAAAATTGTGGATGGTAGTATACTGGGGGTCACATGTTTTTGCACCACCTACAAGTTTATCTTGCGGGACTTTTTTTTTGGGCACCGTGTATGAATTCTGATATAAAATTTAACCTCTTTGTTTTTTTCTTTAGCGCTTTTGCATTATTCTCGTATCTATCACAGTTTTCGACTTATTTGCAATAATCGATGCATTGCATGGATGGCATTTAGGCGAAATTAAGCAAAAAATTAAGAAACGGGTTTTATTTTAAATCAACCGACATGATAATGAACACTCAGATAAAATTATTACAGTTAAATTAAAAATAAAACAAAATTCTAAAAGTTGTTAAAATATCCGCCTCTTGCTAGAATACAAGAATCAAGTCTTCGCCTCATGGACGACGGACTCTGTCAAATATTCAAGGAGTATTGCGAATGATGTCGCATGAAGCTATTATTCTGTTTCTTAAATCTTCTTCTGTCTGGATTGGGGTCTGTTCAATGTTTTCAGGTGTACCCAGAAAAGGATATCCACGCTACTCAGATCTGGAGATCTAGGAGGCCATGGCTGAGGTCCCCCTCGCCCTATCCAACGGTTGTTAAAATTATTATTTAGGAACTCCCATCACTATATAACTTGAAACAACTACGGAAACGTCAAACAAAAAAATATTTCTTACAAAATGTCAGATTAAAGAACAAAATTAACAAATGACATGCCTCAGCCTACTACCTTTTTTTCAGTTTAATTATTTAGCCTTCACTTAATTTGTATCTATGGCAATTATTGCAAATAAGTCGAAAACTGTGGTAGATACGAGAATAATGAGAAAAATGAAAGAGCTAAAGAAATGAACAAAGAGTTTAAATTTATTATCAGAATTCATACAGGGTGCTGGAAAAAAAGTTCCGCAAGATACACTTGTAGGTGGTGTTAAAAAATGTAAAACCCTGTATACTACCATCCACGATTTTAATATTTTATCGTTGAGGTTCTTAAAAATAATACATGTTCTAAAAACGCAAAAAACGAGAAAAAAATTGAAACCTTGACACCCTGTATTACGAAAATGGTGCGTTTTTGACCATGTATATATCGGTATTTTTTTCCTATTTTGTCGATTACTATCACCCCCTGAAGTATGTCCACGACATTAATTAACACTCGGTATGAAAAAAGATACTGACATACGTATGTTTAAGTCCTTTCTATTAATATAAGGGCACCGCAAAAAGAAATAAAACTTAAATTAACCTTTTTTATAATAATATAATAATACGTATGTAATGTAATAGGTAGTATACAATATTTGCATTTTCCAGCAGCCCCTTGCCCTCCCTCACGATCGTCCATGCAAGCTGTCTTCGAGCCATTGCGATCGGTATCCGAAAATTCCGCTGCAGGATGAACGCAATGTTTTGAGCGCGTTTCCGGCCGAGCCCGCCAGATCATTGTAGCCTAAACTTTAGCGGTTTTAATCCGATCCGATTGTTTGAATATTGCAAGTGTTACTACAATCAGTTAAGTACCGGGTGGCCGAATGTCGCCAAATTAAAATTTTTTTGACCAAGTCGATTCTTCTCATGTACATGTGTACGTTTCAGTACATTCTGGCAGATCACCTTTGTGCGATACATACTTCAACATCGTTTAATAATTATCCAAAAATTCCATTAAAATAAGCCAAGCCTGCTTTTTTGTCAACACTCTGCGTGCAATTGTGGAAACTATAGTCCAATAACCAACAATTGGTGTATTTTTCAAAAAAATGCGCAAAACCGTGGGTAATAAAATCACCAAAGAATTAAAACCCATTAGGTTATTCTAGCTCCGAAGTACAGTTGGAAAATTATGGGGTCCATAATATTTACAAAGTCTACGTTTAGAATTCACAAAACCCTTTTGTTTTTTTTTTTTTGGAAAAATAGGATCCTATTTTTCAAAAAAAAAATTGTATATTCCCATTGCTAAACGTTAGTTAAATGTAGAACGGAAGCTTAGATTAGACCGTGCCAAATTGGAATTACTATTCGACGTTTCACCTTCGTTTGCACGAGGCATCTTCAGAGATCTTTACTCAACGAGATCTGAACACTGAACTCGAAGAGATTCAGGCGGGCTTTTTACCCGAACTGTGCTCAATGAACCGTGACCTGTGTTAAGATCGGTTTACACATGTGATGAAGACCGTAACCCGTATCTCTATTGGATGTTTTGTATGATTAAAAATTTCAATAGATTCTCTATTTTTTTTTTTCGTATCAAAAAATCCTGGAACCGATGCTAGAACCTTGATTTCCTTTATAATATGGCCAGTGTATGCTGGTGTTCAGCTACAGTAGATTGAACATTTTGTTTCTTTTTAATACATCGTTTATGTATTCCTTAAGTATAGTTGATATTGAGCATCCTGTTTCTCCCAAAGGAGCAACGGAATTTATATAGTCCTTCTGTTTGAAAGGGTACAACATCTTTCGGTGATCGCAAGCATTGTCCAATCTTCTTATGTGTATTGAAGATTGTACGTATGTTGGAACTGTAGTGCCATGAATGTAGGAAAGAACAACACTACCTAACGGTGGCTACTCATCATTCTCCTTTGGCGGAGTTGGATTACTATATCTTTTAGTTGAAGGTGTAATATCTTCAGTGCAATAGCCATTCCCTCTGAGAGCTTCGGTCAGTTTCGATGTTAGAGAAGCTTGATCAGAAATCGAAGTAGCTCTAAATACTAGCGAGTTAATAACCGATTTTTTTGTGCTAGATGGGGGTGGGAATTTGTATTTAAGTATCCATTTTTATACGTCTGTTTTTTATACATAGAATGTCCTAACGTGCTATTTTTCTTCCATTGAACACATACATCTGGAAAGAGAATCGTTCCATTAGATTCAATTTACAATGCGAACTTAATATTACAAAAGTATCATGTATATACCTGAACCACTGTTTTGGTTTCAGAGGAGCGTTAGAACAATATCTTTAAAGACTTCTATAAAGATATTCGCTACCGCAGGTGATAGAGGAGATCCCATGGCTGCCCCTGAAGTTTGTTCATAAAATGTTCCTTGAAAAATGAAATAAGTAGATGTAAGGCAAGCTTCCACTAGGTCTATTAAGTTCTTATCAAGATTATTATGATCCAATATATCTGATATAATGGAAACTGACTCGTTGACAGGAACATTTGTGTACAGTGATTCTACATCGAAACTGACTAAAATATCTTCGGAACCCAACTGGATTGCCCTAAGTTTTTACGTGCAATAGCCTCGCCTACATATGAACTATGTAAATATCTTTCAAATTTTCTCAATCTATTTACTGTAAAAACAGATTGTTTTTTACAAAAACTGTTCATAATTTCAAAAAACTATTTTACCAGTCAAATAATTGTGATACTATCTATGCCAGAGTTATGACGATAGACACATTTTTTTAATGTAACACTCGTATATTCTTACCTTTTTTAAATCACTGACATATTCCAGACATATTTAGTGTTACATGTTCTATTCGTAAATTCAAGTATTTTCGAAAAAATTTCTCTAAATGATCATTTTGGACCACGTAAGGCCTTTCTATCGGCCAAAAGGTCAAACTTAAATAAAATCTATCTCAGCTTTCTGAAATCTGATGTCAACATTCGAAACTGGTGCCAATTCCGGCTTGAACGGAAGTGTCAACATTTGACATTTAGTTCAGGTTATCTAATAGATTTCAATAAGGTAAGATATTAAAGTACATCTAAGTTTAACAGTTTGGCCGCTGGCCCACATGGATAATTTTGTGACGCCATTTTCTCGAAAGCAAATTTCGAGGTGACGACATGAATTTTACACAGATGAGGTCAGAATAAAAATTTTATTACCAAAAGACCTCAATTTGACGGGTAAACAGTTTTCGAAATTACGGAAAGTGTTCCATTACTTAATTTGAGTTAAATGTTCTGCACGGTATAAACTGTGTGGTGGAATTCTTGTGACGGAAGTTCAGAATAAAGATTAATTTCCAGACTTTTCTTTCAATTAATAGCCGAGAAGATTCTACAGAATTCTAAATACACGGCTATAGACAGAAAATTCACCTAAGTTCTTGACTTCATTTTTGTTTTTTTGTTAACTCCAGTAATGATTGATTTCACTATTATAGAGCAACTACAGTTGGGTTATAATATTAAAAGGGTCGTTAAAGCAAAGAAGAAAAGTTAAAAGGAGAAAACTAATTAGAAATTCCATTACAAGAGGCACCCAGAACGCCGAGCCAGCCACAAACGGTCGAAATTAATAATCTCCCGAAGTTTGTCGTGGCCACGCCGGCCATCTTAGAACTTATATAAGACTCCATGTTGTCTTAACGAAAATACACGGCCCAAACTTAAGATATTTGCATTTATATAGAGTTATGGACGCCTTAACGGGTCCCGTGTATACGCTTGATATTAGTTTATCTATGCTGGAGTTTACTTTAGTCATGTATATATGGCCTCAAGTTTGTTTATTTATAGGAACTTTGGGAGAGCTTGGCGCTTGGAGATAAGAAAGTTTAGGACCGCTGTCGCCGATCTTTAGTTATGTACGGGTCCCCTCGTACCTTTAGATTAATCCGTTAATGTTTGGTCTTAATTCGGGGCGTGTTGGGCAAGATGGTATGATATATTGAACAACTTTATGAAGAAACTAATTAAATCAGATGCGAGTTATAAAATAGGGTCAGAATATTCTGGAAGGTCTTAAATCTTAATTCAAATCCTTAGAGAAGGAGAGCGTTAACATGTTGTGCAGGTAGGTTAATGACGTTGTATATCGTTAAAACCGTGTGGTAGATTTTCTCAAAATGATGCAATCTTCGATTGTGGTTTTAAAAATGCGCAAAATTTGTTATGTAAGAATTTTATTTTTACTTTGAAAATATACAGGGCTGTTCAAAAGAAAAGCATTAAATTCATATAGTCCGTATGTGTCATTTTTCGCAAAAAACGCTGGGACACGTCAAGTGATTGTTCGTCTGTTTATAATATTTTCAGTCCCCCTTGTAAGCACCCCAACTTTTATTTAAACGGCAACCTAGGTCAATTGGGGGAAGGCTCTACGAGACGGTCTTCTAAAACTGAATCTGATACTGGCAACAAATTAAAGATCTGCTCATTTCGTTACAGTAAAACGAGTCCACATAAGTTTTTGATTAAAATCAACTATCAAAGTAGATTTATAATGTAATGCGCAACGACCTTGGTTATGAGAGGCTTGATTAAATGATAGTGGTATTTATTATTGCCCCATACGTTAAGAAGCAACTTCCTAATACTACAATTTTATAAATTGCAAAATGTAGGTAAAAAGGTATCCAAATTCTTGAAATTCAAGGACAGTTTTTTCCTACAATTGGTCGTTTATTTGGCAAGGATCTACATACACAAAATAATAAATTCAATTAGTCTTTCAGTTTGATCGTTGCATTGTTAGCAATTGTTAGTATTTTGGAATATTGACATTTTCGAATTTTGGTGCTCTCAGAAAGCCAGCGTATTGAAATTTTGATGTTGTTGGGTTGTGAAAACAAAGTACAAAGCCAGCAAAAATTTGTGAGTCGTTCACTGAAAAATATTCCGAGAATATAATTCCGCAAAGTTAGGGATTTACCTAAAACGGTCAGACCATCTGCTTTAAATGAAGATAAAAAACTTGATTTACTCCTATAAGTACAAGAAAGTCTATAGTCTTCAACTAATACCTTAGCGCTAAATAACGATATCAATAGAGCTTCTGTACAGCGATTATTAAAGAGGCAGAAATATCACCCGTATAAAGTTGCATGTTGTACAGGAACTTCTTAAAGATAGCTAGATAGTGATTATAATTCTGTGAAGAAAACATGGGAACAAATAAATAAAAATACAAGTATTACTTTGTTAACTGTCACTTATTTTATTTTTGTACTAGACGTGATTGCAGTTTCGTACTACTAGTACATTTTCAAACGCTATAGGGATATTTACAATCAAGTTAGGTATATATACAGACAAAAGTTCTTAAGATTACGATTAGGGAAAACAATTTGGAAACAAACTGTTTATGCTATGGGATACATATGTAAATCGCGCTCATTCTAAAAATATTTTGAATTATACGGGGTGCGTCCAAAAAGTAGGGCTACTAAAAGTTGTATTTTTTTAAATGAGTCACCATATATTTGACTTTTTTGTATAACATGTTATATGTGGCTAAAATTGATACTTTCTTAAATATTTGGCTTTAAAAGAAAAAAAATATAAATTTGATGCACATCTATGATTAGCAATATAACGCCTAGTTGGACCACTAAAAATAAAATATTTTTCTTCTGTACAAAATAGGCATGGAATAAAGGACTGCTTTCGTAATATTGAAGATATTACAGACAAGGTGTCCAAATTTAAATGCCCAAATTTAACATATTTAAACCAATTTATTTCAGTTTTTTTTAAATGGAACCCCCTGTATATTTGTATTTATTCTTTTTAAGCATAAAAAATCTACAACTTTTATTACATATATTATATATCTATCTTCAATAGTTTTCAAAATATTTTAAAATTCCATTTTTTTTGCGAAATTTAGAAAATTACCAACTCGATGAAAGTAGCCATAGTAGCTGTCAGTAAAACAAAAGTATTTGATATGAATACAATAGTTTAATATAATAATTTTAGTAATATATAAAATAAAATTGCTGATCTAATAACCTTAAGATTTTAACATCAGAATCTACAGTAAGCAAGACTACAAGAAAATATAAATATCATCCATTTCATATTACATTAAACCAAGAGTTACAGGCTGAAGATTTTGAAATCCGTGTTAAGTTTTGTAAACCAATGATAAGGCGAGTAGTGCCATTTCCGAACTTTTTAGACAATATTATGTTTTTGGAATGAATCTTACATTTCAAAGCAAAGAATCCGTGAACTGGCATAATATTATAAATATTTCAAAATTGTGTTGAGAAACGGGATCTACTCGTCTAGTTTGCAAATAAGTAAATATACTTCAATGAAGGAATAAATTTCAATTTAGATAGTCGAAAATTTATATTAATAGGTACTTATTTTTAAAGTTATACAGAAAAAAACACTTATCAGACTAAAAAAAAACGCTTTTAAAATTTAATCAAATATTTTCGTAGTTATATTTTAAAAGATGCTCGAATAAGCGCCCGCCTTCACAAATACACATGTTGAACCTAGTTTTCAACTAGCATGTCTGGTGATATAGTGGCGCATACATCCCTGATTCGTTCCTGCATGTTCTTCCTTGCTGTAGGTGGTTAGATATAAACACGATCTTTAACATAACCCCACAAGAAAAAATCTAATGGAGTTATATCGCAAGATCTGGGTGGCCATTCGATAAAACCGCTACGACCAATCCATTTTTCATTAAAATTAGCGTCCAAAAATTCACGAACGTCCCGATGGTAATCGTGCACCGTCTTGCTGCAGCCACATATCTCTTCTTTCGTCTATGCTGACTGGTCTGAGAAGAATAGGCAGCTCAACGTTCAAAAAATCTAAATATCTTTGTCCATTAAGTGGTTCATTAAAAAAATACGGACCTATAATATGGTTTCCAATGATTCCACACCAAACATTTAATGACCAGTGATTTTGATGTTGTACCTCTCGTACCCAGTGGGGATTGTTATTGCATAATAATGCACATTATGTCTGTTTACAGCTCCATTGCTTCTAAATGTAGCTTCATCGGAAAACATGATATTCGCTAAAAAGTCTGGATATGCTTCTATTCGCCTTATCATTGAGTTGCAAAAGCCTTTCAAAATCTTCATCATGCAACTCTTGGTGTAATTCCATATGATATGGATGATATTTATATCTTCTTGTGGTCCTGCTTACTGTAGATTGTGATGTCTCAGTTAAACTAGCAAGTTGTCGACTACTTAAACTGGGATTTTCTTCTATATGAAGTAGAATTTCCAACTCTTTATCTTGATTTGTAGCAATTTTATTGACAACTGTTCTCCTCGAATTTGTTACATTGCCACTAGCATCAAATCTCTCCATGACATTTTGAAAGGTCACTTTAGAAGGCGCGCGTCGTTCCGGATATTTTGCTTCATATAGCTTTTTGGCCAGAAGGCAATTTTTTTGAGCTTCACCCAATATATAGACCATATCTATCATTTCATTTTGTGGAAAATTCATTTTAAATTAAATGAGAATACGAAAGACGAAATACAATGCACTAACAACAACACGTTTTTGACATTTCATACATTTAGTCGCCAGTTGCTATAGACTGTTTTTTCCGTGGCTACTTTGATTGATCGAGTTGTTGATTTTCTAAATTACGCAAAAAAAGGAAATTTGAAAATATTTCGAAAACAATTGAAATAGGTATATAATATGTTTAATAAAAGTTGTAGATTTTTTAATTCTAATAAAAGGCTAAATAAAAATATACAGGGGGTTCCATTTAAAAAAAAACTGAAATAAATTAGTTTGAAAATGTGAACGTTGGGCATTTAAATTTGGACACCCTGTATGTGATATCTTCAATATTACGAAAACAGTCTTTTATTCCATGCTTATTTTGTGCAGAAGCAAAATATTTTATTTTTAGTGGCCCAACTAGGCGTTATATTGCTAATCATAGATGTGCATCAAATTTAAAAATTTTTTTTAAAGCTAAATATTTAAGAAAGTATCAATTTTGGCCATATAACATGTTATACAAAGAGTGTTAGAATTTTATGTAGAATTTAAAAAAGTCAAATATGTCATTTAAAAAAATACAACTTTTAGTTGTCCTACTTTTTTGACGCACACCGTATAATTTAAAATAGTTTTAAAATGAGCACAACTTACATATATATCCCACAGCATAAACAGTTTGTTTTTAGATTTTACCTGTTCGACGTAAATTTATTTTTTCCAATCGTTGACTCACCCAGTACATTTTTTATGGTCAAAAAGTTTTGATAGGGTAGTATTTTCAACATCTGTTTGTGCATTCAAAAGGTTTTTATGATGTTTATAAATTTCTATTGCCTTTAAACGATTCAATTTGCGAATTTTTTGCTCATAATGTAATATATCTAACTTATTTATGTCAGGGAATGTATGTGAAGTTTCTAAAAAATGGTTGACCAAATGAGTGTTGTTTGAATCTAATATTGAAATTTCTCCCGGTTTGCCCTATAGGGCAGCTATTGCATTCATCGCATTTTAACCTATAAACCCCAGACTTTTTATATTCATTTATTTTTGTTTTGACGTTAAAATCAAATTAGAGAGTTTTTGTGACGATCGAAAAGTGACTTTAGTATTTTTATTTCTTTTTAAAATATTTGCAGTCTTATTAGATATTGGTCCTAAATATGTAATTGTTGTATATTTTATATGGGAATCTTTAATCTTAGGATATATTTGTTGGATAGTTAAAGGTTTATATTTTTTAAAAATTAGTCTGTTAATTTCAGATAATTTATGGCCATTATTTATTGCAATAGATCTAATGACTTTAAGTTACCTTTCTAGGCAATGTTTGTCTAATGGCACAGAAAAAGCTCTATGAACCATAGACCTGTATCCTGAAAGTTTATGTTCTACGGGATGAAGAGAGTCCTTTGGTTTAGTTACATCTGTATAAGTGGGTTTTCTGTAGATATTAAATTTTAATTTATTAAGTGATCTTTTTAACGTGATGTCTGGAAAATTTATGAATTGTTTTCTTCCATTGAGTGTAAATTTAATTTTGTTATGAATTGAATTGAGGTGATTTGAAACTGCGTGCAGTTGTTCTTTATTTCCTGTAAAGCAAACCAATATGTCATCCACGTACTTAGGCCAAAAGAAGATATCTTTTGCAAGAGGTGTATTAAAAAACGTTTCTACAAAATGTGACATAAAAATTTCTGGCAGTAATGGGCTTATGAGGGAGTTCATTGCTAAACCGTCTTTTTGTTTATAGTATTCCCATTCGTTTATGCATAAAGTAAGCATTTTCATGAACTCTTGATGTAGAGTTTATATGTTTCTTTGCAAGTATTTGGTTAATTATATTAGGGCTTTCTTCATTTGGTATATTGGAAAACATATTGGTGACATCAGAGGATGCTAAAATACTATTGTTTGGAAAGTCTATACTTTTTAGTTTTTGAGTAACTTCGATAGAGTTTTTAACAGAAAATTTGGTTTAAATTTCAAAAAATTGTATTAAGTTTTACAGCGGTATTCCTTAAAGGGGTGTTTGTGTAAGATACAACCGGCCTTATGGGTGCCAGTTCTTTATATATTTTTACGAGATCGTCTAATGTTGGTGGAGATGGGTTTTTGTTAATAAGCACCTATTTTTTTTTTCACTACATATAGGACTCGTCTCATTAAAGGCATTTTTTAACTTGGTTTGAAGTTTATCAGTTGGATTACTTTTTAATTTAACAGGGTTCTCATTTTGAAGGAAATTTTTGATTTTTGTTTTTATATTGTTCAGTATGTAGCACTACTATAGAATTACCTTTATCGGCTTTAGTTACGGACATGTTGTTGCTTTTGTTGTAATGATTTTTAATTTGTTTCGTCTTTTTTACGGATAAAGTTGTTTTCTTGAGGTTTTTGTAAAATTCTTTTTATTTGTTCCTTAGGAAGCTTGGCGTTTTCGTTATTATATAATGCAACTTCTACTTCTGAGACAACAAATTCTAAATTTATATTTTGATCTGATGGATTATATTTAGGTCCTTTTTCTAACAGATTATTTTCTAAAGTTGAGAATTATATATCGGATAAATTGAGAAATCTAGGGTAAAACTTATGTTGTGTAGTATTCGAATAGTTGACAGGTTTATCTTTTTTATCGATTAAATTTTGTTTTTTTTTTGGACTGAATTAAGAACTTTTTATGAATAATTTAACTAATTTTAGCTCTGTCGTCTAATTTATCAAATTGCACTTGGGTGGAGTTTCTAGGTTAGTTCTTAATGTAATACCTTATCATGAAGTAACAAATTGTCCTTTGTTCTAAATCATCTTCTAGATTCTTCTTTTCTTTCTTGGTGGCTAGAGTGGAAAAGCGGCACTTCACTTGCACGTATTTTGAACACACATTATTTTTTATGCACTGTTTTTATGGTCCGTTACTTTATGACAGTACATTTTAACAAATAAATGAAAACACAAGTTTTACTTTGTTAACTGTCACTTATTTTATTTTTGCACTAGGCAAAAAATTCCCTGACATAAATAAGTTAGAAAAATTACATTATAGGAAAAATGTCGCTCATTGGATTGTTTAAAGGCACTAGAAAATTATAAATATCATAAAGACCTAAATGTTACCTTTCAAATTCACAAACAGATGTTGGAAATACAACTCTATTAAAACTTTTTGACCATAAATAATGTATAGTTGGTTTTCCTTAATCATAATCTTAAGAAGTTTTGTCTGAATATATACTTAACTTAAATGTAAATATCTTCATTGCGTTTGAAAATGTCCTAGTAGTACGAAACTGAAATCACGCTTTGTGCAAAAATAAAATAAGTGACAGTTAACAAAGTAAAACTTGTGTTTTCATATATTTGTTAAAACTACTGTCACCAGTAAGGTAAGTAAACTATAGACTCAATTAAATCTTTAATTCATGGAAAGATTTACAAATACTATCCTCTCTGATGAGGCTAGATTTTATTTCAATGGAATTATCAGTAGACATAATTACCGATTCTGGTCTGATAAAAAGCTGCAGTGGATACGTGAGGGATGTACACAACATCCCCAAAAAGTCAATGTGTGGGTTGGCATAACAAATAACTGAATTTTAGGAATATATTTCTTTGAACAAAAACTTTACCAGTATATCTCTATATCACACTTAATGCTTGCACAAAATTTGTGATTAATCTAACAAGTGGTTTCTTCAGGCTGATTTTTTAAATATTTTATTAGGATGCCAGTTTGTTTTCCTATGTTGGATTCATACCAAAATGTTACCTGTTCATGCCTACGCAACACTTGATTGTTGTACAAAATTTTAGATAAATTAGATAATAAATTGTATGTTATTTTATTTGTTCTAATAGTTTGCCGCTTCACCTATAAAGTGCGCCAGCTAAGCGGTACGGAAAATTAATCGAGGATTTACTAAATTTCGCACTGGTCCACTTGTAATTGGGATGTGCCTAGAGTCTCCATACATTTGCCGGTAGAAGGTTCTAGCTATTTTCACTGGCGCCTATACATTTCGAGCATTTCTTTTCATTTCTATATAAATGCGTTGCGTTGAATTTGAATTAATATTTCGAAGTAACGATGGCGAGCAAAAGAGGAAAAACAATTCGAAGCGGCGCACGTGAAGTTATTGCGAGCGTTATAGAGAAGCTGAAAATAATAGTTTGACTATTCCAATTCAAAATCGAACAGAACGCGCTGCATTTCACACTGGTGTTTCGAAAAGAAGTGTAAGAAAAATTCAAAGAGAACATAATGATCGCTCATGTTATAGTTCACCTTTAAAATCTCCTGATAAAAAAAGACCCCGATTATCATACAAAGATAAAATTGACGATGGTGATTTTCAAGTAATTCGACGAACAATAGAGGATTTTTATATAAACTTGAAGAAGGTTCTGACCAGCAAACTGTTCGTGCTATAAACAACAAAATAGTTTTTCCGTGCGGGTATAGAACCTTAAATCGGCTTTTACCATCAAATGGTTTTGTTTAGCGCAAGTGCCAAAATAAACGAAAATTGCCAATACCAAATATTTTTCACTGGCGGGTGAAATATCTATCAACTCTAAGGCAACATAGGCAAGAAGGACGCAATATTGTGTATCTAGACAAAACCTGGGTAGATAATGATATAACAGTGAACAAATGCTGGCAAAGTGAAAGTGTTACAGGTGTTGTTCAGGGCATCCACTCTAGTAGTCGCTTTATTATAGTTCATGCTGATTCAGAACAGGATTTGTTCCAGGTGCTGCTTTAGTTTTTCGCTCGGGACTAACAACTGGAGACTATCATGGACAGATGAATAGAGATAATTTTGAAATGAGGTTGCTCGAGAAGCTTCTACCTAACATTCCTCCCAAATCAGTCGTGGTAATGGATAATGCGTCTTATCATTCTCACGTAGAAGATAAAGTGCCAACTAAATACTCTACAAAAGCTCATATGATATCGTGGCTTAAATCGAACATTCAATTCACCAATGATTCAACATAGAGAAAATATCAATTATTTGAGTAATATCAGCCAACAAGCCTAGAGAAAAAAGTATAAAATTGACGGTCTTTTCCGTAACCTGGGTCATACACCTTTAAGGCTGCCTCCATACATGTGCGACCTCAACCCTATCGAACTTGCATGGGCAGGAGTAAAAAAATATATTCGAGAGCGCAACACCGGTGAACTTTCAATAAAAAAATTAAATAAAATAACATTAAAAGCGATTGACTCAATATCGGCTGAAAATTAGAAATCGTATGTTAAACATGTTCGTTCTATTGAAGATAAATACTGTGAAGTAGATGGCAAAATTGAAACGGTTATTGATGATTTAGTTATCACACTGGTATCTTCAAGTAGTGACGACGAAACCTCACCTGATTCTTGGACCTTTTTAAGAAAAAAGTTTAATATGAACCTAAAAGTCTTAACTTTGGAGATAAAAGGTTTTAAAAAACATTTTTTTAAAATCCTAATTCTGATGCTCTTATAGATAAATAACTAACGTCTTTTATGCATAAAAGGGCATTTTTTATTAACAATCAATTTTCGACATTTCTACCAGGGGCCTGCATATGTAATTAACCTGGGTTAATCCGTATACTCCTTAATGCATAGAAGACGTGTATCAAATTTCATGCAGTAATATACAATAGCATCAGAATTGCGTTGAAAAAAATTAAAATTTCTTTTTAAACTTTACCATCCTGTATCTCAAAAGTTAAGACTTTTAGGACATAAAGACACCCCCTTCAACATCAGCACGCAATTAGGAAACGCCCTGTATAAAGTAATATGACCAACGGAGACAGACGGCCACTTTTGGTATACCCGAGTAGCCCAAAGTCGAACTGCAGAAATTAAAATTTTGATAAATCTCGTTCACTGGATTTGATGCTGGCTGCCCTTGTAAAATCTGGACTGGAAATCGTGTATAACTATACTGGGTGGTCCAATAATAGTGGACGTAGGCAGTAGTCCGGGAAGAAGAGAAATCAAAATTAAATCATTTTAAAATTCGAAAATTCGCCATTTTTGCAACACAAAAGATATATAGAAGTGCGGTACACGAAAGAAAACAGACAAATATATAGATAAAGGTTCATTAAGCATAGTTATTTTTTTTAATTATCTGAAGTGCCTATAGTCAAAAAGGAGTGCCATATTATTTAAAGAACGACGGGACACCACTGGTTTAAAGAGATTTCTTGGCCGGCCTTCCTAAACCGATTGACTCCGCCCGGTTTTCTTTCTAGTCCCCCACTTTTTTAAATTTTGAAGTTAATCTTGTTCCGCTTTATTGAATTTTCGCCAAAATATTACCAGGTCATCCCCATATAACCCTTAATTTTTGACCAAAATTTGAAGTCAGCAGGGTAAGTAGCTTAAAGCTGCGCAGGAATGAGACCATAAAATTTTAAAAAAATCTGGCAGAATGCTTTTGAAATGTAATAATTTTATCTTGCTCTATAAATCAAGTTTTTAAATTATTAGATGTTTAAAAATTTTAATACTTCTGCATTTACAGCCCACATGATGAATTAAAAAACCCACATCTATGTTTTATTTCGTACAAAAATCGATATCAAAACCCTAGAATGTAAAGGGGTTAATATCTTGTCATGTAAAAACAAAACGATTTAGGACTACCTACATATTTAAGCGAACGTGGTACAAGACAATCCGCACTACATCCATAATTATTTTCCGTTGGAAACAATAAATGTTGTCATCAACTGTTGATTTCTTTAAATGCAACATGGCAAGTTAGGCAGTAAATTAACACTTTATTTGAGTTGTATATTTGTAAAAAGTAATCTTGTGTATATTTAAAACACTAAGCCAGATTTTTCAGCAAGTTCGTGAGAGAGTTGTACTGTACCAATTTACATGATTTTTTTTTAGATTATCATGTGGTTACGGAGATCTTTCAACACTATGTTTTGTAAACTAACATGTTTTTGTTTAATAACATTTCTGGACGATGTGGTGAATGCGCTCATATTCATATAATTACACTGGTCTGCCGGGCTAGCTGGTTTTTGATTAAAAGCTAACGTATGTAAAAAAATAAACTTGTATAGGGTGAAGTTGTATTCCACAATTCAATCATTTTTGTTTCATATGCGACTGCACCTAAAATATTAAAATTTCAGTTCTTACTAAAAGCTTTATTACACTAAAACAAACAGTCAAATTTTGCTGGATTTGTGATAGGTACGTTTATCAATATTAAATGTAAATTAAAGAATTGTTTCGAACATTTTTGTAAATAGATGACATTACAGTGGCCAGGAATTTAAAAAGTTTTATAACTTATTGAATTCTCTGAAAATCTAGATCCAATCAGTTTATAGCTAGGATATTTAAATAGCCAGTGAAATTGAGACATTTTAATTATTATCGAATGCTAATTGTCATTCAATAATATCGATTATATAATATATTTATTACGTCATTTACAGTAAAGAAAAACTGCAAAATAACTGTGGATTGTCACGCAAAAATTAAAAGTTAGGTGCCTATATCCATACCCTATTATTAATATTCTTATATTTAGTTAATACATATACAGTGTGTCTCTTGAATGGGTCTCCTTTTATTATTTGAACTAGTCAAAATAAAAAATAAAATTTTGCAAACTTTAATACTAGATTAATGCTCCTTTTATGAAGTATGTGTGTTTCATGATTAAACATTTTAAGGTTTTCAGAAAAAAATATTGGAAAAAGGGAGCAAGTAGCATCTTTTGAAAGACCTTGCAGTCCATCAAGACATCAACATTATACAATTTAAAATGGCTGCCATTCATAAGCCTAAAAAATATGGAGAATAAAAATTCTTAAAAACCTGAGCTTTTTTTATTCCTCACATGATTCTTAATTAATATTTTCTTATGAGCATGGGTGCAAAATATTGTTCTTTTTTATTTATATGGTGTTTTATTTTTATAAAACACCCCGTAAACATACATTTATATTTTTTTAGGTTCTGTCACATTAACGAATTACCGCCATTTCGAACTGTAATTATAATGATCCCGTATTTCGGAGATAAATTTTGTTAAAAAGACTTTTTAGAGGAAGTACTATCCGACCGCCCCATTTCCATTTTGTTTTACATATCACACTTTGAGAAATTATTATGAATAAATTATTGTGAATCTTACGCAACAGTAACATCATAATTTGTCTAGAATTTTATGAAACCCCTGTATTATTTAATTTTTAATTATATTAATAAAAATGCAATTAATGTTTTTTGTTCGATAGCCAAAATGTGTCAATTTTGGGACTATTTGAATATTCCAGTTATAAAGTGGTAATCCTGATTTTCAGATAATACAATGCGTTACAAAAGTTGTGTATTAAAATTGATGGTCAGTGTAATGTCAGTTATGTACATACCTTTTCGTTACAATTGTTTAATTTTGATAAACATATCAAAAATTCACTAAAATCTGACTGTTAGAGTGTAATAGAGCTTTCAATAAAAATTGGAATTTTAGTGTTGTAGATGCAGCCGAATATGCAGGGACCCTGTATATTATAACTAAAACATACCTTAGCTTCCCGTCAAAAATATTTAAGCGACTATCCAATTTAAACGTGTACTAATTAATTGAAATCAAAAAAAGGTAAAATGTTCTTAAAATATGGAAAATACAAAATTCCAAATTTGACTAGTTGTATATAAAAAACTAGATTAAGTTGTAGCCATGAGAGCTTTTGATCAGGAGGTTCAGAACTATAAAATTCTACATTCTCAGAGAAATTGACTAAATTTCTATAAGAAATGTGCGAGGTCTTTTCAACAATTTATTGAATCTGTTTCCAAAATATAGCGGTGGGAAGGTAATAAATAATAAATTAAAAATAGACGAATTGCTTTTAAGGATGAGGATGTACTGTAAAAAGTTTTTTTTAAGAAATTTGTTTAGATATTAGGCTAGGTTAGGTTCAAACGTTGTTCCGTCATATACAAAAATTAGTATTTTTCATCTGTTCGATGCAGAGCTTTTAAACTTATGGTTGCAGGTAAATGACTTCAATTCAAATATTTTTGCCTCTTGGTGATTTTCCCCTACCTGTAATATACGTTTTATATAACTCCAAAGATCCAACACGTTACAAAAAGAAAGGAAATTATACAACATAATCCCCGGGCCAAATAAGACGATTTAATTGATCTTATTCCGAAACCGACATGGTTTGAAATGTTTTGACACTTCGGTCTTTCAGGAGACATAAGTTATTATTGATAGGAATTCCTTCATTTCAAATATCTTTAAAAAAATCAATATTGTAATACTAAGACTCCGTGATGGGCCGTATAACTTAACCCAGGGTTCAGGAAAAAATCTATTTAACAATTTATCCGCTTTCAAAGAATTGCTGTAAATTGTATTAGATAGAACGAAAGCTTTCACGGTTGTGGTCAATTAAGAAATCATGGTTCTTGGGATTAGATTGTGTCAAAATGGAATCACTTTTCGACGTTTCGCCTTCGATGCACGAGGCATCTTCAGGGACCTTCACTTCACGAGATCGGAACACTAAATGAGCTCGGAGAGACCCAGTGTAATGATCGGTTTCCACGTATGATGTAGACTGAAGGCCGTATCTCTAGAATTGTCAGGATGCTTATAAATTTTAATAGATTCTCTAATTTTGCGTTTATGTCCAGTAGAATGTTGGTGTTCAGATACAGCAGATTGTACAATTTGTTTCTTTCTGATACATCGTTCATGTTCCTTAAGCCTAGTCGATTTTCTCCAATATAAACATCACCACAGGAACAAGGAATTGCATATACTCCTTCCGTTTGAAAAGGAATAATGTCCTTTGGCGATCTCAAACATTGTCCAATTTTCTTGTATGTGTTGAAGATTGTACGTATGTTGGACCGGCGAAGTAACCTTGCAATCGTGTCTGTTTCGTGTGTAAATGGAAGAACTACATTTCCTATCAGTAAAATTCCTTATAAGTATTATTTCGTGGAGTAGGATTTTTATATTTTCTAACTGATCGTCTAATATCATCAGTGCAATATCCATTCTCTCTTAAAACTTAAAAAAGAAAGGGAATCGTGCCTTCTGATTCAATTTCCATTGTAAATTTTATGTTGGCATGTTGTTGATTTAGATAATCAAGAAACCCAGGGAGGTTTTCTGGACCATGCGGCCATATTACAAAAGTGTCGTCTACATATCTGAACTATGATTTTGGTTTTAGTGGAGACGACTCTAAGGCTTCCTCCTCAAAAGCTTCCATGAAGATATTGGCTACCACTGGTGACAGTGGAGATCCCATGGCTTCTCCTGAGGTTTGTTCATAGAAAGTTCCTTGAAAAACAAAATACGTTGATGTAAGACATGCTTCAATTAGATCTAAAAGTGAGTTGTCAATACTATTATAGTGAAATAAGTCTGATATTATGGAAATTGAATCATTTATAGGCATATTCGTATATAGCGATCCTACATCGAAACTGACTAAGTGAAAGTGAAAGTGATTCCATTTTGACACGGTCTAATCCCAAGAACCATAATTTCTTAATTGTATTAGATATTTAGAGGTATACTATCTGAATAGTCTAGCAACTCAGAATTTACCATTTCCAATTAAGTAGGGACCAATAATCCCATTAGAAGTCACCACACCAAACCTTGACTGCTTTGGATTATTACCTTCTGCAATTATTACGAAAATTTCAATTTTGCTTATGATGAATTTTAATTATAAATACGCTGTCTATTTGCATACATTTTAAAATAACTGATTTTACTAATTTGTCTGTCAATAGCACATTAGGTCAGTTTTTTATAAAACTTTCTCATTACCCTGTATGAAATATTTTCCCCAAAGAATAAAAGGTTGTCTAAAAACACTCTTTGATCTACAGTTCAAATTAAATTTTAAAATAGATATCTGGGTTAATCAACTGGTAAAATTTTGGTACGAATACAAGATGGCGAAACAAAATGGCGACTTAACTAAATAATTAAAAATTCAGAGTGAGAAAGCTATATAATAGATTGGTTTCAAATTTTGTGAGATGGTTAACTATAGTATAGAAATGAACTGGTTAAATTGTGGTACGAATTCAGTATGGCGTAACAAATTGGCGGCGAAATAAAATTTTTGAATCGTGAATAAATCACCACTTCTTACATGTCTTCAGGTTTTAGCGTCCCTAGATGCCAAAAATATACGTTTTATCGATTCCTGTCTGTTTGTTTGTAGGGCTGTCAGTTCGGGGCATAGCTTAAAAACTACTTCTTCGATTGACGTTAAATTTGGTCGAACATTAAGGGTCATTTGGGAATAGTAAAACGTTAAAAAATGTTGTTGAAAAACTAATTATCCAATTTATCTCAAATTTTGCACGTCAATTGTTACATAAGTGATAAAAAAAACTTCTTAGATTAATTTTAAATTTAAGTGTGATAAAGATAAACTCGTGAATGGTACGAATTCCAGATATAGAAACAAAATGGTAATATGGTAAATAAAATGTTTAAAAAATCAACATAATAAAAATGTTTTTGTTCAATTGACTTTAAATTTTGCAGAAAAATTAAATCTGATATAAGTATAAACTAGTAAGAATTCAAAATGACGGAACAAAATGGCCATGTGTCTGTTAATGTAAAAACTACTTAAATCATCGAAAATTGCCACTCATATTTAAATTTCAATAAAAAAATTAACATATTTTAAATTGTAAACTACCTTTGTGTAGCTTGTTTCTTTGAGCATTTATAAAGACTATTAAATTATGTAAAATTAATTAAATAATTAACTACAGAGCGATTCAACGAAAGTCTACGAAAATAAAAAAGTTTACGTCGAGAGGTTCAAGAAAAATAAAGTATTAATTTAAAGCAATTAAAGCTAACTAAATAAATAATGTTAGCTAATTATTAAATTGAACAAGTAAAGGTGAAAAAAAAACAAAAGTAACATGTAATCAACTGAATTAAACATTAGTATTTTTTGCTCTATTTACGATTTGCAATAGCTGCTTCAGCTCTTCTTGGCATACCTATTTGCTATCAAATTGTCAAACATTTGTTGTGGTGTATGCTCCTACAAAATTGGAAGTACTTGTCTTGCCTATTGTATACGTTTTTATTATATGCTCTATAATTTTTTGTATCCGTTAAAATGAATACCAAATTAGAAGCATAATATTTTGCTTTAAAAGTAAAACATTTTTTTAATTTCGACATTATGTAACGCCCTAACGACGCACGCAAGCAGTATCCATTTGTATAGATCTTTTGCTGTAGTTTGCAAATTATATTTATCCAATCAAGCAGTTAAAATCACCAAGAATACCAAATTAGCTGTTCACCAAAAAATAAAAAATACGAGTTTCTTTTTATGTGTCGGAGTAAGCACTTAGGTTTACATAACACCTACCATTTAAAAAAATATGCCAAAAAAGCCGTTTTTTAAGTATTAATTAACTTAGCAAATTTCTTTCTCATGGCAAAAAGCAATATTTTTTTAGTGAGAAGAATAAGATTCTTTTTTAAACTTTATGGTTTAATAACATTCTAGCGAAGCACTTCTGGTCTCTTTGTACAGACCTTTTAGAGTCATCCAGTATATTTCAGATATAAGTATTATGCTTTAAAGCAAGCACTTTTATATCATTTAACGTTTGGTAAATAAAAAATAAATAGCAACATATAATAAATATTTTAAAAAACACATTATAAAGGGAATTAAACACTTGAAGTCAAAAAATTCAAACCAGGATTTTTTATTTGTGAATTAATTATTCATTTTAAAATATATATACACTTTCAAGCTCGAAATTCCTTTATGCAATATGCACACATTTAGTTATTTTCTGAAATTTCCCTAACTAAACTTCATTTATCTCTAATATGGTATTACGTTATATAAAGGATAACTTACTTATAATTTTGTATTTAAAAATATTTATATTTCAAAATATTAATTATCATTTTTGATCAAATACCAAAATACGTATTTATTTAAACATACCAAAAATGTTATGTATTATTAGTTGCAGTTAATAGGTATATATATATATATATATATATATATATATATATATATATATATATATATATATATATATATATATATATATATATATATATATATATATATATATATTGTTAAATTAGGTTGTTATTTTCTTATAAAATATGTATTTGTTTTTTCATTATACTTGCTTAAATTAAGTTAAATAATTAACGATACATAATACAAAAAAAAATTAAGTACATTTCTTTAAAAATTTCCGTACATCTTTTCTTCAATTATTATATCCAGTTCATATCCAATTAAAACATGTGATGTCCAAATATTAAATCAAATCAGAATTGTACCATCCATGCAATTCTTCCCTGTTCCAAAATTCGCGCTCCCCATAGACAGAAAATGCTCGATTATTTTTCGCGTCTTTCTCGCACATTCATAATTTGCGAAAAGAGCGAAAGAGACGGTGAAAATAAAATGAGAAAAATAAAAAAGGAAACCATATAGCGCATGTGTGGAGGGAAAAAAGAGGGACGTATGGTTTTTTGCACATCCGATCTTTCTTTTTTGACATAATGGCGTTTGCAGTATTCTTTTCGCGTCTGAATTGGCGAACCGAAAATAAGTGTCGTAATGTAAGTGTCGTCCGTATTATGGCAAACTTTGGACTTTTTGGATTACCTTTTAAAAACCCTATAGGTAATTGTATTCAATTTTATATTGCTAACAGTAACACTTTAAATTAAATTTTTCCATTTCATATTAGATATACATTTTGAAAAAGATTTTTTGTTTTCTTTGTTGTTGATTTTCTTTAGATATTAATTTTCTTGGGCAAAATGGTTTAATTATATTTTAATACTAAAATCCACAAATACAAACATTTTTAATGATTCAAACCAAAACTAGCTTCTATGCCCCTTTCACATAATTAAAACTCTAACTGAGAATGTTTTAATTATTATTTAATGTACTAATTTATAAAAACACTTTTCTTTCCTCTTAATAAAAATAATCAATAATTTTTCCCATTCTTTCTAGTCAACTGAAAAAGAAAATTATGAAAATATTTTGAGAAAACTTAAGTCAAGTTTCAAGTGCAATTTAAGATAATTTTGAAAATAGTTCAATTTTCCAAAAATAAATTTGAAGATATCTGTTTAATTTTTTTACCATGTGATTATTTCATTTTTATTTTGATTCACAAGAAAAAAAGTGATATCTCCAAAAAGTATTATTATTGATACACTTTACTTTTTTGTATTAGTTTACAGGTATTATGTCTTTCTTCACAGGCATTATTTTGGGCCTATGGTAGACTAAGCAACATTTAGTCTTTGTACTAGATTCAAAAAATAAGTCTCAAAAGTCGTATTAGAAAAAAATTTTAAAAAAAGCGTTATAAATCCATTAGTTTGTTACTTTTCACATTGTTTTTTGAAATTCAGAATGAGGGATTTCAATTGCCGTGCTTATCACTAACAACCTCAGTTTTTCTTAGTATATGAATGAAAAAATGAACAATAACTTAGAAGAAACATTCACTATGTATTACGTGATCTGCATTGGGTCTATCAATTGCCTTGTGGGCATATTTTCTTTTTGTAATGCTTCAGTGAAGCTCGACTGTCCCATTTATAAAAAGAAAATTTAATATTTACATATCCTTACCGCATACTAAATTATTTTAAGTCCTCACAAATCTGCTAACCATACTTTGGTATTGCTGATTTGTAAAGCAAAGGGCAGCGTCCAGCAAAAATCTTGTAAGCCTACAACTTTGAGTTTTCAATAAGTAAGTTGTGTCTAATGTATACAAATGTTTAAGTATTGGACGGAAAATTATATCATTTGTATAACATTGATATATATTTTATTCACCCAAAGGCGTAGCTACACCCCCCTCACCTCCCCCAATGCGAGGGGGGGCGAAAATATGCGAATATGCAATAGAGCTCAAGAAAAACAAGGGATGACTTTTTCGTCATCAATTATTTTCCCGTTTATATGATTATTCAAAGTTATTTTTTTGTTATCACTTATTTTCTGTTGTGCATATATTGTTCAATCCTGCGAGGGGGTGGGGTAAAATTTATAGTTACGTCACTGTATTCGCCCTTTACTCTTCCTGCTAATATATCTTTGAAAATGCGTAGGATCATAATGGGATTTAACTACAAGTTATCTGCTGTTTTTATATAAATATAAATTTCACAAACTAAAAAGGATAATTACAAACATGAATATCTTTTTGTAATTAGCAAAAAGGTGCTCTAACGATCTGTTGAAAAAATAGTTGTAGTAAGTATAAAAGCTTCGTATTGTTTAATGGGGGTGGAAATTAAAACGAAATATGTAAAAATTCTTCCTATATGTCTTAACCTTCAAATCCCACTTCAAAATACAGGGTCATATTTTTGTACGTAAGTTCAATTGTTTGAGTGAGCCAATCCTATGAGTCACCCTGTCCGCCTTTGCCCATCGAAACTAAAGGTAGTTTGTTTTCGCAAAACAAACATATAAAAGACTAAAAAAGAGCCAAAAGAATCTCGTGGTTAATATATTTTTATTATTCAATACAAAATTATTTATATTTGACTATTTCTGGAATACAAAGAAGAGACGATATAACTTTAGAGCCTTTCCTACTCTGGCATAAAAACAAGTATAATAGAAAATTAAATACAAATAGAGACTTAATTTTAAAAACTTGCTCTAAAATACTGACCAATAGCCTGTTTTAAACCGATTTGATTTAAGGGATTCCCAAAAGCCTTGAAGCCGTGAGAAATGTAACTGGATTATCAGGTTGAATTTCTCTTGATTTAAATATAAATCGTTATATGATATTTTAAGGTCTAAGGAATTTACTGTAGCATTTGAAATGTTTTTTAGGACAATGTATTTATCTTGCCCTTAAATTAAAGAGTAACACGTTTTACCTTACAGGTTTATTGTCTAGTTAATATCACTATAAGGCTTATTAAATCATGTATACCTAGTATATAATGTGTCCAAAGAAGAATGAATATTTCTCAGAAAAATATTTATACAAGTTGGTGCATGGAATATAGTTTGGACAATATTAAACTTTATGTCATATATACAAGGTGTTCAAAAATACGAAAAAGTGGATTTCCAAAACAAAATAATCAAAAAATCCTAAATAAATGTTAAGTAAAGTTTTTCATATTAGTTACAGTTAAGGAGATATTTACATTGAAAACTCAACTAAAACAAAATTCTACCTTTAATGGAATGAAACGTGTTTAACTATTTTACAATATCTCTTTAACAAAATAACATTTTATGATAATTCGTTTGTCGCTGGCTTTAAAAAATACTTTTTTCCAATATTGACATACGTCTTACCATTCATAACTAGTTACGAAAAGTAAAATTTTTCTTAATTGTTGATGAAAACTTAAAAATATATAATTCTAAATGATCAAAATTAGAAAAATATACAGGGTGTTCAAAAATACGAAAAAGTGGATTTCCAAAACAAAATAATCAAAAAATCCTAAATAAATGTTAAGTAAAGTTTTTCATATTAGTTACAGTTAAGGAGATATTTACATTGAAAACTCAACTAAAACAAAATTCTACCTTTAATGGAATGAAACGTGTTTAACTAAATATTTTACAATATCTCTTTAACAAAATAACATTTTATGATAATTCGTTTGTCGCTGGCTTTAAAAAATACTTTTTTCCAATATTGACATACGTCTTACCATTCATAACTAGTTACGAAAAGTCAAATTTTTCTTAATTGTTGATGAAAACTTAAAAATATATAATTCTAAATGATCAAAATTAGAAAAATTCTTGTACGAAACACGTCACGAAACGATATTTTGTGTAACTAGTGTAATTTCTTCCGTTACACAAAATATCTATTTTCGTGACTGGTTACAAAAATCGGTAATCTAAAAATCAGTATCTGGAATTCTCGAAATTCCAGCTTTAAAACGGTTAAAAAGAGTCAATTGGATTTTTTCTCTTTTTAGAATATCCCTTCAGCAAAATGAGGTTTTAAGGCGATTTTGTTGTCAATGGATTTTAAAAATATTTTTTTTGCATCTCTTGCTATTAGAAGGACTCTTCCGTCAAAAGCTTTCGAAAATAATTATCAAAAAATCAATTTCCTTCTTCGATTATGTCGCCAATGTCTTTCCAAAATATTTATCTAACAATGAATTTCTAGATTTTTTGACGTTTTGTAATCTACCTTCCATTAACATATAATTAAATAATATATTAACTCGATTTTTAACCGACTTCCAAGAAGGAGGTGGATATCAATTCGAACTTATATATTTTGTTATATCTGTATATGGATTACTCTGTGATGGTTTGAACAATTGGGATGAAATTTTCAGGAAATATTCAGAATATTTCAGAAGTGGTGCCATAGCAAGCACGTTAGAATAATAACGTTAAAAATAGTGGAATGGCGCCTTTTTGAATGGTTTACGCGATCGCAATCGCAATCACAAAATGTTAAAAATAAATAATATAAAACTGCTAATGGAATGAACAAGCAAATCGGGATTGTACAAGCCATATCGATAAGGACGCAATTGTTCATTCGCTCTAAGCTCAAAAATTCTCGTCCACCCTGATGCCAAAACGGGTAAATGCGAGAAATCGAGGGATGCTACAATTAAGACGCATCATCTCATCTGGCATGTACCCACATCTAGATCCTTAAACTCGTCTTTCTACCCGGAAATACCTGATTTCTATATTTTGCGTAATTACTGCTTATACTTGATTCTTTAAGCCCCTTTCAGTTGGCTTGTGTCATATATTGTTGATCCACACCTAAATATCTATAAGATTCATTAAGTTTTAAATAGTGCCGAAGGCCCATCCCAGTGGCGTTACTGTTCAGGATCCTTTCCATAGCAACCTATCTAGAGTTTTAAAAATGCGCACTTATTTAGACTAAATTCCATTTCAATATCCCGAGTTTATACTTGCACTCTTTTTTTATTTTTGAGTGAGAGTTCCAGGAGTTCAGCACACATAACCACGGGCCTTACGAAGAGACTCCAAAATTGGGAGCAACGAGATAAAAAAAATAAGATCAGGGAGACCTGAAAGTAACTGGTGCTGTAATAAATTTATTGGATCCTGATGTCATGGGAAACTTGATTTCCAAAGCGGCATAATACTGCGCAAAGCAACGTAGAAGATGCAACAACAGATCATGTGATGTAGTATAGAAAGCTTTTTTGTACTCGAACCAAGTTATTATACTATCAATTACTCAACCAGGAATGGGACGACCTAGATTAGGACAGTTGCTGTAGGTGGCTATGTGTGGCCGGAAATTCTTCGACCTGAAATTGTTAATGCAATCCGCTCCTGGGGCGAAATAGTTCCTTGTTTCTTCTAAAGCCTTTTTCAGCTCCTATTGTTACCGGCGGACTCTTGCGATTTTAATTCGTACTTAGAAAATAGTAGGTACAGAAGCTTTTAAGGGAATGGTATCCTTCCTGAGAGGTGACATTGACAGAAGGTGACACTTGGCGGAAACTCTATTACAGACCGAGGTTTATCGAGAGGGCAAGGGGGCTTGTTCAGTAACAGAAAAGTATCCTTTATACCACTTCCCTTTTTCTTTACAATTTTATGTACAAATCCCAGTCAGCTGAGGACGTGATGGGTATAACGTAAATTATTGACAATTCTCCTAATTACTAATATTATTATAATTTATTTTTTGTAACAAATGACTAGTAATTGAAACTTTACCCAAGAGTTAAACATTTTAGTAGGAAGCAATTTTTTTGCCAACTAAGATCCCCACTAAAATGTTGCCTGTTTATGTCTGTTCCACACTTGACTTTTGTCTAAAATGTCAAGTTACTTTGATAAGTAGTTTTTTGGTACTCCATTTTTAAATATTTCATTAGTCACTCATTTTGGCTTTACTCTAAAATTTTATGCAAAATAAGTTGCAACATGTTACCAATGACCCTTGATTTCTCTACAAAATTTGAAGTCAATTGGATACGTATGTTTTGAGCCATGCCGAGTAGAAACAGAACGACAGGACGACAGACGGATAGATTGACTTAAGTGGGAGAACATGTTTTCCGGGATACAGAGACCCAAAAACGCAAAGATCGGCTTACATCTTTCAAGGGAAGTAAGAAAATTAAAATAAATTACAGTTTACATATACATATATAAACCGTGCTATCTGAAAACTAGTGCAATTTACAGATTTTTTAGACAGCAACTTGGTTCCGATATATTAGATTCCTAGTTACGCCGTGAATTGATTATAGAAGTCTTTCCAAAAACCATTAACCTGTTATAAGCAAGACCATATAAAGTTATTCTATTTTTAGCTTCGCTCCGACCTCGCCTCTAACGACCGCGTGCAATCTAACAATTTACATTGTTAGAGCAATTTGGAGTTCTCTGGCTGTCACCCGCGAATCGCAGGGTCGCCTCACGGCACGCTGCGATTTTTCTTACAAAATGTCGGCACATGACAGAGTAAATTAGGAAACTTGCTAATGAAATTAATTTCAAACTTTGCCATCCTTTGCACGAGACTAGTTTGAAATTCTATTCCTTTAAGTACGGACAGTGGTGTGGCAAGAACGTTTAATTTAATTAAAGTGTAGCAAAGATTTGTCAATAAATTAATTTTTTGCCAAATCGATTCCTTATGAGATTGAAGAAGAGTCGGAAGAGATTTTAAGTATTATGAAAATTGTTGGCTGATCTGTTTTTACAAATCTCTGTTAAAAAAGAAGTGGGATTATGAAACATTTTGTACAGTATTTGGTAGCATTCTTATATGTTAAAGTTTGTGATCGTCGCTCGCTGTTCATCACACAGCTTGTTAGATCGTGGTATATATGAATATATATATATATATATATATATATATATATATATATTGGATGTGTGTTGCAATATATATATATATATATATATATATATATATATATATATATATATATATATATATATATATATATATATATATATATATATATATATATATATATATATATATATATATATATATATATATATATATATATATATATATATATATATATATATATATATATATATATATATATATATATATATATATATATATATATATATATATATATATATATATATATATATATATATATATATATATATATATATATATATATATATATATATATATATATATATATATATATATATATATATATATATATATATATATATATATATATATATATATATATATATATATATATATATATATATATATATATATATATATATATATATATATATATATATATATATATATATATATATATATATATATATATATATATATATATATATATATATATATATATATATATATATATATATATATATATAAAAAGGAGAAAGTTAGTCGTGACTGACTAGTTAGAAAAAAGCACTTTGAACCAAAAGAATAGAACAAAGAAATATAACTAAAATATAGACGGTTCTGAGCATCATTATATAATTGTACGACACCGTCTGCTTAGATATATTACAACAATAGAAAGATTAACTTTCTGTAATTTAATTGACTAACAAAATATGGACAAATGTGTTTTTAGCGCCATCCTAACTTAGTTATTAGTATTAAAATTGTCAAGAAAATTTTTTTCACTAGACTTTTGTACATATTATAACTGGCCCTTCTCTCTTTTTCTTTTTTGGTTTTAGCATACATAAACCATGCAATATAGTTATAGATATTAACAATAACAACGATAAAACTGTTAAAAATCTTTTCTCTTCTTGCCTATAAATTATTATAATTTGTTTTTCTTTTTTTTCCCCAATAAGAAAGATTTCGCTAGCCAAATTGTCAATGTGGTACTGCGCCAGCGTAACAATGACGTTGCTTTATCCTTGTCAACTCCCCCCTCTGGGGTAGAATCCGTAGTTTGTTCGTAATAATCGATATACATAGAAGTAGGCGGGAATTATACTTTCCTTTGTCTCCTTTCTTATTTTACCTACTACGACACAGTTCGTTTTACAGTAATGGCGGCGTGCCAGCATTAAAAGTGGTTTCGCTGCATGTTTATAAAAATGTTTTAAAAATTTGAAAATGTAACCAAAAATATTATTTTACTGTTGATATGTGTTAGTTACCGTCTACATTTTAGTTACGTACAAGTTTTAACATTAAGCCTGTTGCAATGTGACTGTTTTATTTTTAACTTACTTTGGTAAGACGTTTCTTTTACTTTGTAATCCTTTCTTTTCTTATCTACAAATGTATTTTTCTATAGAAGGATCCTGAAGAAGAGAATAAACATTCTCGAAAGCTCGACCATAGAATAAAGAATATTCCACACTAGGCCGTTCATAAATGTTTTCTTTGACTGCATCCCCACCTAACCAAGAGCTTGGAGGATAGAATCTTTCGCTTTTTGTGAAAATTATATTCTTTTGGTTCAAAGTGCTTTTATATATATATATATATATATATATATATATATATATATATATATATATTGTCAATACTGTCCTTCTTTAATACACAACTGTTATTTGTATTAACATAAAAACGCAAGAAATTTTAAACATTTTACCTCAATCAGATTTCGCAAAATTTCTGATTTTGACTTAAGACATTTTGTCTTGGTCCTCCTACATTAAATCTACATGCAGTTTATGCAATGAATATATATTGTCATATTATTACAATTATTGTTACTAATTAACAAAAAATAAATAAGAACATATCTGTATATTTTCATAAAACAAAACCAGTTTTACTAACTGATTATGTTGGCTTCTTTAATTATGTTTTCATGTGAGATGGGTATATTTTGTTAACATAATAATCTGTTTAGTTGACTAATATTTGGTAACTGTTCCAACAATATAATTTTCTTACCCTCATTATTTTCTTTTGGAGACTGTCTGTTCAGAAATGGGGATAAAAATCTACAGAAACGTAAGTAAAGTCGTAACAAAAAATATAAGGGATGGACAATGTGTATAGCAAAAATTGAGAAATGCCATAAATAATCATAATTTAAACACTACAAATTATCAGTTATCACTAATCCCACTTTGCTTATTTCAGAATACGTATATCTTTCCATCCTATCATTTAATAAACCGTTATCCTAAGGATTAAGTCACCGTATCGTAAGTGCTATATGAAGATACGACAATAGGACATATTAACCAGTAGTTACGACTGTTTGACATGGAATTATGTTTGTAAATAAAGAGTCTTCCCTGATAAAGAAGAATCCGTAATGAGGGAAGGTCTGGGTAAAGCTATTTTAACAATTTCTATAGGGATCAGTTTCATTAGGAATATCCAAACATCCAATTTACAGGAATAGAAATTAAAAAAATAAAGAGAATTACAAAAACAAAACACAGTAACTTAATGTTTTCTTTTATGTTAGCATATTAAGGTGTTATGCGGATAAAACTTACAAACTAATTAAACTTCGACAGTATTGAAATCCAATAACAAACTAACGAGAAAATGGAAAATTGGAAGTAAATTAAAAATTATGAAACAATATTTTTCCTGTTTATTTCTTTCTATTTTGTGAACTCACCCAAGCAATCACCGCACAATCGATGTAGCGATTGATGGTTATTTGTCTGGCTTCCATACATTTAACGTAGAAGACTAATTGTTTCACAGGGTTGAGTGTTGTACCTACTTTCCTCCTGCACATCAACTACTTACTCTTTCCTACAAGTATTTCACTCCACTCTAACATAAAATCTCCCAGGCATGTCTCCAACAGTGAAGTTGGTGATAGACCTAATGCAAAGACTACCCCAGGATATTAAAAATGCGGCCGAAGACCATTGTCTGGTTTAACAACACTAAAACTTATAGCAAATTCCTTAACATCTAACCATGATACGGCATCTTAACTGGATTTTCATCACGATCACAACGCAACAGTTGCCAAGCGGCCGCTAAATAACTGGACTTTTTTAAGCTTTAAGATACTTTTCTCCTAATAGATTACATATCCTTTAGAACTCGCAAATCAGCCCTCCTTGAAAATCACGTGATGGTGAACAATCTGTCTATGTTCTTCAGATACCTTAATGGATGATAATTCGCCAAAGTTGACGTATCCATTCCCAGACTTTTTTAGGCTATATCGGTAAATTTTTTGAAAAATAAAGTTAAAACTGGTAAGTTAAGATTATATGTGGAAACCAGTCGCAATATTGCCTCATGGTTCGGGTGTCCAAGTCAATTATAAAATTCCTTATAAGAAATCGCCAGATGTATATACAACGTTCTAAACAATTTATGGATAGTGCAATCAGAGGCAACTTGGATACTTATTTATAACTTATTATTATTATTTTTTGAATTTTACGTTTTTTAGTAGATCATAATAGACACACTACTAAATCAAGTAATTCTATGCGTTAAGATGTCTATCAGATTCTTTTTAGGTAAGCGAGGTGTGCCATGATGTTTTCCACAGACGCCACAGATAAGGTTGTCATATGCAGACCTTCCTGGGTTAAAGCTTCAGCTAAATAACTTTTGCGGATCAGATTTTATATGTGTTGTTGAGTCGGCTGACTTGGTGATCCTTTGGACTCAAGGAAGTTCCTGATCTGAGTTTGGACCCGACATAGCGTTTAAAAATATTAATTTTTCTCCAGTAGACTCTTTAATTAGCCGGGGATCTATTTTTATCATACTTTTATAAGTTTCATTCCTTTGTTCGTATGTTTGTTTATAATAAATAAATTGTTAGTTCAAATATTGCAATAGATTTTTAACCCACTTCCGTATAATCGATTACCTTTAATTTTGGCGTGCGTATTCACCGCAAAACAGTTTCTGTAAATTTATAGCAAAAATTGTCTGTAGCATTATGTCACGAAAGATCTTATAATTTTCCATTAAAAAATGTAAAAATATAACGAAATATAATAGTGCAACTAAAGATACCAACTACTAAGTAATTTTATGTAATTATTTTCATTTCGCAGATTTTTTCGGAATAATATTTACACTCAGCAACTAAAATTTGCATACATTAGATGTAGTATTATATTTTATTTCTAAAAAAACGTCATTAAATGTTTAGTACATTTTCATTTATCGTTTACCTTAATGTACATTTTTTCGTATTTTCGGAGCGTTCTCTCTATCTAAACTAAATACTTTTTAAAGTATAAAATATGTGCCTACACTTTTTCGTAAACTAAATTCAGTTTTCCAATTAAATAACCAAATTTGGATTCCGAATACACGTATAATTACAAAAAAAACTCATCTCCCTAATTAGAAGAATATCATTTTATTAATATAACATAGTTCACTTAAGCTAAGCCTTATACTTAAAAATATATTAAAAACAAAAAGCCTAAAAAACTAGTGCGGGATTTATTTATTATAATTTTTGCTAAAATAACTGCTAAAAGGTGGTATTTTCTTTAAGAATCTTTTAGAACGTGCCATTTTTGATTCAATACAGAAAACAAGTCGTAATTTGTGTATGTGCTCGAGTCTTGGGTTACATAAAGATAAAATTTGGGCATACACCATAAACAATAGGCGCTACATGTTTTTTAACACAGTATCGAAGTAGGATAGAGCGTTTAGTTTCCCTTGAATAACCACAAGGTTGGTTCTACCATCAAGGCTGATCTCACCCCAAATCATTTACCAAATCTCTGGGTTTCTTTGGCCGCAGAATAGCGTAAATCTGGATGCATATAGAACGTACTCCACCACGGCAACGAGTAAGAAGGAATCTTAGCTCATCTGTGAAGAGTCCTAGTTTCTATTGTCAAAGTTGTAAATTCAAATGCGTACGAGCAAAATTTAAAAAGTGTATTTTGTGGCACTGTGTTAGACTAGCATTTGCCATCTAGGTATCAGATTGGCTCTTAATCGTTTTCTTACTATCTGGTTGGAAATTTCAATTGTTTTTTTCGCTATGAGGGCAATTTCCAGATATTTTGATGAGGATGAAGGAACTAGCCAACAGTCCTGAATTTTGTCGGTTTTCCTCTTACGAACTTGTCTGTTGTGCCTTTTGTAGAGACCTATATCGCTTTACCGATTCCACAAGCGTTGGATAACCGAAAGGCTTATATTAAAGTTACGGTAATCATTTACTTATATAAAAGTTTATAATCTTATACACACAGTTTTTCACCTTTGTTTTTTGTTTTCGGTAGTTAAAATAGAACAATTAACAATTATTTTTGAGTAATATAACGTTACAAATTGGAAAATATATGTAATTTTATTATTAATTGTGTATTCAGTCGTTTCCTTATGAAAATTACTGAATGAAAATTGTGAATTTTGATAGCGAATATCTCAAAAACGAAACGTCGGCGGAAAAACTTCTGGTTTACTAAAAATCATCAAAATTGGCGATGGCAGGTGTAAGTAAAAAATGACCACAATTTCTTTCAATTTACTGGATTTCAGTGCCTTCTTCTGACTGACATTCTGGACAATTTGCTACTATTGTGTCTATATCTCTAAGAGACCAGAGTAAAGTTAAAAACGTTATCAACAAAAAACTAAAATCAAAGGTCAAAGGTCTCAAACATATTTGATTAGACTAAGTCTAATATGTCCAAGGTGACACGTTTCGCCGAACGGGCATCATCAGACCCAAAAAGAGCTCATTTTAAACACGAAAATAATAAAAGTATACAAACATTTTTACCTACCAACGCGAAATAAAAATAAAGTAAATGTATATAAAACAAAAATTTCCAAACATAAAAACATAATAGACGTTAAGTAGACAACACTGACAACAGTTACAAGAACGAAGGATGGAACAATTCAGAAAAATGATATAGAGAGCCTTAACTGGCATATCAAAAGAGCAGCAATTAGTTAAGGAAAGATGAGCTGTCCAGTTTTGAAAAGAAACATCGGCTGAATAGTCTTGGTAGTTGAAGGTCGATAATCTTAAAGAGAAGAAGAGAGACAATTAAGGACAAGTTGACAAATGACAATCTAACAGCTGTTTGTATTAATCGATGTCATTGAAAACTTAATATGGTTTATTAAAAACATCTTTAACGCTATTAAAAATGGGTCTTTTCTTCGCTCTGGTTATCTCCAATTTCACAAATAAGTTTAATTTTTGCTCTTGCCACATTGATGTAACGATTTAACATTTTCAGGGATGGAGAAACTATGGTTTGAAGACAACAAATGATTCGCAAAGAAATCTTGAAACACCAGTGTTTTTATATTTATTAAATAAAGAAAGAATTTTGTAAATTGGGTATATCAGTCACCAAACAATGCCATTAGCCTAAAATTCCAGGCTCTGTTCCCGTTATTATGTATTATATTGAAAGAATGCTTATATTTATTAACGAACTTACAGTAGATCTTGTAAAGTTTTCATTGGAAAACCATTGTTAAGGGCTAAGTTTTGAATGATATTTGATTCGTTGTTAAAAAAAAATTCTACACAAGGGTCTATTGAGCAGTCTATAAAAGAAAGAGTCCAAAACTGCAAATTTATGAGAAAATGGCAAATCGTTCCTGGATTATATCAACAGCCTTCATAGCAATATAAAGTTTACATTTGAAATGGGTAATTAAGGTAGGCTTTCTTTTTTTTATTTGTTTTAGTACACGAACAGAACATAATTAAATTTGAAATATACCGTAAACCTACTTCAACAAAACTTCATAAAACCCGCCGTTTTCCCAAAAATTTTCAGCTTTGAACTCTTTCTTATATAGATTGTTTAATATACCCTTGTGTGGAAATTCTTTTAACAACGAATTAAATATCATTCAAAGCTTAGCTCTTAACAATGGTTTTCCAACGAAAACTTTTTACAAGATCTACTATAAGCTTGTTAACAAATATAAGCTTTTTTTCAACATAATACGTAATTACGGAGACAGAGCACGGAATTTTAGATTAATGACATTTTTTGGTGACTGCCAATTTGCAAAATTTTTTAAACCTTTGATCCGAAATGCGTAATAACGCGATCTAACTAGTAAAAATGCGAAGTTTCTAAGTGTGTTAGTAATATCGGGTTCTTACTAGTAACATCGCCCGAAGTGTCTAACGCATTTAGTAAAATAGCGAGAAAATACTAATATCGGCATTTTACTGAACGTTTTAGTTAAAACCGGTTCTTACTGCATGCTAAATGGTAAAAATATGATTTAGTATATTCTGGAATACTTACAGCGCTCTGATTGGTCAAAAGAAAGACGGTTTAGGTGAAATTGGCTGAATTTTTTATATGTTGTAGTTCCTGATCTCCTGAGCAAACGATAGTATAGACGCAATATAAACCTAAGACTAGTTTTTTATATACAGGGTGTTAAAGTTTGCCCAAACCCCATATACAAAACATGGAGAAAATAGTATGAAACCAAACTAGTATTTTCAACATATTTAACATATAGCACTTCTCAAAATAAGAAAAAAGTTTTATATGAAAATAGGTCTGCAAATACTTTATTTTTGAGATACGGCGTGTTGTATTATAAAGGGTGTTCGCCGTATATCTCGGAACTGAAGGGTTTTTGGTCCTATATTCATATAAAACTTATTTCTTAATTAGGGACGTACTATTATACGTTAAATATGTAAAAAAACTAATTGGTGTCATCCTATCTTCTCTATATATTTAATATGAGGTTTAGGCAAACTTTAACACCGTGTATATTAAAAACTATTCGTGGGATTAGATTGTGCCCATGGTATCTTTTGCTCAGGAGGTCAAGAACTGCAACATATAAAAAATTCACCCAACTTCACCGAAACCGATTTTCCATAAGGTGTGTGCGCGGTCATTTGTTTTTTGGTATTGGTTGAAATAGTTGTATTATGCCCTTTAAATAGTAGGCCAATTTTTTATGAAAACCGTAAACTTGACAAACGTTGCCAATATCACTATCTAATGCAGCACGTAAAGTGCAGTTTCTTACTGTAGTTAACAACGTTTAAAATGTTTTTGAGTGTATTTTCCAACTTTGGCTTTGTATAATATTGTATTAATATTTTTTCTGTGTTTGTATCATTTCTACATTTACTAAGTTTTTTATATAATACTTTTTATAGTAAGCAAAGGCGAAAGTCATTTGTTATAGACGTTGATTGAAAATAGAGTAAACAATGTATGTTTTTTTAGTTTTCTTATATGTTACAACATAATGCGGTAGAAAAGTTTATTAGTAACATATTTATTTTGATTTGTTTTAGAATTTTATCAATATTACTGTTTCTTACTGATAAAAAACTTAGTTGGAAATATATCATTTTTTTATAGATCGCAATTTTACTATTACATGCTTAGTAAGAACGGATTTTATCTAAAAAACTTAGTAAAATGTCGAAATTATCTTTTTATTCGTTTACTGTTACAGTCCTGACAGTCATAACTAGCTATAACTAGTAAGAATCCGATATTACTAACACTCTTAGGCTTTTCACGATATCAGATACACCAATTGCGTTTAAAACTGTATACAACTTGAATAAAAATTTGGCTAAACTAAAAGACAAAACAGATCTTCTATTTAACTCTGGGGTTTATTCTTTACAATGTTCTGATTGTCGCCCCAGTCGGGTAGAAAGATTTCCAGCAAAGTACAAAGTATACAGAGTATACAAACACTGGAGTTTCCAACACCAAGTCTTCCATTGAAAATCATTTGTTGTCTTCGAACCACAATTTCTTAATACCTGAAAATGTTAAATTATTACACCAATGTGATAAGAGTAGAAAAATTAGACTTATTTGAGAAATTGGAGATAACTAAAGTTAATGATGCCCGTTGGGCGAAACATGTCACCTTTGACTTTGATTTTAGTTTTTTCTGGCTAGCGTTTTCAATATGTTACTGTTGCAATAACAACAACCTATTTTTCCGAAAATCGTTCAGGAACGTTGACATTTTTGATAGCATTTTTGAAAGAAAAAGTCAATAATATAAAACAACTAGTCATTGTTAGACAGCGGAAAATTACTCTTAGGAGATAATTATTTTTGTAGTGTAAGAATAGTATATTGTGTAACAAGTTTAGAAACTGACTCTTTGCACACGAGTGTGAGGCTACAAGTCACACGAGTGTGTAAAGAGTCATTTTCAAACGTGTTGCACACGATACTTTTTCTACCACTGCAGAAAATAAAAATAAATATACAATTTTGATTATTTTTATTCTTTCAACTTTGACAAGACTGTGAGAAATTTTTTCAAACACCGTGTGAAAACTTTTCACACGCTTATGTCAAAATGAAATGACGAATAATATGAGCTTGAACCGAAATTCTATTCACAAATCTTAGAAGGCTATGGCAGCAAATATTTCCCATAAGCAAGCTGTCAAACCAATAATTGTTGCAGAAGGTTTACACAATTTCTTATATTTAAAATGGAAAAAATTAATAAGTACGGCTTTTGTAAATTTTGCGAAAGTGTCGAAGAAATAGAGAAACAACACCGTAAATTGCCACTTTTAAAATATTTAGTAAAGGAAGCTGGTATAGAACTATTGGAGGAGAACCTGTTTAAGAAGATACAAGAAACCCTTCTTGATAACCAACCATCGTTGAACCGTTTGGGGAATACAAAAAGATAGAAAGTAGTGCCAAAATACTATTTATACGTTCTCAAACATCGAAATTTTATGATCAGTACTAGCGAAGTGCCGAGTCCTATCTATTCACCTATGCGACGAGAAGATGTGTATCAAGAATACCATGAAATATTACATAATTTATTAAAAATATAATTATTAATATATCTGCTGTTATTTTTCAAATCTGTGTTGGATTTATTTAAGAACATTGAGAAATTCAAATTCACACTCAACACTTTGAAATTGAAGATGCATATGTTCCCCGATAAGGTAAAAATGAAACAGGACTCGTTAGCTCGGTTGGTTAATACGTTATCCCGGTAAGTCCTGGGTTCAAATTTCAGTTGAGGCGAATTATTTTTCATAAAATTTTAAAAATATTGCCTGCACGGCGCCAAACCTGTTTTATATTTCAAAAACAGTAACATATTTTTTGCAATTTTTTATGTGTTAGTGTTTCAAAAATGTATTAAAACTACATTTCCTAAAATTGTAGTAACTTCGTGGCGGTTATAGGGAGTATATACTGTTATAAAATTTATTCAAGATCAGTTATAAATTCAGCATTTTTCTAATCTAACATGAAACGTTTTATTTTACTAAAAGTTGAAAGAAAATAAAATTTCCTATTACTTTAGTAACATAAAGTTATTCAAGATCACTAATTCAACATGTTTCTAATTCGACATGGAATGTTTTATTTTACTAAAATCCAAGCTTAATACATTTTTGATATTAATTTGATAAAGGATAAAAGAAGATATGCAAATTTCATATGAAAATAAAATGTCCTATTAATTTAGTAACACAAACTTATTCAAGATCATTAATTCAACATTTTTGTAATCCGATAAAGAATGTTTTATTTTACTAAAATCCAAGGAAAATATATTTTTTAAAATACAATTGATAAAGGATAAAAACGATATGCTTTTACGTACGTCACATCAAATTTTATATGAAAATCCAATTTCCTATTATTTTAGTAAGACAAATGTATTTAAGATAACTAATTTAACATATTTTTAATCCGATATGGAATGTTTTATTTTACTAAAATCCAAGGAATATATATCTTTTTAATAATAATTTGATAAGGATATAGAAACGACATGCTTTTACCAACGCCACATCAAATTACATATTAAAATGAAATTTCCTATCATTTTAGTAACACAAATTTATTTAAAATCACTAATTTAACTTGTTTCTAATACGATATGGAATGTTTTATTTTACTAATATTTAAGGAATTTATATTATTTTTCAGATTAATTTTATAAAGGATAAAAACAACATTCTTCTACGTACGTCACATCAAATTTCATATGAAAATTAAATTTCCTATTATTTTTGTAACAAAAATTTATTTAGGATCACTAATTTAACTTGTTTCTAATCCGATATGGAATGTTTTATTTTACTAAAATCCAAACAATATATGTATATATTTTTAAGACTAATTTGATAAAGGATAAAAACGATATGCTTTTACGTCCTTTTCATCAAATTTCATATGAAAATACAATTTCATACTATTTTAGTAACACAAATTAATTTAAGATCACTAATTTAACATGTTTCTAATCCAATATGGAATGTTTTATTTTACTAAAATCCAAAGAATATATATATATATATATATATATATATATATATTTTTTAAGTTTAATTTGATAAAGGATAGAAACGATATGATTTTACGTACCTCACATGTTACATCAAATTTCATATAAAAGTGAAATTTCCTATTACTTTAGTAGCACAAATTCATTCAAGATCATTAACTCAACATGTTTCTAAAGCGATATGAAATGTTTTATTTTACTAAGATCCAAGGAAAATACATAATTAGAATGAGAATAACAACTGACACTACAAATTAATACGTGCCGAACTTTATTCTTTGTAGACATTTTTATTACCTATTATTTAAATTTTAGTTTGAATTCGTGTGAAATTTTCTTACCCAATCTCCCACACGCTTGAATTAATAATCCGATATTTTCCCGTACACAATTTTCCTTTGAAAATTATCCCTCAGTTCGACTCGGAATAATTTTCGAAAAATCTGTACTCGAAAACTTTCTGGAAATAATTGAAGCACTAGGGAGATTATAAGCGAAAATGGCAAGAGGTTAATTTTAACAACAAAAGTACAATTCACGATTAGGCTAGATTTAAACGATTAAGTACATCACATAGTTTATTCAATCACAACAAAATCTAACAAATTATCTAACGTTAATAGCGCAAAATATAAAGTAAAGTAGCTCTATTTGAAGTTATAATTTATGGTTACATTTGTACAGTTTTGGAAACTGTGTGCTGGCATATCTTGTTTATTGATAGAATTCGTATATGTTATGTTCTCCGTTATGTTTCGTGAACATGAAGGAACCGGCTCCAGTGGAGAAGTTTCAGATTCTTGCAATTCATGTAAGGACCAGGACGTCGAAGTTTGGTCTACAGATTCTGCAATTTTGTTTGCAATTTTTAATTTATTCCCAATTGAATCGTCTATGTATCCTTCAGCCACTGCATTAGAACGCCATCCCCCATGGCGTTTAAGAGTTAGTATATCCTCACCAGCATTAACGAGTATTGTTGCCGATGAACGCCGAAAGCAATGGCGTGTATATTCGCTCGGGTTGGGCAGTTTCAAAAAATTGGCTATTTCTGTAGCCATGCGCCCAAATTTATTGATGCCTACAGCTTGTCTAGTGCATTTTCCATTTTGATAATTCAAGAAAAATCTGTTTTCGGATATATTACTGGGTCTGAGATTGGCAAACTTTTTACATATATTGTAGAAGTTTCCAATCAGAGTAAATGATCTAGGTATTTTATTTGTTGTGTTTGTTAATTTGATCAGCATAGCCGAATTTAAATCTTTGATGTCATTGACTGATAATTTATGAAATTCGTCACGTATACAAGCTCCTGTTAGACCGATAGCAACTGCGGCCTGAAAGTTTAAACGTATAATATTTAATACATTTTTGCAATGTTTACGATTAAAAAAATATATGTCATAAAATTTGCTTTTAGTACGTACTTTTATTAACAAGTATTGCTCATCCGGTGCAGAATTTAAAAATTTTGAAAAATCCTCCTCCGTTAGAATTTTAGACTTCTTTGGTGTATATTTTCCTGATTTTCGTTTTAGGAACGACTGTAGTTTCATATAATCGGAAATATTAATATTGCGCTTTACTTTTAAGGTAGCTTTAAGCATAGAGAATATTGACCACAATGTGGATGCTTTGTATTTCTTCGATAGTTCTTCAAAATATACTAACATCACATTTTCCGAACATGACTTTACATTGCTTCTTGCTTTCCACTGCTGAAATTTCATGTACGCGGTCTCATATTTGTATCTGGAAGTTTCGGGCAAAAGGTTTAGCGAGACGCTTGTAGCTAGCGGATCGAAAACAATCATTACGAGACGACGTTATTTCGATCTATATAACATAAATAATTAAGCTCATATCTTAAATTTATTTTTCGTAATTTTTTTAAATTGTTAGTCCAATCCTCGACAGAAATAATTAGTTGGATGTTTATTAAAACCATAACGAAAAAGTATGTACTTTTTTTTTCAATTCAATTCAAAATTCAAAAAATATTTATTGTGTAAAATTCAGCATAAGAAACACACAATAAGAAAGCACAAATATACACAAAAGGACAAGGTACACTGCCTCCAGTGATCTCTACAACCTAGCCCTGCTTTTAAGAATTTGACTGTTCTATTCCTATATCCTTACCTTTTAAAAAGTGATGGAATTAAGTGTATTCCATTATTTTTTGTTTGTACAGAGTAGAATATTTGAATATATAGGGAACTAAAAAGTAAAAAACCAAATTTAAGGACAGGCGTATAAATGTATGACAATACAACTTGGATCACAGATATGTAAGTATATTATGAGGTGACAATGAAATATAGAATACTAGAGGTATTTCATATTATTATTAATTTTTGTTTCATAAACGTACGTCTGTACTCGAATTTTATTTTCACATATTATTTTTTTACTTTGAAATTGCTTCAACGGACAGGGAATCTATTTATTTATTTTTTTCGAATAGGCTGAATGTATAAGACCTCTCCTGAAACATTATTAACCAAATAATGTTTTGATTGTGACTAAGTTAGTCAAAACCTAAAAATCACATTTCTATGTTCCAACAACTAAAGCATAAACGTTTTTATTTACTTTTAGTAGAGCGTCCCCTGCTCTGAAAGGAAGTCTCGATCCTTTAGAGAGGCCATTGCCACTGAGAGCATCACTAACGTTCTACACTAAAAACTAATTTTAAAGATAAATTAATAACGAGATAAGTATGCTTGTAGCATCTAACACGATAATGTACACCACTGCATCCTATCTTTACTTTACTCCCAAATTTAACGTCTCAAACATTAAACTTAGTTAAGGAAGCTTTAAGCCCGGGCGAGATATAGTCCCGCGAAATGAGTTTCTCCAACAATAACTCCGCGGCCAAGATATTTCCAAGAACGGCAGTTTCTTAATTAATCAATATTATATTCTGCGTCAGATTTTGACGCAGTGGGATAATGCATTACATATTTATGTGAACCAGATGAGGGACAAAAACTAATTAAGGGTCTGAAACTTTGGGCTAGTTTAGGAGCCCGTTCGCGGTCAGCGGCCTGTATCGTTAAGGCATTATGCACAATTTAACCGAGAACTTGACTATAGATATTTTGTCTAGAGGAATTTAATAAATTTAAATACAAAATAAGATAATAGTATATCATGAGCAACACGAGTGTAGCGAGTATTGTAATTCATTCGAATTAGTAAAAAACGTTTCATTTTTGACTACATTGCTAGAAGCTAAATACTCACTTTTAAGCATTGAATTATGCCCCCATAATGAAGATGATTTATATTTCTCTGCTAACTTATATATATATATATATATATATATATATATATATATATATATATATATATATATATATATACGGATATTCAGATCTCTGGAAACGGTCAAATATCTCAAAAACCACTCAACCGATCTGAATCATATTTGGTGATTAGGTATTACCGAATTCTACCCGACCCTTTGATGCATACCGCAATGTTTATCAGATTTTCAGTTTTTTGGCCAACTAACCCAACTTTTTTTTTCAAATTAAATGATACATTTTTTTAAGCCTGATTTATTCCTCGTATTATCTTTAGTATAACTTCAAAATTGCAAACTTTTATCTTGTTCCGTTAAATGTTAAATTTATTAAATGTTTTTAAAAACATTGACAAATTAGGAATTACAAAACTAAACCTAAAATAATGTAATAATTAATAGGATGTTGAAAATGTTGCCCTTCTACAGCTTGACGGTATCCGAAACGGTCAATAATTTCTCGAATAGTGTTTTGGAGCCTTCCGTGGGTATTCCTTCTATTTCAGCTCTAATCCTTCCCATTAGAACTTCAAGGTTCTCGGGCTTCATTTTGTACACGGTCGTTTTTAGGTGACCCCAAAGGAAAAAGTTAAGCGGATTTTAATCCGGTGACATTAGAGTCCACTTAACAACCCCCCAATCCAGCGTCCCCGAAACGTCGTTTTTTTTTCGGGATATTGCGTATGCCTAAACGGTTTTATAAATCGGCATAATTGTCGTTATTGGTCTGCAAACAATCCACATTGGATGATGGAGATTTATACGCAATTTTCTGAAAAATTTAATGTGTGGGCTGGCATAATTAGGTAATCGCACCCTTTTTCATTCAAGGAAATATGAATGGGATACTTTATCTACAGCTGTTGGAAAACCAAATTGTTCCAACATTGAACAATATTTTTCTTAATGGTTTTGGCCACCTATAGTTCTAACATGATGGGGAACAGCCGCATTTGGCAGTTGCTGTCAGAAATTATTTAAACACGACTTTTCCGGAACGCTGGATTGAACGAAAGGGAGTTGTTGAATGGCCTCCAATGTCACTAGACTTAAATATACGTGAGTTTTTCCCTTCGGGTCACCAAAAACGACCATGTACAAAACAAAGCCCGAGAACCTTGAAGATCTTATGGGAATGGCTCGAAAATACTATTCGAGAATTTATTATTATTTACTATTTATCATTAAATAATTTTAGTTTTAGGTTTTTAATACCTAAGATAAAAGTTTGCAATTTCGGAGTTATACTAAGGATAATACGAGGAATAAATCAGGCTTAAAAAAACATATCATTTGATTTGAAAAAAAAATAGGTTAGTTTGCCGAAAAACTGATAACCTGACAACATTACGGTATGCACCAAAGGGTCGGGGGAATTCGGTAATGCCTAATCACCACATATGGTTCAGATCAGTTGAGTGGTTTTTGAGATATTTGATCGTTTCCAGACATCTGACTATCTCTGTGTATCTGTATATATATATATATATATATATATATATATATATATATATATATATATATATATATATATATATATAATGTGTTTTCATTCCGGGTGTACATCCGTTCACTACTGTCGTTCTGAAAAGAACAGTTTTGCTGACGTTTCGCCAAAATCACATTTGGCATTTTCGAAGCTTTCTTTCTCGCGTCCGAACTGAGACTTGTCTCTATGGTGGGTGTTTCTTAATTGAGTGTCAATATTTAAGAAGACGATTTTTGGGTCCATTTTAAGAAGAAAACTTGTCCATTTTAAGAAGAAAACGGTGTAAATTTTGAGATACAGGTTGTTAAACTTTCAATAATTTCAGAATTTTTCGATTATATCTCGAATACCACTCTAGATATTGCAATGAAATTTGGTGTAGAGGTACTATGTATCTAGTGGAATTTTTTGATGTAGAACATTTTTTTTAATTTCCACCAGTGACGTCCATACGGAATCCGACCTGCATATTTTCCCAGACATTGATAGTACGCCACTGATTTTTTTTTAAATAAAAATTATTTTTGAAATTCCCATTCATTTTTGAGCAAGTTTGATCTCTTGGTAATTTTGAGTTAAACGCACGGTTTTCGTTTTAAAAAATAAAAACCGTTTTTCTGCAGAGTTTTAACAATATCGCTAATATGACAACACCAATCGCCATGGCATGCAAGGAAATTTTTTTTTAACTGAAATTTAAGAAATCAAATTTGCTTATGAATAACCAATACTCAAAGATTTCAAAATTATTATTTGAGCTTATAATTTTTTAACACGAAACTATAAAAACTATTAGTTCAATAAAAAAGAAAGATTACTAATAATAATTATTATTGTAGTAGGCTTTGGCTGTCAGAATTAATACTTCTCTTATAACTTAATTTGACAGTTCAGCTTTCAGATTTAGTCGGGTTTAATTAATTTTGTTTTCTAAATATCTGATATATCTGAGAAAATAAATGGTTGAGTTTACCAATGAAGAGTTGGCAGACATGCATTACGTGTATGGTTTGGCTGATGGCAGTTCACCAGAAGCTAGGCGATTATATCAAGAGCGCTTTCCTGGTAGAGTCATATCAAATGTGCATAGAAGGTTGACTGAAACAGGTATAATCAATTAAAAGGGGCCCATCGGACTGTAAGAACTACAAAAATTGAAGAGGCAGTATTAAATTCCATAGATGAAAATCCTGAACTGAGTACTAGGAAAATTGGAATTAACCTAAATATTTCTCACATCCTAGTTTGGAGAATTCTACAAGTTTTTTTATGCCCGTATCACATTCAACGAGTGCAAGCCTTACTTCCCCGAGATCTTCCTTTCCGAGTTAATTTTTGTGAATGGTTTTTGGAAATAATTGCTCGTAATCCCTTATTTGATCGCGAAATAATGTTCACAGATGAAGCGAACTTCTCCAGGAACGCTATCAGAAACTTCCATAATAATCATATCTGGGCCGACGAGAACCCCCATGCCATTGTAGAACATCATCATTAAGAGCAATTCTCTGCAAATATTTGGGCTGGCATTATCGAAAATCACCTAATTGGACCTTTTTTCCTCGAAGAAAGACTAAATGTTCATAATTATCGCCGGTTTCTTGAGAACGATTTGCCGATATTGTTAGAAGATATACCAATTCTGATTAGAAACAGAATGTGGTTCATGCACGATGGCGCGCCCGCTCATTTTAGTATTGAAGCCAGAGAATATTTGAACCGCACGTTTAACAACAGGTCGTGGCGGACCCCAACCCCTAGGTCCCCAGACCTAAAGAGTTGGGATTTTTTTCTATGGGGACATCTTAAATCCTTAGTTTACCTCACCCCAGTAAACAGAAGAACTGAAGGATCGTATAAAAGATTCTTGCAATATTATCAGAAACACCGAGGGTATCCTTCAAAGAGTTCGCGACAACATGAGGAAAAGGGCTGAAGCGTGTATTCTCCAAGGTGGTGGGCATTTTCAAGAACTTATCTAATTTGTTTCTTCTTTTTTGTTTCACAAAGTGTGCTGTCAATTTGTTAAAACCGTATTATTTTTGTTGAAATTATTAATTATGTACCTAGTTGTATTAGTAGTTTTGTAAATAACTCGTTATTGTTGAAGAATGTCATATTATTTTAATAAAATTTATAAAAAGTATTTATGAAGGAACAGACTTCTGAAAAACATTGAAATGGTGGTCCTAGATTGGTGGCTGAAGACTACATACTATTATCTACAAATATCTCTCACTAAGATAAAGCGATTTCTGATTTTAATAAGAATGAACATAGTAATTACTTTCACGCCACTGATTTTTCTAAAATAAAGCATTTTTATTGATTCATTTGTTTGTTTTTGAAAACTTTTAGTATTTATTTTCGATAAGTTTTGATTTCTCGAGTTTAATACAATAATATAATATATTTATTTAAAAAAAATCAGTGGCGTACTATCAATATCTGGGAAAATATGCAGGTCGGATTTCCTACGGACGCCACTGGTAGAAATTTAAAAAATGTTCTACATCAAAAAATTCTACTAGATGCATAGTACCTCTATACCAAATTTTACTACAATATCTAAAGTGCTATTCGAGATATTATCGAAAAATTATGAAATATATGAAGTTTTCTTCTTAAAATGGACCAAAAAATCACCTCCTTAAATATTGACACTCAATTAAGAAACACCCTATATATATATATATATATATATATATATATATATATATATATATATATATATATATATATATATATATATATATATATATATATATATATATATATATATATATATATATATATATATATATATATATATATATATATATATATATATATATATATATATATATATATATATATATCCACTGATGAAGACTAGACTACGTACATTTACAGCGAACAGCGCTACTTAAAATTTCAGCTTTCATTCACAACATCCTGCTGAGTATGTATTTTTTTTACATTTTGAGACCTATCTACAATTCAAATTATATCCTATATAAATAAACAGAAGTTATATTATTTTTCCTGTATTGTCTTTTAGAAATAATAAAAATTAGAAAAACTGATCAAAAAGTAGAAATATAGACATAACCTATAATGAGACACCTTGTATATTATTGTACCATAAGACTGATTCCTAAATATATATGGTTTGATATATTGATCTTTAAAGACAATCGAGAAAATGAACAAAACCATACCAATGCAATGCGTCAGAGAGAGAACAATTTGTTCTAACACAACAGTGTGGAAGACATTATCTCTTATGAAAGGGCTTTTGTCAATTATTTAGGTTCTTTACAGTTTTCAAACCTGGTATATTTATGATCGGTAAGAAGAGGCCCATTTAATGAAATAAAAATAAGCAGGGTGTCATATTTTAAAAAAATGTTTATATTTCTACTCTTTGATTTAATTAATTTAACTTTTCAAAATGTTCATATTCTTAAAAGGTAATATAAGAAAAATCAATTTTACAACTTTTGTATTTAAACTTTTTTGGATCTTCTATAATTAAAGCTGTAGCAAGGTGTCAAAATATAAATGAAAGCCTTGTACTTCGACATGTAATTAAAATAAATACTAATTTACAGAACGTCAGCTTTAATAAGATCATTGTTTGACATTAATTTTTGCGACCAGTTTAAACTAAACCAGGGCTACAAGTTCTAACAATGTGGTGTTTACTGTAGCAGCTGCCATTAAATATTAAAAAAATGTAAAATTATTTTACTCTAAATGAAGCTGTTTCGTTTGTACAAGGCCTCATGGCACCAAAGGTAGAACTTCTCAACTGTCAATAACTCAAACACAAATTATCGTTTTTGATCGATGAAAAATTGTACAAGAAAATATTGCAAATTATTGGTAGATTTCAGAAACAAAATTATAAACACGTTGTTAAACTGAAAAAGTTGGTGCCCGACCAAAAAAAAATTATTCTTATATAACATAACTTTTGTATCTAACATTTTTTCTATGTTTTATAGTTTCTGAGGTAAAGTTACCGTACCCAAAGTACTTCTTAATTGACTTGAAAATTTCTATTAAAGATCTAATTATTAGAAAGAAGTTAGATATAAATACTTGAACAATCTCAAATCTTTTTAGATATTTGAAATAAGTACTTAAACTCCTAAAAATTCCTTTTTTTTAATTATTATTACACTATGAATCCCTTTTAAGACAATAGAGCTATAATAATTTTTAAACGTAAGACTACAAATAGTCTTTCCTAAAACAAGATGGGTATTCGATTTGTCGGTTAATAACGTTTTATTCACACCGAGTGTTTCAGGTTGCACATTTTCATGGGCACCGTGTATACATAAATTTACCTAACTGGATACCAAAGGAAATACCTTTTAGCAAATGTGGTTGTATGTCTATTACACACCTCAATTGTTTAGTTTGAAAAGGGTATTTAAAAAAATTTAAGTCTAATTAGAAAACTCGCTGCATCGCCCTTATAACTATGTTTTTTATTATTATTACTACAAACGGGTGAACGGATTTCAAAATACTAAAAACCAGAGAAACGTCCTCTACAAATTTGGCGTTTCACTCATCATAATCGGCCAAGGCGTTTAGACAATATGCGCGAATAAACATACACGTCAAATTGAGAACCTCCGCTTCTTTTGAAGTCGGTTAAAAAGGAACGAAGCCTCATCGACAAACCCCGGCATTTTGCGGTTCCGGGACAATATTTCTGTGCCGCAACGTGTTCTTATTACTAAGAAATTATTTATCCAATTTACCTCAAATTTTCTACGAAAATCAAATATTACGTAAGAATCATCTGGTAAAATTTTGCTACGAATCGAAGATGGCGAATTAAAACGGCGGCTTAATAAAATATTTTAAAACTCAGCCTGGAAAAACTACTTAATAGACTGATTTTATATTTTGTGCAAGAATTAATTGTAGTCTAGAAATGAACTGGTAAAATTGAGGTATGAATTCAAGATAACGGAACAACACGACGGCAAAAAAAATGTTTGTATCATAAAAAAATCATCCTCCCAGGTTTTACATATTTTCACGTTTAGCGTTCATAGATATTAAAAATATGTTTTCTCGATTCCGTCTGTCTGTCTGTCTATTCGCGGCGTAGCTATAAAAAATAAAGGATCAAATATGGATAAACTAGTAATATTTTTGTAAAAATTTGTTCAAATGTTTAAAAAATTATTATTAAAAACTTTAGTATCCAATTTAAGAAATCATGGTTCTTGGGATTAGACCGTGTCAAATTGGAATTACTATCCGACGCTTCGCCTTCGATTGCACGAGGCATCTTCAGGGATCTTTACTCGACGAGATCTGAATACTGAATGAGCTCGAAGAGCTTCAGGCTGGCTTTTATAACCGACTTTTGCCCGCCGAACCGTAACCCTGTGTTAATATCGGTTTCCACGTGTGATGTAGACAGTAATGTCTATTGAAATTTTAAATATTTTAATAGAGTCTCTAATTTTGCGTTTATAAAAATCTGGAACCGATGCTAGAATATTGGTTTCCTTTACATTTATGAAATGGCCAGTGTTATGCTGGTGTTCAGCTACAGCAGATAGAACAATTTGTTTCTTTTTAATACATCGTTCATGTTCCTTAAGTCTAGTTGATATTGAGCGTCCTGTTTCTCCCACATACACTTCTCCACAGGAGCAAGGAAATTTTTATATACTCCTTCTGTTTGGAAAAGTACAATATCTTTCGGGAATCGCAAGCATTGTCCAATCTTCTTATGTGTATTGAAATTGAAAATTTGAAAAGATGGGATCTCCTCTATAACCTGTGGTAGCGGATATCTTTATGGAAGCCTTCGAGGATATTGCTCTAACATCCGCTCTACTAAAACCAAAGCACGGCTTCAGATATGTAGATGATACTTTTGTTATTTGGCCTCATGTACAGAATAATCTCCTCATATTTCTAGACCACCTTAACCAGCAACATCACAATATCAAGTTCACGATGGAAATTGAATCTAATGGAACGATTCCCTTTCTAGATGTATGTGTTCAAAAGAAGGGAAATGGTACATTAGGATTTTCTGCATATAGAAAACCAAACGCATACAACTAGATACTTAAATGCAAATTCCCATCACTATCCAACACAAAAAAAATCGGTTATTAAATCATTCAGAACTATTTAGATTTCTGACCAAGATTCTTTAACATCGAAAACATCGAAACTGACCGAAACTCTCAGAGGGAAAGGCTATTGCACTGAAGATATTACGCGTTCAATTAAAAGATATAGTAATCCAACTCCGCCAAAGAAAAGTGGTAAAGAGCCACTACTAGGTAGTGTTGTTCTTCCCTACATACATGCCACTACAGACAAAATAGAATGATTACTTCGGGGGTCCAACATACGTACAATGTTCAATACACATAAGAAGATTGGACAATACTTGCGATCCCCGAAAGATATTGTACTTTTCCAAACAGAAGGAGTATATAAAATTCCTTGCTCCTGTGGAGAAGTGTATGTGGGAGAAACAGAAAACTAGACTTAAGGAACATGAACGATGTATTAAAAAGAAACAAATTATTCAATCTGCTGTAGCTGAACACCAGCATAACACTGGCCATTTTATAAATGTAAAGGAAAAAGGTTCTAGCATCGGTTCCAGGTTATTATAAACGGAAAATTAGAGAATCTATTGAAATATTTTAACATACAAAAAATTTCATCTTCAGGGTCACGGTCCGGCGGGCACAAGTCGGGTATGAAAGCCCGCCTATATATATATATATATATATAGATTTATATTTTTTTTTTAATAAAAAGTAGAAAATATATAACGCGGCAAGAACTAGTATTTAGTAGAAAATGGATTCTTTGGGATGGCCGCTAAAGCAATGGAATTTGACTAAACACAGACACGTGTTTCTGACGTAAGGTCTTCATCAGTACAATCAACTAGTTGAAGGAAGAGTACAACTAGCGCCAAAATGAATACACAAAACTTTACCAATCTTCGCCACTTGTTATGAGTTGCGCCACAGGCTATATGCTGCTCCGTGGTAAATAGAGTATCGAGTCCGGCGAAGATTTCGGATGTTCTCTTCGTAATCACAAATGTCGGTTTGGCTTCTATTTTTGACTCTGGTACACGTGTTTATGGTATATATATATATATATATATATATATATATATATATATATATATGTATATATATATATCTATATATGATCATTGAATGTTTCTTGAACCATTGTAAATATATAAGTTTCAGCAAAGTTTTCTTGGGAATTTTGGTTCAGTAGAGTAAACTGCGAGGTAGTGGGCAGTTACATAATTTTATTTTTTTTTCCAGGACGTTTCGTTGACTTTCGTACAACTTTTTCAACTGGTTTATAACGTGTCTAAAAGTAAAATTGACCTTAAATAAATATATACGTTTTACAAAAAATAAACTTACCATCAGAAACAAAGATCCAAAATGCATTAAATGCGATAACAAATTGTGTAACACATATGAGACATATAACACGAAGCTGACATTTTGTATATTACAATAAAAACACACACAACGTGAAAATATAATACATCAGTCATATATGTAGAACGAACACGAGTATTAAAGTCGACTGCTACTATATTACAAATAAGACATGTAGTTGCTATGAGAATTCTGTTGTTTTTTTGTGCTGTAAGAGTTTAAAAGAAATTATTTTACGAACATCCAAAATACCATTGTCATTTCACTTCTCATTTGGTATCCATTTGCAAAATAAAAGTGTATTTTTTTGGGGTACTAGTTAAAAAACATAATAATGAATTATTTAATAAAATATTTATTAGAGAACTGCATATTTTCTAATTTTAAGGTGGAAAATTTAATTAAGAATATTAAAATATATTTTATTGAGACCAGCTATTTCCGATTTATCGTTTATGGATTGAGGATTGTTTTTTATGTGGATCATTTCATGATATTCGCGTTTTCTTTTGTGTGGTTCTGTTAAGAGTATTTTTGTTTCATCAAAGTTAAATTTATGACTAAAGTTTTCCTCATGTTTTTTAAGTGCTGTAGTATTTTTTTTATCGTATCGATGCCCATTTAACCTATTGTGAAGATGTTGGCTAGTTTGACCAATATACACAGAAGGACAATCTTTACATGGTATCTGGTATACAGTATGGGTTTTTTTATTTTTAGGAATTTCACTTTTTAGTTTGCTGTAATTATTATTTAGGAGGTTAAACCCTTTGTGACACACAGTAACATCATGTTTTTTAAAAAGCTTTTGGAAATTTTCTGACAGGTTGGGTATATATGGTAGGGACAAATAGTGTTTATGATTTTTCTTATTGTTTTTTCGGTTTTCTTTATCTGTGATATTGGAGTTGTGCTGTTCAATGCGTTGTCTAAAAATAGAATTTATTAGTTTTTGTGGATATGAGTTTAATTTAAGCACATTTTTTGCCTTTTTTATTGAGGTATTTCTAAACTCAGGGTTGTTCAATTTAATTGCTCTATCGGCTAAACTAATTACTACAGATTTTTTTTGTGATATATGGTGCTGTGATTTATAGTTTAGATACCTACCGGACCACGTAGGTTTTGTATACTATTCTGTCCAAATTTTAGTATTTTTGTGGTGTAGCGTCATGTCAAGAAAGTTTATTTTGTTCAGTTTTTCGATTTCTATAGTAAATTGGACCTTTTTATGGTAACTATTAAAAAGATTTAAGGTATAGTTGATTTTATCTGTGGGATTGCGCAAATACAGTCATCAACATATCTATAGAAAAATGGTAACGAAAAATTTAATTTAGAAATAATTTGGGCCTCAAGGTCTTCTATAATTGGGCAATTATACTAGATATACCCACTACCTCGCAGTTTACTATAACCAAAATTCCCAAGAAAACTTTGCTGAAACTTATATCTATATATATATATATATATATATATATATATATATATATATATATATATATATATATATATATATATATATATATATATATATATATATATATACCATTGTGCCATAAGAACTGCAGGCGCTTGTGCCAAGTAGGTCGAGGATATATCATTCAAAGTGGCGCTTGCTAGAGGATATTCCATTGGAAAAATAAGGATAATGATTGGAATATGATCGATTGATCGCTTATGCCAAATAAAAAAAAATCATTCCATTTAGGTTTTATTACTAAATTTCATGTAAATTAGGTAAATATTCCCTAAAATGATGAAATAGGTTTTTAGAAACTTTAAAATGAGTAAAACAAACAAATCTGATACAAAAAATATATTCGTAACGTAGGGAAACTCAACTAAAAAAGACATACTGTCACATACAGTGTGACAATTTAAGTCCGCATCATAAGGGAATTTTTTCCGAAATGTGATTACGGCAATCGACTTCCATATGGTGCGGACTTAAATTGTCACACTGTAGATATAAACATACAGCATTAAAAAAAAATAATAGTTTTCAGAATCTTTAAACTTAACTAAACAAAAAACAAACGGGTACAAAAAATACCTACGTTCTTAATGCAGGGAAACTCAACTAAAAATGCATACACATGAACATAACTAAAAAACACTAACATTCTAATCTTGCATTATTAAAAAACATATGGGGTTTAGATACTTCAAACTAAATTAAAAACAATCTGATACACAAAAAAAATATTCGTAACGCAGAGACACTTAGCTGCATATTATCATGCTACATGTCATAACGTAACTATCATTTAAAAAGAAAGACAATGGTTTTCAGAAACCTTAAAATTTGTAAAAAACAAATCCGGTACCAAAATAAAGTACATAGTGATGAAAATTTTAAGTAAAAAACGCATTCTATTACAATACTTGTAAAAAACAACAAGAACATGGTTAACAAACATAATATTTCTCATTAAGCAAATCTTCCGCATCAGTTTCATCCAGCCTATCTGGAACCATACTACTAGTTTTAAGTGATAAATATTCAGCGTGAAACTGGTAAAAAACGCATTCTATTACAATACTTGTAAAAAACAACAAGAACATGGTTAACAAACATAATATTTCTCATTAAGCAAATCTTCCACATCAGTTTCATCCAGCCTATCTGGAACCATACTACTAGTTTTAAGTGATAAATATTCAGCGTGAAACTCTGATTTAATAATAAATTGTTGACATAAGGTTTTCAAATTTTCGTATTTAAGTTTTGTGATTGGCTGTTCACAAAAATATGATAATCGAGGTTGTGAGTCTTTTTTAACCTAAAAATCGACACTTTCAAGTTTTGGATTCAAAAATGAAGTTTCTATTTTTACATTTGAATCGTTTTTTAACAAAGTGACTCGTTTTATGGAAGAAATTTTTATTTTGTTTTCTGTGTACACAATGTTTTGAAATCCAAAAAGTCATGAAAGCGTTGTTGTTTAACAATATAAGGTTCTGGATTTATGCGAGTATTCCTTAATATTGTGGGCCATTCAGAGGGAGATTGGACAATTTTGTTTTTAATACTTTTTTCAATGACCCCATGCATGGAATCTACTGGCATATGTCCAGTTATAAGATACGTAATAACAGTTTCATTAATGTGCTTTGAATTATTTAAAAAGTATCGTAACATTAATAGAATATATTTATTTTTATTTTGGCCGGTGCAATTATCACAGTATAATGATATTTTTTGGTATATTTGTCTCTTATCAACTTCAGTCAAAAATTGTCATAAATTAGAGCAAATTTCATTACTTCCACGTTTTCCATCTTTTTCACCCCACAGGTAACAATAACCCTTTCTTGACGCTGTCTCGTATACACTAAAATTGTACACGGCATATTTTCTACTAAAGCCTATGGTCATATTATCTCCATGCGGTGTCGACAAAACTTTTTGTAAGTTGAAACTAGCGACCAACATTGTGGTTTCCTCGACGGCTTGATTTTGTTCCTGTAAAAATATTTTTTTTACTGCTTCTTTTTCCTGTAAATGTTCGTTATAACTTTCTTGTTCTTTTATTGATTTTAGGTTTCCAGGTGGTTGTTCATATCTTTGACATTTGGAACATTTATCCTTTTTTGGTACATGTATCCCAATATTAAAATGAGTTTTTAAAAGTTCCATAAATTTAGTCTTTCTTAACAATATACAATTGTCTCTCTTATCCTTAAGTGCCTTTTCATACATTCGGTAAACATTGTTTAAACTTTTTACTTCAGCAGGTAAATACTTTTTGGAACTTGAACTTCGGCAATAATGTGATGGGATAAGTGGTAGCGAGTTGATGAAATTCTTAAAATCTTGAACTTGTTCCTCGGACGCCCTATTATATGGCCTATGATGTCCTCTTGCATCTGGGACGGGAAATTTAATTTCATTTTTGTTTTCTATAACTGTCCTTAGCAACCTAACAGTTATTCTCATGGTGTTAATTAAAAACTGTTTGCAAACCTTTTGCCTAACACCTTTTTTTTTAAAAAATAGCGTGAGTAAACTTACGTTGTATCTTATTTTTTGATTTACGTCTTCGTTTTATTTGTCCCACAGTTACACATTCACTTAAATATGACTTTTGTTTCACGCCATCCTTTAGATTCCAAAAAAAGTCAAATATTTCCTGACGATCTTCAGCTGAAAATAAATTACACTTGTTAAAACATGGTTTATTTTCACAAGGATTTGGCTTAATTTTTTTGGCATTAATAATCTGTCCTCCAGTATTATTATACTCATGTCCAGAATCTTTAAGAAATTGACGACGTTTCCTTTTATTCATTTTTTGCATAGCGTTTTCTACGTCTTTTATTTCGTCAATTTGTTCTATCTGATTTACAATTCCATTTTTATTTCTATCATCTAGTTGTCTTTTTCTTCTCCTATTTATTGTTAATTTTTCCGTACTAGAGTCTTCCCTCTCCAAATCATTGCATGACGATACTTCGTAGTCGTCCCTATGCATTAATTTTCTGTATTTGGCAAAATTACATCAGAAGGACTTACTTGACTTTCATTTTCCCTTATATCTTCGTTTTCTTGATTTTCTGCATTTGTTAAAATTATATCGGTAGAAGATAATCAAATTTTTACATTCTGCACTTCACCCTCGTTCTGTTGATTTTCTGCATTTGATGAAATCATATCGGTGAAACCCGAGGTGTAACGATCATAAGGCACTTCCTCTATAATCACTTCATTGAAGAGATTATCAGGTGTATCATAGGCGGTAATGATATTGGTATTATTGGTGAAGTATTCTTTCACAGTTGGATTGTCTTCATGCCTCATTCCAAAATTAGCAAAGGTGCTACAGACTATATTATTTCCTGATAAAGTAGATGCCCCAAAATAATTATTTTCTGACATCACAAACTGGGTACTTGCATTTACACCCACAGCCACAGTTGAATCACAATCTAAATTATCATTTCTATTTCTATCACATAAACTGTAGTTGTTACTAATATTGCTTTTATTTGTAGTAGGACCAGTCTCTTCGCTGGCATTTTCGAAACTTTCAGATTTTTTATTTTGTGACGTGAGCAGCGCCAAAATTTTCTTACTCCTACTATTCATCTACAACAAAAATAATGGCATAAGCGCCAAAATTCGATCGTCCATTTAAGGCGGTGAGGAACAAATTTTCAGTTAAACACAAACAATTTTATAAACTTTAAAAGCAATTTTAGCATACTACTAGAAAAAAATTCCATTATCTGCACAATATTCAACAATTTTTCGTAAATAAAATTTACATACAAACAGAACACGGCACTGGCGTTTATGCCAAACGTGTTCGAAATTATTGGTTATGGCATAAACGCCAGGCTAGTTTTTTAAGAAATAAGCTATATTTATGGGGTGTAAATGCTTAAAAATAAAAAAACCATGCTTAATAAACTAATATTAATAAAATGTAGTAAAAAGTTTCGATTAAAACATTTACCTTTATTCAAAAAGAAGACCAAAATAAGCACAATGTTGCTCTTATGGCAGTTCGGCGTTTATGTCGGTTTCCGTCTATTTTCCGTAGAGCCACTTGATTCAGTTGGCGTTTGCGTGACATTCCGAGCTAAATTCTAGGGAATATATATTTTTGGAGCTAATGCCGCTTAGGTAGTTCGATGCGAATTAAAATTCTCTATCCAGTGGTATGCCTAACCAAAAAATGACCATTTTGGCATTTGTGCCGTTTTGCCTCGGCAGCGTCGATATATATATATATATATATATATATATATATATATATATATATATATATATATATATATATGTGTGTATATATAGTAGTAAATGACTATGTGCAGAATTAAATTGGGTTCCCTTTCACTATTCCTAACAAAAGAGAAAATTCATTCCAGGTAGAAGAAGTTCACCATTTCTTTTTTCTGGTAACTTTATTTACATAGTCTATAAAATATAATGGAATTTCACCGAATATTTAAACAATTTTTTGGGCTGCATTTTTACCAAATTGTTGCCCTATCACTCCCATATGATCCTCGATTTTTACTAAGAACTAAAGCCAATAGGAGATTCTTCCTTTTTTAGAGGCCTGTTTTTTCCCTTGACCTTGAAAATGTTTAAGAGTAAAGTTTTTTACCCGTGAGCTTGACTTTGAAACGTCCTTGATAACCTTTATACGCTCCTGACGTATGACCTTGAAACGTCTTTGAGAATGTTTCGAAGGCCAAGATACTTGACCTTGAATAACTGTAAGAATGTGTGATAGTAGAGGGTGGCGCTTGTTATTCAGTAAATCGTTTATTATGTATGTGGGTAGGGGGTGTTGGACCCTGAAGGTTGCCTCCATATAAAGGTTTGGTTACTACAGGAAAACACATATTCAAACGCGAAATGTTTGTAGTGAGAACTCGCTCATAAATAGAAATATCGTGTGATGTATTTTGAAAGCACTCTAAGGTGTACTATAATGGTTTTTTGACTTTCAAAGTCACATTTTTAAAAAGTATTTCAAAGCAAAGTTTTTTTGGAATTAATAAAGGGCTTAACGAATATGTTAAGTTTGTTGAGCGGAGAGCAATAACATCTCTGACAGTGGGAAAAGCGTATATTATTAAGAAAATTATGTTAATGGCAACTATTCTAGCAACATTATACGATAAAATAATACAAAATCAAACTTTTCTATAATTTTTACTAAAACGCGTTGTTGAAGCTCATCCGGTGGACATAGCAGAGAATATCAATAAGTCAGAGGATAAATACGCTTTGACTTATTTAGGACATGGCTCTCTGGTGGCAATACAAGGGTCTTATTAAATTTTATTGTGGTGGAACTATAATATTTAAAATAAAACTACTACTGTTATATTACCTTTTCTATTATTAAATAGGAGGCTTACTAGGCAAAAAATCTGGAATAATAGATCACTCACACATTTATTTCTTATTAGATATTGGTGACGCTGTTACTGGAAGGCATGATTCCCGCGTAGTCATGTTAGGCTGTGACGTTTTCATACGTCCTACCTTTGGCAGTACAGCTAAGAGTAGTGTTTGAAGATATTATATTACTTCTAACTATGGTATGGTTTTTCAAAGTACAAATAAATAGTAAATGAATAGGATGATGTCCAAAAGTCTGCGATTCACTACCAACGATCGTTTTGCCACAGTCCATAAGATGAATGTGAATTAGGAAAGCAAAGTTTTATTGCAACATGTTTTTAAAGAATTATTTACTAATTACCTTGTTTTGTTTTTATATAAAATATAAATTAATATAAAATCACTAAAATTCACTTTTACACAGTGAAAATGGCAAGTGTTCACAACATGGTTGATAAACTTTGGCGCAAGAGAGATAATGCTAAAGTCGAGGTGTTGCGGGGTCTACCGAAGATTGGTTTTAAACTTGCCCATGATGATGCTCTTACATCGAAAGAAACACAGTAGCAAAAATTATATCAAATGGACAATATGAAACACATAGTTTACATAGTTTGTAAGGTCAAAAACTAGAAAAAAGGAAGATATCTCTTAGCAATTAAAAATAATTGGCTACAATCTAAACATTAATGTTTCATCACTTCAGCCTAGGTCCGCTTCGGAAATTTCATTAGCTAAAACGTTTTCCAGCGCAAAATTCCCCAAAATCTTCCATTATAGTCGGTTTCAGTCAAAGTATTTCAGACGATCTACAACTTTGGGAAACAATATTACGCCAAGCGAAGGCAAGGAGCAGAATATAAAATCAATTAGCTCACATCCTGAACGAAAATTGGTCTTAAGCGTTTCGAAAATAAGGACGAAAATGGCTTGAAATAATATAGAAGCGCTAACTCAATATCCTCGCGAACGTTGTCTTAAGTTTTCTGTATAATTTGCATGGAAGCCATTTTGAAAGCTTTTGAGGTGGAAAAGGCGACGTTCAGGGCTGTACTTACTAACGCCAATTTAAAATAGATATTGGCGAGTTAAAAACAATTCTAACAAAAAACTTCTACTTAATCTATCTAATCTACTTAAAGAGTTTGGCTTACTATATATATGGTGCGAAAAAAAATAGGTGAGCGCAAGAAGAATAAACAAAGAAAAAATAAACTTAACTAATTAGAGAGCATCTAAATACATACATCAAACAGTCTCTTACATTTCTTTTTAACGAGGTGTAGCTTTTATGGAACGAAAGCTTTCACGGCTGTGGTCAATTAAGGAATCATGGTATCTGGGATTGGACCGTGTCAAAATGGAATCACTTTCCCACGTTTCGCCTTCGATTGCACAAAGCATCTTCAGGGATCTTCACTTCCCCAGATCGGAACACTGAATGAGTTCGGGGGCGATGTAACGATAGTTTCCATGTATGGTGTAGACTGAAGCCGGTATCTCTATTAAAATTGTTAGGATGCTTATAAATTTCAATAGATTCTCTAATTTTTCGTTTATAGAATCTCGAAACCGATGCAAGAACTTGACCTGTCCAGTAGAATACTACTGTTCAGATATAGCAGATTGTACAATTTGTTTCTTTCTGATACATCGTTCATGTTCCTTAAGCCTAGTCCGGATGGAACGTCCAGTTTCTCCAATATAGACCACATGATCAAGGAATTGCACATACTCCTTCCGTTTGAAAAGAGTAATGAGTAATGTCCTTTGGCGATCGTAAACATTTTCCAATTTTCTTGTGTGTGTTGAAGATTGTTGGTATGTTGGACCGGCGAAGTAACCTTGCAATCTTGTCCGTGGGTCCATGTATAAACGGAAGAACTACATTTCCTATCGGTAATTTCCTATTATTATCATTTCGTGAAGTAGGATTATTATATTTTCTAACTGATTGTCGAATATCATCAGTGCAATATCCAGTCCCTCTTAAAGCTTGAGTCAGATTCTCTGTTTCCGATTATAAAGAAACTGTAACCCAACGAATTAATAACTGATTATTTTTGTGCTGGATGATGATGGAAATTTGCATTTAAGTACATGTTCGTATGCGTTGGTTTTCTATATACAGAGTGTCTTAAGGAACCATCTCCTTTCCTTTGTACAAGAACATCTAGAAAGGGAATCGTGCCTTCTGATTCAATTTCCATTGTAAATTTTATATTAGCATGTTGTTGATTCAGATGATCAAGAAACCCATGGTGGTTTTCTTCTTACTTTGTCAAATTTCAACTACTTGATAACGATTCAAAAGATATGACTGTATCCACTCGTGCACATTCCCCCTCAAACCGCACTCGTAAAGTTTATCCAAAAGAAGCACGTGATCAACGAGATCAAAAGCCTAGCTTAGATCTATAAAAGCCAATTTATTTTTACTATTTAGATTTTCATAGATATTATTTAGAAACTCACAAATTTCGCATTGCGTGGATCGACCACTACAAAAACCATGTTGACAAGATTTAAGAATATTAACTATAGCTTTAGAAATTACATATAAAATAGCTATAGGTCTATAATTTTTAAGCACATCTCCTTTTTTGAAAAGCGGAATCACCTTCGCTGCTTTTAAACTGTCTGATGAGCGACTAATTAACTAAAAACGCATGTGGAAGCAACAATAAATTAGCAATTTTTTAATAAACAGGTGATGGTAAATTATGGAAATCAATGACAGTCATACTTTTCAGGTACACCATCCTATATAACATTTTGAAGGTTAGAACATATTTGATTTGGAAGATTCAAGAAAAAATGAAAATAATGTTATTAAAGACATTAATAACATCAAAGTCTCCCAATCTTTACGTTGTATTCCGTATTGGGAACAATTAAAAGATTTCCGCAAGACATTGTTAACCTGTCACAATGCCCAGAGTTGCCAGTCCGCGATGTACTGCATTCGATCGTCTGGTTGAATTCGATTATAAGATTTTTGTATTATATTTCTAAACAAGCAGATGTTTCTGGCAACAACAAACTACATATAATTGCGTGCATTCTAATTAAACTGCAATGCGAAGAGATAATTTTTCTTTACAAAAACAACATAACAAATATTCGAAGACCTTGAACAAAATATGGGTTTCATTCATTCATATTATTATTCGTTGTTTTGATTGGTGATCAATCGTTTTTATTGATTAAGTGGTTGGTATATAAGGTCGCAAAGAAATGTAAATATTTTCAGCGTCAAGTCTCTCGTCGTTTATTAAGAACCTTATTAATGTGTTAAATATTATACTAAGAAATAATTTCTTTGATATAGTTTCGATTGTAAGAGTAAACTACGGCAGTCCTATATTCCCAAAAACATGTTTTTTCCATTTCTGTTAGGTCTCGTGTCTGTTTGTTGGCGGCATAGTTAAAAACAATATGCAACCAAATACCTTCAAACTAGGCGCAAAAATCAAATATATGTTATAGGCATAAACTGGTAAAATCTACATGTGAATCCAATACAGCTGAACAAAATGGCGGTGTAATAAAATGTTTAAAAATCAGTATATCAGAAAACTACTTATAGATATGATTTCAAATCAAAAGAACTGATAAAATTTTGGTATGAACTCAACATGGGAGAATAAAATGGCGACCTAAAAAATGTTTAAAAAGTAGTACGAAAACTTGCATTGCTGGAGTCAATTAACAAATAATGATTCTTTGATTTAGACTGTGTCAAATTGGAATTAATTTCCGACGTTTAGCTTGAAATTTCATGGGATGTCTTCAGGAATCTTCACTACACAAGATCGAGCAACTCCGATGAGTAGAGCTCATATATATATTTATATCCAATAGGTGCCCATTGAAGCGTGACTCATTATATTTATTGGATTCCACCCATGATGTAGCATTCAGACGGAGTCTGTATTCTGCATAAAAATCAAATATGATATAGAAATGAACTGGTAAGATTTCAGTGTGATTTTAATATGGTGGGACAAAATAGCGAGCTAAAATATTTAAAATACCAGTATCAAGAACGGCCTTATTCAGATGACGTAATTTTTTTGTACAAAAAGTAAAAGTGATAAACTAAAAATGAACTGGTAAAATGTTGGTGCAGCTCCATTATGTCAAACAAAACAAAGGCTTAATAAAATGTTTAAAAAAATCATTATCAGGCTTTACCAGTATTACGATTTTCAGTTTATTAGAGAAAACATTTTTTTGTCTTCCAAAGATTGAATGTGAAAATAAAAACCAGGCTAATGTTTTTCAAAAATTTTCGCAACAACAATTTCCCTGTATATTGTATATCATAATTTTGCATGTTATAGAATATCATTTTTACTTATGAAACTGATGCTATTATAACTTCAGGTATTATCGTTATGTTAAAAAACTGAAATAGTCGTGGGAATCACTCACCGAAACCGACAAATTAATAAATTTAAATATTTTAAAAAATGGCAAAAATATTTTTATTGTATTGTATTGTATATATTGTTCTCGTATTGGCTTAATTTTCAAGTTCTATAAAAATATTATACCTTAGAAATTAACTTTAATGCGGGCCTGCACGATCCCGCGAAAATCTTCCCGAGCAAAGCTTTGGGTGGAGGCACCAGTAGAGGTATAAGTAAGGAAATTACACAGACCTTAAGTAAGCAGGCTTGACGGAACCTGACAAGCAGAAATGAGCATATTTTGATTAATTATGCTCGGGTGAAGTAAACACGTTTGCCCCGGATTTAAACTTGATCCGTTCCCTTCCTGGAAGTGGCGTTATTTTCAGGAAAATAAGATAATTACGTTCTGAATGTTACTTTAAAAAAACAAATAGGCAAAGTTTTCAAATAAATGGAAACACCCCAAAGAAATGCACTAAAAGTAATAAATAAGTTTCCCCAATAAATAGCATTAATATTAACAATGACCAATTATACTCCGAAAAGACGATCCAACAAATAAAAAAATACTCCTTAAATGTTGCCTTGTCGTCTTTCGGTAGAATCAGTGGCGTAGCTACACCCCCGCCAGCCCCCGCGGTGCGTGGGGGGGCTACGCGGTCTGGCGATAATTGCAAATAAGCTCAAGGGGATTGCGAGAGTATGGATGACCTTTTTTTAGTCATCAAATATTTTCTGGCGATGCTTTGATACATTTATTGACAGGTAAAGGACTTTTTTTCATCAGTTATTTTTGTGTTCTGAGAGGGGGCCCTTTACCAAAAACCGCGCGGAGTCTCAAAATTTGTTGCTACGCCACTGAGTAGAATTAGAATATGTGGAAAAAATTGTTTGTAGGTCAAATGATATGACGACGTGACAATTGTTTGTAGGTCAAATGATATGACGACCAGTTCACAGATCTTTAAAATAAGTGTTAAAATATCTTTAAGCAAATTGCGCTGCTGACAATAGCGCGTTAAATCTTGCTGCCTGCATGAAAGCTATTACTACAAATAATAATTGTAATAACCATCAGTGGTCATGAGCAATTGATGTAGTGAATTTATAAGACTACTTGATTGAAGGTCTATACGAAGTATAATCAGCCTTTGATATTAATTAAAAAAAATTGACGGTGCTATCGCATTTTAGGAGAAACATCATACTGACCAAAATCTAATATGTCTAAAAGTGAGGTTTCTTGGACACGTAAACTGTATTCTTATAAAATATCATTCTTGGGAATAGTATTCACAATATAAGACATCATTGACATTGGATGATTTTAATTTTTAAAAACGTTTCGACCATTTTATGGCCTTCATCAGTTATCTAAAACAAAATATACTGCCCTAGGAGCTCAGTGTTATCCATTATAATTTTTAATTCTAAAATTCTGTGACAATACATATATATAAACTTTAAAGGTTTGAAATAGTAATCTTCTTCGGCTTACCTTAGTTTATTTAAGACAAATCACAAACATTGTAACATATATGTATGTATATATATATATGTATATATATATATATATATATATATATATATATATATATATATATATAAAATTTATATTTATTAAGTTATTCAGTCAGTGGAAATTGCTTAATATAGAATTTTTATAATACTAGTATTAATTGTTTATGATGTTAAATATATTTTGCATAGATTTTTTATATGTTTTATCGTTAATGGAGTTTTCGAATTTTGTAATATAGATCATCTCCAGAAATTCTCGTTTTCTTTGATTATGTTTTGTCTGCAATATTTTGGTTTCCGAAAAATTAAATTTATGATTAAATTGATTTTTATGTTAACATGAGACTGTTGTGTTTTTTTGTCTAATTTGTGCCCATTTAATCGGTTTTGAAGATATTGTGATTTCTGACCAATGTAGACACTAGGACAATCGGTACATGCTATTTGATAAATAAAGGAGGGTTTTTTTTTTATTCGTTTTACGTTTTAATGAGCTAAAATGTTTTTTCAAAAGATGGTAACCCTTATGACAACAGTTATATCTTGTTTTTTGAAAATAGATTGAAATTTTTTAGAAAACGCCTGTATATATGAAAGTGATAAAAATTATTTCCTTTTTTACTTTTTTGTTGTGTGTCTGGACTGTGTATTTTCTTTATGTGTGAGTTTAAAAAAGTGTTAATGAGTTTTATGGGGTAGCTATTTTGCATAAGAATTTCTTTGGCTTTTTTAATAGTCTTTTGTTGATAAATTGGGTCACTTAGTTTTAGAGCTCTGTCAGCTAAATCTATAACCACAGACTTTTTCTGAGTAAGGGGATGATGTGAGTGAAAGTTGAGGTTTCTACCGGACCAAGTTTTTTTTGTGTACCACATTGTATTTATAGAATTTTGTTTGTGGTACGTCATATCAAGAAAGTTAATTTTGTTATTTTGTTCTATTTCGATTGTGAAATTAAGTTTCGGATGAAAAGAATTAAAGGAATTCATATTTTTTTGGAATAGTCCGATTGAAGTCTTCAATTGGTTAGCTACTATCGTTTTCGAGGTATAGACTAAAGTTGGGTTTTTTAAATGGGATACCCTGTATATTTTTTAATATTTGGTTTCCGCTCATTTTTAGCTTTTCAAAAATATATAACACTTGATATTTATTTCAATCCGGTATCGACAATTAAGTCAATTTAAAGAAATTTTAATCTGTTTTTCTAGTAGGCCATGAAAATTGTGTGTTAATTTTCTAAATCTGAACTATCTGAACCAAAGTTTTTTATAAGATCATTAATAAACAATAAATCAGTTAACAAAGATTCATACTATTTAATTTAATCTACTAAAAACACATATTATAAACTAAAAATACATACATATGACGATAATTTAAATATTTTTGTAATGTTGACAATATAATTGTATTTTGTCAAATACTTACTATTCACTAAATTAGAAAAAAAGGCTATGCAGGGTGTAGAAATTACAGATACTGTTCGAATTGTTCCCCGTTATACCTTATACACATATCACACATCTTTATTATTCTATTTAGTGCATTAACCATAATCATTTGGCGAGCTTGTAAATATCTAAACGCTCTGCTTGTTTCGTTTTGTAGATCTTCGATCGTGTGGTGTCGCCTTTGGTAGATGATGCCTTTAAGATATCCCTATAGAAAAAAGTCTAGGACCGACAAATCTGGTGACCTAGGCGGCCACCTTACAGCCCCATTTGTACTAATCCAGCGACCTGGAAATTCATTTTCTAAAAAGGTACTAACAGTCCGTGCATTATGAGCTGGGACACCATCTTGCTGAAGAAAAATATTTTGTAATTGTACCAAAGGAATATTATCTAATAAATCAGGAAGCGTATTTTCCAGCATCTCTAGGTACCGGTTTTTTCCAGTAAGACTACCGTTATAAATGACGTACCTTATTTTTGTGCCAAGGATAAAGCAGGACACGCTAAATTCAAACCTGCCTTGTTGTTCGCATGGAAATATAACGTGTTCATTTTCTTTGGACCAGTATCTAATATTGTGTCGAATTAGAATACCTGCACTTAAGATATATGTATCGTCAGACCATATAACTGTTCTTTCGAAATGTATTTCGGTATTAGTGATATGAATGTACCAATTGCAGAAATCTAAGCGACGTTGTGCATCTCCCGGGTGCAAATGGTGCACTAACTTATATTTATATGGTTTGAAATGGTATTTTTTTAGAATAGTCTGCACTGTTGGCTTAGGTACTCCCACTTTATCTTCGACTTTTTGACAGGAAGCTGACGGATTGATTGCAACGAGACCTAAAACATTAATCTCTTCAGTTTCCCGATTTTCTTTGTAATATGATTTCGGTCGCGGTTCTTTGAATGATCCGTGATTGATCAGATTTACTTTTATTCTCGAAAATGTTCTCTTATCGGGCTGTCTTCGTTCTGGGTATCTATAAGGAATAAATGCTTATTTACAGATATATAGAGTATAGAACGACATATTCAAAATAAATTAAATTGAATTATTTTATTATACAGGGCGATGTAAAAGATGTTTTTTCTTATCACTTATCAACAAAACTGCTATTCTACTTTTCAAATATTTTAATTATAATTGATTGGAAATTTAGTGACATCGTATCTTTCATGTTACATACAGACTTTCTGCAATAATATGCTTTTTTATTATAAGCAAATTTTGGACACAATTGTAACCTATTAGGAACGATAGGCATAATTTGAAATAATAATATTAGTATTCTGAAAAAAAGTCACAAAACTAAAGTTGTATTATTATCTATACTTTTGTTTTTCAAAAATACGGAGAGTCCTTCTACATCGCCGATCACTAGTTCCGAAAAGCCCTGGTTTAAGAAGCAAAGTTATTTTCCTTACTTAGTATTACTCCTGTCACTTACCGGATTAGATACATCTCTGACGCTTCAGCCGGATTTTCCTGGCACTGTATAAAACAAACAAGCTTGTTATATTTGTCCAAGTTTTCGAAAATCGCAGCCATTTGATATTTAATAAATGGAGAAAGGCAATATTTGATTAAAATAATTTAACAATGATAAATGTCAATTAGTTTCTACAATAGCTCAACAGAATCTATATATTCTTTTGTTTAATCAAGTCATGGCCGCCTTATTTAATTTAAAACAGATCTTGGGTATATATATAAATAAATATTGTATATATATATATATATATATATATATATATATATATATAAGTATAAATATATTTGTTATATAAAACATTTTTTGTGTATAATAGGTATATATTTTTTTATTAGATTTATAACGGTACATTTATAACGGTAGTCTACTAGTTACATTTATAACGGTAGTCTACTAGAAAAACAGATTAAAACTTCTTTAAATTGACTTTATTGTCGATACCGGATTGAAATAAATATCAAGTATTATATATTTTTGAGAAGCTAAAAACGAGCGAAAAACAAATATTAAAAAATATACAGGGTATCCCATTAAAAAAAAACACAACTTTAGTCTATACCTCGAAAACGATAGTATCTAACCAAGAACTGACTACACCACTGGATTCTACGCAATTCTCTATCGATCTTAGTTTTCACCTTTTTGGTAAGTTGCCAGGCCATCGAGATACGAGGGGTACATGAAAACGCAAAATTTTCAATTTCACTCTGTATCTCAAAAAAGAAAAGGGCTAGGAAAAATTTGTTTGGGGCTTCTTTGGTTTCACAAAAAAGTAACACAGTGTTGCGAAAACCGCATCTCTCTATCTTCAGTAATAAGGGAGATACCCCGCAAGACCGTCGAAATTCGGATACCCTGTACACACGGAATGAAAACACATCATATTTTTCCATCCGTGCAGGACTACGAATCAACATATAAATATATATATATATATATATATATATATATATATATAAATATATATAAATATATTTTACTTTTATTTTATTTGTTTTTTTGTACCGTTTTTATTTGATTAATAGGTGTATATTTGAATTCTTGAAGTTCTTCCGAAGACGCTATTGACTTTTAAAATTCTCATTTTTATTACTGATTTATTCAATCTTTGAACTGTACTACTTAATTTTGTATACTCATTACCGGAATGGGTAGATTTTCGAGCTTTTTGGTCTCCTTATTTTCAATTTTGTATTTTTTTTACCGATTGTTTCTGAAAAACCTTAAAATCATGCATGTATTATGAAGAGTGTACATAATTAGCTTTTCAGAGTATTTTCTTATAATGATCAGATGTCTTAACGTACTCATTGCATGGACTAAATAAAACTCTAGACATATTCAGGGTGTTACAAATTTGAGGTACGAGCATTGGGATCTCGGAAACGGTAAGAGACACAAGGACGGTTAAATTAGGGCAACGTTGCGTAATTTAATGTCGGATAATAATTAGTTGGAAAATTTTTAAGTATTTTCGAGGATATCCGTAAAAAAATTTTCCCCGCAATTTTATTTTGAAATTCGGTAGGTACCTACGTTTTATTGAACTTTTTAACTGTTTAAAAAATTTTTAGATTTCACAGTTTCTTGTAACTTTTAATGCCGTAATTTATTTTAGAGAAATATTTTTCCAGCTGTCTAAAAAACGTCTAGTATTCCTAACTTTTAAATACCTAAATTGTTTTAAATGAGATTTTTACAGACAAATGTATAGCATATATATATATATACGTAACCGGATGTATCGGACTAAAAGACGTTTGTTAATCAAAAATAGCCGTCCAGGTTATGATAATAGTAAAATAGGATCGAAAATAAGTGAACACACAGGACAACCTGATATATTACTTGTTAATGACTTAATTTCCATTATATTCCACATATTAGAACATAATAATATTGATATGATTCCATTAGAAATAGTATTGAAATTTTGTCATGCATTATTTCATTTTCAAAGAAATTTTTGTAGACAAACTTTAGGGTCTTCTAATCATCTGTGGTGGCGAATATTTGTATGAAGGCATTTGAGGATAGTACTCTTACATCGGTTTCACTGAATCCAAAATATTGTTTCTGATAAATAGATGATACTTTTTTGCCCTCATGAACAAGAAGAGCGATTTTTTACCTTGTATAGGTATTAAAAAATGTTATTTACCTTCTTAAAGATTTTATAACGCTATTTCCTCTGGGGTCGCCACACTGCTTGGAATTTCCTTTGCTATTTCGAGTTTATTTAATTTCAAAGAATCGTTCAAAAACCCTTTACACCACTGTATACTTAAGTATACTAGAAATATAAGCAAAACTACAATACTTGTCATAAGTGCGCCAAAACAGCTTAAAATCTCCGTTTACGTTCGCGTCTGTTATTTTATTTAAGGGCCATTTTGCAGTTTAAGGTCCGTTTCTCCCCCAACCGCTCCAGGGACATTCTGGAATCTGGCCAATTTAAATGATAAAATGCGACCATTAACTCTAAGACCCAGAAAACAGATAAATTATCCTATAGTAAGGTTAAGTTGTGTAGATTTGTCCCGTTACGAAGTCCTATTAAAATTTCTGGGGCGGTCTCTTGGGGATCCTTAAGTCGTTAGGAGTAGATAGAACCATTTATTTATTTTAAAGTCAGAGTCAAATAATAATAAATAAAAAATAATAGAAATAGTATTATAAAATGCTAAATGGTAGGGTTTTACGAGACGAGAAATCAAAAATACGGTCTCCTCCCTCAAATCAAGACGAGATTTGTCTTTCATTCTCGTGTCGCGAGACTTGATTTCTCAGTCTCGCAAAAAGTACATAAATTAGGTTAAATGTGATTTTATAAGAAAAATTCAGTAATTTCCTGTACCCGGAATTTTCTTTTCTTTCTTCTTAATAGAATTGGTAGTTTTTAAAATGATTTTTTAAAAAATTCGCTAAAACTTCAATTTGTTCGGTCATGTTTAATTCGTAACAAAATACCAGTTTAAATTTGGTTTTTAAATTTTTTATTTAACCAAATATTTATTCCGTTAACTTAAATTCGTATCAAAATTCTAACAGTTCATATCTATACCATACTAAAAAAATATGTTTCGCTATCTTCAATTCGCACCACAATTGTGCGAATTTATCTCTATATCACACTTAACTCTCGCACAAAATTTGAAATCAGTCTAATAAGTGGTATTTTCAGGCTGATTTTTTAATATTTCATTTGGGCGCCATTTTTTGTTGCCAACTTGGATTGGTACCAAAAAGTTATAATTCTTTCTGATCTGGCACTTGCTTTTTGTGCAAAATTCAAGGTAAATTGGATAATTAGTTATAACCTTAGAGTAAGAATAAAAATAGAGTTCATTATTTAAATATTTAGCCACTGCCAAGATTACCACAAAGTATAAGGTCAATCGTACGACGATGCCAAGCCTAACCAGGAACTCCAATGTTTATACCAATTTATTTTACGGTGAATATGTTTAAACACGATGCAATAAAATTTTCATATAAAAATAGTAATGTTTTACCAGTATTAGTTTCTAAGCAGTATAAAGAAATTACTTTTAAAGCAAAATAGTAAAATACAAGCTAAAATACCCAAAGCCTCAGATGAGATTACATCAGTAACAAGAGTTTTAGTTAGATATAGCAACCCCGATTGACAACTCCACATATTAGACCATTATCGTATTAGACCATCCCACTTTCATTGACAAGGGATCCTTGTAGTCAAAAAGTATAATAGTCTACAGTAAAGATTGTTACAGGGTCACGTGACCGGCGTGGCTTAAAACCAATAGCGGGCCGTGGAACTAGAATAAACTTTAACATTAAAAAAAATAATTTGCTGAAAAATAGTTTAACCCAAAAATTAATTCAATTAATATTGTCATTAGGTACCAAGCTTTTCTTAGCTTCACTACTGCATGTGTTTTATGTATTTTTCTGTAATTGTTGATACGGTTCAAATCTTCTAATTATATGTTTTCTTACTTCAAGAAGCAGCGTTCTAAAGTGCGGTGACATTAGAAGAAAATTGATTTTTTAAATATTTAATAAATAAGTTTTATTTACTTTATCTTGGACATTGCGAAACAAGGAGCTTTAGTTGACCTAATTATGGTGCGGCAATGTGAGTTTGTAAAAAAATGGCCGTTTAAGTTTGAAATTGTCTTTTAATCATTAAGTAAACAGCTAGATTTCCTTTTCCAGGGGACTTGTTATGTCTAATGGAAGATACCTTAATCACTTATTTTGGGTCACATGACGTATTCACCAATCCGGTTCAGTATAATAGAACGTTTATTTCTTCGGGGGCCATGTGATAATCCTTACAACCAAAATGATACAAGAAAGACACTGAGGTGATTTTTTTGACGATTACAATAATTTTTCTTATCAGATAATTAAAATAATTATAGAATATATCTATACTATATTAAAATAGTCAAAGAGTGTCTCACGCTCAAAAAAACGTACTGCGATTTCGAAATTCACTAGATTTTGGATGAAATCTGGGAAAATAATAAAGTTTCGGATGATATCGGGCCTTTTTTTAATTTTCACTTGAGTTGGGTCAATTTTTTATATAAGTGTTGCGGTAAAGAATTTAAATGGTGATTCCTTGGGTAATTAAAATCAAAAATGTGTTCGTAAACATGTTCTAAACTGATTAGAATTTAAGATCTAGAATATTGAAAATTAAAAAAAAATTTAAATTTTTTAAATTTAGCTATTAACATGGAATAACCATATGACAATTGGCTAATCTATTTTTATCTTATAGCGCTCGCTTTTCTTTACTTTCCTTGCAAGAGGAAAGTATTCTAGTTACAAAAAAACATATTTTCTCAGTTCCGTCGGTTAGTCTGTATGTCTGTCCGCGACAAAGCTCAAGAACTGCTTCTCCTATTTACTTTGGTTAAAAATTAAAGGTCATATGAAGACGACGTAGTATCATTTTGGTAAAAATACAATATGGCAGAACAAAATGGCGGCCCATTGAAATGCTAAAAAATTATTACTAAAAAACTGCTTAGCCATTTTATCCAAATTTTGCAGAAATATTTGGTGTGACATGACCATCAACTGATGAGTTTTACTACAAATCCAAAATGGCGGCCTAATAAAATACTATAAAAGTCAATGCAGAAAACTACTGCATCGATTATGTTCAAATTTTGCACAAAAATCAAATATTATATAGGGATGAACTGGTAAAAATTTTGAAACAAGTTCAAAATGGGGGAACAAAACTGTGGTCTAATTAAATGTTTAAAAATATCTGAAAGAAGTACTTATACTCGTAGGATTGATTGATTGATGACATCCCCGTTTTGAATATTCATTACTAAAAATGTCTGAATTGCTCACTTAATATCGATTTTTAAGCAAATCTGTATAAATATTAAAGTTCGCTCGCAATCTAGGCACTCCTACTTTCATTTTTTAAATATTCACTAAAAATATATGATATGTATTTTCAAATACCCCCAGATGCTTACTTTCTTTCAGCCAAATCTAATCAAATGCTAAAATTCCGCCGCCATGTTGGCATTACAATCTTGGATTTTTAAAATGTTGACAAAAATTCATGATGTGCAGTCTTAAATTCCCCTAAATGCCGAATTTTAATAAAATATGCAAGAAATGTAAAATTAGTCTGCTTTGGTGGTGCCGCCATTTTTAATTCTCAAACATTGACTTTATTTCATAACTTTTATTCTTAAATACTTCTAGATACTGATATTTCAGCCGAATGTGTACAAATGGCAAAATTCGTTCGCTATATTGGCGCCACCATTTTGATTTCTGTTGTGCATTCTTAAATAATCCCCACAAATGTTAAAATCATCCGTCCGACCGGTTGACATTGTCATTTTGACGCCGCTTTTTTGAATCTTTAAATGCTGACACTCTTAAATTTCCCTAGGCACCGATTTTCAGTTCAAGCTACACAAGTAACAAAATTCGTCGGCCGTATTGGCGCCGCCATTTTGGATTTCTAAACGTTGACTAAAAAAATTCGGATTTTTTATATCCGAAAGTATATGCATGTCAAATCCGAAAATAATCGGTAATGGAAGTGCTGAAAAATCCATTACAAGATTTGAATCAAATATTGAAACATTAAAAGCATTAATTTTAGTTTAAAACTCTAACCCCCGTATTCACTAAAGAGGTTTAAATTTAGACAAGATCTAACTTGACAGTTACAGGTTTAAGATGACATTTTTAACAACTGAACAAATAATTTTTCTAAATGTCACAATTACAAAATGACAGTGACATAAGGCAAACATAACTAAAAACTAAAGTTTAATAATGTATAAATAACTAATTTCCTTTTAAACTTACCCAACTTAATGGTTTGATTTTAAATAGTGAATTTGGGACGATTACTTCTTTGAAATTTGAAAAAATACCTATTTGACTCATTAAGGAATAGGTAAGAATCGTTCCTTTTGTCCAAGATAATAAAGCATGGCCCACTTCTTCATTTTCGTACATTAAATATGTTAACAGGTCGTCATTTTGTTTCGCCATATTGAATTCATACCAATATGTTACCAGTTTTTTTTCTATATCAGAGGTAATTTTTGTGGTAAATTAAATAAAATTAAAGTTAATCGAGTAAGTAGATTTTTTAGCTATACCGGAACAGACCGACCGACCGACTGTAATGGAAAAACATGAAGATCTGTAAAAATCCGGAACAATGATTTTTTCACGATTAGTGATATTTCCTTACGCGGGAAGTGAAAACTCGCGCCGTCACTACGGCTTGGACATGGGCCATCCCCACTTCTTGTTTTATCGTAAACAATGGTCGATTAATTAATTTAATTAATTTTTACTCTAAGGTTATAACTAACATATTTTTTATATTTCACTAGGGTGCCATGTTGTTCCGGATTTTTACCATATGAGACCCTTATATTTTGACTAAAATTTAAGGTCAATCACGGAAGTAGTTTTATATCTATGCTGCGAAAAAACAGACCGACGCATAATGTGACGTACTATGGACAAAATTAATAAAAAACAAAATTTCAAACTATAAAATTCTAGTATTTTTATTACGTCATTTGGTAGGGTATTTGCCCCTGATTTAAATAAAAATATTAGTTCACCTAAGTTGGCCATGCTTTTGTTTATTAGGGCTTCAAAGCTTTAACATGTCATGACCTGCCGAGAATCAGGTTTAGACGCGGTAATTTATTTGTCAAAGTTACTTTGAGTATGTTAAAGTGTTTTTAGTTTTATATAATATGAATATGGATTCTGCTCAAATCGCTTAGTACTTTACGTTGTTTTAACAACTTTCATTAAGGATTTTAAGTTGTTTAACCAAATATTTTTGATAAATAAAATTATTCATAGGCCTATAATGTTTACCCAAAAAAAATTGAATCACCATGAGTTACCATTAGCGGAGTTTTCATTTTTTTTATAGGTGAATGTCATAGTGCAAAACAAAGACATTTGGCTGGTTACTCCAAAAGCTCATCGACAAAAAATGGTGTAGGACAAAACTTTATCCCTTATTAATGTAGACGAACCTTCAATAAGTTTAAAAGATGAAATTTGAAATGTAGCAAGTTTTTTGGTATAAAAATGGCCAATAAATGGCAAAAAGTAAGTAGTTTCCACAAGTAATTTTGGCAAAGGGAGTCGATTTTGTTAGAACAAGTTATATATTATGATTATAATCAACAAGAGGAGCCATTTTCTGACAGAGATCATTCTAGATCTAGGTCAGTCAGAGAAGAAGACCTCGGGTTGCTTTTGAAGAGGCATCAATTAAAAAAAAGGCGCGTAGCTGAGTTAGCAGACAGAACTCCAGAGGAGCTACAGTCTGCAGCACAAGTGGTATCAGGAAATAATCGCAGACATGCGGCAAGTTTTGCTACTATTGAAGCTTTGGATTTTATGTTAGACTTAGATATATCTATTAGAAAATACATTATTCTTAGATCGGTTAATAATGCTAAAGTCCAGAACTGCCTTCCCATTTACTTTCAACTAAAAGAAGCAAAAAAGAATTTTTACCTTCTAAAATCTTTAATTTCGTGTTAATAATTAGTGTAATTAAACTCTGATAAAACCCCAGAAGTCTGTAACTTGTGTTTTGGGTAATTATTTACGTAGTCAATTTGTATTTACTTGAGTGAAATGTTAGAAATAAGGAAGAAATGGTTTAGTTTCCGGAAAAATGTATTAATAATTAAATAATTTAAAAGTTCTTTTATCAGTGTATGTTTACAAATTTCTATATAGCATTTAGATCATATATTAGGAACATAACACTTGTTCTGAGGCGAAAACAGGTACTTCTAATGTATTAAATATTTTAATGGATAGCGTAATTATTGCACAAAAACCGAAAGAGGACACAACATTGGAAAAAAAGTCACCATTCAAATTAATTGTGCTACCACAGGTTGAGGATGGGGTTTCTCTGAACGAAAGTAAATCAGTAAATCTTCAGTTAAATCATAATGATAAGACTTTTTTATACCCTCGCCTATCGCAACTAAATCTAGAGGAGTGTTGAAAACAAAACAGGTTGAAAAAAATAGTTATATAAAATATATTCTCTATCATATTAATGTACAGTATTTAACAAACAAATTAGATGAAGTTGAGCTTTTAGCACTTAACGAGGTTGTCGACGTCATGTGTTTGACAGAGCATTGGATTGAAAATTCGTATATTTCTGATATAGTCATAACGGGATACAAAATAATTTCGTCGTGTTTTAGTAGAATGCGAAGTAGGCATGGAGGATCAATGATTTTAGTAAAAAATATCCTGAGCAAAAACATTGAACACATTATATCCATTGAGAATGTTTCTGTTGAGAATCATAGCGAAATATGCGCAATCGCACTTGACAAATTAGTCATAGTCTGTTTACCGTCCTCCTCAGGGAGATATAGATCTGTTTTTGAATTCAATAAGTAGTGCTCTGGTTATTGCTTGTGGGCGATCTAAAAATGTGGTTTTGTATGGAGACCTAAATATAGACTGTTTAAAAGAAACGTATACCAAAAAAAGTTTATTTGATGTCTTTAGCTCTTATCGGCTTACCCAGGCGATCAAAGGTCCAACAAGAATTTTTACTAACTCTCTTGGAAGTACTAGCATTAGCGAGATTGATTATTTTGTTACCAACATTTCCCCTGACTGTTATAAATGTCATATTGAAGATGCTCATATTAGTGAGCACTTGGGCTACAAATTTATATTTAACTTTGGTGTTCAAGCCTCTAAGGAGGAGAACATGACAGTTGGAGCGCGACTTATGTCTCGCAACAATATTGATATGTTCTCTGGTATGATTAGAGACTCGCATTTACTGTGTACGTCCAACTATTATAATGTAGATGTAGCATGGAATCATTTTATTGAATCTGTTGTTTTTTTGTCTGGATGTATGTTGTCTTTATCGGTCTTTTCCAGTTCCTAGAAATAGAAAGGTTATCCATGAATGGTACAATTGTGAACTGCCTGATATAAAGAATCAACTTGACAATCTTGGTTTCCTTAAGAGAATTGCACCGACTGAACAAATAGTAGTTATGTACAAAAGTATTAAAAAGTTTTATAAACAATTTTTGGTAAAAAAATGCAAAATTCAAAAAATAAACCTAAGGAAATTTAGGGGATCATTAACACCAATTTAAATAAAAACAGTATAAATAGCATAGCTATTGAAAACAATATTATTACTAAACCATCTTATGTTGCGAACGAGTTTGCAAATTATTTTAGCACGATGGCTTCAAAAAAGCTAGAAAATAAATATCATGGAGTGAATGCATCTGGTACATTTCCTGAATTACTACCTAACTCGATGGTATTATTAGGTGTGATAGAACGTGAAGTTTTAAATACCATTAATACCATCATAAACAAAACGCATGGTAGTGATCACCTTAACATTGGTTTGATCAACACAGCTAAACAATATATTTGAAACCCACTGGCAATATTAATTAATCTTAGTCTTGACCATGGCATTTTTCCGAGGATATTAAAGACAGCAATTGTAACTCCAATATTAAAAAGAGGCTGTAGTGAAAACATTGAAAATTACAGGCAAATTTCAATACTTAGCTCTTTTTCAATTCCAGAATTACTGCCTTTTTATCGAAATACAAAATTCTTAGCAGATGTCAGCATGGATTTTTGTCCAGCAAATTCTAGAAGTCTCATCTAGAAGTTTCTTAAATTTTGTATATTTGAAACTGGTTCAGCACAAATATGTTGTAGCTATATTCTTTGATTTTTCCATAGCTTTCGATACAATTAACAAAACTATGCTTATATTCAAACTTTTCAATATGGGCATTCGTGGTAATCTGTTGCTATGGATTGAATGGTACCTATCGGATAGGGATATTAGAGTAAAGTGTGGTAATACCTTGTCGATACCTAAGGATATAAAACTTGGAGTACCACAGGGTTCAGTGTTGGGTCCGTTGCTATTTCTGTTGTACGTTAATGATCTTCTGGATCTTGAATCTTAAAAATTCACTTGACGAAGTGGGTATGTTAACAGCATATTACATATATCTAATAATATAGTATGCTGGGGTCACAAGGGTTGTTATCATGGGCGCCGACAGAAAAAAACCTACGGGGGGGCGACATTTTTATTTAAGTGAAACATTGTATTTGATGAATGTTTTAACAAAATAATACATTTAAGTGAGTACACAAATACAAAAAATATACTTGATTCCACAAAAAATGACCATCGTCACGTGATGAGAGCTGATTTAAATAAAGTATAACAAAAAAGTGAAACACAAAACTGTTATTGCCCCCAAAAAAATCTCAGACAGACAATTTATTATGAAATATGTCATGACTATGAAATGTGTCATGGTCAATATTTATGAGGGGTTCAATTTCATGTGACATTTTCTTGATCAAAAAACGTGTCTGAATTTTTTTTGAGCGCGATCTTATACAAATTTGGTGATTTAAAAATAATTTTGAAGAACTCTCAATATTTCAACACAAATTTTCAAAGTCTATTTCAAAAAAGAAACTTGAGCCTGCATATCCGCACCAAGACATCACATCTTTAATTATTTGTTCTTTATTTTCTGTTTTTGTTGTTTCTTACATGGCATCTAGCTTCGGTCATTGTTGCCCTAAAACCTTCTCAGGGTAATAAATGAACGTTCAAAACATGTGGTCGGTGGCATTATAAGAAACAATTTACATTTTTTGATAGCCGGAAAAAAAACACACTTTTATTTGGCCAAAATCCAATTTGGAACTTCTGCTATTGAAATCCAAATGGAATATTCGGCCTCCAAATTTTCAACTCTATATTTTACCAGTTCCTCTCTATATTCATGTATTCGAGAATAATTCTTGGACAAAATTTGAAATCAAAAATCTAATAATTCAGGCTGATTTTTTACAATATTTTATCTTGAAGCATCGCCATTTTATTTTCGCTTTTTGAAACGTTTTGCCATCAATATGATTCTTAACGGCAAACAAATCTTGAAATGCTTGATTTTCCAACTGTGCTGAAATTTGATAATTATTAGGTAAATTGAAGATAAGTTGTCTTTTAATTCCTGTGCCATTAAAATCCTCTGGCACACAGAAAACAGAAAATGTCGACTATTCTTTCAGAAAAAAATGTTTTTGTCCATCTCGTTTCTCAAAAAGGGATGAAGATTTGTCTCTCTGAAAAAATTTATAACTTCTTTAATCACTCCAATGGTTTTGATTTTTTAACTGCATTTAGTTCATTTATAACTTCAGCTTGTGTGAAGAGCAATGAAAAAATCTAAAACTTGTAAAAATATTTCATATAGAGTAATAAAACAAATTAACATATCCAAGGTGTGCATTCGACTTAGTTTCTGCTATTGTTTTAGCATCCATTTTTTTCAAAGCAACAAATCCAAGAAAGTCTTCTTTTATATTGTTACTTTTATCCAAATATCAGAGGGAAAGTTGTAATGCCCGCTATATTGTTTTTAGAAAACCCAGTTTTTTAATAAACATTTCCAGCGATATTATATGTATAACATTTTTGTGACAATTTCAAATGATCTATTTTATCACCACTTTCTAACCGAAACTTCAATAAATCTTGAAAATTTCCAGATGCTTCTTTTCCCCTTAGAGAAATATTCCACCTAAAATTGACGAAATTATTGGTGCTAATTTTTTTCTTTTGCTTCAATTTCATTTTTCTCGGCAGTATTGTGTTATCGAATATTTAATTCCAGACGTAGTTTTCGTAAAAAAATTTTCACAAGAATGGCCAAAAACAAATATTTATAATTTTTAAATTATTGAATAAAAGATCCTGCCGCGCTGCTTTTAACGTTTGAAAACACACAATATTTGCAGAGAGCGCCTTTCAACTGGGGAATAAACCAGCCACTCGTACTGATCCAACCAAGCCATTTTGAAATATCCTCATAACATGTTTTTGAAATCAAACATTTTGGGCCTACTGATTTTTCAGAACTTCGAACCTTACATCGGTGGGTATGTTCTTAAATCTGAAAAATAAGATGTCGTTTTTTTGATTTTCAATAGATTCTCCAACTGATGAAGATTATTATTAGGAGATATCTTCCAATTTTTTCTTAGTGCCAATTTAAAATTTAATCCAAGTTATAAAAACCAGGAATATATCCTATCCCTAGTGGCTCACCCTTATAACTTTTTTATTTTTAATGATAAAATAAATTTGGTATGTAAGTATATGACATCAAAGAAGAGATTTGCGTATTCAGTTGTTTTTTGTCACTTCCGGTTCGACCGGAAATGACTATAACTTTTGATTTTTAAATAGGAACCGCGGTATTTTTTGGTTTTATTCGATAGAAAATGGCATTCTGAATACAATGATACCTCAAATGTCAAATTTTAACAATTTTTAATTTAAAATAATTTAATTTTAAATTTTAATCTAGAGTGCCATGACTATTAAAATTACTATTTCTTAATCAAGAAACCTTAGAAAAATAGATATTATCCAAAAAAGTTTTTTGTTTGCTTTTCTGAAGGGTTTAAAGATTGCAAAATCATATTTTTGATCATAACTCATTTTTTTCAAATGGAACAAGGGTGGCTCATTATGATTTTCGGAGCATTTTTTTCCGAATATTTTGGTACCCCAAACATGACATTTGGATCAAAATTACCTTTTATACTCAAAATTTAAAATTAAAATTATTTAAAGCGGAACTGTCAAAAATTGACATTTGATGTGTCACTGTATTTATAAAGATATTTTCTGTCAAATAACGCGAAAAAAAAAACAGTGTTGCTATTTAAAAATCAAAAGTTATCGTCATTTCCGGTTAAACCGGAAGTGACAGATGACAACTGAATATGTGAATCAATTTAATGTCGTATACTTACATACCAAATGTTTTTTATCTTAAAAAATAAAAAAGTTATAAGGGTGAGCCTGAGCCACTTTTCAGGGACACCCGGTATAGGTGTCACCAATTTTTCGCAACAAGCGAAAGCGTTTTCTATAAAAAAATAATAAAAATTCCTAAGTAAGCAATCAATTTATAACAAAGTCTCTCCGCTGATCTTTTGTCTTCGAGCATATTGCATACCCGTGCAAGTATCAAACCAATACGATCATGCATCAACAGTTTTTGTCAAATTATTAACAAAAAAATTTTTTGTCCAATTTACTCACGTCCGCTGTCCGCTTCAAAATGAGCGGGCCAAAAGCGCCATCGCATTCATCGCAACGCGGCAACGCCATTGACAGTTGAGGCAAAGTCTGTTGAGGAGTAAGATCCTAGACAGACCTTGATAAAATTGAGGATAAAATATTAAGTACTATTTCAACATTGAGAGTAGGTCAAAAGCAAAACACGTATCAAAACATATTTGGGTAGAATTGGTCCCTGTTTCTACAAAAATAATAATAATTACTCAAAATGGTGTTATCAAAGCAGCAAGCAACATAATATTATTTTTGCAAGCTGCGCGTAAAATTAAATTGCAAAGTGCACGGAGTTTAACGGGATCAGGGATCACGGGTAGTTTTTGACTTACCTTAATCTTACAAAGATTCACAAATTTCACAAAAGTAATAAGTATTCTTACTATTCTTCCTGTGCCACTAAATAAATTGTTTTTGTAGTATAGGTACCTATTATTATGTGCCTAACTGCCTAACAAAATCTGGTACTAAATAAACTAGTTGAAGACTCTAGGGCAATAGGTACAGCCTAATAAATAAAAAGAACGATGATTCGACGATAATAATATATACCTAGTTACTATGTCCTAGTAGTGAGGTCTAGACACAAAACGACAAAACCTTCAGCGCAACTGCTGTTTACGGCAATACGGCAATGGCCGTGCTCTTAGAACATGCTTCTAAGAATGCACTGGAAGGGCAAAAGTAAATTCCACCCAGTCCTAGGTTTAATATAATAAATATTGTATTCACCTATTTTTTCCTAAAAATGATAATATTAATATCGTTTATTGAAATTTTTTTAGTTCAGGCATAATCCAGGGGGGGGCAATCGCCCCCCCTTGCCCGTTCCTGGCGGCGCCCATGGTTGTGATCGCATATGCGTGTCTCAAAAGAGGATATTAAGATTAATATTTAATCTTAAACCGCTGGAGAGCTGTAGAACACTGTTCAGAGAAAAGAAAATATTAACTGTCCCATGTATTCTATTCTATTCAATTCTATTCTATCAAAAAACGTTTACAGAATTGTGATTTAATTTTTGAAATATCGAATTTTGTCCTTATCTCATATACCACATCACACTGTGTGACAGTTCATGTTTTTTCTTTGGCATCTGAGGCCCTAAAACCTGAAGATCTGTAGAAAACGGGGTGGGTGTTTTTTTCACGTTTATAATAAACATTTTATTTGGCCAATAATTTGTTGTGCCATTTTAAATTCGTACCACAATTTTACCAGTTCCTCTCTATATCACAATTAATTCTTGGACAAAATTTGAAATCAATCTAATAATTCAGGCTGATTTTTTAAATATTTTACTAAGCCGCCATTTTATTTCGCCGTTTTGTATTCATACGATCTGCTTGATTTTTGGGCAAAATTTGAGGTAAATTGAATAAGTTGTCTTTTAGCTGTGCCGGGAAGAGGCACACAGATAGGCGGAAATGAGAAAAAAATGTTTTTGTCATCTAGGGTCTCAAAAAGGTGAAGATTTGTAAAAATCTAGAAAGGTGATTTTTTTACCACTTGCTTGTCGGAGAGCAGTAAAAATCTAAAATTTGTAAAAATATTTCACATAGAGTAATAAATATTTGGACGAATTTGGATATTTTTCTTATTACCCGCAGACGTGTTATCACTATTTAATTTCATCATAATTTTCACATGGAAAAACAAATATTTAATAAATTATTGAATAATCTGCCGCGCTGTTAGCGGAAAACAAGCGTAGAGTTGCCGACTACTTGAAGAATATCCCGTACGTGAGGTGAAAATTTCCCCCTTTTATTGGTTTTGATTGAATAAATGTTATTGTAATAGATTCGCCACTATAAAATTATTATTAGGAGTTAATTTTGTGCCAATTTAAAATTTAAAAGTTAAAATATATCCTATTAGTGCTAATAAAAATATATGCGAAGAATCTTGCAAAGAAACGATTTGTAAATATTCTCCCCGTCAAGACGAAGGACGAAGTGCCAGTTTTTCTTTCGTTACAGATTTAGAGTTTAATTTCAAAACTATAGTCGCCCTCAAATTTCGACGGAATCCCACTTCTAATTAATTTATTTTGTTCTTTTGAGCCATTAATTAAAAATATACAACTTTTTCAAAAAATTAAAGACGGATATGTTATGTGTCGAAATGAAAGTAGAAAACTATTTCATGGATAATGTGATAGGTGGAATAAAAAGAAAAACCGTCCAACCTTTAATGTCCGATATCAAAAGAGCAAATATTTTTTTATAAATCAGGCTGCTTGGATTACAGACTGGAAATATTCAAAATGTGATAATATATAGGCTGTAAAAATTATATTATTGATTCATAGCTTTCTGAGCCACTCCGTATAATATTATTTTAGAAGTATGCAGTGTATTTATATCTAGCTCATTTTATACAGTGTGTATCACCCAAATGGAACAAATTCGATAATAAATAAAATTGGGCGTATTTGAGATAATAACGCTCGGACATCTGGATTGGTATTTTTTGCTTGCGCATTTCTTCAGCAATAACTTTGTATTCAGGTTGTGTCATACAGCAGTGGCCAATACTAACTTGCTTATTTTAAAGGAACACCCTGTATATTATTGAATTTTTAGATTCTTCAGAAAATTCTAGACATATTTCATGTACAACGTCTTATTAGATATAGGACTGTTTCGGAAATATTAAGTGTTTTTAGATTTATTAATAAATACACTCAATACTTATTTCCCATTTAGGTCTTGATAATGAGAAAGTAAGCAAAGCGTTCCAGCATTCCTTTTTACTAATATGCAACAAAAAAATCTATAAATAGTTTTGTTTGCTTTTGTTTAAAACGCCTGGCCTTAGCAAATTGTTTCTCACTGCAGGACAGTAGTTTTCAGTGTCAGTACTATAGTCGTTTCAATTTCGTTAACTGCATATCAGAAAAATGGTTCATTTAACAGAAATTGCCGCCTGTAACTCAAGGGATAATTAGTAAAATAGAAAAGCAATTGAGCTTGAACATGTAAGGCAGATAAAAAAGCAGCTGCCAATGGAATAAGTAATGTTACTAAATTGGACATTATATTCGAGTTTGAGCAAAACTCTAAAAATACTTCAGACAAGCAGGCCCAGTGTTAGCCATTCATCGATTATTCGAACATTAAAAGAAAATAAAATGCATGATTTTGATAGAGGAACGTATTTTTGTGAACAAGGGATGGCAATGATAGATAATAACGTGATCCAATTAGAAAATGTTTTGTTTTCCGATAAGTGCATTCACTTCACGGTTATGCTAATGGTCAAAATTGTTAAAAGGTTAATGTTTGGACAGGAAATGTTGGAGATTTTTTTTTCATTGATGGCAATTTAAATGGAGATAATTACACTGACCGACAAAAAAAAATTTTTGTTGTAACACAAATCAGAATAGCATAATTTAATAGAAGGAACCTATCCAAACACGAAAATGATAAATAGAAAGTTGTAGCACGTAGGGTTTTCTTGTTAGAGTTGTAGAATCATATCGAATGTTACGATACTTAGTATCTATAGAAAAAATGATTTCAGAAAATTCCTAACCCTGTTTATTGACTATGTTTACAGTTTTCGCCTATTAAACATACTATACATCTAAGAGAAAGGCAAACGAGAAAAATATTAATTTAAAACACTAATTAAACTTTCTTTTTTCGTTTATGAGGTGTCCTATCTTCTCTCTTCAAAAACCAACAGTAGTCACCCATCATGGCTGGATCCATCATCTTTGATGCCGAATTTCCGTTGTTCTGATATCTTGGTGAAACCTTCCACCCTGCCCGTCACTAACAGCTCCCAAATTTTTAGGAAAAAATGACAGATGGGAATGGAGGAAATGAATTTTTAATGAGATTCTGGCACCAAGCGCTTTATAGGCATCTAAGAGTTCATTAATTAATTGTTCATAATTTTCATCCAAATCCTTGCCTAAAAATCCTCTTACTACATTAACAAATGAATTCCATGCTCTAAGTTCCTGCCTGGTGAGCTTTTCCAAATTGACATCGTCCAGCAATTTTCTGATTTGTGGTCCAATAAAAATGCCTTCTTTTAATTTGGCATTACTTAAATGGGGAAAGACTTGTCTTAGGTATTTAAATCCATCACCATCTTTATTCGAAGCCTTCACAAAGTTTTTCATCAGCCCAAGTTTAATGTGAAGAGGAGGTAAAATGACATTTTTGGAAGCGACAAGAGGTATAAATTTAACATTTTGAGATCCCGCTTGAAATTCGCTTCTTTCTCGCCAAATTTTTGTTACATAATGCACGACTTCCCATAAACAAAGAAAACAGCAATAATTAATAAATCCTCCCTGAAGCCCCACTAAAATCGCTATAACTTTTAAGTCCCCACATATCTGCCATTTATACCTATTTTAGTTTATTTTATCCAAAGTCGTGCCCATATTTTCATAATTTTCTTTCATTGCAACTGAATGGGCAACTGGTATAGAGGTTTTTAAATTTCCATTATGCAATAACACAGCTTTTAAGCTATATTTAGATCAGTCTATGAATAAGCTCCACTCACGGGGAGAATGTTCAATATCAAGTTCCTGCATTAAACTGTCTATATCAGTACACGCGCACAACGAATTTTCCATACTGTAGAATTCAGAAAACATAGCATTCTTTTTCTGAATTTTTGTTTTTTTGGCCAATAGGTTCCATTCCTGAAGACGGAAACCCAGAAGTTCTGATTGTTGCTTGGATAACCCCAAATCACGTACTAAATCATTTAATTCACTTTGAACAATCAAATGTGGCTCGTCCGAACTGGGACCTGTGGTAAAAGTGGGATCGATGCACTGTTCTTCTGAGCTGCCTGATGATGCGTTATTTCCAGTATCTCCCAAATCAATAGCTTGTCATTTTAAAGGCGCAATCGGCACTAGCGAATTTGCATTATAAGGAACAGGTCGTATGGCAGATTGAAAATTTGGATATTAATATTGTGCTTTCCTTTTGAAATGACCTTCAGTCTTTGTCAAAAATAACAATCGTCAGAATGATTGGCGGGTTCTTTCTCTTTCCCATCATCCACTTCACTATTGATACACTGCAACTAACACAGCAAACATGGGGAGCCCACCACTTATCTTGATCCCCAATTAACGCACCAAATTATTTAAAGTAGGCTTTTTTTACATTTTCGGAAAATGGCCTGGCTTGTGATTTCACCAGAAATTCTCCACAAATATAACAAAATTTGTCGGGAAAATTTTGCAATTTTGGCGCGTTTGACTCGATATTATCGTCTTCACATACACTTGCTTATCGATGAACATAGGAAGAGTGTTTTAACATTTATTTTATGTCCAATGTTGTAAACAACCCAGTCTAGGTAATTTTTCCGTTGTAAAATGGATCCATTTTAGCCTCCCCACAATAAAATTGTTTACCTGCCAATATAAAAGGTTCTAATTAGGCTATTAAAAAATGGTACGTATTAAGGCTTTCGGAATATTGTTTTTATTTTTGGGAGGGTATTTCCATTGTGAAAATAATGAGCTGACCTGTGTTAGAAAAATCTTGTCGGCCAGTATTATTTAGCCCTGCTCCAAAATAATGTCATGCCAACTTTGACAAAATTATATCCTGATCCAACTAACCCACAAGTTCCAGAGAACATGATATAGTTTCAGCAACGCCCCATTATCAAATCATGTACCTCAACGGAATATTTCCAAATCGGTGGGTATGTAGGCGAGGATCGATGGATATATCAAAAATATTGTCACGCCTGAGATATTGAGTAACGTTAGAAGAAATTTCTATTTAAGATTAACAAGTTGCCAAGACGTTCGGGGCGAGCACATTCAGGAATTCCTAAATTGATTTTTTTTTCAGTTTTTATAAAGAAATAAACAGTATTATTTATTAGTTTTTGAATGTGTTGTAGCGAATTCTGTCATGCTCAATTTCTAATATAAATATGCCATTTTAATTTTTTTTAAAGAAAAATTAGCTGAAAAAACTCTGGAGACACTCACGACTCTTCTTTAAAAACAGTCGAGCTGTTTAGCATGGGGATGGTAATAAACGAAAATCAATATAGGCATATATTTAATACATTACCGTCCTTCCGCCGCCAGGTAAAAAAACTACAATTTGACCCTATCCCTAGAGGAAAAATCGTTTTAGTATGACATGACATACAGGTTTTTAATGTCCACGTATGTGATTTATCGGTTTATGATTTTACGTATCGGTAAGGAAAATTTGTAGTAAGTCTTGTGAAAATTATTAAAAATATCACCCTTTCTCATAAATATTCGAACTTTTAACTTTTGGCTAAACTATGCCTAGAATAGTACAGACAATTTTTTTTTCGCAAAAATATTATCGGTTTGTAGAATGAAATATGTCTGTGATGATTGAAACTACCAACTAAAATTGTTTCTATAAATTAGGTTAAGAAGTAGAAAGGTAGTTTTTGAGTTTTTTTGAAACAACCAGTAAACCCATCACAAGTTATTAAAAATCTATTTTAGACAATTTTAGAGTTTTTATAAAAAACTACAACCTTGTTTATCCTCTGTAAAAGGTAAGTATTGCGGTCGTGAAAAATCGTCTTTCAAGGTTTATACAGGTCTTCGCGTCTTAGGGTCTCTAGATTTAAAAAAAAAAACATATTTTGTCAAATGCGTCTGTCTGTCTGGCTATGTATTCACGGCATAGGTAAAAATTATTTACCTGATTGATTGCAAATGTTGGGTATGGGGATTACTTGGTAATATTTTGATAAAAATCAAATATGGCGAAACAAAATGGTGATCTAGTGAAATGTTACTACTTTCGCCCAGAAATTAAGTATTACGTAAGATCCAACTGGTAAAATTTTGGAACGAATTCAAGATGGCGATATAAAATAGCGGTTTAATAAGTTACTTAAAAATTCAGCAACATTTAATGCAGGAAGTAAATGTGATTTAGAGATAAACTCATAAAATAGTCAAATTAATTCCCTGTGTTTATGAGAAAACCACTCCAACTAATTTTACATATGTTCACATTTTAGCGTCCTTAAATGCCAAAAAACATGTTCTCTCAATTCCGTCGGGCTGTATGTCTGTTGGTCTGTCAGTTCGACGCATAGCCAAACATTACTTACCCGACAATTTGGTCAAAATTTAGTGTCATGAGGATGACTCGGTAACATTTTGGTAAAAATTAAATATAGCGGATTAAAATGGCGGCCTAATAAAATATTTAAAATATCATCCATTAAATTTTGTTCAAGCATTAAGTGTGATATGTGGCCAAAACAAAATGTTTAAGGTTCATTCTAAATAATTTTCTTATTTAATTAACTTTAAATTTTGCAGAAAAATTGAATGAAATATAAAGATAAACTGGTAAGGATTCAGTATAGCGGAATAAAATTACGTCTTAGAAAAATCAGTGTAAAATGTACTTATTCAGTTTATTTTTAATTATACCCGAAAATCAAGTGCGTATAGGAAGGAACTGGTAAAATATGGCGGACAAAAAATTATTTGAAATGACAGTATGAATATGTATTACTAATTGACCATGTGGGTCAATTAAATTGGGTCGCACTTCATTATTCCTAATAAAATTAAAGATTCATTACGAGGGAAGGCGCCAGATTTGTTTTAGTCTTTGTATATAATTTTTTTTTGATAACCCGTGATGATCTTAGAACGTTAAAATCACTTTTTAAAAGGGTATCAAATTTTATTTCGGAAACTATGTATATATTTTTTTAAAAACGTCAATACACGACAAATTTGTTATATTTTTAGCATATAAGCCTTAACTTAAGAAATTTGTACAAGATGCCTAAAATTAATGCACCGTCGCAATAAACCGTGTTTAAAAGGAGAAGTACTATATTTTTAAATGTGTTCAGATTATTTGCTGCGTTTAGATTAACAAACAAAACAATTTTTGGCTTTTTCGCAACTGAATAAAAAATTTAACTTTAAATTAATTGAAGCAAATATTTAATAAAATTATATACCTCAACATGTAACTAGTCTGGCTACGGAATGTCTCGATACATAATATAAACAATATTATTTAAGCAAGCATTAGAGAATATGTCATTTACCGATTTACCTTAAATTTTTATAGACACATAGTAGTTGTACAATAACTTTCAGCCTATCTCCGTAGACAGACTGGTCTACATCTTGAGGTATATAATTTTATTAAATATTTGCTTCAATTAATTTAAAGTTAAATATTTTTATTCAGTTGCGGAAAAGCCAAAAAAGAGTTTTGTTTGTCAAGTACTATATTTGCAAAAACATAATTTTATTTAATTTTAGTAGGCATGTTCAAATTTAAAATTAAGGCGGCTCTTGTAGAGACTAGGTATTTTTAATTTTCTTACTTTTTTGCATTCACTGTAGAGCTTACCGCAAAATAAACACATTTCAGCAAAAAAAATTGCCGATGAACCACATTTTTGCGAAAAAAAGCATAGCAAATAGTTATAACTTTGGTTACAAAAGTCTATTTTTACTTTAATTATGTTAAAATTGCACTCAAAATAGATAATTAAAGTATATTTTTATATAATATACTCTTTTTTAATTTAAGTTTTTAACGAACTAATGTCAAAAGTGTAACAACAAAACATATTGTTGTTATTCAATTAAAAATAGTCTAAAAAATTTATAAACAGACCTTTGACGTTTCTTGATTAATCGGCCATTTCCTCGTATTCAAGAAGCAATGTATATTTTATCAGCGAAGAATTCATTACTGTTTATTAGGGTTGTTAATAATATTTTGATGCACAGTTGAAACGTTCTCATTAGGAGCACAAGGTGAAACAGTAAAAGGTTAGCACCAGGTTAGGTGCCAAAGACATCATCATTAAAGCCATATAAAAATCCGTACAGTGGAAAAGCAGCCAGCAAAGTTGGCAGCCGTTAATACAGTCAGTGAATCGGTACCGGGTTAGCACCAGGTCAGGCGCCGAAGGCATCATCATTAAAGCCATAACATAAAAAACAGCCCAGCTCAATCACTGGCAACGCAGAGTTAAGATATTTACATCATAAATCAAGGAATGTAGGCAATTTGGCAACATTGTAAGTATATTTTTTTCTAATAACATAATAAGGAATTTTTGCACTGCAATATTTTGCAAACTGTATGAAATTTGATCAGTTTTTATTTTTTTTTCTGGGTCAAAAGTGTTTCATCCGCGTTTAAAATTTGAAAAAAATCATAAAATCCAAAATACTTACTCTCAACAAGACCCATTAAGGCCATTAAAGTCATTAATGTTATATAAACTACTTAAACAAGCCAAAAAAATAAATAAATAAATATAAAATACCTTATTTAAGCATTTAACTGAAATAACATAGTATTTACAGTTACCAGCATTAAGGAAGTACAAAATAAAACAAAATTTGTAATCTTAAAATTTTAGCAAAATATTAATAAAAAGTTAAGAAGCAGTGACCTTAAAGGTTAAATTATACTTCAAAAGCAAATAACCTAACTATTTTTCAGGGGACTTCATCTTATTGTGTTTTTGTAACTAGTTTGACTGGACCGATGACCGCTGGTCAACACTGTATGTGTTTGTAGAATTAATTTACATATCTCGAATTCTGATGGCAAGAATTTCTGTTTAGAGTCGTGAGAAACTCGGGTTGTTCGACAGGTTAGTTTTGTTGAATTTAGTTTTTTTCTAAACTTGTTTAAAGGCAGCTTTAAGTAGTTTGTGTTATATATTCTTTATTATTTAATACGTTTAGTAAGTAAAGTAAATAATACGTGAACGTTATTCTGATGAGAATTCGTAATATACGCAACAAGGAAAACGTTAATATATAGAATGTTTTCTACTTGATGGCTAAAAATGAAGGACGTATTTTTTGCACTATTTTAGGACCAAAATTTCATATGAACATGTGTCCGCAAGGCTTTCGTATTTGAAATACAGGGTGTCATTTTTTTTTTAGTTTTCCTTCGTGGACCTGGTACATTTCTAGAGACAAGTCATTCAAATTTGCCACTTGCTATACTGTAATCAATATCTACGAAATGGCTATAATACATTTTACAAAAATATACTGTATGTTACTTTTTTCTAGGTCGGGATACGTTTTATACTCTGAAATTTTTACTGTGACGTTGAACATAGATTCTTCATTTTTTACTTTAATCTGCTATTTTAAACCGTTTAGACGTTAGTTAGCAAAATGCTAAGGTTCTACATACCCAGCAGATTTTTGTAAAATGTATTATAACAATTTGGTAGACAATTGTAATATATTTGAAGGATTTATCTCTAGAAATATATGAAAAAAAAAACTAAAAACAAATAAAAAGTTGAAAAATCATTAAATATATAGCTACAATTTATATTTTTCCATCTAGTGTCACCAACTTGGAAATGTTAAATATGATTTAATTACATTTTATAAATATGTATTACAACTTGAAAAACTAGTTTTTTTTAATAAGTTTTCTCAGTCGTTTTGTATTTTTGCATTCAGTATCAAGTTACGTAAATTAAAAAAAAACAAGTTATCTTAATAATATAATAATTAAGTTTGTTCTAAAATGTTCGTATTTAAATATATCGCGGGATATTTTCTATTTGCTGTATTTTATTTTTAAGTGCTGAAATGCTGAATTTGAGGCAAAATCTAATAGGCCACCAATCTCTTCTTTTTGAAAATATGAATGCCTAAATCCTAATTTACATAATTTCTTTAAACTGTCTTAAAATATTTTATATGTAGAAAATTTCTAAATATAAGTGAGTATAAGGTGTAACTCTCCATAACAGTGACAAAAATTATTTTATGAAACTGTTTGCATAACGATATATAAAAATATTATATTATATTAAATACAGTTATAAGTATCATTATTATTATTATTTCATTAATTTTTATTATATTCGTAACATATTACAATTTTTTTAGATTTATCATAAAACTAATATAGGTAGGTATCAGTAGATAGATCCTGATAAATTAAGATGGGAAAATACTGTTTGTTTTGTATTGTTCACAATTTTCTTAATAGTTTGAGGTAGGTGTAAAAGCATCTGAAATGTTTTTTATATAATTTACATTTAGGCAATAATATATTATAGGTGTTCTAATTATAATATAATATGTTTTCGCTCCAAAGTATATGTTACACCATGTATATATACTTCGTATTTAAATGGTTTTAATGTCAAAAGGTTTTTATATAGTTTAAAAGAGTCTATACAAAATAATATATACACGGGTATGTATACAATCAGAGCCATTCATAGTATAGCTAACAAAAAATTCCTTTAGTTAATAGCTTTATACTGAGCAAAATGTCTTTTTTTTATTTGTCTTTATCAAATGTCATAACATATTAAAATTTTATTAATAAAAAAATTAAATTAAATTAATTTATCGTAAAACTAATATAGGTAGGTATCACTAGATAGATCCTTTGTTTTGATTTGATTGTTTTGTAGGTAATTGTTGTTTTAATTAGTAATCGGGTTAACTTTTGCATTGTTCACAATTTTCTTAATAGTTTGAGGTAGGTGCAAAAGCATCTGAAAAGTTTTTTACATAATTTACATTTAGGCAATAATATATTATAGGTGTTCTAATTATAATATAATATGTTTTCGGTCCAAAGTATATGTTACACCATGTATATATTCTTCGTATTTAAAACGGTTTTAATGTCAAAAGATTTTTAGATAGTTTAAAAGAGTCTCTATAAAATAATATATACATGGGTATGTATACAATCAGAACCATTCATAGTAGAGCTAACAAAAAATTCCTTTGGTTAATAGCTTTGTATTGAGCAAAATGTTTTTTTTATTTGTTTTAACAAATGTCATAACATATTGAAATTTTATTAAAATCCTACCGTTTGTTTAAAAATTATATAAAATGACTACGAAACAATATTTTAAAAAAAAGTGTTTTATGGGTTGTTCAAAATTGTCGTAAAACCACTGTTTTTATGAACACTCTATAGAAAGGATTTCTGGTAGGTTTTAAAGGATGACTATAGGGCTTTTAAAACTGCTAAAACCTTTTATTACAAAAATCATAAAAGTAGAAAAAACGTAAGAACATTGAAAAGATGTAAAAATTAAAAGTTTAACACCCTGTATTTCCGAAACTATCCATGGGAATGCGGCTATGAAGACATTTGATCAGAACGTTGAGTACTCCAACATAACATTTTCAGAAATAAATAGCCGCAAGCCATAAGCGGTGTGAGAGGTCCTTTAAAATTTAGACCATTAAAACTACTTAAACAAGCCAAAAAAAAATAACGAATATAAAATAGCTTACTTAAGTTTTTACTTAAAATAATATAGTAACACGCATTAAGGAAATACAAAATTAAAAAAAGATTAATATGTTAATAAAATAGTTAATAAGTAGAGACTTTAAAAATTAAATTATACTTCAAAGGCAAATAACCTAAGTAATTTTCAGGGGACTTTATTTTGTTGTATTTTTGTAACTAGTTTGACTAGAACGATGACCGCTGGACAACACTGTATGTGTTTGAAGAATTTACATAACTCGAATTCTGATAGAAAGTATTTCTATTTAGAGTCGTGAGAAACTGGACACGTTAGTTTTGTTGAATTCAGTTTCTTTCTAAACTTGTTTCATAGCTTTAAGTAGTTTGTGTTATATATATTTATTATTAATATGTTTAGTAAGTGTAAAAAAGAAGTGCATGATTTTTAAGTAAAAATAATACGTGAACGTGATTCTGATGAGAATTCGTAAAATAGAAGTAAGTAAGAAAAACGTTAATATACAGGAGCTTTAGGGCAAAATTGCACAATTTATTGTCGAATATGTCATTGGCAAACTTGGAAAATTCCGGCTACTTCCGAAGATATCTGTAAAAAACCGAAAATCGTTATTTTCCTTTTTTTTCAGGCTGCATTTGAAGAGATATTACAAAATAGCTTTTACATCTTTGTGCCAGTTTTTCCTCTACAAAATGATGCACTCAGATTTAAAATGCGACGTTTTGTTTTCGTGGTCTCATCACCACTTTTCTTTTAATATGGACCTCGATTTTTTATTTCTTTTTTAACAAGCAGTCGACCTCCCAAAACAAACGTGGTATCACACTTAATGTTTCAACAGGAGATTTAAGATTTTTTCATAAGATACAATATGTTAGAGAGAGACGGAATACAAGAATCTTGCCAAATTCACGAACGATAATTTTAAAGACTCTGAATTTATAAATGAATTACATCATTAGTTTTGAGACGACAAGAGCTTTATAAAAATGAAGTAAAAAACTCAAGTCATATTTCAAAAAATTAAATTGATGATGAAATCTAGAAGACGAAATGTCGAATTCTAAAACTCTATCTAAGGAAAAGTGGATATAAAGGTGTAAAATTTATTTTGTAATATCTCTTCAAATGTGGCCTGAAAAGAATAAAAAAGGCAAATGACGAATTTTCGGTTTTTTACAGATATCTTCACAAGTAGTTGGAATTTTCCAAGTTTGTCAAAGGCGTATTATTCAACATTAAATTGTGTAACTTTGCCTAATTTATCCAACTTCGTATCCCTTTCGGTTTTTTATACGCTACTCGTTACCATTTGTGTCAGGAATCAACTAATAAAAACTAAACGGTACACCCTGTATATTATTTTTGATATGGATTCCGAATAAAAAATAAGAGCGACTTTGTGTAAGATATCCTATAGTTATATTTCGTGGTTTAGGATAAAATAGTTGTTAAACGTGTTTATTAAAGGTAGTGGGAAAAATATAAGCATGTATTATTTTGAACAACGACTATTCTTTTAGAGATAATACCATAATATATAATTTTATTTGTTTAGTTTGGCAATAAATTATACAGGGCGAGGTCAGAAATTAATCCGATCGGGATATAAAAATTATTTAAAAGTAGAAAATTTTGAACAACAACCAGAATTATTATTTGACACTTGTTTATGTTGGTTTGCAAAGCACTTTATTTGTTTTCCATGTCAGTTTTGATTTTGAGGCATTGGTTGATTTTGATTACATGCAGGGTTTGGTTAAATTTTCCGATTTGTAGTATAGATTACTGATTATTTTTTATTTATTATTATATTTGTACAAGTGTTTTATTGTTTAAGCAACGATAATATCAATTAATCACGTTTAAAATAAAAACAAATTATTTTAATTCACACGAAAAAAATTTGCGTGAGGTTTTGTATCAAAACTTTTAGCTTTCATGGTCAGATTGGATTATATTTTTATAATAATATTTATATTTTTATTATTCAGAACGTTTTTCCTCATGAAATTTACTCGGTAATTAGTTGCAAAAACCTTCATCTTTAAATATCCCCACAGAAAAAAGTCTGGTGCAGTTAAATACGGAGACGTATTGTGGATGTCTCCTCGATGTAAATTTAAAAATTCTTGGCAAAAAGCTAATCTGGCTGGGTTTATCTTGATAACTAAGATGTTGCGCAATTTGGTATTTGTACGGATAAAATTTGTGTCCTTGTGAAGAATTCGATGTAGGCTCCCTTTTGATATTCCCAAAATAAACTATTGGCTATTAGCAGATCTTGTGGGACTTCTAGTAAACGCAGTTCTGACTCGTTCAAAAAGTTTAGAAGCATGAATTGTTCTTGAACGTCCAGGATCAAATTGTTCATAGAACCATTTTCACGCCAGTCGTGAATCCACGACATAAGAGTCTTACGGTTTTGGAACATGACCTCTATTGTTGCTGTTAAATTGACTACGGAAGGTACGCCTCACTTTTTCCATTGAGTTACTTCTTATGTAAGTTTCTACGCAAAAAACTCGTTGTTGAACTAAATAACCCATGGGAATTAAAACTAAATGTTACATTATGTATGAAAACCTAATGACAATTATTAACTAATTTATTAGAAAAATGACGTTTTACGAAAACTAGTGTTTCCTAGTTTTGTGACAAGCTCCTAGTCGATCAATAACATGTTGATGAAAATCGCAAAGGCCATTGAAGATAATGATAAAAACAAAAACGTACTGACTTAACTCATATAGAATTTATTTCAATATCAAAAGAGGAGTATATTATGGGGAACCCTGTATTTTGTGAGGAATCAAAATCGGTAATAATAAATAAAATTTTCGAGTTTTAGGTGATTTTATATATCCCGATCGGGTAAATTTCTGACGTCGCCTTGTATAATTTGTACCAAACTAAAGAACTAAAATTACATATTTCTCAAGATATGACTAAATTTTCACAATAAATACAAACAATTTGAAAACTCGCGAATGTTCAGAGAGCCATAAAAGTTCAACCATAGATCCTAGAACAAAATAAATGTTTTTTTCGTTTTTTATAGCATCAAATTAGTACATAAACAAAGTTTTAGCAAAATCAGATTCCCAAAAAAAGTTCGAAAATTTTGCATGTAAATGTATGGATTTTTTTAGGTAAAATTTCGACGGACAAATTTCTTCTGGAACATGCTATGATAATATGTGGTTATATAGATATTTTAAGCTAAAAAATTCATTAAATACATTAATATTGACGAGGGATTAATATTTCTCAAGTAATGACTAATTTTTCACAATAAATACATACAAATTTGAAAATTCGCGAATTTTCAGAGAGCTATAAAAGTTCAACCATACACCCTAGCTACGTTCTGGACACGCGTTTCGCTAATCAAGTTAGCATCACCAGCAGATGATATAAACTAAAGTAACTTTCGCGCGAAGGGCCCAGTGGCCCAGAGGACCCACCATCCACCCGACTTCCCTCCTGGGAAGCCGCCTCTCGATGATAGGTACTACTGGTTTAACGGGCCTAGGGCCTAAATAAACCATAAGTCATCGCTATCTTAGGTGTGTCAGCTCGTACACATCCGGATGTGTGTACTCACATCGCACCTCTTCTATACTGTCGCGTCAATATAGGAGAGTGTCTGAAAAACGAAGAGAGAGTGTGTGTGTTATCAGTGTAACGGTGTGTGATCGCTGGGCCTACGGTGGTAGACCCGGTGTACCCGCCGCTACTCCTGCGGGTCGTAGTCCACTAGTATTTTGAGTTCTTCGACTAGGTGTGCTGCTGCCCGCTCTATGCCTTTCGTGGCCCAGTCCAGGTGCCTCTGGATCTGGGCATTTCTTATGTACCAAGGTGCGTCTACCGCAGTCCTTATGTACTTATTTTCTGTAGCTGCCAGTTGGTTTATGTAGGTGGACGCTGCATACGCCCACGCTACTGCACCATATGTCAACTGTGATCTTGCAATCATTTTTATCATGGTCAGCTTTGTACGAAGAGCCATGGGGCTTCTTTGGTTCAAGAGAGGGTATAGCCCGGCCATAGCCCTGTTTGTCTTTGCTCTTGTTGCCTCTATATGGGGTTTCCATGTTAACCCCTTATCCATAATCAGCCCTAGATATTTAATCGTGTTAGTCCATGGGATGTCATCTCCGTCAATGCTTATAGCCTTTGGGGGTATCATCCTCCTCTTTTGGAAGAGGATGGCCTGGCTTTTTTGTGCATTTATTTTCTTCCAAGTGATACGCCAGTCACTTATCAGATCCATTTCTTCCTGTAGTCTCCTACAAATGATACCTGCATTTCTATGCTTTGCCGCTATAGCACAGTCGTCGGCGTATAGGGCTATAGAAGTGTTGTGTGTCTTGGGGATGTCATGTGTATACACGTTATATAAGTGCGGTCCTAACACAGATCCCTGAGGCACTCCTGCTTCTAGTCTTCTTGGTATCGATTTGGAGAGTTTGACTCTGACGCTTGCCAATCTATCATCCAGATAGTGGGCAATCAGTTTGCATGTCTTTGTTGCAAATCCTGCATTTTGCATTTTGTACACAAGTCCTTTGTGCCATACTCTGTCAAAAGCTCTGGCTACGTCTAGGAAGATCGTGCCAGTAGCTTCTTTCAAGTTGAAACCGCTGGTGACAGTTTCAACTATTCTCAGAGCCTGCAATTCTGTTGGGTGGCCGCTTCAGAAGCCGAATTGCTCCTTAGGGATTATATCTAGGGCGTCTGTTTCGAAAGTAACTTATCCTAACCGAGACTATTTATAGGTAAATGTGATCACACTTGGTTGCACCCGACTGCACTGTTGTCAAGTAAGCAATAGAGGGGACTATAGGGAATAGGCCCTCTGTCTTTATTTAGTGATTTCTATACTCTTAAATGCATCCAATAATCTATTATTAAATACATTTTTAATTAACTTAAGATTGTTTATTCCTATTTGGTGATTGTTTTCCAAAGCATGTTGGGTAACGCTTGACTTTTCTGTTCTTCCGTATCTTAAATGTTCCATGTGTTCTTTAAAACAAATTTCTATGGAGCGTTTAGTTTGCCCAACATATTTTAGATCGCAGTCATTACAGCTAATTTCATAGATGCCATTCCTCTCCTTCAAGTCGACTTTGTCTTTAGAGTTTCCAAGGAGATTTTTCAAGCTGTCCTCCGTTGTGTAGGCTACTCTAAAACCTACGTTTTTAAATACTTTTTCTAGACCTCTCGTATATCTGGGATCATATGGAATTACTATGAACTTATTGGCAGCCTCAGGTGTTTGAAGAGTAGTGACATCTTTTAACATTTTCTTATGCTTATGTCTATTTACTAATTTATGTACAAAATTATCATTACATCCATTACTTTTAGCTATATTTTTAATCCGATTAATTTCATTGTTAAAGCGTTTTTTACTAAATGGAAAAGTGACTAACCTGTGAGTTAAGAAATGCTGCCATTGTTTGTTGACGGCAATGAAATGAGTCGGATGTTATATACCTATCAGTATTAGTAAATTTCCTATAAATATCAAATTCTAATGTATCGTTATTTCTAATAACTAACGTGTCGAGAAAAGGCAGTAAAAAATTATTGATGAATATTTGCGTCTCACAAAATTATGTATGAATCAAAATTTTTTGAGTTCAACAATAAATATTATAAACAACTTGTGGGAACTGCGCTGGGCAATTGCTTATTTCTGTTCCTTGCTAATTTTTTTGTGCGTAGATTAGAAATTTAATTCAAAAAACAACTCAAGTATTTCCCAAGGGTGTGGTATAGATACGTAGACGATATATTTGCTATTTTTGATACTAAAACAGAAAATTTGGACACTTTCTTGGAAACATTAAACAATAAATATCCTTCCATTAATTTTACGTACAAAAAGGAGAACAATGGGCAATTACCTTTTCTCGACACGTTAGTTATTACAAATAGCGATAAATTAGAATTTGATATTTTTAGGAAATTTACTAATACTGATAGATATATAACATCCGACTCATTTCATTACCGTCAACACAAAATGGCAGCATTTCATTTCTAAACTCACAGGTTAGTCAATTTTCCGTCAAGTAAAGAACGTTTTAACAGTGGAATCGGATTAAAAATATAGCTAAAAGTAGTGGATATAATGATAATTTTGTATATAAATTAGTAAATAGACATAAACATAAGAAAATGTTAAAAGGTGCCACTACTTTTCAAGCACCTGAGGCTCCCAATAAGTTCATAGTGATCCCATATGATCCCAGATATTGGAGAGATCTAGAAAAAGTATTTAAAAATGTAGGTTTTTAGAGTAGCCTACAAAACGGAGAGCAGTTTAAAAAATCTCCCTGGAACCCTAAAGACAAAGTCGACTTGAAGGAGAGGAGTGGTATCTATGAAATTAGCTGAAATGACTGCGATCTAAAATGTGTTGGGCAAACTAAACGCTCCATAAACATTGGTTTTAAAGAACACATGGCACATTTAAGATACAGAAGAATAGAAAAGTCAAGCGTTGCCCAACATGCTTTGGAAAACAATTACCAAATAGGAATAAACAATCTTAAGTTAATTAAAAATGTATCTAAAAATAGATTAATGGAGGCATTAGATAGTATAGAAATAGTTAAATGTGGTAATAAATCACTTAATAAAGACAGAAGGCCTATTCCCTATAGTCCCCTCTATTGCTTACTTGACAACGGTGCAGTCGGGTGCAACCAAGTGTGACCACATTTACCTATAAATAGTCTCGGTTAGGATAAGTTACTTTAGTTTATATCATCTGCTGATGATGCTAACTTGGTTAGCGAAACGCGCGTCCAGAACGTAACAAGTTGTGGTGTAGTGTGGTTAGAACTCTTGTATTTTGATCTATCTTCCACCACAGGTTACAGGGTTAGGACCATACATCCTAGGACAAAACAAATGTTTTTTTTTGTTTTTTATGGCATCAAATTACTACATAAACGAAGGTTTAGCAAAATCGATTTCCCACAAAAAGTTCGAGAATTTTGGATTTTTTTAGGTAAAATTTTGGGGGAGAAATTTTTTTTGGAACATGCTATGATAATATTTAGGTTATATAGGTATTTTCAGCTAAGACATTTTTTAAACACATTAATATTAACGAGGCATTAATATTTTTCAAGATATGACTAAATTTTCACATTAAATATACAAATATTTGAAAATTCGCAAATTTTCAGAGAGTCATAAAAGTTCAACCATACGTCCTAGGACAAAAAAAGTAGAGGTTTTCGAAAATATACAGAGTTCAAGTAATATAATATAAAAGTTTCCATAAAACAGTAAGACTTTGTATTAAAAAATCGATTGTCTTTTGAGATAAGGGGATAGAGGATCTTATGTGGGACACCCTGTACTGACTGTATTATAATCACCAAACTTAAAAAAAAATATCAGTCAAGAAGATTACTATATTAAAAATTAAAACATAAAAGGTGCCACGTGTTGAAAAACCCTTTACAAACAATATCCACCAGGCCAACAGTCGAAGTAAATAAACTACAATGAACTGACATCGTAATCACATCTAGAACTCCACGTTTCAATTATCCTCGCAGAATTATACTCTAGATACCATTCTCTTACTGAATTAAGCATAGAAAAGCATGGACCCATCAAATACAAAACTAACCAAAACTGTCCGAAAAGTTACTAAAACTGAGCAAAACTTTTCCAAAAATATCCGAAGTAATAATTCATGGAGCCGTAATTTAAAACAAACTTTGGTAATTTCCCAGCTAGAACTAAAATTCCTAACAGGGCCCCAAAACTAAAACTACGAGCATAAATTTAATCAAAAACAGAACATATTAGAAATTCAATCTCAGAGAAATAACCCTAAAGGATAACGGAGGTTACTGGTAAAGGCCTGTTATGTCGCAGGCTTCTACCTGAAGTCTAAAAGAAATTCCTGAAAGAACAATTAAAATATTAAAATAATTAAGAAATTTTAGTTTTATCTAGTTATACATGGTGTTTAACTTGTAAAAATTTGATAAAAAGTATTTATTGGATAGAGTAAAAAGTAATTATATAAGGCAAAACAGAAATAATATAATTATAAGTACTTTAAAAGAATCAAATTTCAAAAATATCTATTTCTAAGACTTTGTTGTAAATTGCAACCATGTTTAAAATTTCGTACCCCTTTTTATATTATTTATAATCTTTTTTAGATTGAAGATTTTTAAAATGAGCACTTTAATATATTAGTCGAAAAATCTAAATCAAAAAATCGAAATTCGTATTTAAAATTACAAGCACATGATATATATTTATAATATAAATAAAAGCAATATAGAAAAATTTCCTATAAGTTTAAAAAAACTTACACACTGCACCTTTAACCCGAAAAAACAATACAGAACACACAACTTTTAAAAATTTATACAGACAACACATTTAACAGAATAGAAAAGAAAAGGGGAAAAAATAACTACAGAAAGTTGATACAATTTCATTTAATACTACCCCCTTTACTTTAAATTGGTATTGAGAATATGAAAAGAACTATTATTATTTTTATAAGCAGCAAACTTAAAACAAATAGCAATATTTAACAAAAACTAAAGACATTAAAGATATTATTGACTGTTTATTGACTATTGCAGGTGCCCATTTATTAGTTAAGACAAACTTGATTGGTAGAGTTGATAACGATAACTGCATTCTGGATGAGAGTTTTGTTCTGATGTATTTGATGTCAAGTTCTTGTAACAAGAATGTTTTCAAAAATTCCCGAAATATTTTTTTTTTGCAAAAAAAAAATATAATAATAAATCTTAAAAATATAACCTCGTAGTCCTAACTTCAAGAAGCAGTCGACTACTTCGACGCAGAATCTGCAGTATGGAGCAATGCAGACCCAATTTTATGAATGTGATATTTCCCAAGCCAATGGCGAGTTAGGACGGCTGAGAAGCCTGTCTCTGGTACGTTGAAAGAGCATGAAGACCCTGCTGTAGACTGTCTAAGTAATCTGAGTGAGCGCGTCACTTAGATTTCTCAAAAATGGTCTCAGTTACAATTATGTATTTCTTTATATTTTTAAGACACAAGGCGATTTTTACGTATAAAAAATACATTAACATTATTTCTCCCAACGAGAGTCTGGAGTCAACAGTGTAATTCAATGACGGTCGTGGTCTTAGCCAGCGGCGTAGTTGTCTCTGTGATTCCATTTTGTATCTTTGCCCTACATGGGGCTCTAGCGGCCTGATGAGCTCTAAAAAGAGCGAAATCACGATCGTTGTTTGATTGGAGTGGATCATTGCGCCTGCGGCAATGCAGGACGTGTCAGATAGGGATCAATGTATCCTTGTTAAAACGTTGGTGTCCCAAGTAGCACCTTTAGTCATTACCAAAATGGATGGAATACGTTATTGGTATTTGAGGTAGGATACATGATTTCTTAGTTTTCTGGCTATGCTAACGACCTAAAATTAAAACGCAGGCAATTTTCCTGGTGAATATCCTGATGATAGTGGTAAAAAAATTTCGTTATTGACCAATTCGAATCTCAAAAAAGTAATTTTGGACTTTGGTTTAAATAGTAATTATCATTAAATATTTTATTATAAAAAGTGATTCTTTTTTAACGTAATGTTTAATTTGTATGCATTTTTAAGCTTTATATTCACGAAAACAAACCTCATAGGTAAATATTTATAGGGGAGATGAAATAAACAATACGCTTTTATAGTTTTGAATTCTTTAAATACGGAACTGTCACTTACACCCAATTACACTGAAGTCTTGAACACTAAGGTGGTACGAATGACGTTATCTACAAAGTTCCCATTAAAACTACTGTATATTATTACCAAGCGGTTACGATTTGCATTCTGTCTTTAAAATTGAATGCGTTGTGTCGTAGCATGCGGAGAGCTGCCATAACTTTAGGTTGATTTGTTCAGGTATCATATAACCAAGTTGTGATATTTCTAGTTTTCTATAAAATATTGTAAACCATTTTAACTTGTTAGTCGTAGACGATAACACACACATACACAACTAATTAATAGCTATAGACCTAATCACAATGATTTAATAAGGACAGTGGCGACAATAGAAGCCCACCCGCCAAATTGATGGAAAATTTCAAAAGGTTTAAATGGGGGCACCCATATTATTGTTAGTTTTTCGCAAAATATGACTCAATTAATCTACTTTTATATTGACTTCTGTCAACATCAGTTGTAAATGTAGGATTATGTTAATGTTTTACTTTGATAATCTATTCGAACTATCTAGTACAAACTTACTTTTTCATTTAGATTTTTAACAAATAACAATGTTTCTGCAAGCGATTAATGAGAGTGGTCTGCCAAGTGAATTTAGTAATGTAATATGTACTTGAAAATAAATTTTTTTTATGCTAATCTTTCTAAAGTTTCTACCTCAAATTACGGTGCTGAATGAAGTAAAACATACACTAAGACATAAACAATATTTTCTTTCACAGCAAAATAAAACCAAAATATAATGATGTGCAATATTTAATAACTTTTCTTGGAGTAAACTTAAGACATTTACGGTCATAGTCATTTACACATTTATCACAAACACTTTTTTATTACAAGCAAAAAACAGGTGAACCAGGCTTAAATGCATTTCTCTATATGGCCAATGGCTGAGAACTCCTTGTTTGAATCAATATCCATTTTGATAATTACAAAAACTAATAAAGTACGACACTAAAACAACAAACCTTATTTCTACGCCTACCCACGTAGGCGGAAAGTAAACAAAGCGATTTTAGCAGCAATATGGCCGAACCAATCAAAAATTGGTTACTCTAATGTTGCCACTGTCCTTATAAAGTTACCGACCAAATCTCGTACCAGAGCCCCCTATCTCCGGAACCTTAAGTACAAGAGGTAATAGTTTACTTGTAGTAAATAATTTCTGTGATTCTTACTTCTAAGTTGCAACAGAAGAATAACGACTGGTAATAGCCAGTTTAAAGTAGCAGTAGACGATACTTTTTTACATTACAGTACATTTGAACGTAATAGAGTAGTCTCTGCAAAGTTCAAAAAGGTACTGATACTTAAAAGTTGTAATTTAGTAAATAGATTAGAAACAGTAACTTTGAATAATTACTATTATGTCACGTAAAAGAAATGACGACCTTGGAGTCAATTCCCTAAGTAGCTGCTTGGCAGTAGTTATTATCTAATTACTTTACATACAAAATTACTATAAAGTATTATTCGCAGTAACAAATACAGTAGTAGTAGTAGTTGTAGCTGTTTTAGTGCTAGCTGGGGTAACTTGTATCAAAAATACATTAACATTATTTCTTCCAACGAAAGTCAGAAATCAATAGTGTAATTCAATGCCGATCGTGGTCTTAGCCAGCGAAGTAGTTATTTTTGTGATCCAGTTTTGTGTCTTTGCCCTACATAGGGCTCACTAGTCTACTAGTACTACACCAGCCAGGTCATTTAATACATAATATGACAATTAATGTATAATCTCTTCCATTAACTAAAGCAGAGGAACCGGTTCTCTCTAAAGGAAAACACTTTACTATTGATTGTAGAAGACGGCATTCGAAATCTACCCCAAAGACAGGCGGATTTAGTTCGGAATGAAACCAAATTGTCAGACGAAGAAAGAACAGCCATAAAGATCATTAATAACCCGGATATTATAATTCAACTAGCAGAATTTCAACGGTAATCATGAACAGAACAAGTATGTAGAGGAAATAGACTCGTTACTTCGGGATGACAGCTATAGGATAATACTAACAGATCCAACTAAGAAAACTGCGAACTAATCAATGTCTTGGATTTGCCGGATCTAAAGAAGAAGAAGTTGACTCCAAGCGGTTAGAAGATTCCCCAATTATACGGACTTCCAACAGTACACAATTCCAATATATCGTTACACTCCAACAGCATAGGTAAATATTTAGCCAATATTTCAAACCCTTTTACAGGTAGATTGAATTCTTATTTCAAACATTACGTAGATAAGCTTAATGATATTAAATTAGATCCTGGTAATATTCAGTTTTCATAAGACAATGCCACATATTTCATTTTTCAAGGTACTCTATATGAACAAATATCGCGCCTAGCCATGGGATCTTCGCTATCTACTACTGTGCTAGCGAATATGTTTACGGAGGATTTTGAGGAAACTTCCCAAAACAATGTTATTTGTTTGTATGTCAATGATATTTTTGTAATAGGGCCACATAGATAGGAAAATTTAAGTAAGATTCTAGATAATCTAAACTAACAACATTCTAATGTAAAATTTCACTACGAAAATTGAGCCAGATGATGTGATTTCCTTTCTTGATGTGTTAGTACAGAAGAACGGTTCCGAGTTCACTTTTTTTAACATCGCCATCAACAACCTCAGAAGCAATCGGTTATCAGCTTATTATTCTTTAGAAACTTTTCGATATATGAAGCTAATTTAATCCCAAATGAAACAGAGAAACTGACTGAAGCTTTAAAATCAACCGGATATTGCACTGAAGATATTAGACGTTCGAATAGATAATACGATAATCTCAAATCTCAACTAATATTGGATAGCCAACCATCAAGTAACGGAACTTTATCTTTTATACAAGGTAACACATATGAAAGTGCAATCGCTAAAAAGTAATTCCAATTTTACGTGGTCTAAACCCAGGAACTATTATTCCTTAATTTTCCATATTTGTTTAAATAAACTGCTGGATAGAGCAAACGAGACAAGTGATTTTTTAGGTAAAATATATTTTTAAAACTAGACGAAATACTGGGACGCAGTTCCCAGCTAGATCTTGTAAATTACCGATTCCAAGCGTAAAACTTACCTAAGCTAAAAAGTTTTTTTTATAGGGTATTGAGGAAAACTCAGCCAATTTACCAATTCTTATTTTGTTTTATAATCTGAACGGTCTGAGGTAGGAAGAAAATATACCGTGTGTGCGAAAATTATGTTAAATTTAGTTAAAATCCTAGTAACCCCATAAATCTTGTACGTATATTTCATCGCACTGGACGAAAACGAATTTAAATTAAACTATTTTTATTTAGTTTTAAGGAGTACTGAATTTTTTTTTCAAACCATTTTTTCCAACTTTACTTTTTTCAAAAATACAGGTGTTGCTTGCAGAGATAGTACCGGGTAACCCAGGAGACACGTAATAGACTGCCACTTTTTTGGTTTTAAAAATATTACTTTGAAATTTGTGATATTTCTAAAAATCTATAAGAAGAAAAATGCGTATGAAAAAACAATTAAAAGTTACTTTCGGTGGCTGGACAGACATATTTTGAAAATTCAACATTGCCACTTTATGAAAAAAATACAGTCACTTGTTAGAAAATATTTTTTAAACAGTCCAAAATAAGCTTATTTTCTATTTTTCTAGAACACTTCGATTTAAAAATCATTTTAGGTAATAATATTTTTTTTCTTTTTTACATTTCTTGTTTTATCGAAAGAGCCATTTGGTCTAACATTTGAAATTGCACGTTATATAAAATTATTTATTTTAAATTAAACTATCGCGATTTGTCAAAAATAGCTTAAATATCGCCATTTTTAAAATGAAGGTTAGCATGCGACACATCTTTAAAAAGCTCTTTCAGTTAAAGCAAATGTGAAAAAAATTGAAAAACTCTCTTTGTACCCAAATAGTTAATTTGCCTAACAAGTGCGAAAAGTGGTACTTTTCCGCACGCGACGGCAGTTCAAGCCGTCAAGTGCGGAAAAGACACTTTGCGCATGTGTTAGGTACAAAATTTTTCCTACGATCGATATAGTCCTCAAATAAACGTCAATTAGGTTTGAGTTCAATAATAATATACTGTAATTACAAAAATTATTGAGCTTCTTACAACAATAAAACTTACTTTGCAAGTATTTCAGCTTATATTGCGTGTTTTAGATAAGATATTCTTTAATTTAACAAATCGCGTGGAAAAGTTACTTTTCAGTGCTAGTAGTCTTGAAAAGTTACTTTTTTCGCTAGGTTCAGCAGTCCAAAAAAATTCCTTATTTAAATAAATAAGGAATTGTTTGGTATTAAATAAAATACAAATGTTACAGCTGCTACATCCAAAAAGACCTGAATATGAATATCAATTTGTCCTTACCATACTTTAAAAAGTGAGTCGAGAGATAACTATGACAATGTTGTAGCACATTCTCGGTTACAACCTCTGTCTGTTGTCTGTGCACTGATCTCCCTCTCCCATATTTCAGAATAACTTTGTTAATAATGCTAATAAAAATATTTGCAAAGACAATTATTTCAATACCGGCATAGAAGTGACTTGAGTCCGGCACATAGCCAGTGGTGTCCAGGGTGTCCAAAACTCTAAAAATATTTTGGTATAAGTAAGGTTCATCCTAATTTTCTTAAGGTTTGACCCCCCCCCCCCGTCCCCCGAACTGAATTTTTGATTTGGAAAAAAATGTTCTGCTAGACTTTTTGTGATATAATATATGCTCTATCTATGTACACCTGAATTTGTATTTCCCTTGTAAAAGAGAAGTATTGTAATAGTGCAAAAATCGATATGGGAGAACAAAATGGCAGATGGTGAATAATTAGTAAAAAACTAATTATCCGATTTATCTGAAATCCTGCACAAAAATCCATTTATACAAAAGAATGAACTGGTAACATTTTGCTACGAATCTAAGATGGCCACACAAAATATCGACGTAATAAATTATTTTAAATGGAGGTTTAATGAAATTTTTAAAAATTCATAGAACGGAAGCTTTCACGGCTTTGGTCAATTAAGAAATCATGGTTCTTGGGATTAGATCGTGTCAAATTGGAATTACTATCCGCCGTTTCGCCTTCGATTGCACGAGGCATTTTCAGGGTTCTTTAGTCCACGAGATCTGAACACTGAATGAGCTCGAAGAGATTTGAAATTGCACGTTATATAATATCATTTATTTTAAATTAAACTATCGCGATTTGTCAAAAATAGCTTAAATATCGCCATTTTTAAAATGAAGGTTAGCATGCGACACATCTTTAAAAAGCTCTTTCAGTTAAAGCAAAAGTGAAAAAAATTGAAAAACTCTCTTTGTACCCAAATAGTTAATTTTCCTAACAAGTGCGAAAAATGGTACTTTTTCGCACGCGACGGCAGTTCAAGCCGTTAAGTGCGGAAAAGACACTTTGCGCATGTGTGAAGTACAACATTTTTCCTACGATTGATATAGTCCTTAGATAAACATCAATTAGGTTTGAGTTCAATAATAATATACTGTAATTACAATAATTATTGAGCTTGTTACAACAAAAATACTTACTTTGCAAGTATTTCACCTTATATTGAGTATTTTAGATAAGATATTCATTAATTTAACAAATCGCGTGGAAAAGTTACTTTTCAGTGCTAGTAGTCCTAAAAAGTTACTTTTTTCGCTAGGTTCAGCAGTCTAAAAAAATTCCTTTTTCAAATAAATGAGGAATTGTTTGGTATTTAATAAAATACAAATGTTACAGCTGATACATCCAAAAAGACCTGAATATGAATATCAATTTGTCCTTACCATACTTTAAAAAAAGAGTCGAGAGATAACTATGACAATGTTGTAACACATTCTCGGTTACAACCTCTGTCTGTTGTCTGTGCACTGATCTCCTCGCCCATATTTCAGAATAACTTTGTTAATAATGCTAATAAAAAATTTACAAAGACAATTATTTCAATTAAGGCATAGAAGCGACTTGTGAGTCAGGCACGTAGCCAGGGTGGTCCAGGGTGTCCAGAACTCTAAAAATATTTTGGTATAAGTAAGGTTCATCCTAATTTTTTTGAAGTTTGACCCCTCCCCCGAACTGAATTTTTGGTATGGAAAAAAAATGTTTTGTTAGATTTTTTTTCTGAGAATATATACTCTATCTATATGCACCTGAATATGTATTTCCCTTGTAAAAGAGAAGTATTGTAATAGTGCAAAAATCGATATGGGAGAACAAAATGGCAGATGGTGAATAATTAGTAAAAAACTAATTATCCGATTTATCTGAAATCCTGCACAAAAATCCATTTATACAAAAGAATGAACTGGTAACATTTTGCTACGAATCAAAGATTGCAACACAAAATATCGACGTAATAAATTATTTTAAATGGAGGTTTAATGAAATTTTTAAAAATTCATAGAACGGAAGCTTTCACGGCTTTGGCCAATTAAGAAATCATGGTTCTTGGGATTAGACCGTGTCAAATTGGAATAACTATCCGACGTTTCGCCTTCGATTGCACGAGGCATTTTCAGGGCTCTTTACTCCACGAGATCTGAACACTGAATGAGCTCGAAGAGATTCAGGCGGGCTTTTATACCCGACTTGTGCTCGTCGAACCGTGACCCTGTGTTAAGATCGATTTCCACGTGTGATGTAGACCCTAACCCGTATCTCTATTGAACTTTTTTGTATGTTTAAATATTTTAATAGATTCTCTAACTTTTCGTTTATAAAAACCTGGAACCGATGATAGAACCTTGGTTTCCTTTACATTTATGAAATGGCCAGTGTTATGATGGCGTTCAGCTATAGCAGATTGAACACTGATTTTTTGAACAAACATTTTTGACATTCTGGTATAAAAAATCCCAGCAGTACAGACGTGAAATAAAAAAATAACCATTTTAAGAAACAGCTTAAAAATGCAGTTTTTGAAAACTTCTCGAAAAAAAAATACTTTGCAATGAAATTACATTAAATGCGGAAACACCTCTAGAAGGTATTTAAGCTAAGCTTTGAAATGAGTAAAAGTTTATAGGGATATCTTAGAAAATAACGGATATAATAGGGAAGAACTTCTATGTAGGAAACCTTGTATGTCTTGATATGAATTATTTTTTGGTGCAGAATCTTTTCCAAAAGGAACAGCTGCAAACCTGTAACACCCCGTATACTCTACTTATTTATTCGACATTTACATGCCCAGAAATCAATACACCACCATCTCTTCGCTCCGCTTTCCATTTTTTCCGCCATCTGCTCGCAACCCTTAAATCTACATCATTATTCATCACCTATGCCACCCCGCCCGCCTCCCCTTCACGCCACCCACAACCAACTAGACATTTTCTTAAGAGTATTGACGTGCCGCCGGTTGCCTGCTCTAAGGCGCCGCCTATAGTCGTCGCCTAGGCAACCGCATCTAGCCAATGAGATATAAGTATGCAGCGCGTCTTAACTTTTTGAATTTAGACCTAAGAATGCGGGAATAAGGGCGAGTTTCGCGTGAGATAGGACCGCATTTTAAAAACGGAAGGTGGGGTTAGCATAAGACGGGATCTAGGGGAAGCGCCAGGTAAAGGGGCGAGGGGGGCGGTTTGTTTTAAGGGTTGGAAGTATAGAGGGTTTAGTGAACTGAAATATAAGTTTTGTAGGCTAGAGCTTCGCGTTCAGAAGCTATGATAGCAATGTTAAGCGAAATAACTAAATTATGTTTGTTTAGTCCTGTGTACAGAGTGTCTGGTTATATTATAAACGGAGTCTACAATTTTAAATTTTAGAGATATCAAAAAATATTATACACGAAAGTTTTATGGTCTTCTCTGAACCGCCAGTATTTGCAAAGTAAAAAATTGACCATCGACTTCGTTATTTTAAACGGAACACACTGTATAATAATATTTCAATAAGTAGGTCTAGTATTACTGATTATAAATATACTAGATTCGATATCCTTATTTTTAAAGACAGTTGAGAAAATTGACAAAAACTTTGCTGTAACAGGCGAGGCGATGTATTAGAAAGGAAGAAAACTTAAATTGAGTCAACAGAAATACTTTGCAGAGTTTTTGAATATAATCGACAAGAGGATACCTATTTTAGGAAATAATAATATACAGGGTGTTTCATGTAAAATAACAAAGTCGATGCTAATTTTTTTCCAAATGTCATTTATTTGTTTTCTAGCAAATTCTGGTGGTTCGAATAAAACAATGAAACTGTCGAGACACCCTGTACTGGGAAGAAATAATTAATAAGGCTCTAATACAAAATTAGCTATAGTCTGTTTCAGAAATGTATAGAGTAAATAGAATGAGGAATTCCGTCCAGTTTGGCTGAATTTCGGGGTCATCCATAGGCGTAGGGAAACTTTGTTTATAGAAATAGTAATAACGGTTCTTTTAAATTCCTGTCCTTTTGCGTACCTAATGAAGTTTTATTACTTTATAGATTACATACATAACTCACTGGATACATCAAAGGCTAGTACTTAATGAGGGCAGGTAATAAAACACAGATATAAATACTTCTTAATGCTTGTGTTTTAAACATGTTAGTATATGCTGTTACACCATACTGTTAACAGTATTATAAGAATATTATTAAAATTCACTCCAATGGAAAGATGTTCTAATAATTCTTCACTTTCAGCGAGTGAAAAAGGTATTATTTTAAATGTACGCGATTACCCTAGTTTTACTGTACAATAAATTGTTGACCGATGTTCCCGAATGACTAGAATTGGAAAGTCCACCGTTTTCAAATTATTGCGGGAGAGAAAGGTAGCAGGTCAAGTGGAACCTACCAAGAAAATTTCAGGAAGACCAGCAAAAGTTCTTGATGAAGACATCAAATGTGCAACTTGAATTAAAGCTCACTCTTTTTATAAAAAAAATACCCACTTTAAATGAAATTTTTATTTGTGTAACAAATTGGAGTAGAATTTTTCCACCCGTCATTTGTCTGCTTCTAAGTATAAAAGAAAAATAAAAATGGAGAACTAGTACTAAAGAAGTGTAAAATATGATAAAAAGAATTATATGGAGCTAAAATACATATAACAAAATACAATAAAATTAAATTAAATATGTTTCGATAATAAAAAATCAAAATCAAGTAAATGTTTACCAGTTTCATAAAGCAAATTTCGCCAATCTAAATATTTTTTACAAGCAGTCTGACTGGGCTTTCTTATTGTCTGAGCCTGATATTAACAGAATAGTTGAACAATTCCATGAGGTTTTATTTCAGGGTATCAATAATTGTGTCCCCAAGAAGTTCTTGGCTGACTGTAAATATCCCAAATGGTTTGACCTCCCTTAAGAAAGCTTATTGGGCAAAAGAATTGCCAATACAAAAAATTTAAAAGGACCGATATTGTCGACTATTTGGCGTATTCTGAGATTAGACGTGAGGTTAAACTTCGAATTGATATATGTTATCTTACATATGTCACACAGACTGAACTGCTTATCCCGGAAAACATTAAATATGTTTGGTCATTTGTAAGAAACTTAAGAAGAGACTCCAATCTGCCCAGTGTTGTGACTTATGACGGGCAAGAAATCACTGGTTCAAATAACATCGCAAACGCTTTTCCTACTCACTTTAACTTATATTTACTTACCACCACAATTTAGGCTTTAGTAAAATTGATCCAATAAGTTATTCGGGAAAGTTACTATTAACATATTGTTTTACAGAGGCAGAATTCTTTAATAAAATAAAGTACCTTCATCATTCCAAGAAGGCTGGCCCTGATGGAATTCCTACTATTCTATTGCAACGATGCTGTGAATCATTGTCTCAGCCTATATGTATAATTTTTCAATTAATCTGGGTTCCTTTCCTGAATTTTGGAATATTTCTACCCTTTTGCCCATTTTTAAATTTGGTGATAAAAGTGATGTGAAGAACTACAGAGGTATTTCTTTACTTTCACATATACCAAAGCTCTTTGAGGCAATTATCACCGATCATATATTTTAGTCTTTAAAACACTATATTACGAGTATGCAACACGGTTTTTATCGTGGTCGTTCAACAACTACCAATCTTGCAATATTTCAAAACTACTTAGTGACATCGGCTGAGGCTGGCAAACAGATCGATGTTATTTACACTGGCATGTCTAAGGCTTTTGACAGTCGTTGCCATCAGCTTCTGTTATAAAAATTATAGCAAATTGGTTTTTGTGGAAAATATCTTGAGTGAATCAAATCGTATTTGCTTAATCGTCGCCAGCAGGTCAACATATGTGGTTCAGTTTCCAGGAAGATTCTTGTGACATTGGGTGTCCCGCAGGGTTTGCATGTTGGTCCAGTTCTCTTTCTGTTCTTTATAAATGATGATTTTCTGAATGTCTTTTATATGCAGATGTCTTAAAATTCTTTTCACCCGTCTCCTCAGACATCCTCTGGAGTCTGATATGGAAAGGCTCGTTAAATGGTGCAGAACTAATTATCTGTCTTACTTACTTCATAGATAATGTCTTGAAATTGTTAGTTATTTTATTTATTTATTTACAAACACTTGCTTTACAGGACAAAGTTCCAATTACAAAGCAGGGCAAGCACTTATAATTATAATATAATATTATATAATATAATCAAGAAAAACAAAGAAGATGAAAAAACTTAAGTCAAAACTAAAACTAAAAACTACAACATGCGTCTATATGTGGAAATAATGTCAACGCAATAGCAATCGCCGCACATCAGAAGCATTAGCTATGGAATAATCCAAGTGATAGCTCTTGTTATATTTATCACACATTAAATACAGAGGTGAAAATTTTAGAGTGTTTGTGCGCGGTTTAGGCAAATAGAATAAATTATGTTGTCGTGAGTTTAAACGAGGTACACAAAAATTCAGTTTTCCTAGTATACATGAACAATCAATTTTATAATTAAGCATTTTAAATAATGTAATTAAACGGTGGTAGTCACGACGATTTTTTAGGGAATCATATTCTAAGTGTTAAGCAGCTGCTCATGCGGATAGCCCTGGTGGGGATATATACCGTCTTTCAAAAAACAAGCATATTTTAAAAATCCACTTTGTATTCTTTCTAGACTCTCTATGTGTGTATTGTACTCAGGTCCCCAAATTATTGAGCCGTATTCCAGTTTTGAGCGGACGTAAGAATTGTACAATAGCTTTAGTACACTGATGTTTTTAAAGTCCCTCGTACAGCGTAAAATGAATCCATACATTCTGGAGGCTTCGGCAGTAATAATATTCATGTGAGGGACGAATGAGAGTTTTGAATCAAATAAAACTCCGAGATCGCGAAATGAGTCGCACCGAGAAATAGCCTTATCTGCTACGGAATAATCATATTTACAAATTGACAGTTTATTAGAAAATGATATTACATTGCATTTCCCTATAATAAGCATTAAGTTGTTAGTAAAACACCAATTATTTATAATATCCAGACTCTTTTGTAGCTCAATGCAATCAGCAATCCCACTGATATTGGTATAAATTTTGATATCATCAGCATACATTAAATATTTTACGTTTAGGTCACAAGCAATATCGTTGATAAAAAGGATAAAAAATAGCGGTCCCAGTATAGACCCTTGAGGTACACCAGAAACTGCAACGTATTTGCTAGAAGTATGTCCACTGAGGGCGACATACTTCTTTCACGGACCTAGGCGTTATTTTTGATGAAAATCTAACTTTTAATCTACATATTGATAACATTGTATTTAAGAGTTTTAGATTATTGGGTTTTAGAAAGCGACATAAGAAACACGTAACTGATACCAAAGCAATATAACTCATTGGTTCGTAGCGTTCTAGAATATTGTTGTACAATATGGAGTCCTTACAGTGTCACATCGACAGAATTGAAAAGGTGAAAAATAGGTGCCTCTTCAAAAACCTCTAACATAAATTTCATTTCCCATATCAAGGTCGGTCATCTAATACTAGAGCTCTTCTTTGTGACCTTCAAACCCTTGAATTTAGAAGAAAGAAGGCACTTATGGTCTTTTTGCATAAATTGGTCCATGGGGGGATTGACTGTGAAGTGCTGCTGGGATCAGTCTCGTTTTTAGTTCCTATTAGGAGAACAAGACAATCACAGCTGTTTTTTGAAAGGTACCACCGAACAAATTATGGCTTTATTGCATTTTTTGACCGACTAGTTCACAATTACAATTGTTACTTCTCAGAATATGACATTTTCAGACTAAGCACTTTGCAGCTAAAAAGACACTTAACCGGATTGGTTTTGTGATGTTCTTTGGCTCATATTGATATTCGTTTTTGTTTATGTAGTTGTGTAGTTTTATTATTATGATTTACCTCAATTGGAAACTTTTTTCCTTGTTGATAATTTTTTTTTGCTGATCTGACATATTGTTCTTAGAGTTATTGACTTCATTATTTATTTATTTGACGTTATTTGCGAATTCGTACCATTTGGAATGTTTAGAATTCTGTAATGTACGTCTCTGAAGAGCCACTTGTCCGATGCGTGCATCGGCTACGTCCTTATATTACTTACTTAAAATTTGGTTATAATAATAACATATATAAGCTGCATGGCACGTAAATAAAAACAAACTTTAAAACAACAGGTATACAAAGTCATAAAAGGAGAGAGAGATATTTATTTTTACATAATATCTAATAGCCTACAGAGCTTCCTAGAAAAATGTTGCTGTCATAAAATTATCATAATTACAAAACGCATTTGAGATTAAGGTTCTTTTAATTACTCTTTTAAATTCGACTAAAGGCAATCTCCCGGATTTTCTGGTAATTTATTAAGGAACTTAGGACCATAATATAATGATGACATTTTTGAGCGATTTAGGCGAAAGAATGGTACTCTAAGATTATTGTGAGCTCTAGTAGTGTGGTCATGGATTTCATCTCCCCTTTGGTATTGATTTAAATTAATGTATGTGAACAGTAGACATTCATATATATATATATATATATATATATATATATATATATATATATATATATATATATATATATATACCGGGTGTCAACGATATCGTTTTACACGATGCCATTCAATTGCTTTTTAGGTTAGGATTTTTTTATTTGGGTTAACGAAATATGGTATTAAGACACATATTTTTCATGAAAAAACAATTGAATATTACTGCCAGTTTTTCCCATATCAGAACCAAGTTAAGAATTTCAAATGGAACCCTGTATATTATTTTACATAGTTTGATAGAGCTTAGAATTACCTTTTCAATGACATATCACACGTTATATTTTTTTTCAAAATGGCGGACCAGGAAGCGCTTTTTCAAAATTCAATATGGCGGTCGTGTCCCGATACCGATGAAATTTTTGTTTAACAAATTATTAAAATATTAAACAAAATCGGGTTTTCAATGGATTTTAATCAAATTTTTAATTTATCACAAAATGGAATAAGTTTAATTTTTTCTCTAAAATGTGAACTTTTTCTTAAATTTTCTCAAAGATTTTAAATAGAAAGTTGTATTTGTTAAATATTATTATTAAAGTATATCTCATTAGCTACACGAAACCGCATAACAAGCCGTATTTTTGCTTTTTGTTTGAGAAAAAATTGACGAAACTCTGCCGATATACATTTTTCGTAATACATAACATGAAACACACACACCCACACACACATATTATTAATCAGTAAATTTCGGAATATTTTTTATTGATAAGTAATTTTGTATTATTTTGACATTTTATGATTTTTGCTGTCTTATTTTAGGAAATCGAGAAAAATTCACAAGTAGTATTAATTTTATTTTACCGGTAGGCTTTCGGTTTTTCCGGAAATACCTAGACCTAAGTCAAGAAGTTTAAAAAGAACCCTGTATATTTTTTCACACAGTTTGATAGAACTTAGAATTCCCTTTACATTGACATATCACAAGTTGATTTTTTTTCGAAATGGAGGACCAGGAAGCTTTTGTTCAAAATTCAATATGGCGGCCATTTTCTAACACCGAAGATATTTTTGATTTATAGGTAGAAATAATAAACAAATATGGGGGTTTTTATTGGGTTTAATGTTAATTTAAAATCAAACTTTCACCATTAATACAAAAGTCACTCAATTAAATGTTCTATGCGCTGTCCGCCTTGTTCTTGGCATAGTGTAACTCTCTCAACATTTTCCGCGAGCAGGTTTCGTAAATGCTGTTCTGAGATACTCTCAACGGCTCGTCTTATTCTATTTTCTAACATTTCCAACGATATTACAGGAGTTGCATACACTTTTTCTTTCAGATGACCCCATATAGAAAAATCAAGCGGGGTTAGGTCAGGCGACCTCGCTGGCCATCGAATTGGTCCATTGGTTCCCAATCAGTTCTCACCAAATCGTTCATTCAAGTAATTTGCAACAATTCTTGAATTATGAGCAGATGCGCCATCTTGTTGGTAAACTAAATCATCATTTTGCTGCAAATTATTTATAAAATGTTCAATTTCATTTTCGAGACAGTCCAAATACATCTCGCCAGTTAAAGGCTGATGGAATAATATTGGAGCAATAACGCTTAGTCCTACAACGCCTAACCAAACATTAACTCCAAAACGTTCCTGGAAGGCACCTTCTCTTGCTAATCTTTGATTTTCCTTTGCCCAATAACGAAAATTATTTCTATTAAACATCCCTAGATTATTAAACCTTGATTCGTCCGAAAAAATAATATTATGATGAAACACAGGACTTATTCTATAATTATCTAAAAACCAATTGCAATAAATAAGTCGTCTTTGGAAGTCATTTTCAAATAGGTGGTGGTGAATTTGATACTTAAACGATTTAAACCCGTGTTTCTTTAAAATTTTTCTGGCGCTTTCATGGGACGTATTGCACTGTTTGCCTAATTCACGAAGGGAAGCTGTACGGTCATACTCGATGTACGCTAAAACGTTTGTTTCCACTTCTTCGCTTACTACATTAGCATGGACACCACCATTATTTTCATTTTTTTAATGTTGTACTAGCCAAGGATAATATGCATGTGAAGGAGCGTCACGATTCGGAAAGCGTTCCTTGTATAATCTCTCTGTGTCCCTTGAATTTTTGCGACATTCCCCATAAATAAGGAGCATGTCAATTTGATGTTCTCTTGAATAAACCATAATATTTATTTTTAAAACTAACTAGAACCACTTCTCAGTGTAAAAATGTAACGAAAGTTATCAGAAATGTCGATACAAAACAATACTTTTGACGTTTCTGGTTAAATCTAATGAAAATTATAATGGCATCCCTATGCAATTGTTTCCAAGGCCTACTTATCTTAGTTAAGTCATCTTTCATGTTACTGCACCGTATCTACCGGTAAAATTAAATTAATACTACTTGTGATTTTTTCTCGCTTTCCTAAAATAAGACAACAGTCATAAAATGTCAAAATAATAGAAAATTACTTATCAATAAACAATAAAAAATATTCCAGGATTTTCTGACTAATAATATGTGTGTGTTTGTTTCATGTTATGTATTAGGAAAAATGTATATCGGCAAGGTTTTGTCTATTTTTTCTGAAACAAAAAGCAAAAATACGGCTTGTTATGCGGTTTCGTGTAGCTAATAAGATATACTTTAATACTAATATTTAATAAATACAACTTTCTATTTAAAATCTTTGAGAAAATTTAAGAAAAAGTTCACATTTTAAAGAAAAAATTAAACTTATCCCATTTTGTGATAAATTAAAAATTTGATTAAAATCCATTGAAAACCCGATTTTGTTTAATATTTTAATAATTTGTTAAACAAAAATTTCATCGGTATCGGGAAACGACCGCCATATTGAATTTTGAAAAAGCGCTTCCTGGTCCGCCATTTTGAAAAAAAATATAACGTGTGATATGTCATTGAAAAGGTAATTCTAAGCTCTATCAAACTATGTAAAATAATATACAGGGTTCCATTTGAAATTCTTAACCTGGTTCTGATATCGTAAAAACTGGCAGTAATATTCAATTGTTTTTTCATGAAAAATATGTGTCTTCATACCATATTTCGTTAACCCAATTAAAAAAATCCTAACCTAAAAAGCAATTGAATGGCATCGTGTAAAACGATATCGTTGACACCCGGTATATATATATATATATATATATATATATATATATATGTTTGTTGATTTTTACTCCTTCACGGATGGAAAAATACAATGTGTTTTCATTCCGGTTGTACATCCGTTCACTACTGTCGTTCTGAAAAGAACAGTTTTGCTGACGTTTCGCCAAAATCACATTTGGCGTTTTCGAAGCTTTCTTTCTCGCGTCCGAATAGAGAGTGAAATGTTGGTGACTGCGACGCTTCCTTTTATACCCCCACTCGGGGCCGAAGGTTATATCTGCGCAGGCTTTGGTCGGTATTTATGTTTTCCGGACGGTGCTGTTGTTGTTGCGCTAATTGCCCTTGAGTTTTTCCAATTTTAGGTTTGTCGATTATTGTCTTCCATACTGTTGGTAGTTTTAATGATTCGTCCCTTTTATTCAAATAACCTTGTTTTTCAATTTCTATGGCTTCTCGGATTATTCTGGTCTTATAATGTTCTATATTGGCAATCTCCCTACACCCATCGAAATTTGTTTTATGGCCGGTTTCCTGATGATGTAGGAATAAAGCTGAGGTTGTTTGTTTATTTCTGATGCTGATTTTATGCTCTTCCACTCTTGCTGATATTCGCCTGTTAGTTCAGTTAGTAAATTTCAATGGGTGTAGGGAGATTGCCAATATAGAACATTACAAGACCAGAATAATCCGAGAAGCCATAGAAATTGAAAAACAAGGTGATTTGAATAAAAGGGACGAATCATTAAATCTACCAACAATATGGAAGACAATAATCAACAAATCTAAAATCGCAAAAACTCAAGCGCAATTAGCGCAACAACAACAGCACCATCCAGAAAACATAAATAACAACCAACGCCTGCGCAGATAAAACCTTCGGCCCCGAGTGGGGGTATAAAAGGAAGCGTCGCAGTCACTAACACTTCATTCTCTATTCGGACTCGAGAAAGAAAGCTTCGAAAATGCCAAATGTGATTTTGGCGAAACGTCAGCAAAAGTGTTCTTTTCAGAACGACAGTAGTGAACGGATGTACACCCGGAACGAAAACACATTATATATAAATATTTACATATACATATACATATATATATATATATATATATATATATATATATATATATATATATATATATATATATATAGATATATAGATATATACAGGGTCCTGCAGCTCACCTCCCGTCTTTTATTATACCTTAACCATTTATTTTAGAAAAAATATTTAAAAGCCACTATATGCTGTTGATTAGAGAGCACATTTTAAAAATATTCTTGATTATACAGGGTGTTACAAAAAATAGTGGCGCATAAGAGTTGTATTTTTTTAAATGGAACACCCTATATTTTTTTACATTTTTGAAACACTCTTTACCTAGTCTACAGACTCCTGGAATAGTATCTCTCTTTTTTTAATAGTTTCGGAGAAAAAAGGTAAAATCGAAGAAAAAAAAAATTATAGTCTACATTTAAAATATTTATAAAAATTAGATAAAACATCTTAAAAGCTAAGGTAACCTAGTAGCTTACTGCAAAAGGTTTATAGTTATTCTGCTATGAGTATTATAAGTCTTACTTATACAGGGTGACCCAAATTCCATGTCAAACGTTGCAAAATAAAAAATAATTTTTCACCATTTTTTCAAATGGAACACCCTATATATTTTTTTTTCTGTCCGGTACAGAATTAACAGATCAACATTTTTCATTATTACACTTATCTCAAAATTCCTGAAGGTTTTTGAAATATTCTTAAAAAACTAATGTTGTACTTTGTTTTTCAGTACGATAATTGAATAAACTCAATAGTAATGTGGAAAAATGGAACACCTTATATATTTTTTTTTCTGTCCGATACAGAATTAACAGATCAACATTTTTTATTATTACACTTATCTCAAAATTCCTGAAGGTTTTGAAATATTCTTAAAAAACTAATGTTGTACTTTGTTTTTCAGTACGGTAATTGAATAACCTCACTAGTAATGTTCATAAGTAAGCACCTTCGCGATTTTGAATAATAAATAGGTCAGCGTAGTTATAGCTATGGGAAAAAACCTAAAATCCCAACATTTTTTGTAATTACGTTTACCGCATAAAATTTGAATTACTGCCAAGAGTTAAGCCGTAAAGACGTTTTACATGCTGCAGGTCTTCCTACAAGTTGCAAGAGACTTGCACAAAGGCATACGCTGACACTTGCAATTGAAATACAACTGCCGCTTTACAGTCTGCAAGACAAATTGCGCGCAATATCTTGCAGGTGCAACCTCTTGCTGCAAGAAACTTGCAGCATGTAAAACGGCCTTAACCTTTATTTAATATTATTGACAAGTGTTGCCCAAATTATTAACTAGAATTTAAGTAGGCCATGAAAAACAAATTGTCTAGAAACTGTCAAACAACTAAAACATATCGGCAATTTACTTATTCGTTTTTTAAGTTTTACTAATTGAAATAATTATCGGATTTTTCATATAGTGGTCTTTACCTTCTACGTAGTTCATTTTTCGTTTGTTTGCTGTCACTGTTTAGAAGTTTTATTTGAACGTTCTATCGTCATGGAGTACACCCGCGAAGAACTGGTTGATATGGTTTTTGTGTTAGGAGAATCGCATAGAAATGCGTTTTTGGCCAGTAAGATTTATGCGCAAAATTATCCAGAACGAAGGCACCCAGACAGAAGGAGCATGACGAACTTATTAGAGAGATTTATGGCAACGGGAAATGTAAATTATACAAGACCAGTTAGAAATAGGCCCGTTCGAACGGAAGAAAATGAATTAGCTGTGCTATTAGCTGTCACGGAAAATCCTTCTGTTAGCCAAAAAGCAGTCGGGGATGCCGTAGGAGTAAGCGAAAGAACTGTTCAGCGAATTTTAAAGAGCCATAAATTTCATGCATATCATATTCAGTTGCATCAAGAACTCCTTCCAGCAGATTTTGAGAAACGTGTTGACTTTTGTAATTGGGCACAAGCTAAAATTAGGTTAAGCTTTGATTTTTTTGATAAAGTTTTATTCTCTGATGAGGCCACATTTCATAAGAATGGATTTGTAAATCGTCATAACTACCATTACTACGCCGACCATAATCCAAGAAATTTTAGGCAGCTTGATCTACAACACAGATGGTCAGTTAATGTGTGGGGGGGAATTATTGGTGAACATGTTATTGGTCCCCATTTTTTTAATGGACATTTAACTGGAGCCATGTATCTCGACTTCCTAGAAAATCACTTGCCAAATTTGTGCGAAAATTTGCCGGTTAATCTGAGAAATACAATTTGGTTGCAACAAGATGGTGTTCCAGCACATTTTTCGTTGCCAGTTAGGGATCATTTAAATAATAATTTTCCAGATCGATGGATTGGAAGACAGGGAGCAAGTGCGTGGCCGCCCCGGTCGCCTGATCTAACGAAATTAGATTTTTTTCTATGGAGCTACGTTAAGGAAATTGTTTACAACAAACCTCCAACAACTCCCGAAAATATGCAGCAACGGATTAGAACCGCATTTCAAAATATTACGCCCGAAGTATTAAGAACAGTAGGAAGATCTTTTCATACCCGTCTTCGTTTATGCCTCGAAGAGAATGGAAGACATATCGAACATATGTTCTAAGTAAAAATTAATTTTAGCAATAATTAGATATTTGTTAATAATGTTAAATTAAGCTGTTACACCTTAAGTCGAGCCTTAACTCTTGGCAGTAATTTAAATTTTATGCAGCAAACGTAATTAGAAAAAATGTTAGGATTTTAGGTTTTTCCCCATAGCTAGAACTACGCTGACCTATCTAATATTTAAAATCGCGAAGGTATGAACATTACTAGTGAGGTTATTCAATTATCGTACTGAAAAACAAAGTACAACATTAGTTTTTTAAGAATATTTCAAAAACCTTCAGGAATTTTGAGATAAGTAATAATAATAAATGTTGATCTGTTAATTCTGTATCGGACAGAAAAAAAATATATATAGGGTGTTCCATTTTTCCACATTACTAGTGAGTTTATTCAATTATCATACTGAAAAACAAAGTACAACATTAGTTTTTTAAGAATATTTCAAAAACCTTCAGGAACTTTGAGGTAAGTGTAATAATAAAAAATGTTGATCTGTTAATTCCGTACCTGACAGAAAAAAAATATATAGGGTGTTCCATTTGAAAAAATGGAAAAAAATAATTTTTTATTTTGCAACGTTTGACATGGAATTTGGGTCACCCTGTATAAGTAAGACTTATAATACTCGTAGCAGAATAACTATAAACCTTTTGCAGTAAGCTACTAGGTTACCTTAGCTTTTAAGATGTTTTATCTACTTTTTATAAATATTTAAAATGTAGACTATAATTTTTTTTTTCTTCGATTTTACCTTTTTTCTCCGAAACTATTAAAAAAAGAGAGATAATATTCTAGGGGTCTGTAGACTGAGCAAAGAGTGTTCCAAAAATGTAAAAAAATATAGGGTGTTCCATTTTAAAAAATTCAACTTTTATGCGCCACTATTTTTTGTAACACCCTGTATAATCAAGAATATTTTTAAAATGTGCTCTCTAATCAACAGCATATAGTGGCTTTTAAATATTTTTTCTATATATATATATATAGTTTAAAAAATTTCATTTATCATATATAGATTACACTTACGCTTCCAGATTTGATACCTCCATCTTTAAAGGTACTCGTGAAAATTGACAAGAATCCTGCCATAAGAGGCAATAAATTTCTTTCTAATGACTTTACTTATGTGTATGTTCTATTTCTTTTCAGCACAGTGCTCCTTATGGCAAATTTTTGGGTTGTATTTAAAGCTAAAGGTATCAAACCTGGAATTTTTATAATCAGCAAAAACATGCTCATTTACATAAAATAATATTGCAGAAGGTGTTCAATTTAAAATTATAAATTCGTTGCTCATTTTTTTACTTTCCAGTTGTCATTTGTTGATTGTTTAGCAAATCTGAGAACAACGTATAACTTTTGTATACAATATTTTTTGATGTCTCTGAAAGCTTAGCTTGTAGAATTCGTTTAAAATATAACCAGATATCCCATACATAATAAACAGGATTATTGAAATCTATACAAACAAGCTAGCAAAAAATGTTAATGGATAAATTTTAGGGTTTTTAAACACATTTTGAAGAAAAAAAAATAACAGAATTGGTCTACAGCCAAAACAAAAGAAACTTTAATTTTTTTAAAGGAATGCTCAGTACACGGGCTCGTCTTTGCTTAGTAAAAATATTCTAGGTACGAACTTTCAATAAGTGTATTTTTTTACATTTCAAATGCAAAATTTTCGTTGCCTTTATCAAAAAACGCTATTTTAATTTTTGTTTATTTTTACTATGTTTAGTGAATTTGGGTAAGAAAATTGCTCTATGACATTAAGTGATAACTTAATAAGAAGTCTTAGAGTAATTTTCTTTTCTAAATTCAATAAAAATAAATAAAAGATAAAAAACAGTTTAATCTCATGCAGGCAACGGTTTACGAGAATTTTGAATTTGAAATCTAAAAAATGCACCTGTTGAAAGCTCGTAATTTCTGAGAGCCAATGAAATATATTGTTGTAATTTGGTTTAGAAGGGTTCTTGATGATGCTGAATAAAAATCTAAGATTAACATTTCCATAAAATATCGATAATATTTTTTTCAATAATTCGATTCCTTTCTAGGATCGCACGCCAATGAGCAATGTCAAAACTGAGGGTGTCAAAACAATAATAGTTTATATCTACACATAGCACCAAATTTTTAAACTGATCCGGTCATTTATTCCAAAGATACTGGGGTGTAGCTTTTCTCAAATTCTTAGGGTATCTTAAAGATAAAAGTTTTAAACTTAACATATTTACAAACCAGCAAGAAGATACCCATTTGATGGACACATAATATACAGGGTTTTTCCGTGTTGATTTTATGACGGTTGCTGTAGTATTAATTAGTACTCCAATAGATTTTTAAAAACCATACATTTTTATATTTAAGACTTTTTGTCAGTTATCTTATTTTTGGAAAATTCCATACATACCACTGACACTGTATATAAGATATAACTAAAAACTAGCTATAACAATAACGTCAATTTTTTTTATTTAACAATTTATTTAGCTTAATAGCTATTTACAATATTCTTCAAAATCATAATAATATGATTGCATATAAAATATTTGAAGTAAAATTTAATTTTTTAAATTTAGTTAGAAAGAATTAATTAAAATTATTATAGGTATTGTAAAGCCCCTGAAAAAAATTAAATTTTGCGAAGATTTTAAATTTATTTCACTAAAAATAAAGTTCTCGTTTCCCCTTGCATTAAGATTATAGGTTTAATTAAATTTTGGTAATATATTCAAGAAAGATGGAGAAAATATATTTTGAGTAATTTAATAAATTAAAACCAAGCAGTTATATTTTAGAAAGTTTTCTCTATTCATTCAATTAAATTTAGTAAGCATATCCAAAATTCTAACTATTTATTTATTAACGTAAAATATACGGTCTGCAATAAAAATCATATCCGGTAAAGAAAAGATATATTCACTTAAGGGGGAACTGCACGCAAAAAGTGAAAAACTAGGGACAAGGTCTAGTCAAGTTCAAAGTAAAATGAAAAGGTACCTAGGTATTAGAAAAAACTTCCTGCACGTCCGACCTCAAAAAAATATGCTATGTATAGGCAATTTAAATTACTTTTCGCTTAAAAATGGGTTCAAAAAGGTTCACGCGCTGCAGAAATACAAAGACATGAGTGCGATTTGCCATTTCCAATTTTGCAGTTACGTAGACAAAGAATCAATGCAAGGCGGTAAAGAGCCATTTTGTGGAAAAAAAATTATATGCGACGGCATTTGCGTCAAAAAGTGGTCGAAAAATAGTCGAAAATGGACAAATCTACTTCTATTTTATAATTCTAGATTAGATTTTTTCATAAAAAATCGCTTTTAGCGCCCAACTATACATATTTCCCTATTGAAATCACATTGAAGCTAATACATATCTCTTATAGTTTTAACATAATATTGCAGCGGCGGAAGGCTTGCATATGATGCGTAATTCTGCGTGCAGTTCCCCCATACCCAATAACAGAAACTGTTTGACTCAAGAACTGAAAAAATAATGATCCTTTTTTGTTAATGTTAACTGTTATTTAAATCCCCTTTCAAATGTTTTAAAAAAAGATACAAGGGTGCAAAAACTCATTCACTTGCTCCTTTCGGCATTAAAAAAATTTAGTGCATTTTTATTGCCGTTCTTTTTTTTCTGTTAGGAGGTTTTAAATAGAGAGGGTACATATTTAATATCTAAAATTAATAGATAAACTTTGATTCATTCCTGTCTACCACTAGCAAGTAAAATGTGTCTATTTGGTGTTTATAATCAAGCCTTTGTGAACGTGAAATGAGGTTCATAAAAGTGGCCGTACGGAACCTTTTTGGTTATCTATTATAACTAGCTACTGAAACGGGTCGACATATCGCATAGTAAATTTGCGATATTGATTTTTTTTACACTTAAATTTGTTTCCATCCTAGCAGATCTGGAGGCCATAGCCAAGATTTTTTATTAATTTGTGCGTCTGATAAGCTGATAAATGATTAATAATAATTAGAGTTGTACCTGGGGGCGGTGTTTGGGGTTCAACCCTCATCCCCCCACCGAACATAAAATCCTATAATATAAAATTAAACAAAAAATAACTGGCATCATTGGAAACACGGCCGCGCGTATTTTAAAAAAATTGGGGAGAATCCCCTATTCTCTTAAAATACGTCTCTATTGCGAATAGATGTATCTATTATATTTAGGAAATGTAAGGCAAGTGGCGCGTAGAAAACTTTTATAGGTCTATATGTGTAGTGTAAGTAAAAGTGAATAATAGTGACTAATACTAACTAATAGACTAATAATCATGGTTGCGTAAAAAGATATTGTAATTTAACTGCAGTAGATCAGAAGGGAATATAGAAGATTATATATGATGAAATTAATAAAAAAATAAACGAAGTTTTTAAAGCTCCTTAACTGATTTTTTTTATGAAAAGCCTAAATCGTCAACAACCTCAACCAAATCGACAAAATTTAGTGTTGCATACAAGTGAAGTAAGGACAATATCGGAAAATAATATTCGTGAGTTGATGTCTAAACATCGCTTGGTGTTTTGATTAAAAACTAATTGATGATTTTAAGCATATATTGTTGACGAGTGCGTAAGTTCCAGATGAAATATATAAGTTTCTCATATCCAAAAAAAGGAACTGGATTTGCTATACCGCCAAAGGTGATCAACGTTCTGTGTGTAAATATTATGTACTTTTGGACGCAAAATTTAGTAGAAAAGGAAACCATCAGAAGCTTAACTCATTAGCAAAACCTCAACGGTTCCTAATTGCTGCTAGTTTTTTGTTGGCGTTCATACAAGTCTTCAGAAGGTTAACAGCGTCTCTTCCATATGTGTTCAGGATGTGTTCAAAGAATCCCTCATTTTTTATTTGTACCTACTGATAAGAAATATTAATTTATAAACCAAACCATTAGTCGCCGTTTTGCTGCAGTGGGTTCCGGAGTTGTTTATTTGCGTTTTTTGTTTTTCTGGATAATTCTTTTTGAATGTTTTAAAGCTCCGAGACCTGCTAAATGTCCTTTGTTCTTTTACTTGTTTGCCAGCTTGTATTTTAATGTATTGTAGTGGTAATCACCATTTGTGTTCTATGGAGAAGTATAATTATATTAGTTGTATTTCTTACGTGAGCCTCTAATTTTAAGGAATTAGGTAAGTGAAATGTCACAAATAACAATACTTATGAACCCTGGGTTTCCTTTTGTTATTGTTATTTGATTTGTCTTTTTATGTTGTTGTGGTTACCTTTTTGTTCGTATTTCTTGGTTTTCCATATGTATATGGTTTATATTTAAGAAAAAAAATATATTTAAAAATAAAAAATAATAACTCTTTAGTATCGAATAATTATATTTCCTAAGACTAAAACAAACAATGTTTCTTTAGATTAATTTTAAAATATTCAGTTAGTGTTGTTTGTTAGCCTTGTTATACTTTATTAAATTTTTGTTTGTATCCTATGAGCGGCCATACTGTAATAATAAAAAAATTATCTCTTTCAGCCTAGAATTCGTCGAAACGTCGGCCAATTTTTAAAAAACTGAGGTTTGATTTATGTCCCTAATCCGCTAAACACCATCTTGAATTAATTATAATCAGGTTAATATCATTTCTATGTTTTGTCCTTTCCCACTATCCTGCACTTACATTTTCAATTAGCTTTATTCACTTTTGCCATATTTCTGGAGTAACGGTTTCAAGAGCTTTATTCCACATTGAGTTTCCAGTCTCATTACTCCACCCATTTCTAATATTGTTATTATAATAAGTTTACAAATACCCAAACCAATGATATGAGATTAAATTCTCAGTGATAAGAAGGTAATCCTAATACCTGATGTTTAGCTTCGTTAATTATATTGTTGACATAATACCGCTTAGGTTTGGAGTGTTGTTTGGAACTAGGCAATAAATCTGGGCAACTGCAAGCATTTGGAAAATAAGTATTCTCTTTTATAAACCAATTAATTATATTATATTTTTTCCATGCTGTGGCGGGTGTTCTGTTAACTGCTTACGAGTGATACTAAGCATTTTCAATTCCCGATGACTGATTAAGATTGGGTGACAATTTTCTCGGAAGCAGTATTATATAATTTTTCTTTTCCTTATATTGTTAAGGTTATCTGTTTTGCACCTGCAGAAATTATATATTTCTGCTATTATACAGTTATCTGTTTGGTTAGATCTACTCAAAAAATTAGTTCCTGACCTTTTACAAAACCTTCTTTACCACTTCTAATTGCCTTTTAACTACCTCTAGAAAATACTATTCATGTCATCATCATCCAAATATCTTTCAGTTCTAAAATTATAGTATATTCCAAAAAAAAATCGATTCTTATAGGCAAGTGCTCTTTTTTCACACCAGGATTTTTCTATTGTTTTCTTTTCTGTATTTAAATCCAATTTTTGAAGTAGTTTTGTAAAAACTTATCCTTCGAGTGTCTATTATTTCTTTCCATTTCACTTCGAGACAAGAATCCCATCCAACGATACATGTTTTTTCGATACTTGGAAATATACAGACTTATTAGTTGCCAAAGTTTCTTTGTAATTCGATCTTTAATTTTTTCCTTTCCATCACGATAATCCATTTACGAGAAAAACGGTATCGTCTGCAAAATATACGATTATAGAGACAGTCTGGTATTCATGAAAATTTTTAAAAATCTAGGATTGCCAGTTAGCTTAACTGCATGTTTTCTATATTTTTTTGTTTTATCTTGAATCATTACGAGAATTTTTAAAAGCATTTTAATACCTACAAAAAGGATTTCTTAAATTTGTAATATAACATTATTTCGTGTCTGTTATACAATTTATTGCAGAAATACTTATTCAAATCTATAAATCTTTTGTCTTTTCAATAAAGTAGGCACATGTATATCTAAAGATTGTTATTAAATAATGTGCTACATAGCATATAGATCTATATTTAGACTCCATTTAAGTTCTGGCGACTTCCCTATTCTTTCTCTACTACGAACAAACTATTATGGTAAAATAATAAAAATGTAATTGGTAGCAATTATTTCTGAACATCAAAATATTTTCGTCAAATATTACTTCAAAAGGAACATAATTACTTTATTTTAAGCTATAAGAGTTGCAGACTGCAATAGATGTTCTGTGTTTGTATTTGTTTGACAAAATGACAATGTGCTGTGTTTATTTTGCTTAAATGTTAATTAGTGTTATTGACCTTTTGATTTACGTCTCATGGAAAAATAAAATTAAAACATTTTTGAAAAAGACATGGAACTACCTGTCGAAACGTCAAATTAAATTATATATGACAAATAATTAAAAAATCGTTTTAATTTTATAAACACGCATCCCAAGAAAAGAAGTACCTAATTACAATATATATATATATATATATATATATATATATATATATATATATATATATATATATATATATATATATATATATATATATATAGGTTTTGGCCTATTCTAATTTTTCCATAATCGAGCCATGCAGTTCCCGGTGGGAAAATTTGTATAATTAAATAATTTTCAAGCACTTGAGAATATACGGCATTAAGAAACGAAAAAAAAATATATTTGAACCCTTTTAACTTAAAATAATGCAATTATGTGTCTTTTGAGGTGATATTTGATGAAAATATTTTGATGTTAAGAAATAATTACTTGTTTATTAAACATTCCCAATTACATTTTTATTATTTTCACCTCACCGATTTTGAAAAGGTTATTTAAATTTGTTTGTTATTTATGGAGAATGTGGCAAAATGATATCAAGAACATGCGATCCATTTGCTATTCTATATCCGCAAAAACGGAAACCATCACCTTACACTCTTACAAAAATTATAGACAATTATTATACAATTACAAATTACAAAAAAATAGTATTAAATTGCAATAAGATTAAAGAACACTTTTTTCAAAAAGAAATAATTTTTTAGGAAATTTTCAAACTGATGTCTTTCAATTTCCAGATATCTTTCGCATCGAAACAGTAGTTCTCCATGGGTTGCTTTTCTTATTGATTCTTAATTTAAATTTTGGAACCCGTCTCTGACTTGCTGCATGCAGTCTTCCATGGTTGTCACTGGGGAGTCATAAATTCAATTTTTATTGCATTCCAAATAAAAAAATCGAGTACAGTTAGATCAGGGGATCGGTGTGGCCAAAAAAGGGACCATTAACGTATTTTATAACTCGAAAGATTCAAAAATATCTAAATTATCTTGATAAAAATTTAGCGCTACACTGCCGTCATTTTTTATTGCAAAATAAATATTGAACTGTCAGGATTCTTGAAAATTTTGGTCTTTAAATACATGTAAATCTTTAATCTATCTAATAATGCGAATTATGTCGATTAAAAGCACGATTTTTGTAAATTTACCTCTGTTTGTCAAAACGATATTGACTAAGAAGAAATTGTTTCCTTGCGCCCAAGTTAAGATAATTTCAATTAATTGATTCTTCTTGGAAAATCATTTTCTTTTGAGTGATAAGCTGTGAAAATTGTATATTGATAAATTTGTTTGCGTAGTATCCCGTGAGTGGTTGACTTAGATAATCCTGATTCGAACGAAGTTTGTGCTATCGACATTTTTGAATATGCGGCAAAATATCCCAAAATAGCGACTTCAATACGTTTATTATTACCAATAAGTTTATTTCTGAGCTTTTTCGCTTTAACTGATCCAAAGTTCTTAAAATTGTCTATGATATTTGTAAAGGCATAAGGTGATGGTTTCTCTTTTTGCAGATATTGAATAGCAGTCTTAAGATCACGCTATCCATAATTAATAAGCAAATTTAAATAATCCTCGTAGGTATTACCTAAGGCGTTATTATTGACAAGTTTCAAATAATTTCAAACCTAGGACGTGTTTTGTTCTAATGCCGATATGGCCAACTTATATTAACTGATTGTATAAGGCATAGGATAACAGCAGAAACAAAAAATATTCGAGATAGACAATCTTATTATATTAATAAAATGGGTAGTTGTTATTTAAAAAAATATATTTTTGATAGTTTTTTCTATTTAATTTTTATTCTTAGTTTTTGAACACCTTGTACTAATGATTATCAAAATTGCCCACAAAATATGCTAAGTAGGTCTTTGTCTACAAAGAATATAATCAGCATAAATAAAATGTTATATCTTACTAAAAAGCAATAAGAAGTCTTAAAACTGTTAGACTGACTAAAATGTTTATCTTCTCTTGTTCATATATGAAAAATAAATTTACTCTTCTCACAAAACTGAATTACTTTTTGTAACCACAAGCGTTGCCAGTTAGCCCCTATTATAAAACAGTGCCAAGAAAGCCCTAAGTAGACACATGTTATTTAATATTTCGTTTAATGACCTACCAGTGTCATCTAGGGCCCAAATGAAGAATCTATCTATATCTCGTTTCAACCCCTTTTTAACTCGTCCCTTGAAGGCAACTATATAAGGTAGCGGGGAAATAAACCCACTAATGTAGACGCAATTATTGAAGTTAGGAAGGGCTGAAATGAATAAGGTAATGTTTAGCTATTAAAATACAGATGGCGCTTTCGTAAAAAAAATTATTGTCTAGGGATTATACACCATCATCTATGTTTATAATGCGATTTGCAAATAGAAGGATGTTTGGCTAAGCCGTGAAGTTTTATTGCTAAAATATTTTTTAAGGAAACTTTAAGTCTAAGCGAATTTTGTCTTTTAGGCCTTTTAGATTTATTTTTTAGCTAATTTAGATTTTGTTTCTTAATAAAAATTTTAAATTCAAACACATAAAATTTGTATGTATAGTAAAAATACCAAATAGTTTATTCCTGAACGGGCATCTTAAAATCTCGTTTTTTAATTAATATTTTTTTATTGCAGAATACGAATTTAGTTTTGTTTGCGCTATGTAACTTAAGTAAAATGATAAAAGAATATACATAACAATGCAATATTTTTCTCCAAAATTAATGTTTTTAGAATAGTTAATTTTTTTGACAAAAAAAATTAAAAAGTACGTTTTTTAATTCATAAGGATTGGCTTCAAATGCTCTTTTAAAAACGGTTAACGGCAACACAGAACATTACCAGCTATCTAGTTATTTTAGATATTATTAGTATAATAATTTTCGTTTCTTTTTACTACTTTGATCTAATTGTGTCTTTTGATGTTAATTAAATATATTTATTCTAATTAAATTAATAAGAACATGGCTATCGTAATCTTTTAGATTGTAACAAAGAATTTATTACAGAAATTATAATTTCATACATTTTGTCTGGGGCGGGCATATTCAGTGACACATTAGTGTCAGTTTGATAACTTAGTTTTCTCGTTTGCTGCTTAATTTTCTTAACTGTGAATTTGTTATTACTTAGCAGTAATATTCAGTGTAATTTTATCAAAATTACAAAATTATTAACATTGGTAGCCATGTATAGGTTAATAAGCCTGCAGCCCAACTATCAATGATATAGTTCTAAAATGATCCATTAATTGTTTAACAAAAATTTCAAAACATTTAATAACGTCTAATAACAGTAGAAACGTTGTATAAATTTAAACTTGACAGTACAAAAACTGACTCTTGAAAGCTCATTAAAGGTATTTTTAACCTTATCTTTCTTAAATAAAGCTGCATTAAAAAAAATAACGTCTGTAAATAAAATAAATAACGGAGCTTGTCTTTTGCACTGAAGGTTTTCTTTGGTACAATTTTTTTTATCTTGTTCAGATAATCAGTCACCAGAACAGTTTTTCACAGGTGTTTAATGCGTGTATTGATTAGTGCTCCATTTCAGTTTTAAATGAAAGCTTTGGATATATCAAAGCTACTTATTCAGCTTTATCAACAAATTTAATTGAATAGGTTTATTTCCAATATAAAACTGGAAAGTAAAAAGTTTTGCTAAGGATACTTGGTAATATGAGCCTCAATACCTTTTATTTTATTCATTTTCAGGGATACAAAAAGAATCTAAACCATGTGCTATTATTTTATTTTCATATATTATTGACTGGATTATACCAGTAAACAGCAAGAGAGTTTGAGCAGATCTGATTTTTTTATTAAACTATAAACAAAATGCTAATATTAATAAAATTAATATACCATTGCATTTTTGATGGAGCTGACGGAAGTGGTTGTTATTGTTAATTTACTCTTGGTACATTTAACTAATGGGCAGAAAAAAAATCAGGTATCAATGTCCCAGACATAGCTTTAACTTTTACCTTTAAAATTATAGCCGCGTGGATTTTTTTTGTTTCTTATGAATATCAATGATAATGACAATACAATGAAAATAATACTACTAATAAAACTGTTTAAAGTGTTTTATTTACATTGTTGAGAGATTTCTTCACCAGAAGGCACAAACATCAAGCCTCTACCTCACAGTGACCCTAAGTGAGAACTCATACTCTGCACTCAATCTTGCAAGTCACATCATCCTAAAGTCACTTTCAAACCTCGGCAAACAAGAACAGTGGGCTCAAATGGCACTGCACGGCCGACATCACAATGACTTGAATCAGCCACACATAAATAAGGAAGCATCCAAGAGGTGACTGAAGGATGGACAACTGTTCCCCGAGACAGAAGGATTTGTATGGCAATAAAGGAACAAGTTATTAATACACTGAGTTACACGAAATTCATCATCAAAGGCCGGTCCCTTGAATCCGATAAGGGTCGAAAATATAGCGAGAGATCAGAGACTATACAGCATTTAACATCTAGCTGCACTTACCTAGCAAACACGAACTATCTCAAGCCACATAACCAGGTGTGAACATCATACACTAGAAGTTTGCCAATAAATACGGGCTTCTGAGCACCTTTGTGCCCTATTATAAATACCAACCCAGTTCAGTGCTCTAAAATAACGCCTTCAAACTGTACTACGACCGGGCAATTATCAGCGACACCCGGGTGACGAATAATCGACCTGATGTGGTAGTGTTAAATAAGGAAACAAATACAACTTATCTGGTAGATGTCGCTGTACTCAACAATAACAACGTATTGAGTAAATATCAAGAGAAAAAGGCCAAATATGCGGAGCTGGCCATCCAGATATAGCAGACGTGGCGACTGAATAAGGTTCATGTGATACCGATCACCGTTTCATCAACTGGACTAGTTCCAAAAACGCTAGAACAGAACCTGAAAATTATAGGACTCAGGGGCGTGCAATCCATGGAAGCAAGGGAAGCAGTGCTTCCCCCAAAAAAAATTACAAAACATCTTCTAAAATGTAATTTTTGAAATAGGAAACCATTAATTTAGTTTATATTAAAAATGCTAAAATATTATCTTAATTATCAAGCCCATAATAAATGCAGCCTTGACTCCGACCCAGCCACAATAGAATATCGAATAGAACCTATGCGAGCCGCTAGCTTCTCTGCAGCCAAGTCCTGTATGCTTGATTTCCTGTGAATCGACCCAGAGGTTATTAAACTTTCTATCGGCTGTTTGCAATTTTTGCATATCAGTCACGTGCTTTAAGTGGTGGTGGAAGCTATCGTTGGAGTAGGTTCCTTGTTTGAACGGCTATCCGTGTGTTGTGTGATACGTACGTCGCGTCTTACATGGCTTCGGCAACTTCGGCTGTCGGTAATAACGTTGAAAATGTTGGAGAATTTAGTAAGAAGAGTGTGTGTGAATGTGTGGCGTGTGTCTTAATAATAAAAGGATTTTCAACATTAAACTTCGCTTATAAGCTTTAAATAATTTCCAATGGAAGGGCAAAACCGCCTATGAAAAATTTTACCACAAAAATGAAAAACTGTATTAGACATTTTTATCCGGAAAAACAATACGAACAATTTAAATAGCTAAGAGGGTGTGAAAATATAAGAAAATTATTTTGTTGGCCATGTTTACTTTTTGAAAATGAAAAAGGTCTCTGGAATAAAACTGGATTTTCCGATTTAAACAAATTCCATAAAGCTGTAAAAAGACACATCATGTCCAAAGCGCATTTACATGCCGTCATAAAAGAAAAAGTCTTCGGCAAAACCAGAATTAAACACGCCCTTAATAAACAGTTGGAAATTAGTCACCGCCAACACAATGAACTAGTCGATAAAAATAGGCAAATAATAAGAAGACTTATCGATGTTGTTTGTTTTCTCGGACAGCACGAATTGGGATTTAGAGGTCATGACGAAACAAGGGTTTCTTCAAATAGAGGAAATTTTCAAGATTTACTTAGTTTAGATTTAGAGCAGTCTAGCGTTTTTCGCGGAACGTCGAATCGAATCCAGAATGATTTAATTTCCGCTGTTGCAACCATTATTCTAAAAAGAATTAACAGCTGATATCGCTAATTTTGGCCAATTATCTATAGTAATACGCTACGTTAAAACAGATGGGAGTATTCAAGAGTGATTTTTAGGTTTTAAGAATGTGTCCGAAAATCGCACAGCAGATGCATTATATACTATGATGAAGCTGCAGTGATGGCAGGACAATTAGGGGTTCTGCAAGCTAAAATTAGAGAAACTTTCCCAAGTGCTGTGTTTGTCCATTGTTTTGATGATAAATTATATTTAGTTTTATCCCAGTCCATCAATCACATTAAAGAGTGTAAAGTATTTTTCGTTACTTTAAGTGGCATGGCTGCTTTTTTTCCAAGTCATCAAAACGTACACAAGCTTTGGACTCCATTGTCCACAAACGATTCCCAAAGTAGCTCCTACTAGGTGAAACTATAATGGAAGACCTGTCTTAACAGTATCTGAAAATCGTGAATCATTGATTAAATTATTTGAGAATATAATAGAAAATAATGAAACGTGGGACTCAGAAGCAATAAATAGTTCGAGGGGGTTTTTGGACTCTTTGAAACGAGATTTTAATTTTAACTATTTGCTGAACATATTTATTTAATATTTCCATTCTCGGACAATATTTTTAATATATTACAAACTAAAACAAATGATATTGCTTTTAGCCTAAAAAAAGTGGATAATTTAAAGTCCATGTTAAGCCAAAAAAGAGATGACTTTGACCTATTTTGGGAGAAAACGATGACGTTAAATGTAGAGCGACAAGCCAAGCGTCTTAGAACAGACAATGTGGCAGATGTTCAAGCATCATACAGACACCTCTTCTATGAAATAATCGATCAAATTCAGCAACAAATAAACTATAGATTTAACGGTTTAAATGATTTTAAATTCCTCGAGCTCTACAATTTTGATGCATCTAAAGGAAAAACTTTTCCAGAAGATGCGTTTAAATCTCTTCTTCTTCATTATGGCCAGTTCTTCTGAACTAAAGGTGATTTACGAAACTAATGACATTAGCGCAAAAAATAACGCTAAAGAACTAATGCAATTTTTAAGAGAGAAGGAGCTGGAAGATGCCTACACCGAAGTGTCGAAATTGTGTGAATTAGTATTGACAATACCTGCCACAAGGTCATCAGTAGAACGCAATTTTTCAATACTTAAACGTATAACAAATTTCGTGAGAAATTCAAGGGGGCAGGAGAGCATACATCGCTTTTGTCCATTGAAAATAAACTTCTCCAAAATATGTCGGAGGATCGACGTTTTTATGATAACGTCATTGACGAATTTGCAAAAAATGGTCGAAGAATCGAATTACAATACAAATAGGTAAGTTTCTAAAAATTGCTTCCCATTCTTAAAATTTCACCGTACGCCCCTGATAGGACTGTATACTAACACCTTCATCGACATCCAGACTAATAAAAACCAGTTTTGATGCATGCATCCGGGATGGGCTTCGAATCCAACATTTGTTGGGAAATTGATTGTCAATTTCGATAATAATAATAATAATAATAATACTAATATTTATATTACTATTAATAATAATAATTATTATTAAAGTAATATATCAACAAAAGTTTATAATCTAGTTTATCTAGTTAAATTATTAACTATAGTAGCAAAAGTTTTATACCTTCTTGCAGTTAAATAAAAAGGCCCTTATTTAATCAACTGTCAGCTAATTAGAAAAATACACAAGTTCCAAAGCTGAAAAAAAAACATCAATCTATAACATCGTTACAATCAAAATGTCAATGGGCACTGTAACAAAGTCCAGAAATAATTAAAGGCACTTTCAAATAATGCCCCGAAGGAGGAAAACATGCAAATCGTTCACGAGTAGACGTGGGTGGGGGCGACCGGAGTGGTGGGGCGAAATTCTTCGGAGAGGGGAGACTAAAGAATTGTAAAAAGACAAGGCTAAAGAATAATTTTTGTCTTATTTTATCTCCGCGGAGCCAGAGCATTTTATACAATCGCTATTAATGCCCCGTCGCCGTCCCGCGTTTGTCTTTCTCCCTTTACTGCTGTATTCGTTTCTTTTTTAACAGGCTCGCTATAGGAATGGGGGAATCTTGACGATTAACATAGGGAGCTATTTTTTATTTTCCGGACAGGACAATTACTTTTTTATTTTGCGTTCGCAAGAAAATGAGAAAAATCTATAGTTTGTTGTACAATATATCAATCTAAAATTGGTTAAATTAAAACCTGGCATATTTATCTACAGAACAATTCCTGTCAGTCGTATCAGTGTGGAACGGCTTTCCTTTACTGAAAATTTTACTGCACAACAGATACAGAGTTACTCTACATAACGCAAACAACCCTCTTTTCAACTTAAAAACACATTTTTTTCAGAAATCCAGGTAGCCATTTGGTGTAATATTCTTGAAGAATTTTAAAATACTTTTTAGAATCCAATTTTACTTTAAGTAAGAGCCCTCTTAAAAATCTGATTTTTTTAAAATAGAATAACCTGTACTAAATACATTTTTTAAAAGCCATCAGTATTTCCATTGCAAGCACATGAAGTTAGTTTTTCTTTATTTTAGCTTTTTTAACATGTTGCTAATTTTTTATATACCTTCAGATCACAGAATACCGAAGAATATCACGTTAACGGTAGTATAATATATTCATTTACAAGAAATGACAAGATCATCAGTTTCATCATATTCATATACAGTGTGTCCAAGATAAGGATGCACAACATGGCGATCTCGGAAACGGTAAAAGATATAATGTCCGTTAAATTAGAAAAAAGTTGCGTATTTTGATGCCCAACAAAATCCCGTTTTACAAATTCGAGAATTGTAAGCCGTTCCGGAAATATCCGAAAAAAACCGAAATATTGCTATTTCGTTTTAATTTTTTTTTGAAGCTATTTGAAAAAATATGAAAAAAACGGAAAACACTTTTTCATTTTAATTTTTTAAACTGTACAAGGTGACGTTAACAAATTTTTATTACAACGTTTCGTTTCAATGGAACCACCATCAACTTTGGTTTTTCTTATGGGACGAAAAAAAAATACACCCAGTATTACATTGCGCTTTTCATTGCGAATTCAATGATGTACAGCACAATATGATTACTTATTTTTTTATCCAGAAAAATGGCTTTTTAATACATTTCTAGCATTTTATTATAGTAGGGTATGAAATCCTAACGATAAAAGGAAGAAAAAAACGGTTGACAAGTTCGAATGAATGTATTTATTTGTTTACTAACTATAACAAATGTTTAAACAAATTACCTCCATTTTCTAAACAGAAGTACGTCCGTCTCACGGTAGACTCCAAAATATGAATTAACATTTCAGGAGCAATTGTATTAAATGCTGCTCGTACTGATTGATATAATTGTTCCTCGTTGTCAAAACATTCCTTAAATACTTCATTTTTTATGTAGCCCCACAAGAAAAAGTCCAAGGGAGTTAGGTCCGGGGACCTTGGAGGCCAAGGTGATTCACTGTAAGTTCCAATGTATCTTCCTTTAAACCGTTCAACTAAATATTGGCGAACTTCTATGGAGTTATGGGCTGGAGCACCATCTTGTTGGAACCAACAGCCGTGTACAGCGCCGCTCGGAAGTTAATGAATTGTGAAAGAAAATAGGGCCTATAATCTTGCTACCAAAAATCTCACACAAAATATTAAATCCATAGCGATCTTGATGTCTTGATGGTCTATTTACACGTGGATTTCGTTGTGACCAATAGTGGGTATTGCGCCTGTTGAAAATACCGTTATTGGTTACCATGCTTTCATCAGACCAAATCACTTTATAAGGAAAATTAAGACTGTCTTCACACATCCTGGTATACCACTCACAAAAATGTTAGGGCAAATCTACGTCGTTCATCGTCACCCGGTTTTAATCCTTGACATATTCGGAATTTGTAAGGCTTAAATTGATTTATCCTTAAAATACATTGAGCTGTAGATTTAGCTATCTCCGTCTGGTCTTGTGGATTTTCAATAACAGTTTGCAGAACGTTGTATTGGTTTTCTTCATCGGAAGGTTTTCTTAGAATACATGCGCTCGGCTCCTACACAATTTGTTTGGCATAAAATGTAGCAAGATAGCATACCACATTTTTCTTCGTTTGTAAAATTGACTCCATCGATTGCAGAACAAAATAAATCGAAAAACGACAACAACAATAACAATACAAACATTTACATGTTTGAATATTTGTTAAATAAATAAATAAATTCATTCGAACTTGTCAACTGTTTTTTTCCTTTTATCGTTGGGATTTCATGGCCTACTAGAATAAAATGCTAGAAACGTATTAAAAAAGCCATTTTTCTGGATAAAAACATAAGTAACCATATTGTGTACTACATTTTTCTTCGTTTGTAAAATTGAATCGATTGCGCACAAAATAAAAGCGCAATCTAATACTGTAACTTTTTTCCGTCCCATAAGAAAAATCAAAGTTGATGGCGGTTCCATCGAAACGAAACTTTGTAATGAAAATTTGTTAACGTCACCTTGCACAGCTTAAAAAGTGAGAATGAAAAAGTGTTTTCCGTTTTTTCATATTTGTTCAAATAGCTTCAAAAGAAAATTAAAACGAAATCGCAATATTTCGGTTTTTCTCGGATATTTCCGGAACGGCTTAGAACTTTCAAATTTGTAAAACAGGATTTTGTTGGGCATCAAAATACGCAAGTTTTGTCTAATTTAACCGACATTATATCTCTTACCGTTTCCGAGATCTTCATGCTGTGCATCCTTATCTTGGACACACTGCATAGCTTATCCGTCAATATACATATGAATAGTATCTTAGCAAGCTACTCACTATTCGGATCGATTCGTTCATTTGTATCATATCAATGGACGAATGGGCCAATCAACTAATGGACGAATTCATCCTATCCATCCACATTATTCATCAATTTTTATTTAATACGTTCGCATTGATTTCATGCATTTAAATGTTTGACAATACTCAAAAAATAAAAGATTAGTTTCAGGCGCAAATCTTTTATTTTGAAACAACCGCACGAGTCCCGCTTGCCGAGTCTTTGGTTAGGTTCTTTTTGTTTGGATGATGTAAAAAAACGTATATATATATATATGTAAAAATGTGCATCTATATTAAAACAAGGATTGTCAAACAAAGACTCGACTAGCGGCGGGACTCGTGCGGATATTTAAGAATAAAAAATGTGCGATCGTGTTTTTCGCTGCTCTGAAATCAAACGCTGGTACGTTTTGCCAAACGTATTCCCAGATTGAGGTTCTCATAAACTTGCGTCTTATGCAATGTAAAGGGAGTTACAATTTCAAAGCAAAAGTAAATTATTAAAATTTAAAAGCTAACTTGACATATCGTGTCAACGAATCTATTAGACAGGCCAGTATTTGATGTATCAAAACAAAATTTGCTATAGGTAAATAGTACATACAGAGGAGAGTTTTCGCATATCTTTCACTTTCCGGTCACTTCCTGTTTCATCGGAAATGACTCCAGATTCGATTTTTTAAATGGAACTTTTTACGCCTACTTGATTGACCAGACGCAAATTAATCTAAGGACCTAAAATGATGACAGAATAATACAATCGCTAAGTTTTAGTGATTAGTCTGGTAGTTAGGAACAAGAGAAGTGGATAAAATCAAATTTTTGTGTTTAAAGCACAAGCACTTTTTGAAAAGAGGTATATTTGCGAATCTAACGGTACTAACTTTTTTGCGATTGGCTTAAAAATATGCTCAAAAATTAAATATTACTAAGAAAAGTACTCGATAATCAATTACTTTTATCAAGTGTGCCATGGATATCCATGCTGGATATTAAGTAGGATTTTTTGTTTTAACAGTGCCACTTACCTATTCTTTCTGAGTAGACATAAGATTTCCCTATTTTTCTTGATTTTCAGGATTATTTTTGGTTTTCAAAAGTCAAAGTAATGTATACTTAAAGTGAAAAAGTTGATATGTTATTAATATTTGGAGAATGTAATAAAAATTCAAGGAATACTGCTGAGTTGTATGCTCAGAGATAACCCGACCGGCAACATCCAGTTCATCAGTATTTTCCGTATCTCGAGAATCGTTTTAGGCATCAAGAAGGAAATCAAGTAGCGGAAGACAGATTTACTACAAATGAAAAAATGAAGATTAACGTTCTTGCTATAGTTGAAGTTGACAAAACTGTTTCTTTAAAAAAAATTAATCGAATTGGGTTTAAGTCATGTATCAGCTAGAAAAATATTAAAGAAACACGGATATCGAGCTATTTGGGGATATGTTAAAGAAAGAGTCTATGTAACAACCCCAGCCACTCTTGAAATCTTAGAAGAAAGGATTGTACGTGTATTTAGAAGTATTATGTCTCAAATGCTGCACAACGTGTTGAGAGAAGCAATTGAATGAGCGAAAATGTGTCGTGACCAAGGAGGAATGCACTTTGAACAGCTATACTGAACTCGAATATCGTGCTTTTACATTTTACAGCGTTATTGAAGTTAGTTAAAATTATATTTCTGTTTAATACTCTGAACTATTTGTTACCCAAAGATACAGATTTGCACCCCTAAATTTGTTGACGATATCTGAAGAGGGGCAGCAGAAAACTGTATAAAATTGCTGATCCGAGCGTTAGACGCATAGGCGTGCATTCTTTTCATCAACAGAGATAGGCTGGGCGACTTCACGTGATATGACGCATATATAGATTCAACGTAAGTAATCTTGATTAACCAACTGTCACAATTAAAAATCCTACTTAATATCCAACACCATGGCACACTTGATAAAAATAAATAATTGATTATCGAGTATTTTTCTTAGTAATATTTAATTTTTAAGCTTATTTTTAATCAAATCGCAAAAAAGTTAGTAACGTTAGATTCGCAGAAAAATCCTCTTTTCAAAAAGTGCGTGTCTAAAAAGGGTCGCCATTTGAAAAAAAATAGTTAGACACAAAAATTTGATTTTATCAACTTCTGTTGTTCCTAGCTATCAGACTAATCACTAAAACTTAGTGATTGTATTACTCTGTCATCATTTCAGGTCCTAAGATTAATTTGCGTCCGCTCATGGCCACCTAGATGCAATTTTAAAAATGGCTATAAAAATCAAGTAGGCGTAAATTTTTTTTAAAATATCACATTCTAATTCATAATTGTCTTAGGAATCCAAAAATTTAAAAATATACTGTTCCATTTAAAAAAATTGAAACTGGAGTCATTTATGGTGAAACCGGAAGTAACCGGAGAGTGAAAAATATGCGAAAACTCTTCTCTTTATGTACCATTTACCTATACGAAATTTCGTTTTGATACATCAAATAGTTTAAAAGTTATGGTCTGCCTAGTAGATTCGTTGACACCCGGTATAATGTGTTCACGTAAATGGCCTACATACCTATGGGAATCTTTTTATATGAAGTGGGGCACTATTATCATTTGTTAAAGTTTAATAAATTAGATTATGATGTTTTTGCTGTTATATAAATTTTGCGAAACTAAACACGTTGTATCCTGTAACTTATATTGTATTATGTAAACGTAGCGGTTTGCGAACCACAATCTTTTATTCTTAAAACTGCCCATAGAATAATCTTATTCAATATTTGATCGTAATTTCATAACCATCATAAAACTAAAAAAAAACGCCTATTTTATAAAAATATAGATATATTATAAATTGGTTTAGGTACCATACAGTGTAATACCTGTATTGAAATCTTAGAAACTATGAAAAATTCTGAAGAATTTTGTGAGTAATTTAAAGGTGCCACGGGCATACTTTTAACTTTTTTGTTTTTTGAGATATTTTAAAAAAATTGTAATTTCTGCTCAATAACTTTTTAATTTATAATACTTTCTAAAATCTGTAATAACATTTTAAAAGCAATTTTTCACGTAACTAATTGTTGCATTCGTTTTTAATTTCGACGATTCCGTCATTGTGAACCATCATCAGCTTCATTTTTTCTTGTGGGGGCCATATTGAATTATTATCATTTTCACTAGCTTTTCTGAATTAAAAGCCACTGATTATTGCTATAATTAATTAATTTAAGCAATAACCAATATTCAACCCTCTAAACATCCGACATGTCATTCGGGCTCGTACTGTAAAATTGATAAACCCTCTCTCATAGAGCTAATATGGAAAGTAATCGAACTACTTATTTGATAAAGATTGAAGAAAAACTTGATTTAAAAGAGTGCTATCTCGTTGAATTAGTTATTAAAAAAAAACTATTTAAAATTGGATCAATCCATTATGGCGCTATGGCTCCCATAAGAAAAAATGAAGTTGATGATGGTCAGAATAATGAAAACGTCGAAATTAAAAAATAATATTACAATTGTTTTCTACGTGATAAACTGGTTCAAAATTGTTTTTTCGGATTTTAAAAACTATTACGAATAAAAAAGATTTAAGGAAAATCTTTTCAGATTTTCAAATTATTTCAAAAACCAAAGAAGTGAAAAGTACACTGCTGGCACCATTAAATTACTTATAAAATTCTTTAAAACTTTGCCCATTTTTCTAATATTGACGGCGTAACTGTATTTCTCTCGAAGTTGTGATACCAATCTGCAAACTTTTTTAGTATAATTTTACCTTTAAATTGTATATCAGCACTTTATTGTATTGCAGTTTCTGAAAAATATTTTCATTAGGTCTAGCGATGACAATTTTTAAAAAATCCCTAATCTTATCCGGAATTTTTCTTTGTTGGGTAGAGATCGTTTCCATCTCTCTTTATCTAAATAAACTACCATTATTTGTACCACGAAAATACAAGACACATTCACCAACAGCCTTTTCTATATGACCAAAAAGTTACCGTTTGGTGTGCAGTATCAATCAAGAGAATTATAGACCCTTTTTTTTTGAGGATGAGAATAGAGTAAACGTTACTGTTAATGTAGAAAGATATGGGCATATGTTACAACCATTTCTTGGACCATAAATGCGCAATTTCCCCCAAAACCTACTACAGTTTCAATTGGATGACGCAACCTTTCACACCGCGAGTATTTCTATGTACATTTTACGATGTTACCGGGTCGTTTAATTTCAAGAACGTTGATTATTTGTGGCCATTTAGGTCGTGTAACTAAACAGTTTGTGATTTTTGGCTGTGGATTTATTTTAAATAGAAAGTCTAGATAGCCCCTACACAATTGAAGATCTAAAAAAAAATATAAAAAATGAAATCAAGACAATTTCGCAAGAAATGTTGTCTAACGCTATGATCAAGTTTCAACCTCGATTGCAGGAATATATTAAAACAGGAGGTCCTCATCTGTTAGATTTTATTTTTAAAACTTAGTTTTTAGCCTGATTTGTATCGTATATATTACAATTTTTCATTGGTTTTTAATAAACTAGATTTTTCTTTAAAGTTCCAAATAAAACTATGAGTTTCTCTTTAAAATGAGATCCAAACATAATAACTATCACACTTTACTCAGAAGATATTTCACCTTCAAACGTCTGCGGATAATTTGATGTACAGGGTTGTCCAACGAAGGGTAAACACCTTTATAATTTCTTTATTTTACAAGATATTGAAAAATGGTAAAAACAAAAGTTGTAGGGATTTTAGAGAGGAATAAGGATAATTTATGATAAAAACAATTGAACATCAAATAAAAAAATTACGCGAAAAAATTATGGTTATTTTGCTTATTTTAAATGGAACATCCTGTATATTATTACATTTTTGGATTCTCCCGAAAATTCTAAACACTTTTTATATAAGATATTACACCTTTAAACCTAATATTTTCGGAGCTATGAACAGTTGAAAATCAGTATTTTGGCTAATTTGCATTATTGTAAAACCTATCTAATGAAATAGGTACCATGAGTATACGAAAGTTGGTACTTCAGCTTGTACCATACTAAGCACCACTATTAATTAAAGTGGCCAAGAGGCCGATTTTTACTTGTTTTTAGCTTAAAAACATATGAATTTAGGAATAACGAAGTGGCAACATATCTGCAATAACTAAACGAGTAGATATTAAATAACGACGGAACAATATTTATTATAAACCAAATCTATAATAACTTAACGAATATGTATTAAATAACGACGGAACAATATGTATTATAAACAAAATCTATAATAACTAAACAAATAGATATCAAAGAACAAGGAAACAAAACTTATGAGAAAAAAATCTAGTTTTCAAAAATGCCTCCTTCAGCGGCTAAGCACATTTGCATGTGTTCTATAAAGTTTTCTTGAGTGTTAAGTAACATTTCGTTGTTAACGGCTCTAAAGGCCTCTTGTATTCTCTCCTTCATTTCGTTTGGACCTTCACAAGGCGTAGCATTTACAAAATTGTCGACGAATCCCCATAAAAAGTAATCCAAAGGACTGAGGTCCGGAGACCTAGGGGGCCATAGAATCGGTCTTTCGGCTTCATTATTTACGTACCATGGATTCCCCCTATTACCTATCCAATTCGATCCATGACGTTCAGTTAAAAAGTATGTGACATCACGTGTGCCATGCGGTGGGGCCCCATCATGTTGAAACCACATATTGTTTCTAACTTGAATGTTCACATTTTCTAATAAAATCGGCAGTGACTCCTTTAAAAAGTTTAAATATATGTTACCAGTTAAATTACCCTGGAAAAAATATGGTCCAATAACATAATCGTTTACAATGCCACCCCACACGTTCACGGACCATCTTCCTTGTTTCATAATTTCCCCTCTCCAATTAGGATTTTGTTGACTGTAGTACCTTATATTATGTCGGTTCATAGTACGGTCACTCCTAAACCTCTGTGAATAACACATTTCTAAAAAAGTCAGGGTTTTGGTAAGTTTTCTCTATAGCCCAAGAACAAAAATCTACTCTTTTTTCTATATCTCCAGGTAGTAACTTTTGGTGATATGAAATACGATAGGGATGGACTTTGTGATTTTGTAAAATTCTCTTCACAGATGTGTAAGACATACCAAGTGCTTCGCTCCGAGAATTGGTACTTTGAATTGGATTTTCATAAATGGAAAGCAGAACTCTTAGCTGATTTTCCTCATTGAGAACAGGCTTGTTAACAACGACTCTCTTCTTATAATCCACGTTTCCGGTCTCGCGGAATCTAACTCCTAATTTTTTTAATGTTCCTAAACTTGGTTGTCGTCTATCGGGATATCTGTCCAGATACTCTCGTTTGGACGGTCTTAACTGATAACCATTCCTCGCCAATATATTTAACAAATCTATCATTTCGGCTTTGGAATAACGTGTGACGTTTCTGTTCATCTTTAACAACTAACAACTTCACTAAAATAATATTCTTTAAAAAGTAAACTACCGAAAGTTTGACAAATCTTTGATTAACTTGTTGCCCGGCAACCAAACGACAGTATTTGCACAGGTATCTCGATAGACGATAACCAAGTTTAAACACGTTAAAGAAATTAGGAGTTAGATTCTGCAGCGAGCCCGGGAATGCGGATTATAAGAAGAGAGTTGTTAACAAGCCTTTTTTTAATGAGGAAAATCAGCCACGAGTTTTTTTTTTGAAACATATATTTTGTTTATAATAAATATTGTTGCGTCGTTATTTAATATCTACTCGTTTAGTTATTGCAAATATGTTGCCACTTCGTTATTCCTAAATTCATATGTTTTTAAGCTAAAAACAAGTAAATTGGCCACTTTAATTAATAGTGGTGCTTACTATGGTACAAGCTGAAGTACCAACTTTCGTATACTCATGGTACCTATTTCATTAGATAGGTTTTACAATAATGCAAATTAGCCAAAATACTGATTTTCAACTGTTCATAGCTCCGAAACTATTAGGTTTAAAGGTGTAATATCTTATATAAAAAGTGTTTAGAATTTTCGGGAGAATCCAAAAATGCAATAATATACAGGGTGTTCTATTTAAAATAAGCAAAATAACCATAATTTTTTCGCGTAATTTTTTTATTTGATGTTCAATTGTTTTTATCATAAATTATCCTTATTCCTCTCTAAAATCCCTACAACTTTTGTTTTTACCATTTTTCAATATCTTGTAAAATAAAGAAATTATAAAGGTGTTTTCCCTTCGTTGGACAACCCTGTACTCTTGATAACACCCTACATATTATAAATATATTAAATTGATCCCTTTTCGCTGATTACAAATATACCAGGTTTATTACCTTAACGTTTAAAAGCTAACAATAAAGTTTGCAAAAAGACTGTCTTAAAAAGCAATGTGTTAACATAGAGAAAGCATTTTAACTTTTAACACGTAAATGTAGACTCATGTTTTTGTACTTTCTATGTGTCACTTGTTTAACTTATAATCGAGTCCTAGCGGTTTACATAGGTCCTGAAACTTTTGTATGTGACATTTTTTAGCTTATGAATCATATTTAAAATATAAACACAAACCCGGTACCCTCAATTATGTCTTCATGTTTTTTTGTATTATTATAATATATTAATTTAGTTTCGCCCAATAGTGCATTTTAGACCGTTAAAACATAAGTAAGTTTTTTACTAAACTATGTGCTTAAGCAAACAAATTAATAGGAATTTATCATGCCAAAATTCCAAATATTCTTTATTTCAGCTCTAATAGTTCTTCCCGCTCCAATTCAGACGGTCCTGACTTTCTTAGAAAACAGGCAGACAGAGCCCTTTTTAATTTCACTCGATAGCCAGAGCGAGCAACATTTTATAAATTACAGTTATATCTTCCGCAAACAAACTACAATGAATATCTTTTTATTGGATTTTCTTCTCAAAATGGCTTGTTACGACTTTCGTTAATTTATTTTTATGGGACCGCTTTATTCGCGGCGTAGTTTCAAAACAAAATAAAAGGGTAATTTGAAATATAGTTTTTCGTTCTGAAAATGAGTACAACTAAACTTAATTTAAAAGAATCCAGAAAACAGATCTGCATTTTTTAATCTAGTTTTTAAAGAAGCAAGGCTATTTATTTGAAATGATTTAATGCTTTCAGAACTTTGAAGTTTACAATGTCCAAATTTTTTTCTATTTTTTTCTGAAAAGCTGTTATATACAGGGTTCGCCAAACTCAGTGGCGTATTAGAAGTATATGGAGAACGAGTAAAGATATTTAGTTGAGATTTGGGTAAGTTTCATACTAAGAAGTGAACTTTATTTTAAAAATAATTTCGAAGTTGCGGCGTTGCCAGCTCTATTGCAGACAGACAGAAAGTTTCTTTTTTTAAATACAATACCCTGTATATTATTGCATTGTCAAATTCTATGTATTATTCTGAGCATTTTTTATGTAGTATGTCCTATACCTAATTTGAGAGGTTTCTGAAATAAAAATTATTTTCTAATTTTTAAGGGTCAAATCGAGTTCAATGTAAAACACGATATATTTTTAGAACGTTGTCCCAGAATTCTGAAATTTTTATACGAGTTTCCGAACATGTAGGTTAATTGACGACTCAAGGTAATTTTTAATTAAAAGTTATACAGGGTGTATAAAAATATAGTTTATTCGCGATGAACAGAAATGTTCATAACTCGATTTTTTTAAATGGAACACCCTGTATATTTTAATTGCATCAAATAGAGAGAGACATTGCCTTTCAAATGACATTAGGTATTCCTATACCTATCTCTGATGTGTAATGAACTAAGTGGCATTTTAAAAAAAATCGACCATTTTAGTATTTTCTGTAAAAAAAATCTATTTTAAGCGCACTGAATAGAGAAGTAAACATTTTTGTCAAATACTGGCAAGTTATTTCTACGTATATCTGTCTTAATGATACCTAAATGGAAATACTTTTCTTGAGAAAAATCGATAATTTAATAGTAACAATATGTATTCACAAACGCTTTTGATAAAAAATTAACGATACTACCGAATAAAACAATACTCACGATGGAACACCCTGTATATTTTTGTTGCATCCAACAGAGAAAAAATTACCTTTCAATAGTATTAGCATCGCTGATGATTAATTAATTAGATGCCATTTAGTAGAAGCACGAATAATATCTCGTAAAACGAAAGATTATTTAACTAGTAGGCTGTGCACGCCTGTCATCTCCCAGGAAACCAAACAGAGAACATTTGTTTTTAATATGCATAGTTGTCAAAAATTCACTAATTTAAAATTGCAAATTCTTACTCAAGTGTAGCAATTCTAAATTTGTTTTATGTACACGGTCAATGTGATAAAATAATATCAAGAACATGTAGACAATTTAATCAACTTTATCCAGATTCTGTCCCAATGAACGAGAAAAAGTTGAAAAGAATAGAGAAGAATTACAGAGAGTACAATAATGTTAAAAGACCAAGACTTCAAGTCAAACCTGTAACAGGTAACGAAGACAATGAAATTACTGTTTTGTCTTATTTCCACACATACCCTCACGCATCAATTAATAGTGCAGAGAAAGATTTAGGCATTTCTTACAAATCGGTGGAAAGAATTTTGCACAAACATAGAATGCATAATTATAAATTTATAACAGCCCAGGCTTTAGAGCCTACTGATCCTCCTCAGCGTGTTGCATACTGCGAAATGATCCTGATGCGTACACAAGAAGATCCCAACTTTTTAAAAAAAGTTATTTGGACGGATGAGAGCAAATTCACAAAAGAAGGGATATTTAACAGAAGAAATTCACATTTTTGGTCCAAAGAAAATCCTTATTTTATCAGAGAAAAAGGTTTTCAATACAAGTTCGGTTTCAATGTATTTTGCCTCATGATGAATGACAAAATAAAGTTTTGCTTTTACGATGAAAATTTAAATTCTGAAAAATATTTGGAAATATTGAAAACTACAGTTTCTGATTTTCTCGACGAGTTACCATTGAACTTACTCCGGAGCTGCTGGTATCAGTTAGATGGGGCACCGGCTCACTGTACAAACGAAGTAAGTGCGGAACTTACTACAATCTTCGAAGACAGATGGATTGGCCGACGAGGTCCATGGATTTGGCCACCTAGGTCCCCAGACCTTACCCCTCTCGACTTCCATCTTTGGGGCAGGGTAAAAGGGATAGTTTATCAGACGCCAGTAGAAACAAAGGAAGAACTCCTAAATCGGACAAGAGAAGCACTGCTGGCATTATCCGCGGAAGAGATTCAAAAAGCAACGAGTCATGTAATCACACAAGTTCTGGAATGCCTCAGAGTTAATGGAGGACACTTTAAACAGTTCAGTTACTGACAATTCATTTGGGGATAGTTCTGTTGTTAGCTATATTTTTGTAATATTGTTTTATTCGGTTGTATCGTTAATTTTTTATCTAAAGCGTTTGTGAATACATATTGTAAATATTAAACTATAGATTTTTCTCAACAAACGTATTTTCATTTAGTTATCATTAAGATAGATATATTATTGACAAAAATGTTTACTTGTCTATTTAGTGCTTTAACATAGATTTTTTTTCCAGAAAATAATAAAATGGTCGATTTTTTCTTTTAAATGCCATTTAATTCATTACCCATCAGAGACAGGTATAGGAACACCTAATGTCATTTGAAAGGCAATGTCTCTCTCTATTTCATGCAATTAAAATATACAGGGTGTTCCATTTAAAAAAAAAATCGAGTTATGGACATTCTGTTCCTCGCGAATAAACTATATTTTTAAACACCCTGTATAACCTTTTATTAAAAAATACCTTCAGCCGTCAATTAACTTACATGTTCGGAAACTCGTATAAAAATTTCAGAATTCTGGGACAATATTCTAAAAATATATCGTGTTTTACTTGAAGCCGATTTGACCCTTAAAAATTAGAAAATAACTTTTATTTCCAAAACTGCTCAAAATAGGTATAGAACATACTACATAAAAAATGCTCAGAATAGTTCGTAGAATTTGACAATGCAATAATATATAGGGTATTGTATTTAAAAAAAGAAACTTCCTGTCTGTCTGCAATAGAGCTGGCAACGCCGCAACTTCGAAAATATTTTTAAAATATAGTTCACTTCTTAGTATGAACCTTACCCAAATCTCAAGTAAATATCTTTACTCGTTCTCCATATACTTCTAATACGCCACTGAGTTTGGCGAACCCTGTATATGAAAGCAAACGACTTATTTTTTTATCTTACATTTTATCGCCTGCAAAACGCTTTCTTATTTTTATTATTTTTACCTTTTTCATTTTTATTTTGAAAGTAACTGTTTTTATTTTATTATTTTTTATATTCACTTTTCTTTTATTTGTTTTATTATTTTAATTTTTATAAATGAATCGATATTTACTAATATTTGTTTATTTTGTCCTATCCCTTAAATATATCAAAACGGCTTAAAAATGTTAATTTTAGGATTTTTTAAAATTTAATAAAAATTAAATTTAATTTAATTACACAGTCATTGGGAGACCCTAAAAAAAAGACAAGAGGCATAAGGGATACTTATCTGTTCCTGACCAAGCTTTCTTACAAGTGGAAAAATTCTGTAATCAAATCTACGAGTCAGTGTTGCCTCTTAGGGTAGATACACTTTTCCTTAAAAATTTCCGTACCTACTTTTCTCGAATAATGCTTGCTTGAACGCGAGAGTCTGTAGGTAACTCAGGAGAAGGTGAATGAGTTTCTCGAAGGAACGAAGAGCTATTCCCCACAACTGGCTGGCATTAACAATTTCTGTTGGAAGAAATTCCCTAGCACTCATAGTCATCTGGCACGAATATTCAACAATTAGCTTAATATATTTTATCCCATTCCTGGGTGGGTAGCTAAAGAAAAATCAACTTTGATACCGAGAATCTTCAAGACCTTAAAAACCATCCACCGATAGTTTCGTCGGCAGTTTTTAAGTTCTTCGAGATTCTCGAATACTGTTTAAAGGATGTGATCGAGTAGCGAGAAGTAAAAAAAAGAGTTGGAAAGCTGCAAGGAAAACTAACCCGTGGATAGATGCATTACACAAGAATCAATTTGTTATACTGAGCAGCTTATGCCACTTTGGAAATGAAGACTCGAAATCCAATAAACTTAATACAGCTCCAGTTACTTTCAGAAGGGGTATATTTTCGGATAATCTTATGCTCCAAGTGGCCGAAATTTCTCTCGAAGTCTCTGAAAATGCTGCAAAAATACTAAATATAATATACTAAATAAATGTTTAGGTAAGTTTGCTTCTTCAAAAGATCCGCTTTGGAGAGAATCCTGAATAAGGACGCCCTGCGACCTTTTCGCCTTTGGGACCTAACGAGTATAATAGATAGTTAGGTGTCGTTTGAAACCAAATGCATGACATAAACCAGGTGAAGGAGGCTTTAAGAAGCAAGTATTGGCAGCTATTACTCAAAATATGGAAATCAAAACTTTCTGGAAGCAATAAAATAGCTGCTACATATATGCTTATTCTCCTTTTTTTACTACATTCGTTTGGGGTTATCAAGTTTAGGCCAGACGAGCTTAAGGATCTAGTCGTGGGTACGTGCAAGATGATGCATTTTGATCGTATTCCTCGGTCTCCCGCATTTACTTGTCTTATCATCAAGGTAGATAAGGCTTTTTCAATTTGAAATGAATGTACAGTCACATCGTTATCGGTGTGGCTTGTAAGGTCGCTAATGGTGTGAACTCTCTGCTACGTCTTGTACGGGTACCTTTCTCGTTAAGGCGACTACTAGACCGACAAAAAACTTGACCATACTTTTTCACCAGACATGAATGACCGAGACTCGATTGCTCACATGGAATCACGAAAAATCAAAGCTCGAGTAAAACCACCAGAACAACAGTTGATTCTTCAGGATCATCAAAATAAGTTTCAACTTGTCGTTTCCTAACGAAATATTGAGGTACTGGAATTGTCAACTAAACAGGCTTTCTTTTTTCTTAGATCGGCCGGTTTAAAATCTAAAACAAAAACCAGGTTTGAGCTTCATATTGGGTGATGGTGATGCCAATTCACCTATAAAAAGAAAGAATTGATTAAAAATGCATAAAAAATATAGTAAAATTTAATATGGCATCTATACTAGAGTGATATGTGTAGAAGAAAATAAATAAATGAAATATTTTATTGCAGTTTTTTTGTACAAATAAACTTAAAAATAGTGTTTTGGCAAATATATTACTGACCAGTATCTGTATGTACGTCATTTATTTTCTCAAGTATTTATATGTAAAAAATATAAATAATTTGGCGCGTTTTACTATTTTAAAAATAATAATAGTTTCCAAGATATAGAAATATTTTCGCGTTTAAGAGGAGATCTAGATATACCCTGAGTACTCAAAAAATATTTTATGATCAAAAAATAAAACAATTGTCTACGGCAAATAAAATATATTTTTAATTTGGCGACTCTATATAATACCATATGTAACCAAAAAGATAATAAAATTGACGTGTTTCACCATTTGTTAGAAAAAAAATTAAACGTTTTTGAAACATTTTTTTTTCGGATTTGGGAGATGTCAATGTATTGGTTGAAAAAAACGTTTTTATACTGCGTGGTGAAGAAGTTTGATTGGAAAACAATTTTTGGGTATACACAAAACATTTTATTCTTAATAGCTGGTGCTTACAGAGAAAATAGTTTTGATAGTATATTTAACTTTAAATCAGACACACCAGGGTGTTCAAAAAAAAATTAAATATCTCCTTAACCATAACTAATATGAGCAAATTTAACTTACTTTTTACTTACCATTTTTACCAATTTAAAATTTTTAGTTTTTAAAATCAGTTTTTGTCGTATTTTTAGAAAACACTTAATATACAGACTACCCATTGTTTATTATATTTTTAATAGTTCTAGAGTGTGGTATGATAAAAGAGGTCACATAGATCACACAGATAATTTTATTCTCAATAAAAGTTGGTGCTTAGAAAGAAAATAGTTTCGATAATATATTTAACTTTCGGTCACATACACAGAATAAAAAAGTAGTAAATATTTCCTTAACCATAACTAACTAATATGAAAAAACTTTACTTACTTTTAATTGACCATTTTTACCAATTTAAAATTGTTAGTTTTTGAAATCCGTTTTTGCCGTATTTTTTGAACACCCTGTATACTCAGTGTGACCCATTTAAAAGCTGAACACCTCTGTATTTCAGGAAATAATTACCATATTAGTTCTAATTTTGGTTATTTATATATATATATATATATATATATATATATATATATATATATATATATATGGTTTTAAAATACTCATATTTGATTTTGCTCATTAGCGTGCGAGCCTAAGGGAGGGGGGAGAAGTACGATTTTTAGGGAAAAATATTATATTTTGATTTTCGATTCTTACTCAGCATAATGAAGAACCCCCCTTTACCATATTTCAACAAAATATTTCGTTGGCTTTGGGAAATACTAATAAAATAATATTTAAGTATTTTTCTTGCAGAGCAAAAAATTAAAGAAACTGCTATCCTAAAGTAACTCAGAGACAGTCAAATAAATCCAATAACCAGAAATATTAGGGACAAAATCCGACTAAGAAAAAGAAGAAGAAAAAAAAGTTATATTTTTAAGATTAAACATCACGAAAATTTATTTTAATAACACAGGACAACACACATTTTGGTGCCCGCGATTTTTTAACTGTTCTTGGATAATTTTTGAATGCAGAATGTAAAAGTACTCAGATTTTGTCAATCAGATCTAGTTAAAAAAAAATTGTGTATATATTTTACGTTATAATTGTTATAATATATAATATTACTATTGCCAGTTAAAAAAACAAAGACACATGAATTTAAGTATTTATTGCAAAAACTTCATTTACATAATTACATTAGTCACTAATCACATAAAAATTTTCTTTTATACGACTTTCTAGAATAAAGTTTATTAGGGCAATTTCGCTGAAGGCTACAGCAGTAGTCCGCCATCATGTGGCTATCTCATCGTCCTTGATAACGATCTTCCATAGTTTTAATATTCTGATGGAATCTTTCCCCCTGTTCTTCACTACAATCACCTAAGTTTTCTGGAAAGGGTGGCTGTGGAGGTAGTGAACTTTTATACTCATGTTACAGCCGAGAATATTAAAATTTGAAAGCATAGTTTCCACTAATTCTACGTAATTCTCTGTTTTATGATTGCCAAGAAAATTTTGTACTACTTGAACAAATGAACACCAAGCGTTAGATTCACTCTCGTTCATTGATATAATGAATTGTGGATCTTTAACAAGTTGCCTTATTTGAGGACTAATGCAATTGTTTCATATTCTTCCTTCATGGTAGTAGAATGACCAATAGGAATTGAGCCATATTTGTTACCGTTATGTAAAAGAACACATTTTAAACTACGTTTTGAACTATCAATAAAAAGGCGCCAATCATCTGGAGTGTATTCAGGCCATCCCATTTTTTCTAAGAGCCCTTTTATATTGTTACAGAATACCAAGTCATTTTCCTGAGCAAAAAAAGGCAGCAGATCCATATCTCTTTTACGATAAAATGTAATATTAGTACCTGGACAAAGTAGATTTTTTTCTTTTAATCTGGATGCAAGTAATTCAGCGGATTCCTTTGAGAGATTCGGGTCTCTTATAAGATCGTTTAGTTCTTCTTGATTGAAACACTGCGGAGTTGCTAAATCTGCTTCAAGTTCGCTGTCATTTTCTGATTGAATTCTTTGAACTTCGTCAGACGTTGATGTTTCTGTATCATCTTCTGTCAGTTCGGGTAGACTGCTGAATGATGGAATGGGTATTTCTTCCGAATGCGCTACAGGCCTTCTTGCAGAATCTAGATCAGGATATGTCAATTTGTGTCTATTGTTTCTATTTATGCCTTTAACATTAACGAGACAAAAATAGCAGTCGGTCATGATGGTTTCGCGGTTCTGTCCAAACCATTGGTGCACCCAACTTTAGGCACTTCCTCTTTCCAGTTGTCCACTGTCGCAAATGTTCAACACATGTTTCACATATGAAATATGGGGCCCAAGATTTATCTTGATCTCCTAAATGAACACAGACATAACAAAAAACATCGGGATGATTTATACAGGTACGTCTGCTTGTGGATGTCATTGTTTCAGTTTAGTGTCTTGATACTACAAAATGACCAAAATTTACACAAAATGATAGCACAACTTTATTTGGGAAAACTCAGTAATATACTAAATCGCAGGTATAGAAGGATCGGGTCATAGGCAGTTACAGGTATAAAAGTAATTAATAGCAGTGTATTGAGTAGTTCCTAGTATAGGAACATTGGGTCAGGGACAATTCCAGGTATCCATTTGGTTAATTAGATTCTGGGAAACTTCTATTTTGACGATTAAGTACATATTTATCTCCTTATTTGTTGTCCTTTATCAGAAAAAAATATCAAATAACCTGTAACCTGTATCTCAAAAACTAGAGCTGATAGAAAAAATCTGGTGGCATTTTTGGAATCAGCACATTAAATACATCTAAAATCAGATGATAGATTTCCGGCCCCAAATTTTGGTTTTCATTTTGTTACTGTTAAATATATTTTTGTACGCCTTTGAAACGAGAGCTTATCTACGTAACTTTAACTTCAATTAGATATTATGTCAAAACGAAATTACTTTTCTATGTACCTTCTATTTTTCGAAGTGAGTAAGTTGATTAAATGTTGTTTTACATAAAATAAAGTAAAAGATATATACAAGATGATTTCTAAGTGTTTTTTTAAGTGTGTACAGAAATCATAAAAATAAGTAAACCTTTTATATAACTCAAAAATAAGTACCGAACTGCTTTTTCTGTTGATTTATATTTCAAACATTTCATTACTTTTAAAAGTTCCATACTTACTTAAAGAAAATTATCAACTTATAGAAATCACCTTGTATATAACAAGGTTTTATATTCATTCAAGTGAGGGAGGTCTTTTGTCAAAGCAATATGTTTCTTGGGTGAAGACGTGAATAACAAAGCTCTTATTTAAAAATAGGTATTATTTGTCCTAAAAGAATTTCTCTTCTATTAAAGTATATATTCATTTGAATTAAGAAATGAATTTTCTTCAATATGGTCTTGTGATAAAACATAAAAGTTTGTCTTCTTTGAATCAACAGAATTATTAAGTGAAGAAAACTAAAGATCTTGGCTCAATGTATTTAATGTTTTTTAAGACGTTCAAGTATTTGGTTCAAAATTACTGGGAGTTAACACAAGAGAAAGTATACTTAGTGTAAAATATTATGACTGATTAAAGACAATAGAAATAACGTTTTAAATCAAGAGCTCTTGCATTTGGACACGAAGCTTTTAACGTATTGGCGTATGCACTTAAATCAAGAAATCCTTTTTTTTAGTATAGTTTCTTAGAAAAAATATTCTTTATAAAACTTGGAGCATGACCGAGAACTTAATTTCCATCTATCCAATTTTAGCAGTGGAGACCCAAGCCTTCCTTAGTGAATATAATCAAAAGTACCTTCATTTTGAGAGATGCAAATAACGTTTATTTGAAAAAGTTGCTTATATTTATAACTTTTATTTTAGTTTTGCTCTGATACTAAATATTGCTGACATAGTAATTATGTTATTTTCTTAAACTTCAGATTCTTTTTTTTTCAGGATAACTAACTATAAATTTTTTTACTAATTAGTTTTAGGTTTTACTTTAATTATTATTTATTACAATATTGTCGAAGAGCTAAGAATATTTAAATCAATACATTTTTGGAAAACTAAACGATATGGCTTGTTTGACTTTATTAACGATATTTAGTTAAACAGATTTTTGTCCTAAACTGCATAAGGTTAATTTTAACTTTAGATCAAATTTACAACTATAGAAATGGAATAGCAAAAAAACAACTGAAACTGTTCTAGATAACTCTAACCTAATATATTACGGTGTTTCTGTGTCCATTTATTCCGATACAAATATGTTTTTCATTATTAGATTTGCCTACAACCTTATAGTAAAACAAAAAAAAATCCATAACTCAATTTTCAGATAAATATTTTTGAAACCAATGTACAACCACAATTCATTGGACTAAAGGAAAGCTTACCTGAAAATTGCTTATCGTGAAGTTACAATTCCAACAATTACCGTTCAGTACTTAAAAATTGCATTCGTCGACATTCAACCCACATGTTTTTATTTTTCGTACTTAGTATTTAGCATAAAATTGTAAACCCTTCGGCAATACTATTGTAGTAATATAATTTTTTTTATTTATTTCAATTTAATGAACTACATTTGTTCAAAATACAGACTTAATAAAAAAACTACCGTTTAAAATAGTTAGCAATGCTTAGTCAAATGATAGCAGCATACGCTAAATTATTTACATGAATGCCCATTTTGGGCATTCCTTTAATGTTTTTTAACTAATGCCCATAATTCCTTAGTAAATTCCCGCCAATACCTACTAATTCCCGCCAATTCATTGTAATACCTCAGTAATTCCTAGTAATGCACCTAAATTTCCAGTAATACCATACCTTCTTCGTAATACCTTGTTATGCCTAACAAAAGTGGCGAAAACTATAATATTCACAGCAATATAATGCTGAAATAGTTACTTATTATACAGGTGAGTTATGTAGCGTATGTCACCCAAGGAAACTTTAACATACAAGTCAAAGACAAATAGAATAATGTTTAATTGTCTTTCGGTTTATGTTATAATAACTTATGAGTTTATTACCAAATATAATGCAATTCTTGCATACAATATGCACTTTAATATCAATAATAGCAAATAATTTAAGAAAAGTTTTACTAAAATGCTGCTAGTTTAATATTTGACTCATAGTAACTAATTGTAATTATATATATTATTGTTGTACTTTTGCCTCGACTTTTGCTTTTTAGTTTATACATTTAAACTATAAAAGTATTTTTCTAGGATATTAGAGAGAAGACGAAAAATAAAGACAAAGAAAAAATGTGTTCTGCTTGGTTTACTGTTGATAATAAAAATCATAATTATTTGTTTATTCGATTCGCTTTTTTCGTAGATATATATATAAAAGGAAGGACTCGAAACAAACAAACAAGTTTATTGAAAATACTCATTTATTGGTTGCTCCAACACATTTAAATATTATAAAAGAAGTTCAAGCAAAGTAAGAAAATATTTTGGATTTTGAAATCGACTAAAGCATTAAAAATCTTGGCGAAATAAACAGATTAATTACACAGAAAATTTCCACTGATTAGTTTGAGGAATAGATAATGATATTAATTGTTTGAACAAGTATAATAATCCGCCAGACAAAATGTAACTACCTAAGAGTTCTTGTGTAGCTAACATTTTTTCGATAGGAAAATTGGAAAATGTATTTTGTAGGTCAATGTTAAAATTGGATTTCAGGCATTTTAATTAGCAACCATGAAAAAATTACCTAGTAATCTATAAAATGCAAAAAATTATTATTTTGGCATTTTATGATTTTTGTCATTATCATAACTTATTTCAGTTTATAAATAACCTGCTGATTTTATATGATTGCTTGATCAAAATACTTAGAATTCAATTTTCATATTGTCCTACAAAACATATTTTCCAATTTTCCAGTCCGACGCGACGCGTGAATACATTTCAATCAGCGGTGGCGGGGCATGCATCATTATTAAAAATTTCGGTAGATATCCAAGAATTTACAAGATGTTATTAATCAGTTGCATTTTTGCCGGCGAGATCCTGAACTCTAATTTCTGAACAGTTGCGCACTTTTATAGCAACAATTCTTAGCATTTTGTTTGTAGCTAAATATAATAATATAATAATAATAATAATAATGATGAAAATAATTATAATAATAATAATAAGGAGGAACAACTTAAAGGAGAGGTGCAGCTTGAACTTGAAAACCAACGCGTTGAGTCCATAGCTCCGCCTACAACAGTGGAACCCGAGGAGGAGGTACGAATAGTCGAAGTCGAATCTACAGGACAAGACATTATTGACAGAGCTAACAACACCCAGGACAATGGGTGTTGTTAGCTCAACAGAGTTACAACGGAAAGTTATAACTCTTATTTATTTAATGAACATAAAACTGTTTAAATAGTAACGACCGAAATTTAAATTCTTAAAATAATTACGTCACAGATTTCGACCTGCTTGTTCACGACGAGTTTTTTCCTTAACCGTTACGGAACACCACACTCGCCAACACATAATTAAAATAATTTATCAGTAGCCTTCTCTACTGGCTTCTCTATTATAAAATAAATAAGCAGAACAGTGCTAGGTGGATCAGTCGAGAAAGAAAAAAGCCGCGAAACAGTCATGCTACCAAGTACTCTTACAGGTGCGTGTTAGAGAAAGACCGGCAAGGCGGCAAGTACACATCATCCTCAAGCGGGTGTTGTCCTCGGTGTTGTCAGATCGTCCGTAATTACAAGTATGTTCCGATTTGTTAATTACCGTTATTTTTTTTGTTTTACATTTTTTTTAATCACTAGATTAGCATTTACAAGTCACAGTCGCTTTTCACGAAAATACCCTTCTCAAAAAAGCCTATTCTAATTTGTATATTGAAAGAAAAATTGTTTAATGCATGCTAATAATGCATGTCTGGCAACAACGCAATACGTAATATGGCCGAAATTCCCATAGTAATGCCTACTTATTTCCATTTGCCCCCTAATTCCTAGTAATGCTTACCAATTGCTAGTACTGTCCTCTAATTCCTTTGCAATTCCAAGTATTTCCCAGAATTTTTACACTGTAATTCCACAGCGGTTTACCCCTCGTTTTAATCAAAGAGGCCTTTATTTTCTATTGAAAATTTGGTCCTAACACTGGAACCTGTGGTGGAAGATAGATCAAAATACAAGAGTTCTAACCACACTACACCACAACTTGTTACGTTCTGGACGCGCGTTTCGCTAACCAAGTTAGCATCATCAGCAGATGATATAAACTGTTTATATCATCTGCTGATGATGCTAACTTGGTTAGCGAAACGCGCGTCCAGAACGTAACAAGTTGTGGTGTAGTGTGGTTAGAACTCTTGTATTTTGATTGAAAATTTGGTCATGGAGGCCTTTACAGTTTTGTGGCAAAACGTTATATAAGGAAAAATGAATCGAATGTTTTCGTAATTTTGTCAATATTAAGTTGGGCTGCGTTATAAGATAGGCAGATCGAATCTGACAATCGTGGTCACATGCATATATTTGAATAGATGTACATGCTAGTCAGTAAAAAACAATCGACAATGCTCAAGAGGGAAAAGTCGACAAATTATCCTAAGCGCCCGTTTCTAAGACCTAAATGCCCTCAGTACTCTAGCAGAATATCGCCACAAGATTATTCCATAAGTGAGGTAAGAACGAAACAGCGCCAAATAGGCATATCTCAGAACATTGGACGAAATTTTTCTCTTGAGTTGTCGTAAAAGAAATATTACACTAGACAATCTCTCGCAGAGCATATGAATATGATCACCCCGAGTTAGAGGGCAATTCAACATGATTTCAAGCATTTTTACTGGCTGACTCAAGGGATTTCTAGATGTAGAACACACGAAAGTTTGGGATTTTTCTGGATTGCATTTCAAAAAGTTTAATGCAAACCATTCGTTAGTTATCGTCATAACATTGCTCACGTTAGCCTCAAGACTCGATTCTTTAGGACATGTCATAAGATCTGCATAAAGTGCATATTTAGTAGGATGCAGGCAAAGAAACAAATCATTCACATAGATGATAAAGATCAGAGGATCGACAATGGATCTCTTGGGGACATAATGCTTCACGAGCGGATCGTTTACAACCGAGTTCAATACCCTGCGAACGACCCTATAAGCAGGAGCCTAGAAATTTCAGAGGTACTCCTTTTACTCCATACCTTTCCAATTTATGCAGGAGAAGCAAGTGGCTGACACAGTCAAATGCCTTGGTGAGGTCGCACAACGCCATTGCCGACTGGAACCTTTCCCTCAAAACAATCCAAATTAATGTTCAATGAGCCAATTATTTAATTCAAAGAAATTATTCAGTCACAAACAACCACAAGAATCTTTGCAAACTATGGAGATTGGCCAAAAATTTATAGAAGTACCAGCATCACCTGAATTATGCAAATGCACCACCTTCGATATCTTAAAACAACTAGGAAAAATACCGGTTTAGTATTTTAGTATTGTACTATTCATACTGTAAACGACAGTTGCACCAGAATTTTTAATTGCAGTAATAACACAGGCTACTTCTAAGGAAGTAACTTTCTCCAAAAAAAAAAAATATTTTGTTTTGATTATAAGGAATCAAAGAAGAAATATCATAATTCTCAAGATTTAATTCTGGCAGAATATTTATTATCTCACCCGCTGGTTCAGTGACGTTTTCATTTCACCCATTCATTAAATTTATAATTAATAAACTAATTAAGTGTCCACAATACATTACAAGTAATTCAAAGAACTTCAAAAAGAAATCTATATCACAAACAACCGAGATCTTTAAGAAAACTTTCAGGCCGACCGCAATTTTTCCTGTTTTTCCTTACGCTACCGCACGGCAATAATCTCCGTCAAAAGATTTTCCCCGGCCAACCAGCAGGCAATATCGTCGGAGATAAAAAGTATAATAAATTATGGCATTCAAGAGATTGTCAAAACTTATCTTTAAGGCGCGCATTTTAAAACGTTGCAATTAGCCTGTAATGGCTACAAAACAAAATGGGTCGTTTTTCAAAATTGCTCTCTCGCCGAATAGGCTCTTGTTTTGTTTTTTGGTTAAAAAGTTCTCCGCCGTTCTGTTTGCTCAGATAAGATTACCAGCGGCGTAGCTGCATCGTTTATTTTTATAGGGTCCTGTCTCAAGATACATGGTGAAATCAATGTGGAATTAAGCTTGCCCCAAAGTAGTTTTATAATGACATTGATCCTATGGTTTTGTCAATATCCTAGAAATAAATAAAAAAATCTTTTAATCCAAATGTACTCAAAAGTCTTCAATATGTCTATAAGACATGACACAGTCATGAAATTACATAACTTAACTCACAATAGCATCTAGTCTTAATTTAACACACACACACACACACACACGCACACGCACACGCTCACGCACACGCACCCGCACACGCACACGCACACGCACGCGCACACGCACACACACACACACACACACACAGACACACACACACACACACACACATACACACAAGTTAAGACTTAGTCTTAAAACAATATCTTCATTTTTTTTGTACCAAACAAGGTATCTTTATGCGTCAATTTCAACTCAAATTAAGAATTTTAGTTCAAATAAAAACGTACATTCATTTTGATTAAAAAACAGTAAACCCAAAACTTCCAACATTTCAAGTTATTTTCCAATTTAGCACTAATTTTGAAGGCTAGGGTGTTTTATGTTCCTAAAATATTGTTATTAACAATACATTTTGAAGCGCAGGAGAAAAATTTTACAATTACAATCGACAAAAACCATTCAAATTTGCTCGATTATTAAAGTTTTCAGATATTCAGAAAACATGTCACTTAGAGCATTTTTATATTAAGTGATGAATGGGAGTTGCAAGAAAGAAATAAATATACTTAAGAATGGTTTCATGAATGCATTGAGGTAGTCGATTATGAGAGAATTCATAATCATTCATTAATATTTCTTAAAAATATATTTGAATAAATCAGCAACACAAAACTGTATATTGACAGAAAATAATATTAAACTAAATAACTAGAAGCTACTGTAACTAGCACTCTCGAGTTTAAATCTTACAATAAAATAACAAACTCAAAGATTTGCTCTCTCGCCGAATAGGCTGTTGTTTTATTTTTTGGTTAAAAAGTTCGCAGCAGTTCTGTTTGCTCAGATAGCTTTTTTTTTTATTGGGTTTATATGTGTCGAGCCATATGCACTGAAATCAAATATCGTCATTAAGTAGAAGGAATGTAAAATACACTTTTGGACAGAAAAAAACGGATAAACAATTTTTTTTACAAATTCAATCTAATATAACGTTTTAAGTTGTGCATCGATTTTAAAAAATGTTGGTCATGTGTTAAGCGTTTTTGTCTTGATCATTAATCTGATATTCAATTTTCAACAAGTTCGGAGAGATTTAGTGTTATACACAATATACTCAAAAGTTATATTTTGAATGAAATTGTTAACCCTAATATTTTCTTTATTAATGACAATATTTTTATTCAAAAAGAAAAATACAATTTTTTAAAAGAATCTATGCAATTTACACCAATAACAAACATTAAAATCATTAAATATAACTTAAACAAATAAACACTCCTCGTGCTTTAATGACTGCTGCCATACGACGTGGTAAGCTTTAACACAATTAGCAATTACCATTTGCGGAATGTTTTCCGAACCTTCGAGAAGAACCATCCGAAAATCTTGATTTTTTTTTCTGGTTTTCGATTGCAAATTTGCCTCTATAACATATCCCACACGTCCTCTATGGGCTTTAAATCAGGGCTACGTGGAAGCCAGCCAACTCTTGCCACGTGAGCCTGGCATTGTCGTGCATTAAACAAAAATTTTGAGGAACAAATGGAGAGACAAAAATTACGTAGTCCGCTAAACATTCCTCGATATAACGGTTAGCAGTTAATGCGCCACTTTCAATCAAAATAAGATATGTACGGGCTTGTATTGAAATTCATCAAATCAACACTGTAATACTACCACCTTCAAAAGGTATTTTTGATGATATGCAACATTCAGAAAATCGTTCTCCTCGTTTCCTCTATATATGTTCTCGTCCATCTGGAGAATGCAAACAAAAATCCGATTCGTCTCTGTATAACATAGATTCCCATAGTTCTTTATTCCAGTCTATATGAGCACGGGCAAAATTTAACTGCTGAACACGATGGGCTGTGAGTAAAGCTGGATAAGAAGCTGGTCTTTTTGACATCAGTCCCCGGTTATGTAATCTATGACAGACGGTTCGTTCTGAAACACTTGTGACACGTACATCTTCGAATCGACGGCTAGCACCGCTGGTTTTTTACTCGAATGTCCTTATCGGTCTGACGAAAGCGACTGATTGTCTCTTGTATAGTGCTTCTTGTTCTTCCCAATACCTTTGAAATGTTGCAATTCAATGCAAAAGCTCATGCAACATCTTCTGATCGCATATTAAAAAAAAATTAAATGCTAAATTACGCGACATGGACAGTTTTGATTAAGAATGCAAATGATATAAACACTAATCATAATGTTGCTACACAACAGATTTTAAAAATGTTGCTTGATTGAAATGTAACGTTTTTAATATTTCTTATGGTTGTAAATTGCATACTATCTTTTAAAAATTTGTGCGTTCTTTTAGAACAGAGATATTCATATAAATCAAAAAATGAAATATTAAGAAAATATGACGCTTCAAAATTTCATTCAGACTCATCATTGTATCATTGAATTCTTTCACAGAGAGTTCAAGAAGTTAAGACACAATGCAACTTTTCGGTCTACCTTGTAGTTTTTTTCAACCCTGTTACAAAGTGAGACTCGGCTGTGTAAACTATTACCGTATTCTCCATTATTACCCAATACAGAATAGAAAATTCTAAGATAGTAATCCTACAAGATCATTTCAGAGAATGACATGATAAGGGATTATAAAGAAATAGAAATGCATTACAGCAAGTCTTTATGGAAGCATTTCCTGGATAGAAAGGTGTCCCTCAGGAAAAACAAAGTTAAGATGTGTATACGGAACAGAAATATAGACCTTAGAACGTAAATGTTTGAAAAATTTGGAAAAATACGTTAACAATTATTTGTTTTAAAAGGGAATCATTCTTAAACAAAACAGTACTTTTTCAATATATATATATATATATATATATATATATATATATATATATATATATATATATATATATACATATTAAGAACAGCTTTGCTGACCTTTCGCCAAAATCACATTTGGCATTTTAGAAGAGGTCTTAGAAACCACAATATACAAACATTAAACAAGCCCCAAACAACCATAGGTAAACTGCTTGAAAACCCAAAAGACAAAATCAAATTGGAAAACCGCGGAGTATACAGCATTCCATACCAGGACTGTAAAAAACTGTACGTGGGGCAAACTAACACGCGAATATCAGCAAGAGTAGAAGAGCATAAACTTAGCATCAGAAACAAACAAACAACCTCGGCTCTATTCCTACATTGACAGATTGCCAATATAGAGCATTATAAGTCCAGAATAATCCGAGTAGCCAAAGAAATAGAAAAACAAGGCCATTTAAATAAAAGGGACGAATCATTAAAACTACCAACAGCCACATCCGGAAAACATACATAATGATGCTCAGATATAACCTTCGGCCCCGGGTGGGGTTATAAAGGAAAGCTCACAGTCGCTTACACTTCAGTTTCTATTCGGACGCGAGAAGGAAAATTTAAAAAATGCCAAATGTGATTTTGGCGAAACCTCAGCAAAACTGTTTTTTTTTTCAGAACGACAGTAGTGAACGGATGTACACCCCGAATGAAAACACATCGTATTTTTCCATCCTTTCTACTTATTATTATTATACAAAGTCAAATTATTACCTTCAGTATAAACGAAGACAAATATATCATTCCGTATTCTAGTTTTTGCATTTGGACATTTGTCTACATAATGGAAAGCATTTTCTTGATAATGTATATTAAAACTATTTTTCACCTTAAGTTGCGAACTAGCAAATGAATTACTTTAGAATCCTGAACGCAACAAATATTCACAATAAATAAAAAAATAAAATTTGTAATCTACGTTCACGCGTATTTTATTTAATGAAAAACAAAAAAAAATGCTAAAGAAATTTAACCCTTATTATCACCTCAAAATCTCAATACCTTTGCATAATATCCCGGCACGACTCCAAGCAAACATTTTTTATGAATTCCTACCTGCATCCCTGCATCCGGAAACAATGCCGACGACCCCTTTTATCTTAAGGGATGCAAGGGATGACCCTTAAAAATAAAAATCGCCCAGAAACCGGTTGTCCAGTCTTTATTCCTTTTGATGAACAGGTCGAATTTTTTAAATTTTAGTGACCCTTCATTTGCATACTGGTGTGACCACTGTGGGAATATTATTTGGAAATTGCCAAACATAACTGGGTAATACTTGCGTAAAGGGTTAATAAGGATTGATTTCCGATGTAATAGAAAGACCGGTGGGACAATTGATGGTTTTTTATATGGTCAATGTTGTAACGGACTTTTCGAAGGAAATTAATTGAGTTTGTGAGAGATAACACAGATGTTTATGTTTCACATATATTTATTACTCTAGATATTTCTAGAAAGTTGTGTCATTTTTTAAAAGAAAGTTTTATGAGTAGACATACATATTGGGCGAAATGACATAGATTGTTTCCACATTTTATGTTCCGAGAAAACTCGATCTTATGCCAAAATCTAATTATTTCAATGGTTTATTAAACTGGTCAACTTAGCTTAGACTAAAGTCTACGACTTGCCCTTTTTATTTATGTCATTGAAATTTTTTTTTATGAAATAATCAAATTGATTTCAGTTTGTCAAATAACATAAATATAAAATAAAACAGTAAATAACAATGCAAAACAAAGAGATATTATAAAAATCGATAAATTTTCTTTACCCGGAACTTCCCTCATTATAAATATTACCTTTTATTAAGAACAGTGAAGTGTGAACCAATTTAGTACCTAGTTACTTAGTAATCAATATTTTACCAGTTTCTAGTTAGCTAGATAGTTTTTACATTGACACACACGGCGATTTTGTTATGTCATGTTGAATTCGGTCCAGTTTATCCTTTGAATAATATGATTTTTTTATAAAATGTTACTTGGCCGCCATTTTATTACCGTCATCTTGAATTCGTATCACAACTTTACTAGCTTATCTCTATATCACACTTAATGCAATGCAACATTTCAAATTAATCTAATAAGAAGTTTTTTAAATATTTTATTTATATCAAAATGTTACCAGCTCATTCTTATGTAATACTTGATTTTTTTGCAAAATTTGAAGTCAATCTGATGAATAGTTTTTAAACTATGCCGCGAACTGACAAACAAACCAACAGGTGGACCGACGGAATTGATATAGCATATTTTTTGGCATCTAGGGATTAGAAAGATATGTAAAACCTAAGAGGGTGAGTTTTTCAGATTACAAAAATTTAATATTTATTTTATTTTACTAGTTCACCTCTATACCAAAATTAGTTATGGCACACAATTTGAAATCAGTTCATTAGGTAGTTTTTTCAGCTTGAATTTTTAAATACTTTATTATACCGCCATTTTGTTCTGCCATCTTCGATTCATACCAAAATTATACCAACTGATTCCTACATAATACTTGATATGTCTGCAAAATTTGAGATAAATGTAATGAGCACTTTTTTTAGTAATAATTTTTTTAACATTTCACTAGGCCGCCATTTTGTTTTGCCATAATGGATTTTTACCAAAATGTTACCAGGTCATCCCCATATGACCCTTAATTTTTGACCAAAATTTGAAGTCGTAAGTAGTTTTTCAGCTATGCCGCGAACAGACAGACCGACGGAATCGAGAAAACATGTTTTATGTCATCTAGGGACCCTGAAACTTAAAGATCTGAAAAAATTTCGGAGGGTGATTTTTTCACGCTTACAATAAGTACTTCCCTTTTATGAGGAAAGTAAAAATTAGAAGACTTTCTTAATAAATGATGAAAATGACGACCGTTGAATTCCAAACATTTTATAGTCCGGATGCTCGATTTGTTGCCCTCCTTATATCACTGCCATCTAACTCTTCAATGCAATTGATCATTCGTTGGCGAAGGACTTGTTTGCTCTGTACTGGCGTCACCAATACTTTTTTTTTCAAATCACCCTAAAGTAAAAATCAAGTGGCGTGAGATCGGGTGATCTAGCAGGTTAATTCCCCGGTCCTTAATATCTAAACCAACGTCATTTCAGTTGTTACTGCCCCAACGGGCCGGCACCCTATCCATTTGAACATAACAGATATAATAATCTGTCATCTTTTACGAGACAAAAGACGATAAAAATTAACATTTTCTGAAATCTCATATCCTTGATAACATGTTAACAGAAATGCTCATGTCTTCTATTTAAAATACCCTCCCTGGAAAATTTAGCTTCGTCTATCCAAATTATTTTCTTGCGTACGGATCAGAAGTGTTTGACAAAATTGTACCCTACGTCGGTAATTTTCTGGTTTCGGGCTTCATTTAGAGTGCTTTGAACAAAGGCATCAGTTAAGCCTAAATCATCTCCTGCACTTCTGGTAGAAGCTTGTGGATAAGCGTGAAAATACGCTAGAACATTTATGATACTGTGGTCATCAGAAATTACAGGTTTCAGTAAGTATCGTTCCGATTTCAGTTTACATCCATAATTACAGAAATTATTACGTAATCGTTTAAACCTTCTCTTGTTTAATAATTGTAAATCAAAGTACATTCATTGAACGTTCTTTATGTTCTTGCTATAATTAGGCAACAGTGTCCATGAAGAACAAATAATTTCATCAAAACTTCTTTTGGATAGTAAAATGTATTATTACTAATCAACCAGTTATCCATTTTTTAATATCGACAGGTTTCATCATGACATTTCAACGCTATCTGAGACAATTACGGCAAAATGATCCTATTTTTACAAAAACTTTATTTCCGAAACCCTAATATTTAGGTATAGGAATATGATATGTTATTCAAAAGGGATTTGTTTGTCTTTTAGGCAGTGGCGGATCACGGGTAAAAAAGTTAGTGAAGTGTAAATGAAGCAAGAAAATATCGCAATAATTTTTTTTGTGGAGGGGTAGAATATTTTTTTACGACTTACGTACATTTTTTATACTAAATCAATTATCCTATCTTTCATAGCAGCAAATTTATTTATAACATCCTCATAAAATGGATGGGTTGCCCTAATCTCCTCCAGAAATTATTTTTGAACTGAAATATTGCCAAGAGAAGCCTCTTTCTTGAGATTTTGTATTTCTTAAATAAGTTTTTACACATTTGAAGCAAGAAAAACTTCTTTCCACTGAAGCACTTGTCGACGGTATTGTCAAAATAAGGGAAAACAATTTATATGCTTCGGTAAAAATATATTTATTTTCATTAATTTTTTTCATTTGCTCTTGCACCGAAATATTCCAATTACTCTCATTGGCAAAAATAAGACCAAGCTCATTTTTAAGTCGTTGACTTTTTGAAAATATTTCCCCATATAACTGTAACAAATTTTCAAACGGGCCAGTCGGAAAATTTAAACTATAAATGAAAATGTAAGTTTTTCGCAGTCTTAAAATCCTAATGTCATTTCCATTAAAATATGGTCCAATATTTCATAAAAAAGGGTTCTATACTTAGCTCTAATTTCTTCAGGTGAAAACTTAGCAAGCTCACGTTTGTAATGATTTATTTCTGTAATAGAATTTACTTTATCAAACATGGTATTAAAAAAATGTTCATTTCTTTTTTTACAGAGCGCCTCACGACAGCGTTTTATATTGCATATGCAAAAATGAATGTCAAGCGATTTTTTTTTAAGAACGTCAAATAGTATGTGCGTGATTGGGAAAATGTCATTAAACACTAATGCCAGAAACGTGAATTCAAAAACGTTCATCTCACCTAAAAATCCTTTCGCAAGGCGGATTGATATTTCATCAGATTTGTCACAGTTTGTAATAAATTCAAAGACGTCTTTTATTCCAGTCTTGAACAATCACATTTATTAACTTCGAATTTGAAGTTGTAACAACACCATAAATAAATATAACACAAAACAGCCAAGCAAACTGCAAAGGAACATACCGGTTGCAGCAAAATCCGCGAAAATAAAAGTAAACAACCACCGCACACTGAACGACACGGGTGTAGTGTACTGCGCCTGCAATTCACCGAGAGCGTTATATGGCGCTGGTTAACATTATTCTTCCATGCGGTCGACGTCATCGCGTAGGCGTTGTCATGGCAACATAGTAGGAAAATCGTAAACTAAACATAGCACCTCCAGCAAAGTCGAAGCGGTTTGCGCCACTGTTATAGGTGTTATAATAAAGTTCGATTGAAAGTTTTAAAAAGACATGCCGCCAAAGGTCAAATAAAATATATATTCGAGATGTACGGTTTATTTTTTACCAATTAGGTGAATAAATGAATGTAAAAACTAAAATTTCATCAGATATATAATAAATATAGTTAGATCTTTGCTTGTTTATTTTTCCTGGTGAAGTAGCACTTCACCTACTTCACCTGAATAGCCGCTACTACTTTTAGGTTGTTTAATAACAAACGGGGTGTTCCATGTAAAAAAATGCACTTGTTACCATTTTTGTATATAGCTAAAAAAAGCAAATTCTAAGCAACCCTGTACAACGCAGAACAAATTTTTCAAAACAAAACTAATACTTAGGACCTTGGTAAGTTACGCTCAAAATTTTAACTTTCTACGAATCCAGACACCGCCCAGTGCTTCGAACAATGGACAAAAATGGAAAAATAAAACATGAAACTTTTAAAATCCTTGTACCATTTCTGGTTATGACTACATCCTGTATATAAATATGTAAATATGTTGTCTGTTTTTTTCATTCCCTTATCAGTAAAGTTATCGCAAAGTCGACCACCTCAAGAATTTGTTAGTATTTATACTTTCTTTGTGACCATTTCGTTTGAAACGTGCGTAGTGTTTGTTTATATATTTTTTACTTTAATTTACGATTATTATCAAAACTTGCAAGCGAGGTATGTATGATTTTTTTGTGTCTGTCTAGGAATTTTTGTTTGTTTTAGTAAATAATATAAATTTTACAAACATGTACGTTTTTCGTAAAAGACCTCAAAAAGCGTATTTTTTTATTGGCTCATTTGATAATCCTAACTATGTTGTTTTAACAAATGATGTCCTTTTTTGCCGAAACTTGCCCCTTACGACAAAATTCTTTATGTTCCTTGTTTCCATAAAAAAATCGACTTAGTGAACTCGTGGATTTCGGCTCCAAAAAAAGGGGAAAAAATTTCAGTGTTTGAAAGAATAGTACAATTGTTGGATATTTCGACATCTAGAAAACAAGTCAAAAAAGCTGTTTTGAAATCCGCTGATATTTTTTGCGCACAAATGGATACGAAATGGAAAAAAATAATCGAACGAGAAGCAAGTTTGAAACTCAGCAGAAAGGATGGCTTAATGTTGAAATTTTTTGAAACAAGTCATTTGCTCAAAATAGTAGAACGAAACCGCCTGTACCTTCCCCAAGAATTAGCCGTGGTAGACCAAGAAAAAATTTCAAGGAAAGTAGTTAGAAAATGAGAAAACGACGAGTTGCCGATTTGGTGTCCAACTATTCATTGAAAGAACTGTCTTTTGCTGTGCAGGAGTCAACCAGATAAAATAATAATACGAATACGGTTGCAACCAAAAAGTCTCTATCGTTACAAGATACTTTGGCATTTTATCTCGATTTGGATCTTTCTCAAAGAAAATATAATTTGCTGAGGTCAGTAATTGATAATTTACATGATGACTGTTTGCCTGTATAAACTTGTGTCTTTTCGAAACGAATTGATTCCACAAAATATAGTTTTTACAGAACAAGGGTCAGAAATTGAGTTGCAGCTTTTATTGAAGCACACGCTTAAGAGTATTTTAAAGATTTTAAAGACAAAATCTCAAAATATAAAGCCAAACTCAAATCTTACCCTTGTTTGTAAATACGGGTTCGAGGGGAGCTCAGGACATAGCAACTACAAACAAAAATTTAGCAGTTCCGAAATGACTGACGAATATTTGTTTTTGGTTGCTATATCTCCCCTGAAACTCATTAATAAAGAAGGCGATATTTTGAGGAAAAATCCGCGAACTTCTTCCACTTTCTACTACAAGCCAATAAAATTTTTGTTCTCAAAAGAAAATGCCGATCTCGTTAAAAGCAAAATCATAAAGCTTCAAAAGCAAATTGAAAATTTAAAATCTTTTAAGATCCGAATTAAAGATACAGATGTCATTGTGCAATATATTCTCCACTTTACAATGCTAGATGGTAGCTGTATCAACACTTTATCAGAAACAAATTCAACGCAAATATGCTTTATTTGCGGTGCATCTCCCAAGGAGATGAACACAGATAAAATTTTTGAAAGGGTGACAAAAACTGAAAATTTAAACTTTGGTCTTTCTTTCCTTCATTCGTGGATCCGTTGTTTTAAATGTCTATTACATATTGCGTATAGACTTCCAATTAAATGTTGGCAAGTCAAAACAAAAAACTTGTTGAAAACCAAAAACAAAAAATCCAGATGGATTTCAAAGTTCAAATGGGGTTAATTGTTGACAAACCAAAACCATTGGTCCACGAATGATGGGAATACGGCTAGAAGGTTTTTTCAAAACCCAGAGTTAAGTTCCTCCATCACGGGCATTAACAAAGAACTAATTTTAAAATTTTCACATATTTTAAGAGTTGTGTCTATAGGGCAAAAAATCAAGTTGGTTTTGTTTCAACAGCTTTTGAAGAACACAAGGGATCTTTACATTCGTTTATATCCTTGGTATTATATGCCTTGTAGTGTCCACAAACTTCTTGTACATGGATCTGAGATTATTCAGAATTTTGATTTGCCAATAGGACACCTAGGCGAAGATGCTCTGGAAGTAAGACATAAAGAAGTCCGAAAAGTGCGTCTGAATCACACTAAAAAAACTTCCCGAAAAAACACAAAATATATTATGAGTAGTCTTCTACTTACCTCAGATCGATTTATATCATATTTGAGAAAGGCTACAACTTCCCAATCACGAGTAGATAACATAAATAATATCGTAGAATATTTGGAAATAGAGCCTCTTTGCTTGCAACAGTATTCAGATATGTTTCCTTCAGATATTAGTGAACTTGATTTGCAAAAAGCACACAGTTCTAACCGTTCGGATAGCGAGTAACTTTTTTATATATTTACTTCAGCGTAAGATTATGTGAAACATATAATATTTTCAGTTTAAAAAATACCTGTTTTATCGCGGTAGTTTTAACAATCTATTAAAAAAACTTCATTTTCTGATTCATTTTAATTTTGGAATTTTTTGAAGAAATCAGATATACATAATATATAATTTATAAATATATATATATATATATATATATATATATATATATATATATATATATATATATATAAGACACATATTTTTCATAAAAAACATATATATATATATATATCCGTATACTAACTTATATTGTGTGATGTTTAGCACCAATGATAAAAACTTGTTTTTTTTTGTTAAAGAATCTTATGTTTGATTTCCTTATAATACATAAATTACATTTATTTACTATAAGTAGCTTTATAGGGTATTAGTTCTATTGAATATACTTTTTTTAGTTTATTCTGTCTTTTTACAACTTTAAAATTCCGTTTTTATTCCCGAAGAATGTTTTGATATTTTTTATTAATATATACTTATACTGTTTAAACTTTTTAAGACCGTTACATTTCATGGGGTACCTATTTTCCGTTAACGTTTAAAACATATTATTTTTAAAGACTTTTTATTTAATTTCTCAAGAAAAATGTTTTTTGGAAAAAGTAAACTATTAATCATAGTTTTAGTTATTATTTACTCTAAAAGATATAATATTAGATAAAAAAATTAAAAACAAATACTTTTAGTTAAACAAACATATTATTTTACTTTTGACCGGTAGCTATTTTAAAATAGCTTCACTGCGGAAGACAAGAGCTTTAAAATAATGTATCACAAGCCATATGTTGCCATTAAAAAAAATTCAATGACGTCATATCTTTCACAGCTGTCAATAACAAAACAAAATAATGACGTCAAAATGCGGGTAAATAAAAAACTATATAGACGTGTTCGAACCTTTTCCTAAAAAAAAAACAATTCTAAAATTAATTTTTGTCGAATTTATGTCCGACTTTTGGCCCTTACATGTGAAGGTGTTTGGGTGTAAGTGTGAACTTAGTTTGCAACAAGCACACAGTTCTGACCGTTCGGATAGCGAGTAACTTTTTTATATATTTACTTCAGCGTAAGATTATGTGAAACATATAATATTTTCAGTTTAAAAAATACCTGTTTTATCGCGGTAGTTTTAACAATCTATTAAAAAAACTTCATTTTCTGATTCATTTTAATTTTGGAATTTTTTGAAGAAATCAGATATACATAATATATAATTTATAAAATATATATATGTATATATATATATATACATCCCGTATACTAACTTATATTGTGTGATGTTTAGCACCAATGATAAAAACTTGTTTTTTTTTTTGTTAAAAAATCTTATGTTTGATTTCCTTATAATACATAAATTACATTTATTTACTATAAGTAGCTTTATAGGTTATTAGTTCTATTGAATATACTTTTTTTTTAGTTTATTCTGTCTTTTTACAACTTTAAAATTCCGTTTTTATTCCCTAAGAATGTTTTGATATTTTTTATTAATATATAGTTATACTGTTTAAACTTTTTAAGACCGTTCTCAAGAAAAATGTTTTTTGGAAAAAGTAAACTATTAATCATAGTTTTAGTTATTAGTTACTCTAAAAGATATAGTATTAGATAAAAAAATTAAAAACAAATACTTTAGTTAAACAAACATATTATTTTACTTTTGACCGGTAGCAATTTTAAAATAGCTTCACTGCGGAAGACAAGAGCTTTAAAATGATGTATCATAAGCCATATGTTACCATTAAAAAAAATTCGATGACGTCATATCTTTCACAGCTGTCAATAACAAAACAAAAGAATGACGTCAAAATGCGGGTAAATAAAAAACTATATAGACGTGTTCGAGCCTTTTCCTAAAAAAAAAACAATTCTAAAATTAATTTTTGTCGAATTTATGTCCGACTTTTGGCCCTTACATGTGAAGGTGTTTGGGTGTAAGTGTTGCCATTTCTTACAAACACAAAAAAAGTTCTTTTATGTGTCAGATGTAGCTCAATATATAAACTACGTAACCGTTTTTATTTGGTTTAAATCCGTTAACTATAATAAAAGTAATGATTTTTGTCCCATTATCTCATTTACTCAAAGCACTGTGCACCGCGATAATAAACATTTAATTCGAGCTGTCTTTTGAACACAAAAATATGGAAAGTAATTGATATTTCGAAAACCGTCAAGGATGGGTATAAGAAAGTATTAGGCAAAAATAATCAGAAATAAAGTTTTAATCCAAAAATGCGATCGAATATAGGATGACTAACATCAAGTATCGAAAATATTGCTACTTTTTGGTATAAACGGCAACGCTGCACCGCTAAAGATATTTAACATCCGTAGAGTATATCTATCTATATCTCTAGTATCTAAAAATTTGTGTATTTTTTAGTTTTTTTACATTTGATTAAAATAATGTATACATATCTTACTTGCTTTACTTAAAACCTCAAATCTGCATGAAATTCACAAATATCACTGAAAAGTCAGATCCCTTACTACAATGTCTATACAATGTGATCGATCCAGGTAGTCTTATTGTAGTCATTCAGTCAGAACAATTTGTTGTGAAATTTACTACACAAATATGATCTCCTGCCCTGCAAAATATCCAACGGCTGGCGATTTCAGAATACCCTGTACTTTACAAACTAAGCCGTTACGTAATTCACACATTTTACCTCTCATTTGACCCATTATTAAAAAAATAAAAATTGCCAGCTGGGCACATACCAAAGGTATAAGGTCCCTTTAATCGGTCATTCTTTTGATACAAAGGGACAAAATTAGCATATAAGACCGGTTTGACCAGTTCTCAGGACCTAAGGGCAGCTGACCCTTTTTTCAACCCTTTTTGGCGACTGACCGACTGCCTGAATAGCGATAAAGGGTCGCTTAAGTTATTCCTTCAGGATATGCTGGGATAATTGTGTCAGATTTAGTATCTGTTCGGACACTAAGTCGTTTTGTTTATTGAACAGTTTTTAGCTATAGCGAAATTTGTTAAAAAAACAAATTGTAAATGCCGCAGAAAAAATATTTATTTATAAATTAGTGGTTGAAAAAAAAAATAAATTTACAGTCTAATTAGGTGTTGTTATGTAAAATATTGAGTGTATTTCTAAGTGTATGAGTTAGTGCTTCATCAATGTAGTTTTGTGGATCAATAATCCCAGGGAATATACAAAAGTAATGCAAAAGTTTCATAGTCCAGGTACAGATTTGTAAATATATAAATACTTTTTGAATTTTCAAGATAACGCATGGAGTTCTATGTGTGTTCTGTATGGCATTTAAAGAGATTTTTTCAAGGGCAAATGTTGTTTATCAGTGACGTTTGATTAACGGAAAAAATGTTACGTCATCAGTTTTTATTAAACTGAATAAACTGATGCTGTTTTGACAATTACCAATTAAAAATATATACCTTTTAAAAAATGAGATGTTTTCGAAATAAAAAATGAAAGTATTTTATGCACGTCTCTAGAATTACTATGGCAGGAAGTAAACCTTGGCAGTACTCAGCCAGCTTAGTTATTTGAAAGTAAGACTCTGTATATTACATATTACTGATTTTAAATTAAACTGTTTCTGATAATTTAAATTTGTTTTTGATATAATATTATCCTAATTTTTTGCATATTGGCTAAGTTTAAATCTACTAAGATAAATTAAAAGTCGTGCATAATATAAAATTTGCTAAACAATGATGGGGGAATATCTGTTCGTTAAAAAATTGGGGGCTATTTGCCAAGATGCAATTTGACATTTATTTGTGTATTACTCTTATTAAGTCATGCAAAATTAGTTAATTTATAATCATTGTAAAAACCGGAACGCCACAACAACAATAATACGTACAAACTAGCAAGCATATTACAAAAGCTTGAAAACAAAATATTTTTGATTATACAATAAAATTTATAGGTCCAAGCACATGTCAAAACCTTTAATCTGGTTCTGCATTAAAATCATATTCTGATATGAGGTTTAGAGGCGCTAGAGTTACTAACTACTAAGATATGATCATGGACGGACCGAAGGAAAAATATTGGGGGGAGGGGGGTTGTAATACAATTTTGCCAAAATAATTTTTAAATTTGCTAACCAAATATTAATTCAGTAACATAAAATTATAAAAAGCTTGACATACTAAAACTGGTTACTAAAAAAAGTTCTTTGGCTCTTAACAAGAAAAATAGTTTAAATTCAGAGCTGACTATTAGATATATTATCTCCGATAAGACAAGATTTTGCAAACAGGGCAAAACATCGTGGGGGGGATGCCCCATGCTATGCTGTATGACCGTCCATGGATAAGATATATATGCGTTATACGTGTAATATATTATTATTACAATAAACTGTAATGTATTTATTTTTTTTAAGTTATTACCAAAAACTATTTGGATTCATAAATTATGTTGTCTATGTAGAGTGATATTTTAATTAATTTTTATATTATTATTATTAATTTGTTATAACCTTAAATACCCTTACTTGAATTATATTATTTTACATTTTTGCATACAAATTCAAATCAATTGAATAAGAAGTTATTTGGACATACATTTCAATAGGAGGCCATTTTGTTTTGCCATAATTGCATGACAAATTTTTTTCGGTTTATCCGTATGATTTTTGTGCAAAACCTGAGGCCTATGTAACAAGAAGATTTTAAATAATAACATTATCACATTTTATAAGGTTGCCATTTTATTCTACCATACTGGATCTTTGTCAAAACGTAATCATTTCATCTCCATAAGATCGTTGATTTTTGACTAAAGTTTGAAGGGAAAAGTAGTCTTGAGCACCTTTTTAGTACTAAATTAAGCGGTATTTTGTTCTGCGATAATAACTTGATACCAAAATTGTACCAGTTTATCCTTATATCATACTTGATTTTTATACAAAATTTCAGGTCCATTTGATAAGTACATTCCTAATAATGATTTTTTTTTTGGAATTTATGAGACCGACATTTTAGTTCCGCCATATTGATTGAGGATCTTTGATTTTTACCAAAAAATTCAAGTCAATCGGGTGAGTAATATTTGAATTCCACTGCACACAGATTGAACGATAGACCACCAGACCGAATGACCGAGGGAAATGGTAAAACATTGTTTTCATTATCTAGAGATTCTAAAATGTAAAGATTTGCTTATATTAGATATACTTCCCTTTTACGGTTACGGTACTTCCCTATGGAAAACTCGCTGTAAATAAAACGTTGTCGTACACAAGGTCAGGAAATATATATATATATATATGTGTGTGTGTGTCTGTGTGTAATCATAAGTGCAATAGTACAATAAGGAATTGAGTTTCCCTTTAATTTTTGTCTATTATGCGAGAAAACAGTTGTCTCTCTGTTTAATCCTATCAATCTGGCATTAATCCTTGGTGTGAACTCTTACTCTTAAAATTTAAAGCATATCATCTATAAGTTAAAATATAAAATATAATAGAAATAAAAATTGGATTGTTGGATGTATTAATAAAAGACATAAAAATTTAAGCTGCTAGTAAAGTAAAAAACTAAAACTACAAGAGATTGAACTACTTCGCCACATGAAGATTTTAGCGACTATTTTTATGTCTTCTACGAGGGAGAAGGACAACCTAACAAAATAACTGAGTTAAAAACAGAATACAAGAAAACAGGATGAATCTCACGTGAAGCACTCTCAACTATAACCAAAATAGAGCTAAAGCGTAGGAAATATTTAAATGATAAATGAAAATAATCTAAATATGCTTAAGGACTACACCATTTTAAATAAGGTTTTAATTAAAACAGTACCTTCCGTTCGACATCTGCTCGTGTAGAACGTATGTTTTCATTTGGCTACGTCATAGACGCTCTTAGACGCCCATTATTTAATGAAGACAAATTTAAAAAACTTTTAATATTATAAGTAAATCTTTCTTAAAATGTCTTTGTATAATTTTAAATATTTAAAAACATGTTTTGTTGCGTCGTTGAAAAAAAGATTGATGACGATTGATAACATTTATAGATCATTAGATAGTGACAGATTTAGGTGCCCATTTTCGCACACAGGCCTCGAAGAGATGTTGAGTAGAAAGAAAGAAAATTTACGAATGGCCGCTGGGGATATCATTCGCTAAATGATTATTTAATAGAACTTGTTTTTGGAAAACCAAAGCTTGCGTGGAAAAATCGGTCAATTCTCAAGACTGCTCCTTTATTTCAACCCTTTAGCCACCTGCAACACTCCAGCCTTTGATTTTTCCAAGCCAGCATCTATTAATTACTCATTTAGTTAACACAGCTTGCGTGAAAATATGGGTAACTTACACGTTTTATTTCCGTTAAGGAAAATCAAATTTTCCATTTGTTATCACCAGGGACCACTCGTTAATTTCTTTTCATTCTACTCAACATCGATGTACTTTTCAACCCTCGTCGACGGTCTATTACGAGTTTAAGTTAACATGTTCTGGTTGAAATATAGTTTTGATACAATTTAATCACATTTTTTTTTCTCCTAGTAATAACTTTTACTAATTTCTAAAATAATTTCTAAGCAAAAATGTATTCAGAATTATTTTTCGGGCATCATGATTACAGTTTTTTTCTCTATTCAGTAATCAGCAACTAGTTCCTTTTTTGACAAAGCACATGTGATCGGTAATTTCTTGTAATCGTGCCATCCCTGTACGGATTCGTAAAATGTATTTTCTATGTATAGTAGACATTTTTTTAATAACTTTAATTTATTATTATATTATTTTTTCAGTATTCCTTATTTATTTTTTGTTACTTTAATAATTTAACTTTAAAATAAATTAAGTCAAGAAAATATAATTTTACCGTATATTTACATATTTTATCAAGCCGCCATTTGGATATTGACGGTTAAATAATGCTCCGATTTTGCGCGGTTATGCATATTACGCGATGTTAGACGTCGTTAATCAGCGTAAACTTTGTTTTACAAATTTACCTTGCTAAATTCCAACAATCCCCTTAGTAGTAGCAGTAGATGGGGGGGACAAGCCCGGAGACTAGTCCTAAAAGGCCCTTTTCTCTAACCCCGCGGGATGCACTTTTTTTTATTTAGACAACATATAATGAAGGGCGCCTTGGCTACACCTGTATGGTGATCAAGCCCTAACTGCCCGGTGAAGGGCGCGCGGAGAGGAAAGGGGACCAGAATCGCTCTTCTAGGATGGGGGAAGGAATTTTTACGTCTGAGGAATGTCAGCCAGACGGGCCCTACAGTTTATCGAGGAGTCCGAACCTCGGCCATCCCCTCCATCTGAGAGGGTATGTGATGGCGGGGAGTGTGAATTTACTCCCAAACTACCACGGGAACATCCGGTTCCCCCCGCCTGGTTAACGGCGTGAATGGCAGCGTGGAAAGTGAAATTCATTTTACACTCTTTCCTGTTGGATTTTTAACCACTAATATTGGCTGCAGACTTGAAAAGTCGTGCCCCCCATTAGGACCCAGACCAACTCCGGTGTAAACCCAAAGCTTTACGCTCTCGACCACCTACTGGCTTAAACAATCCTCTTAAATTTAATATAAAAAATAACTATTATATTGCTCCATTGTTTCTTAAGCATGCAATATTAAAAAATGCATGCTTCTCTCTACACAGTATGTACCAAAATCTGATATGTCATAACACCTTAAAAAGTACTTTTGTTTCTCTTGAGAATACCAATTCAGAAACAGATGGAGATGAAAATGACTATCTTAATAAATTCGAACAATCCCCTTAAATTTAATATAAAAAATAACTGTTATATTGCTCCATTGCTTCTTAAGGATGCGAAATTTGAAAAATGTATGCTTTTCGCTGCACAGTGTGTACCAAAATCTGATATGTCATTTTATAACACTTTAAAAAGTAATTTTGTTTCTCTTGAGAATGCCAATTCAGAAACGGAGAGGAAAATGAATTTATTATAATATTTTTGATGTTCTTTTTTTGTGTTCATGGTGTGCATTTTTGCGTCGTGTTGGGACTCATCCTGTTTTTGACCCAAATAAAATGTTTTGATGATTTGCGTTTTTTTAAGAAATTAGGCTAGGTCGATTTTTTTTGCAATAACAAGAAGAAAGAAACATAAAAAAACTGTTTTTTGGTCTCTACTGAAAACTTTTGAAAAAGTGACTCATCCCCTTCTTCCACCAAGGTCCACAATTGTATGTTGGAGTGGAGTCTATTACTGGTAGAATAACTATGAATAAAACTGCTGATAAAAGAAAGCAGATTATCGGTGTGTAGGAAGAATAGGGTATTGCCAACACAGAACCCTGTGGAACGCATGCGTTGATTTTGTGAAAGTTAGATCAATGACCGTCACCCATTACGAAAATACTTTTGTTGAAAAGAAAACTGGCAATCAAGTACAAAATTTAAGGGAAAACCAGAAGCTTGTTAAGAATTGTGTATCAGACACGGTCAAATGTTTTGAATATTGCCTTGTTGCAATTGTAAGTTACGAAGGTAAGAAGATCTACTGTGAAACTTTGATGACGTAAGCAATATTAGATCTCAATGGTGCACTTTTTAGGAGTATGACCGGAGTACCATCAGGACCAAAGGACTATTTGGTATTCAGTGTTTTGAGAATATGTTGAACTTTTTTAAGCCCCAAGGTAATTTCCTGCATATTTTATGGCAAACTCGTACTGATGATGGGAAGGAAAAATTGCTTTGGGAATGGTTTTGCAAAAAGCTTAACTTTTACTTTAGACGTAGAGACGAATTCATCACCAGAAGTTAACAGTGGAAAGGAACTTTTGCAACTTTTGCCCCATTTTAAGCCTTTAGTAGGGTTCTTAAGGAAATTGTCACTCTAGTCTGGCATTGCCTAAGAATTTTAAAAACCAAGGTGTAATGTTGTGAGGTTTCCAGGTCTTATTAGAATATGGTAAAAATATGTCTATACTTAATTGAACTACCTCAGAGATTTGTAACATATTTTGAAAGCATCCCGAGCTATTAATCTCTTGAATCTATAATCTCTGACGTGTATTATAAATAACTAATCTAAAGGGACTTTAAGAAGAAGAAACCCTTATTATCTGCCAAGACGTGATGTTATGTGCTTTATGTGGCATGGAAGGACGCCTATTCAAATGTTAGGGTTTTGTGTACATTTTTGTACACAACTTCTTATAGCAAACGAAGAAACAACCATGATCAACGTATTTAGAGCGTAACTTGAAGTAATTTCGGCCAATTCCACCATATCCGAATCTCCAATGTTTCCTGATGTATGGTATTACAACCGAAAACACACACCTTCATCTTTCAGATTTTCCAAGAGTTAGTTTGTCATCTCTTCTCTGCTACATGCTCCTGTTAGTCCAACAATAAGTGCTACTTTCGCCTTAAAAAACTTGTTATCATGAGCTTCCTGCAGAAAAACACCAATATCGTTTTTTGTTAATATCTTCGATTTTGTAGGTCTATATCCTTTCGACTTAAAAATGCAATTAGATGCGAGTATTTATTAATATCCACATTATTTCTAATAGACATGACACTGCGCAACATTGAATAGTATACCCAAAGAGAGGATAGTTTTTGAATTTTGAACGTAAATAATCTTTAACTTTGACGGAAGCGGCTATCGACGTTTGCAATACACTGCCACAAATGAAATTGCTGGATTTTAGAGAGCCTTTCAAAACGTTTGTCTTTCCTAATACATTTGACATTAATATATACACGTAATATCCTCATCCGATTAAAAAACAGATCATTGTCTTTAATTTTATGGTACGAGTTTTAAGTATTTCTACCCCAATTAACAGGCTGAATCCGCCACCTTCACGTCAGCAACTTTACAGCTGCGGCACACATTTATATGTTCACAATGCCTAGGCTTTACTAGGCATACTATGATTTTGATTATCCACTCTTAGCAAATTAAAAAAAAAACGTATATAAACTTAAAAAAAGCAAGACAAAATTGCATTACACAAAACGGCGATAAATACAATTATAAAAGTAAGGTTAGTTCCACAGGCGACGCAAAGCGCAAACGTTTTCAATCTATAAGACAGGCTAAGGACGCTTAGCTCAAACGGACGACGCAAGACGCAAAGTTTTTCAACATAACCCAGGCTTTACAATGCCTTCTCACTGGAGATAGTTTTTATGTTCTTTTCTTCACACCATTTCTGATACCGGGATTAGGCCAACTCATATTTTGCCCGTGATTTTTCGGACAGAAGACTAGAAATTACGTCGTTAGCCACTTTTTCGATGTCGGATGGAAGATCCGAATCGCTCATAATGAAAATGTATAAAAGTCGTTCCGAAGTTTGTGACAAATTACAAATTGTTTGACACGATTATTTTCCTAATGTTCTCTAACAAAAACTTAGTTGCTATGGTATAGTAAGTACGGGTAACAAGGTAATTTGTTTTTAAATATTTGATCGGTAATCTTTTCACGAAAATGTAAATTATATATAGCTCGGATAAGATTTTAAACGATCGTAGATAAAACTGTCTTATACACGTGTGATACATCGTTATTAACATACCTGTATCGTAAATATCTATTTCTTCTTTTTTTCAAATTTAATTTTATCCAATATACCAAGAAACAGTTTAGCTCGTTTTAATGTAGAAATATAAATAATTGCTTTCCGTGCTATGTTTAAAAACAATTTATATTTAGGCTTAAATAATTCGTTTAAAGTACTTAATTTGCTCGTTTAAATGATAACTTTCTCTAATTTTTCTCAAACGAAACAATGGCCAATTCAGCGACCTAAGATGGCCGCCTTGGCAATCAGCTCTTTCCGATGTAAATTCGGTCCCTTTTTCAGCCCCTTTTTTCCACCCCCTCGCGCGCCCACCCCCATCACGGAATCCCTCTTTTATTCTTTTTCACCCTACTTTTACACTTCTAAAAAGGGTCCTGAAATAATTTCGTTTAAAAGGCGACAGGCTTACGGCGATGTCTTGAGGGCGAGCGGGACGGAAAATATGTCCGTCGATTGTGACGGTGGATGCACAATAAAAGAGAATTTTAAGGTTTCAAGCCTTGAATTTTATTGATTGGTTGTTGTTCGGCAAGAAAGAAGAGATTTATGGATGAGTGATGGAGAGTCTCGGATTTCTAGGTATTTTTAAATACTCCTCAGTTTTCTAGTGATATTTTATCTAATAAATATTTTAAACAGACAAGTAAATCGGAAAATTACTAAAGAATATAATTATTTTTAAGTATCAACTTTCACTTGAATTTGTAAGATATTTGTGGCATCTTTTTTGGCAAAAACACAACCGCGGCAAATAGCATCTTATTTTAAAGAGATGTATTTATATAGAATATAGAATGTTGAATGATGGAATTTTTTTGTATTTGTATCTCCTATATTAGTAAAGATAGAGATATGCGGTTTTCGCGACACTATTCTTTTTTTTTGTGAAACTCATAATGCTGCAAACAAAATTTTCATAGCCATCTTTGTTTTTCAGATGCAAGGTGAAATTGAAAATGCTGCAACATTAGGCACCTCTCGTATCTCGGTAATTCTGCAATTTATCGGAAACATGAAAACTGGTTTTTATAGTTTTTTTTACGTAGATTCCAGTGCGGTACTTAGTTTCTTAGAATTTTCTAGTTTTCAATTATAAACCATCTTTCTAAAAATATAAAATACTTTAGAGTTATTAAAAACTGTAAGAATTTGTTTGATGATAGAGACATCAGTTAATATACAATTATGAACCCACAACCACCAAAAATATATTCTTCAATTAAACTTTATAAACTAGGATTTCCTATCAGACCAGTATTATTTTCTTTTCAACGCCATCGTTTAAAATATCTAAAAACCTTCTAAATATTATTCAGTCGTATATAGAGTTTCCAGCAAAATATCAAATTAAAAATTCGTTAGATTTAATATAATATAAAATTAAAAATATCCATTTATCAAATAACGCTAAACTAATCTCGTTAGAGAAGTAGTAGTAGAAAAAGTAAAAAATCTTTTAGATCAAACTACAATAGTTCTAACCACACTAAAACACAACTTGTTACGTTCTGGGCGAGTGTTTCGCTAACCAAGTAAGTATCATCAGCAGATGATATAAACTGTTTTATATCATCTGTTGTTGATGCTAACTTGGTTAGCGAAACGCGCGTCCAGAACGTATCAAGTTGTTGTGTAGTGTGGTTAGAACTCTTGAATTTGTTCTATCTTCCACCACAGGTTCCAGGGTTAGGACGTAACAGAAAATCTTTTAAACAAAAAATCAGCTAATTGTGGTAAAAAACAAGAAATATTACACTTACTTATCGTATGTTTAGAACAACACTACTCCGCATTTAATAATAAACTTTATACTAGTACAGAAGGTTTAATTATAGGAAATCCATTAAGCCCCTTACTTGCTGAAATATTTTTGGACACTCTAGAAATCCTAATCAACAAACATCTTTTTTTTAAATATTTTTGTATACTGGCATAAATATTGATGATGTTTTAGCATATTTTACAGGAACTGATCAACAATTAAATATTTTTCTCGAATATATTAATAACCTTCATCCTAATATAAAATTTACAATTGAACTAGAATGTAACAACATTATAAATTTCTTAGATTTAACCATTAAAAAATTAAATAATAAATATGATTTTTTTGTGTATCATAAACTTTTACATACGGATACTACCATACACAATTCCTCATTTAGATATTAGAATGGCATATAAAACCAATAATTCTTTAAGTATACATAAAAAATAATAAAACAACATTTAATAAATGTGAACAATCCGGTGTATACCAACTAAATTGCGGAGATTGTGACAAAACTAAGTACAAGTAAAAAAGTACATCGATTCCTTAAGATCAAAAAACCGACTCTATCAGATAAATAAAAACTAAAAAAGTTAGAGGTTTTCTGAAAATTTATCTCAAAATTGTATCAATTACCTTTGCATTGTAGCTGCACACAAAAGCGAAACAGAATAAAAAATTTAATCTATTATCTATAATTTAGAATTTACTCTTTGTTTTTACGATGTACCACAATACAAAATATATGACTTGAAAAAAATTGCAATTATATTTTACGTTTTTCTAATACATTGAAGAACACAAAGCATCCAGTCGATTTTGAGTATATATTTAAATACATTTAATTTAATATTAATTTAGGGCCTCAAAACCAATTCCTATGGTATTTTTGGGATTGGCAGGAGAAAATATGGATAGTCTTAGGGGGGTAGCCACAATTTGGGGCGCAATACTTCAGGATCTGTTCAAGAAAGTTGGCTATTATTTCTTAGATATGGCAAATGCTTATAATCGTTTCACATATCTCACATCTCTCTCTCTCTCTCTCTCTCTCTCTCTTTCTATCCCCTCTCTCTCTCCCCCTCACTCTCTCCCCCCCCTCTCTCTCTTCTCAAATAAGCAAGGCAAGTACCAACTTTGTTTTTTTTTATTATAGTATACCACATTTTTTAATGTTTCTGAATTTTATGTTAAATTCTGCATATTTTTGGTAATATACCTTGTATCAAAAATTAATGGTTTTCAAAATATGGAAGGTTTTAGAGTTACAACAAATTATGATTTTTTGGATATAGTTGCTTACCTATTTAGATACCTGCCGTTACCTGGAGAGATATGATTTACTGCTTGATTCATTTTTATTTTGTATTAGTACATAAAAGATGAGCTACTCGATTGCTAAAATGTTAAAATAAGTCGTGCTTTATTTCAAGAATAATAATAAGGGCACGAGGGACGAGAACAGTATAGTAAAAATGTTCAGAATAGTCAGATAATACCATCTGTACCAGCTACAATTCATACGAAGAAGTTATTGCAAGAACCAGTGTATTCTAAGAAATAAGAAAAGGACGAAACAAAGAAATGATGCATGGGATATTAATATATTTTTAAGATAATCTATCAGAGACTGTGTCAGAAATACAAGGTATGAACTACGAAACAAGAGAGTTAAGTATATAACAGTTCAGAGAGCTTTTAAGCAAAACGGATACCATGATTTTAAAATTAGGCCAGTTCAAAAATTAAATAACGAACTAAAAAGAAGGAAACATGATTTTTTTGCAAATTATAAGAGCAAGTCTTAATCAAGATCCAGATTATTTTAATAAAACTTTAAGGGCTGATAGGGCGATATTGACCAGTACCGGTATTTATAATCCGAAAAAACTACTATATTTGATCCCATGACAATCTACAACTTGTCGAGACAATTGCTTTTCAAGAGCGATCCTCAATACATATTTGGTGCGGCATCTTGGGGCATAAGGTCTGGTTTTTATCCATCTTTTGAAAAAACAAATGAAGCACTTCATCGATGAACTAGCATTTTAAACTCGTCAAAATATAATTTGACCAGACTCATATAATTGTAGCAGTAAAAAACTTTTTTCAAAATAATTACACTGGTCGACAAGATTTTTCTAACACAGGCCAGCTCATTATTTTCACAATGGAAATACCCTCCCAATAATAAAAAAAATATTCGGAAAGCCCTAATACGTACCATTTTTTAATAGCCTAATTAGAACCTTTTATATTGGCAGGTAAACAGTTTTATTGTGGGGCGGATAAAATGGGTCTATTTTACAACGGAAAAATTACCTAGACTGGGTTGTTTACAACATTAGACATAAAATAAACGTCAAACACCACTCTTCTGTTGAGTTTCGAATTGAGTGGTTCTCTGTGTATCGATAAGCAAGTGTATGTGAAGACGAGAATGTCGAGTCAAACGCGCCGAAGTTGCAAAATTTCTCCTGACAAATTTTGTTATATTTGTGGAGAATTTCTGGTGAAATCACAAGCCAGGCCATTTTCCGAAAATGTAAAAAAAGCCTACTTTAAATATTTTGGAGTGTTAATTGGGGATCAAGATAAGCCGTGGGCTCTCCATGTGTGCTGTGTTAGTTATAGTGTATCAATGGTGCAGTTCCAATGGTATGGCGAGAATCCACCAATCATCTGACGATTGTTATTTTTGCCTGACAAAGACTGAAGGTTATTCCAAAAAGGGAAAGCACAGTATAAAATATCCAAATTTGCAATCTGCCATACGACCTGTTCCTCATAATGCAAATTTGCCAGTGCCCATTGCGCCTTTAAATTGGCAAGCTATTGATTTGGGAGATAATGGAGAAAACACATTATCAGGCAGCTCAGAAGAACAGTGCACCGATCCTAATTTTACCACAGCTCCCAGTTCCGGCGAGCCACATTTGATTGTTCAAAGTGAATTAAATGATTTAGTACGTGATTTGGGGTTGTCCGAGCAACAGTCAGAACTTCTGGGTTCCCGTCTTAAGGAATGGAACCTATTGGCCAAAGAAACAAAAAATACGAATTTCAGAAAAAGAAATGCTATGTTTTCTGAATTCTACAGTATCGAAAATTCGTTGTATTGCCCATTCAGTTAAAATGAAAGAAAATAAACTACAGATATGTGGGGACTTAAAAGTTATAGCGATTTTAGTGGGACTTCAGGGCGGATTTACAAAATATTGCTGTTTTCTTTGTTTATGAGACAGTCATGCAATAAATCAGCATTATGTAACAAACATTTGGTCAGAAAGAAACGAATTTCAACCGGGATCTCAAAATGTTAAATTTATACCTCTTGTTGATTCCAAAACTGTCCTTTTGCCTCCTCTTCACATTAAACTTGGGCTGATGAAAAACTTTGTGAAGGCTTTGAATAAAGATGGTGATGGATTTAAATACCTAAGACAAGTCTTTCCCCAGTTAAGTGATGCGAAATTAAAAGAGGCATTTTTACAGGGCCACAAATCAGAAAATTGCTGGACGATGTCAATTTTACGGAAAAGCTAACCAGGCAGGAACTCAGAGCATGGAATTCATTTGTTAATGTAGTAAGAGGATTTTTAGACAACAATATGGATGAAAATTATGAACAATTTAGTTAATGAACTCTTAGATGCCTATAAAGCGCTTAGTGCCAGAATTTCATTAAAAATTCACTTCCTTCATTCCCATCTGTCATTTTTTTCTACAAATTTGGGAGCTGTTAGTGACGAGCAGGATGGAAGGTTTCACCAAGGTATCAGAACAATGGAGATTCGGTACCAAGGACGATGGGATCCAGCCGTGATAGATGACTACTGTTGGTTTTTGAAGAGAGAAGATAGGACACCTCATAAACGAAAAAAATTAAGTTTAATTAGTGTTTTAAGCTAATATTTTTCTCATTTGCTTTTCTCTTAGATGTTTAATCGGAAAGCTGTAAACATAAACAGGGTTAAGAATTTTCTGAAATCATTTTTTCTATAGATATTAGGTATCGTAACATTCGATATGGTTCTACAACTCTAACAAGACACTACCTGCTATAACTTTCTATTTGTCATTTTCGTATTTGGATAGGTCCATTCTATTAGATTATGCTATTTTGATTTGTGTTGGCCAACAAAAAAATTTCTTTTGTCCAGTGATTATCAAGTGTAGATGGGGAACAATCAGCTGGCCCGCTAACAGCCCAGATCTAACGCCCATAGATACTTTCCTTAAAGGCTAGTTGAAAGATACCCTTTACAGAGAATTAAATAAGAATATTGCAGAAATTCAAAGAAAAATTGTAGAAGAAATAAGAAATTTAAACGAAAATAAGTATGAAGCAGTTATAAGTGCGCTGGAAAGCCAAAAAAGAATTAACGACAAATGTGACAAGATTAATGGGGGACATGCAGATTTCATTTAGGTTAGAAATTATATGTTTTATTTTATTGTTCATGGTTGATTATAAATTCGAATAAGTAGCATGTTATTTCCAAATCTAAGAAACAGAATTTAAAACTATGTAAAATGTGCTATTTCATTTCCTAAATATTTTTAAGAATATTAAAAAATATTAAAAAATAAAAATGATTCAAGCAGTAAATCAGACTTCAAACATCAATTTCATTACATTCGTTTATGAAAAAACATATCGAATCAAACAACTTTTCTTTGGAATTTTTTTTCCTAATTTCAAAAATAAACGGGATATTTCAATTTAAATAGTTTTCTGGATCACCCGGTGACATAGAACAAAAAGCAAAAATAACCGGTTTTTCAATCATAATACTTCCCAATTAAAATTAAAATGAATGTGGTTAGGTTAATGACTAGCTGAATTACATCGAAAAAAAAATAGAAAATACAAAAGCTCAGCACTTTCACACTGTTACGTGGTGGTCATTCTGCACTAGCATTGCCTAGGGATAACTTTTAAAGAACTCCCGTGGACGAAGGGTTAATTATATTAACAAAAGGTCTTTTGACCCTTGACTGTACGACATAGGCATAGGGTTGATATTTTTAACGAATTTTATATGCGATATCGAAACCATAAAACTTTCGGAAAAAATAATATAAATAATTAATTTATTAAATTTGTAATGGAAACCTGAACTATCCTAACTGATTTAAAATATAAGGTATAACCTAGTATACAACACTACAGGGTGTACCAGGGAAAAGTAACACATTTCGCGATTTAATAGCTCGAAAATGAAAAATGATATCGAAATGCGCTATTCACCGAATAGTTTAGCTTTGCCCCGAGTTTTTCCAATTGTTCTCAATGTTCCCAACATTTTCCATTTATTCTAGGATCACGGAGAAATACCTATTTTTTGGGACTAAATTACTGTTTTATTTTAGATGGTCCCTAAATATTTTTATGGTCTTGGATAGTCTGACACTTCTTTTTAAAAATACGTAGTTGGGGGATATTTAATTTAAGTTCTTAGATTTTAAAATTACCTTTGTAAATTCTGGCTTTGAACCTAATTTCAAATTTCTTTATTGCTAAAAATACCTATTTTTTGGGACCAAATTACTGTTTTATTTTAAATGGGACACGCTATATATTTTTATGGTCTTGGATAGCCTGACACTTCTTCTTTTCAAAAATACAAGGTTGGGGATATTTATTTTAAGTTCTTAGATTTTAAAATTAACTTTGTGAACTCTTGCATAATAATCAACCTTTCTGTTTACATGAAGTGTTGCTTCGTCTGGCATTATTAATTACGCATTAGGAAATTGTCTCGTTAACTCTAGAATTGTTTCACGTGTATATCTAGTATGTTTGTTCGTAAGCATTAATAATCTTTAAAAGTCGCTCTACTTTTCGACGTCAACCAACTCTATCCATTCTTCGTAGTTATGCGACACCATAGTACGAAGTCAATAACAATATCCAGCCGCAGATTTCGTACAGTACACCAAAAAAATCCCCCATCCAGAAAGTCGATTTTGTTATGGGTGCAACGGTTTAGAGATATAGGCTCTTTGGAGAGAATCAAGCGACGCACACTGGTCGAATTTTGCAAAAACACGCTATTTATTGAAATTTTCGTTTTTTATTTTTTTAACGTAAAACGCGTAGTAGGCTTTCTAACTTACTATTGATCAAATTGCCATGATTCTGTCAAAGCATCATGGCGTTTTCATTAAATTATTAAACGTCAAAGTGGCGGCATTTTTTATGTTTATATTGCGTTTTTATACAAAACCGTTTCATGCCTTAAGTTTAGATGTCCGTAGTTACTGGATTTTGAGGAAAAGTAATAAGACATAATATGGAGGAAGGCCACCCAGGTATGTTCTCATCAAATACTTATCATAAGTTTTGGAAAGTTTTTATTTGACAGAAATACGACATTATGAAAGATTTGATGTCAGTTCGTTTTAAATTTGACTTAAATGCTAAAATTCAAAAAGCATTTTGGTAATAATTTCCACGTATTTGCAGCTAGTGATATTTTTTTTGGTACTCTATAATGTCTTCTTGTATGATATGTTTTATAAAACGTTACCCCAAAATACCCGATTAAAAAATATCTAAAAATTAAAAAAGTATGTTTTACACCTTATTGGTTAACTTTTAAGACACTAATTTTTCTTTTTTTGATTTTTTAATCCAATTTTGAGATATAGTTGTTTCCATTCGGATATTAATTATACACTAGAAGTATTTTTAAGAGTTTTTATTTAATTTGCTATGTTCATACATACAGGGTTAGTCAAAAGTTGCGAGACGGCTATTATATCTCAGGAATTATTACACTTAAATTTATCAAATTTTGCATACAGGGGTTTTAAATTAAGCTGAATCCAATAGTGACATAGGCGACGTTGCCACATTAACGGTTTTTCCCCTAAGCTACCGAGTTTTTACATTTTAAATAGGAAGCATATGTTTTTATTTAATTTAAGATACCCTATCTCTATCTTCAACTGTTTTTCCAATATGGCAGTCTGAATTTTGCTATTTTGAATCTCTAAGGTTCTGTAGGTTCAAAACGGGTTTTTACAGTGCAAAACGGATTTCCCTTTGCTATCTTCGCTTTTTATAAGCTTTTAAATTACTCTCATTTTAAAATTTTTAAAAGTTACTTATAGAATTTTACATTGTTTTATAATTTTAAAGTAAGTACCATTAAAGAGCCCATAAAGAACTAAGATAGTATATAAAGTGAAATTCAGTTGCCGGTGTGAAAAACCGTTTTGAATCTACAGAACCTTAGAGATTCTGAAGATTCTGAGGTTCTGAAGCTATAACTGCCAATATATCGTGGCACTGTTTTTAGATTTTTGTATTGCTTTTAGACAATGGCCCAGGTAGTCCAGTATTATTGCTAAGCTACAAAGAGTTATTTGAATTTATGATAAATTTCCCGGAAAAAAATCTAGACACCAAGTTTTGTCGACTTCAAACAAAAATATTGACCCTCACTGGTTATAGTACCTTATTACCTGAAGCAAAAACTGTTTTAAATACATTTTATTACAAATTTAAAAATACGTGGATTTCTGCAAATAGAACAAAACAAAGATTTTTGGACAACAACAAAGAATGGATAAAAACAAAAGTTGAATTTAAAAAGAATAGTGCTATTGGCAAAGGTCGAAAATTACTTAATTTTGAAGCTTGTTCTGAGACAACCAAACGATTAAAAACGTCAAAATTGCGAGAAAAATTTTCTACACAAGAGTTAGTTTATGCAGCTCAAATGGGATACCGAAAAGAACATGAATTAGAGGCATCTAATGTACTTAAATCCATTTATGCACAGCCATCAAAGGCCAAAGAATATTCCAGTTCCCTGTTAAACCAAAAAAATACTTATATGAAGCTTAGTCTAGATAAGGCAGTATCACTTATCATAGAGGGCAAATTTACTAAATATCAATACAAATTGTTGAAAAAGCAGGCGGAGGATAATAATTGTTTTATGTACCCCTCTTATGATAAGGTACTTGAAGCCAAGAAAAAGTGTTACCCCGAAAATATTTGTGTATCCGAAAGTGTAGCAGAAGTTCCACTTCAATCATTACTAAATCATACAACTAAGAGGCTTATAGATGTACAACAGGATATACTTAAAACTTTGGTTAATAAAAACAATATTCTAAACTTGACTTTAACATGCAAGTGGGGGTTTGATGGGTCATCTGGACAAGCAGAATATAAGCAACGGTTTCAAGATATGTCATTGTCAGACTGCAGTCTGACATCTTTAGTGCCAATAAAACTCACTCTTAGTGCCAGATCTGACGTAATAATATGGCAAAATTGCAGGACTTCGTCAACAAGATATTGTCGACCTCTGAAAATTCAATTCGCTCGGGAAACCAAAGAACTAACACTGACCGAAAAAAAAAAATATGGATGAACAAATAAATAACCTAGTTCCTTTTCAGTTCTTTTTTCCCGAAAATAATATTCACATTAGTGTATCATTCAACTTGTACCTCACAATGATTGATAGTAAGGTGGGAAATGCTTTAACTGAAAATAATTCCACCCAAAGATGTTTTATATGTGGGGCATCCTCCAAACAATTCAATAATATTGATGCTATTCTCCAGAGACCCGTTATTAATAATGCTTATTTAAAATACGGTTTATCCACCTTGCATGCTTGGATACGTTTTTTTGAGTCATTGCTGCATTTGGCTTACAAAATCGATATTCAAAAGTGGCAAGCTCGAAGTGCTCTTGATAAGCAAATAGTCCAAAACTCAAAAAAACGTATTCAAGAAGAATTTCGTTCACGATTAGGACTAATAGTGGACAAGCCTAAGCCAGGTTTTGGTTCTTCAAATGACGGCAACACCGCTCGCAAATTTTTTGAAAATGCGAGCGTTGTTGCTGAAATTTGTAAAATCGATAAAAACCTTGTGCACAGGTTTCATATCATATTACAAACCCTATCATCTGGGTTTTATATAGATTTACCGAAATTTCAAATGTACGCAATTGAAACTGCAAGACTCTTTACTAGGTTGTACTCTTGGTTCCCTTTACCAACTTCTGTACACAGGGTGTTAATGCACGGAGCAGAGACAATAGACGCATTTGAAATTCCTATAGGACAATTGTCGGAGGAGGCACAGGAGGCGAGGAATAAAGATATTAAAAATTATCGTTTAAGTTTTTCTAGAAAAACCTCTAGAAAAGATAATTTACAAGATATATTTAGTCGTCTCTTTGTCTCCTCCGACCCTGTCATTTCTAGTTTACGCAAAACACCTGCTAAATCAAAAAAAAGTCTTCTGCCTGAAGCTGTAGCTTTACTAATTTCGCCAACAGTTGACGAAAATATTTTAAATTTACATGAAGTTAGCTCTTCAGATGAAGAACTTTAGTTAGGCTTTTAATTTTAGATACAGGATGCCATTTTAAAAACGTTTAATGTAAATATTTCTAAAAGTAAAAATAAAATATGAAAACACAATTTGGTACAAATGTTATACTAAGGTAGGGGAACTAGAATTACCATATTTTGTTTGCGAAGTATGTGATCCATATGCGACCTTATAAAAACACAGTTTTATTTATTATGATTATACTTTATGTTTCACCCTGTATTGAATATAGTATTTAAAATATTGAACCATAATAATGGTGCATTTAGTAATTGTGTTGTTCTAAGTTTTGTACTTTCAGCAATATTCGGATTGAAAGGTTTCAAATTGACACCCTGTATAATTGTTGCAAAAGATTTTGGTTAATTTAGTAACTTTTTTTATTGTTTAATTTAAGATTGTCCCAACAATAGTTCATAGATACATTTATTTAATGTTTAGTGTTTTACAATTAAAGGTAACGTTTAAAAGTCACATAAATTTTTTTATTTGTCACCCTGTATAAAAATAAAATTTAAAAATAAGTGTAAAACATTTAAACAGTTGCTTTAGGTTAATTACACAATAAAATATTATTTTAACATAAAAAGACTAACTTAATTAATTTATAGCACGTTTTTGCATAATTCGACCAGTGTGCGACGTGACAATCGAATAGACGTGCTACTGAACGAAGTCTTAGCTGTTAGGGAAATTTTAAGTAATAATAATTATAAAATATCTATTCGTAAAATGGTCAGCACATTGATGATGTCGAAAAGTAAAGTAGAGCGACTGTTAAAAATAATTAAATTTAAGGCATACAAAATTCAAATATTTCAACGAATTATACCCCACGCTTACGAACAAAGATACTACAAATGTGAAACAATTCAAACATAATTGCTGCATATGGGGAGAGGAAAATCCGCGAGAATTTTAAAGGGATTTGCCAAAAGTAAATGTTTGGTATGCGGTGTCGTCCACCAAGGTGTACGGTCCTTTTTCTTTATGGAGAATACCGTCTTTGGAGTTAACTACACCGATATGTTAGAACTTTTCTCTTATCCGCAACTTGAAGTAGAAGGTATAATTAATGACATATATTTCCAACAAGATGGCGCCACAGTGCATTATTCAAACATTGTGAGAAATTCATTGGATCGTGTTTTTCCAAACAAGCAGGGGAGGTCCTATACCATGAGTTCCATATTCCCCGTATGTAACGAACCCAGAGTTATTACTGTGAGGTTATGTGAAGGAAGCGTGCTACAATCCTCTACTAAGAGGTTTGGAAGAACTTAAAATTAACATAAGACATGTTATAGAATTAATTCCACAGGAAATGTTTCAAAACTCATATGGAAATTTTCTCTATAGATTGACTTAGTGTGTGGAAGTTAATGGAGGTCACATACAACAATTGTTATAGTTTTTATTTATCTTCACGAAAATAAAACTTTTTGCCTTTTGTTATTTTACTAAATTGTATTTGTAGCATTAAAGAAATTAGGTTCAAAGCAAGAATTTACAACGTTAATTTTAAAATCTAAGAAGTTAAAATAAATATCCCCAAACTATATAGACCATAAAAATATACAGGTTGTCCCATTTAAAATAAAACAGTAATTTAGTCCAAAAAAATAGGTATTTGTAGCAATAAAGAAATTTGAAATTAGGTTCAAAGCAAGAATTTGCAAAGTTAATTTTAAAATCTAAAAACTTAAAATAAATATCCCTAAACTATGTATTTTTGAGAAGAAGAAGTGTCAGGCTATCCAAGACCATAAAAATATATAGGGACCATTAAAATAAAATGTTTTTAGTTTAGTCCCAAAAAATAGGTATTTCTCCGCGATCCTAGGATAAATGGAAAAATTTGGCAACATTGACGAGAAAAAACTCGGGGCCATTCGGTGAAAACCGCATTTCGATATCATTTTTCGTTTTCGAGCTATTGATTAGCGAAAGGTGTTACTTTTCAGTGGGACACCCTGTATTATGATTAATAACACTATATTTATCTACAGAGTATCTCTAATCCGACTTTTTTATAGGTTTATAAATTCCAAATTCTATAACAAAATGTGTGAGCTATTTTTTTGGGAAATTTAAAATGTTGTTTACAGAATGTGTAAAGATTTAGTTTCAGGAAATTAAAAATTTCCGACCTATCCCATTATGGGGTCATTAGACAGATTTTAAAAAACTACTTTAGGGAAGTGTTAACTGCCTTATCTTTAACATCGTTTTAATGTTACAGTTAGTAAAAAAAGAACTAAAATCATTCTTATGACTTTTGTTGGCTACAGTAATCTTAACAATGAATTCTTACCAAACGAAATTAATGGAACACGTTACATAAAATTAATCGGGAAATAGACGAAGTTTTAAAATATGTTACTAGCTGGCCCGGTATACCTTACTCCGCCTTTTCCGTTAGATGGCGCTATTAGTTTTCAGTGGAATTATAGGAATATAGGGCGCATTCGCCACATCGCCCAGAAATATTATTAAAGAAAAACTTATTAGTTTTATAAAAAAAATACTCAAAAAAAATACAAAAAATAGTGTCGAAAGGTCTCGGTAACTAGAGGATCATTTCACAAATAGTGTTTTAAACATACAGATAGAAGATACTATATAGGCTGGCCCACTTAAAAAAATATGTCTGTTAAAACCTTCAAAAAAATGGAAACAGCTAATAGAACTATTGAAACCTGACTATCATGAAAATTTAAAGACCGAGAGTAGTTTTCGAAACTAGAGTAGTCTCGGTCCCGCGAGCCCTTGGCCCTGATATTGCCAGAAGAAAATATTATCATACTTTTTGTTCATTCAGTATATCGAATACTGATTATAATAATAAGAAAATTACCTCCATCCTGTTGAGACGATAACACTGCCTAAATACTCCAGATTTTAATATTAACATAATTACCAGACAAAAAATGTAAAAAGGGTCCTGGTTTAAGAGCAAAAAGGGGCCGAGAAAGTGCGGGGGTAGCAGGCGTCGGAGAAGGGTTGTTAAAAAGAAATAAAGAATAAAGGAATAAGGCATCAGCAAAACAGAACCCTTGGCAATAATGTAAATTTTTCGCCCTTAATATATTCCGTTTTAAATTTCTCACAATAAAGACTGCTATTCTCCGTTTTAATTTTTCATTTTAATTCAGTTTTCTCGTAGTGCTTTTCTTATTGGTCCGTGCCGAGCGGACCCGCTCTCTTTTCTTAAAAGAAAAGCAGAAAAGCGCCGGAGACTTTTTATCGGGAATGGGAAATGAGGGAAAACGGGGAGTTTTCTGGATGCTCGCTGAAATATGAATTTCATTTCGTAACAAAACATTATCGGGCATTACTTGTTGGGCCTCGAGCATTTCTGGTATTTGAATTTCTAATGCTAAAGAAGAGGATGACGACAGAACTCAGACTTTCTTCTTCAAAGTTTGTTGATAAACGAAATATTAGATATCAATTTTACGATTTTTAAATTGTGAGACCTGAGATGAAACCCCTTTTTTTATTTCAACTGGAGATAGATATATCCCAAGTAGCTCATATATTCATATATGGGCTAAAATGCTGTGATATTGGCTAATATCCATGGCTAATTAGCTAAAGTGGCTAGCCAAAATAACAGTTGCAAAGGAAATTTTACTGTTAAAAGAATCTAAGATACGCATGTAAAACAGGCGCCCCTTCTTGAAACTGAAAATTTCGATTTAAATAAATAAAAATAAAACTAACCAATTTTAGTTTAATTTTGAGACAAAAATATGATAATAAAAGCCATATTTTTTTCTCTCAAATTTTGCTATCTTAAAAGGTCATAATCTGGCTTTCTTATATAGCTATTATTACTATAATTAAACTTAAATACATGCTAAAATATGCTTGGTTGGAATTTGGGAAAAATGCCTACTTATTGATTATGTTCTGACCTCGATTTCTTTTGATTAAAAATGTCATATTCTGGCATTTTAAACAGCTATGCTTACTCTAATTTAACTTCAACACTTGCTATAATATATCTGGTTATTTTGTGGCAACAAAATTGACATATATTTCTACTTTTTGGCCATCCAATATTACAAAAAAAAGTTGGAGGTTTAATTACCCCATAAAAGATATTTTTTGGCCAAGTAATTATGCTATAGCCTATCTAGATTGAAAACTGCTACTTTTGGAGCCAATAAATCTAATTTGAAGCGAGCTTTCATGGCTAGAAAACAAACGAAGAATCATTTGCCAAAATTTGACAAATCTCTGGTTTTTATGTGTCTTTTATGGCTAACTGTTAGACAAAAAAGCTCATCAACTAATTTGTGTTACTTGGAATGTTCCTCTTCAAGGTCATATGCATAACGTTCTTAATTTATCATAAATAAAATTATTTCATTACAGTAGAGACTAAAAATACTTTATGATAAATAGAAAATCAATAAACTTTCCACAAGGCTCCAACTTATTTTGATTCACGTCAGAATTGACTTGTTCAAATTGTTTACAAAACCAAACCACCTGACTCATGACGTAACGGTGTGAGCTTTTATATCTCTAAATGTGCTCTGTAGTATACGAAATAAAAAAGAATCTTTCTGATCTCTATTTTAATTATTAGGGGTTAAGTTATTTCGTTTAATTATTCTCTTTTAACACAGTTTTTTCCTGTTTTACTACACAGTTCTATTTCAGCAGCTTTTAACTCAATATTTTATATTTCTCTATCATGAAAACTAATAATTAAAGGATTCCATTGCATACATTTTCTTAGAACTGATAAAATAGCATATTATTAACTAATCGTAACCAACGTTAAACCCTCCTATTAATAATTATATTGTAAAAAAAATTGCTTAAGCAAAATTTACATAAACCAACCAAAGGCACGACGCACTTCTTAGCAAATTTCTGGCCTATGGTCAAAACTTCGTTCTACATTCTACTTTAACATACAATTTTCCAAAACTGTTTTTTACATTGAGCTCTGTTGCTTGCTTTCGGCATTCAGTCGTGTCCCACCAGTCCCCTATATGGCATCCGTCCACATCGTTTGTGGTCTGCCTTTGCTTTCTGGGTCATTCAACTATACGGCGTGTCCATCCATTATTACATCTGTCACTTCTAATTTTCTTCGTATCTCGATGTTAAGAATACAATATTGGAGTATGATATTTAGCAATTCCTCTCTATTACTCGTTGGATTATTTAAAGTTTATGTATAAAATTTTTGTTTAAAGCCCTTGTTGTCGTGCTGCATGTTAGCACCGTTAGTACATGTTGATCAAACACTCTGGCTTTTAATTTGTTTAGAATGTGTAATTTAAATGTTGATTGTAACCTTTCTAATCAAACCAAGTTAGTTAAATCCTTCTATACAATTCAGATGTTTTAGATATTTCGTCATTCCGCTCTAGATATGTGAATTTTTCTATCTTTACTATTTTTTTACCTTTTAGTAATAATATCTAGCTGCCATTCGCAAATTTCATTGCTCAAATACTTCGTTTCGGTAAAGTTAATCTTCAGACTTATTTCTTTTGACTTCTCAGATAATTCGATCAGTATTTGCCGTAATTCTTCTTTTATGTTACCGGTCAAAATGATCTTATCTGCAAACCTTAAATGAGATAATTGCTCATTATCAGTTAGTATTCCTTTATTTGCCCTTTGTATGGACCTGTCTTTTAGAGTTAACATGAGCAACTTCGGGGATATTGAGCCATCTTGTCTTATTCCTTTTTTATTTTGATTTTATTCATTTTTTAAGCATTATTTGTGATCTTGCAATCACGAATACGTTTTCGAGAAGTGCTGTCTATCTTTCGACGACTCTGATGTCGCTTAAGGCATTTAGGATTGCCCATATCTCTATCGAATCAAATGCTTTTTCATAGTCTACTATTAATATCCACAAGATATATTATTTCTTTTTCCACAAGTAATCTATTTGTTTGAAGAAGGTTCAAGATGCTTAGGCCACAACCTGAACTTGTTCGAATCGTCCAGTTGAAGGTAACTTCCAATCCCTTTTGCCTTCAGCTGAGAAGAGCGTTGGAATTTCTTCTATCCCGGTCCAAATCCTGCTTGTTCGCCTGATTTGTAACTATGTAATTTGTTCGGTTATCGATACGTTATAATTCTAGTAAGAATTTTATAAAAAACTGACAACAAGCAAATGGGTCTATAACTCTCTAATTTTAATTTATTCCCCTTATTAAACAAGCTCAATCAAGGCGAATTTATTTTACCTTCTAGAAGGCGTCTGTCTTAAGGCCCTCTAATAGCGGTTTCCCTCCATATTTTATCATCTCTTTAGCTATTTGATGTTCTCTTGCTGCTTTACTGTTGTCCATATGCTGACGTGTTGGCTTTTTTTTGTCTCGATTAAAGCTCCATGGTCATTTTCTGTAGCTTTCTGTATCTCTTGGCTTTGTGAGAGTTGTTTATAAGTTTTATTATTTGATGTCTTCCTTCTTTCATTTGTTAATTTATGTCTTTCACACTTTCCTCTTTCAAAATCTATTCTAATGTTGAGTTTTTGTACTGTCTCCTTCTCTGATCTTTCTTTTTGTAGTTTTGTCCATATCTGAAAAATTTAACCTGTCATTTGTAGGGTCATTTCTCAATAGTTTTTTTTAATTAGATCGTGTCTGTCTTTAATTAATTCTTGTATTCCTTCTTTTTTGGGATTTGGTTTTTGTTTTAAAGTCATTACTAGGCTGATGGCTATTTGAGTATTAAAATCATTAGGGTGTGTTTGATAGTTTATGTGTCTTATATTGTTTTTCAATTTGCCAATATTTATCCGTGTTTTGCTTTATTACGTTTTTGAGACAACCGCTTGAGTATGCATTATAATTCTCTCGTGCTTCAGGTTTATTTTTATTTTAATCTGAGCAAAACAATTATGTTAACTATCTCACAAATTACCTCCTAAGACCCTCACATTTCAAATGAATCATGAAGCTTTTTTATCTATCGCTTTTCAGCAGAATCTTCGCTGGTGTGATCACATCATATCAATTGACACAGCACCTGGTAAGAAATTGAATTTACTTTTTCGAGTCCGAATATCCTTTCCCCCTGGTAACTTGTATACCTTCTACACATCTCAAATCAAACCCACTCTTGAGTATTGTTTACATATATGAGGAGCATCCTCTCCTTCAATCTGCAACATTCTTGACTTTTTACAAAGAAGAGTCATTTACCTGATTGATGATCGAAACATCACAAGAAACTTGTGATGTTTCAGGTACTACCATGAATTATCTTTTGATGATTTGTCATCCATTGTGCTTTCTAAGGAACAAATTAGAAACATGTCAACAGTTTGAAGACGATAAAGAACTTGTATCTTATAAGATTAACATTTTAGCAGTCCAATTCCTCGTTTCTTCTTTAGATAAAAGACATGCAATTTGGCTGCTCATTGAAACATTTTATGTTTAGATTAAAGTTGAAATGAATTATATTAATGGCAGAGGATTTTTCATCAATCAATTCACCTTTACCTACTTAACAACTGTCAATTAATTCAAAAATATTTAAACATTTTTGTAAAAAATGTAATGATGCAATAATTTAACATTCGACATCTTCATGGACAAATTTATACACTCCAGTCCATTAATTTAGGCTTTTTAGAAACAGATAATAGTCTCATGATCTCTCAAACTCCTGTTAATAACTAAATTTATATATAATAAGGTTTTAAAGCATCTCGATTTTTTTTGTTTACGTTTCTTTGCAAAAATTCCGTCGCGTGAAAGACAGCTTTTGAAACGTCAGAAGCGAATAATTTTATAATTAAAAAACAGTCACGTCAGCCATATTTATCGATTTGCTGAGGGACATCATCCATTTTAAATCAGGCGAACAACCCTTTTCATTTTTTGACCGAGCACCCTTGTTTAATAAGACTTGCCACCCTCTTTTTTGATCAATCGCCGAAATTTCTTTCGAGCCTGTAGGAGCAAAGACTTTTTGAACAGTCTGCATAAATTTTGCGTAGTTCGGTGATTTTCTTAATTAAAGAGTTTGATTTTTGATAATTAATATAGATTCCTTTTGTCCCGTATCTTCAAATAACTTTGTATAGTTCACGCATCAAAAGACATGAATTCTTGCTTTGATTTAGATGGTTGAACATTTAAACGGTAACAAATTCTGGAAGTTCTAAATGCTGTAAAGGCTGATGTATTTATTATTTTTTTTTCGTTCTTACTTATTAACTACCACTGAAACAAATTTATTTTTTTGTAACTTTAAAAAAACTATAACATTTTCTAACAGAGTATGCAAATATGTTTCTTGCATGGCATTTGGCGTACAGCGAGGACTGAGCAGAGCCTTATTTTTGAAGTTCCTAGTATTTTTGTATAAAAAACGAAAATGCCAATCGAAGTAATTTTTGTAATTATGAAACGAATACCTATTTTATACTATTTTTTCTATTTTGTGCATTTATATTTTCAAAAAGCATTATCTTTAAAAAAACATATTTACTCTTAAACATTTTTAGGTTGGTGACAATGCATGCGAAAAATGTTAATTACCTGCACACCATTTTTGTTTTTCAATTTGGAGATGTGATCGGTTTCAAATTCGAGGTAGCCGTGATTTAGCATTATTTCCAACTTTGTGGAAAAAAAAGTAGTGTTAAAAAGAAACGGGAGATTAGAGACTGTTGCTTTATATTACGAAGCCAAGAAATTAGAAGAGAAGCAAGAAAAAGATATATTACAAATTTTATTGGAACTATATTTATAAATATAATTTTAAGAATGAAAAAATTTTTATTTGAGAAAGTAGGGCTTTTTAAGCCTAGTCGGGAATTACCTTTTTGTTATCATTGTACTTAATAACCAGACAATGGTAGGAAATCTATAAATATCCCTTAGAAGAATGCAGTTCATCGTTACCATAGCAACGAAATAATGACTTACTAATTTGACATTCAAATAGTTGACTTTTTGGTTTTTAAAAGGTTTTTTTTATTGCGATTATAAATATTACAAAGAAACGTGCTTAATTTATTTGTTATTCACCAGGATTGCCGAAAAAATAGTGAACTTTGCGTATACATTTGCAAATAATACTTTTCCACACCTCGTTCGCAAAGTCATACAAGTAAAACTACTAAAAAAGCTCAAAATTATGGCAGAATTTTAAATCTTTTAATAACAATAGGCTATTTTCTGCGAAATGAGAAGCCATAGCAATATTAGTTTATTATACTTCACCAAAATGTATGCGTAATTCCCGATATTTCAGCTTAAACAGAGAAGAATCCTGTAGGATGGTAAATTATTGAAATGTGAAGCAACAATAGCTGCATTCTTGAATTTGACACGGAATGTCAAACTTTTTATTCCGTTTTTATGTCAAGAACACACTATAAAAGATGGCGTTGCGTACCTTTTTCTCATCAGATTGTAAAAAATTAGAGTAGCCCTGACGATGAGTTACCAAATTCTATCCTGGACTCTGCAAATATTACAAGTTTAAATTTATTGCCAGGGAAATCTCATCAAAAATATGAAAAACAATATAAGAATGTTGAAAACTAGTGCCCGAACAAGGGACAAATAGTGTTAAAGTTGCAAATTTTCATTTGGCATTTCTTGCGTCTCGGGATGAATTAAATTCAATTTGTTCGAAGAGGTTTATTTTAATATTCTAATCGTTGAAATACTGCTCCATCAGCAATTTTGCCCTAACATTCCAGATAACTTTGTCGACTTTATATTCTTCGCCGTTTCTTTCCGCATATTGTAGGCCCAGCTTTTTCGAATTGACGCAAGTTTGGATATAGGAGCATCTTGACCAAACGTGTTCTTTTTTCCTCACAAAATGACATAGACTGAATCCGAAGCTGCTTTTGGATTTTGTGATGTTTTTTGTTTCGCTTTTCACTATATTTTCATCGATTTCGGCTTCTCGAATTTCACTAAATCTATTCATATTTCGGCGTCTCTTATTTACAATACAAACAAAACAGATTTTGTGTTGTCAAATGTTATTAAAAAAATGGAAATACCACGTTGCCTAGACAATCAGGCTGAATGTTGTACCAGTCTCTGGAAGTAACAGACGTTTCTGCGGTGTATATACTTTATTCGCCCAAGATCAATCTTTTGGAATATACTATAACAATAATAATAATAATAAAGGACTTTTATTTTAAAATATACATAAACAATACAAATAAAGTACAGAAAGGGCGAGATTCAGTTCATTTATTCTGGAAGGAATAAATGCCTGTTCTAACACCTAACCCTAATCTAGTAGATAAACGCATCCGAAAAAATGTATAACAAACAAGAGAAAGCGGCAACAAACATTAAATAGTAACACAAAAGAGAAAATTAAATGCAATTCAAGTTACACTAAAGCAATGGTTATTCACACAGAATATGTCAGTCATAAACATTGTACAAATTGTGAAATATAGAGGTTAACATCAGCTCGTAATTATATAAGTATTATTGTTCAGAAAATAGCTTTTTAAACACATATTGTTTAAATGCAGCTTTGGACTTTATATTTTTAAAATTATTAGTGAGCTTATTCATTACATGTGCAATTTGATACGAAAATGATCTCTTTACATTTCTGTAGAGTGGAGAGGAGGGGTTAGTGTACCTTTAAATCGAATATTCAAGTTATGAATACCCGTTCGATATCGAATTTTATTATATAAGTAAGAAGGTATTTTGTTTGTTAAAATGGAATAGAAAAGCGTTGCAGAATGAAGTTGCCTCCTTTTTTTCATATTAAGCCAATTGTTGAGGTTCAAAGTGTGGCTAATATGGTCGTACTTTCTTATGCCGTAAATCAGGTGCAAACAACTATTTTGAAGTCTTTGTATTCTTCTTATATCTGTGCTTTTTAGACAGGAATCATATACGGTGTCACAAAAATTAAGATGGGATAGGACTAACAATTCACAAAGCATAGATTTAGTTTTTCTATTTAATGCAGCTCTGTGTTGATATATTAATTTTAAATTAATGTAACTTTTTTGTAAGCATTTATTAATGTGCTGAGAAAATCGCAGGTCTTGGTCCATAATGAGGCCAAGATTTTTATAATGTTCATAAAATGTGATAGGTTTGTCTGTAATTACAATTTTGTCTTTAAAGGATGCCACAAAATTTTTCCTATCCATCTCCTTACCGAACACCATCACGGCCGACTTTGCCGAATTTAACTGCAAACAATGTTTGTTGGAGAACGCATATAAGTTTTCCAAATCATAGTTTATTGCAGACACCGCCTGCTGACTTTCTTGAAAATTAAATGACATACATATTTGGGTGTCGTCGGCATAATAATGCTGGGCACAAGAGAGAAACACTGAAGGAAAATTGGAAACATACACAGAAAAGAGAAGGGGGCCCAGGATAGAGCCTTGTGGAACTCCTGTCGAAATTTCTAAAAAATTAGATGTAAGCCCAGCGCATTTAACAGCCTGTACTCTATTTTGAAGGTAGTCAGCAACCAGACAGCGGGCTGTCGGTGACAATCCAATGAAATTTAGAATGAAGTTAAGAATTTCATGGCTCAGAGTGTCAAAGGCTTTGATGTAGTCCAGCAATATCAAAGCTGTCAGCTTGATTTTATCTATAGCGCTAAAAATAGTATCTGTGATTTCTGACAATGCTGTAACACAGCCATGCCCCGGCCTAAAACCAGACTGTGTAGTTGGAAGAATATTGTTAATATTCAAATGCTTTTGCAATTGCATTTCCATTACTTTTTCCAGTAATTTCGAAAACGTCGGTAAAATGCTGATTGGCCTGAGATTATTATATATTGAGGGATTAGGAGTCTTGGGCAGGGGAATGACGCAGGCTTTTTTCCACTCCGATGGGAAAACCGAGTATCTTAAACAAAAGTTGATAATATGCGTTATATGTGGCAACAAATATGGTAGACATAAATTTATTGTTAATATGTTTATACCATCTACTCCCGTAGCTGTAGTTTTAATATTAGATATAATCTTTAAAACTTCAATTTCAGAGACCTCAGAAAAGCTGAAGATGCTTTTTACTGATTCTTTTTTGTCATTTTTATAATATAAAAGTAATTCCTGGTTAACAGGAAGTTTTTGCGAAAGTAATCATTTATTCGATTGACATCAATTAGTTCATCAGGTATTTGGTTATTTTGTTTTTTTAGTAAAATTCAATAACTTTAAAGAAGACCAGATATCTTTTTTGGTTTTCATTGCCTACTGATCAAAATATACTTTTTTTTCCCCGTGAACGATAGATTCCAATCATCTGCATTATGATATTTTTTATATTTAGCTAGTATTTTATCCCTATCCTTTATCATTTCACGAATAGTGTCGGTGAGCCAAGGCGCATATGGTTTCGAGATGCGATAACTTTTGAACGGAGCGTAAATATCTAATAAGGTCTGTAAATTTGTATTAAGAAATTCAACCTTTCGATCCGCATTCTGTAAATGATAAATATTATCCCAAGGAATAGACTTAAGGCCATAGTCAAACTGTTCAAAATTGAGATTTTTAAAATCACGAGCGGTTCTAAAACCTGGCACGCTGGAGGTTTCAATGTTACTTATAAAGTACACTAATTCATGGTCGCTTACCTCTTCTACGTGGAATGTTCCTGCTGCTATAATTGTCTCCTCGTCCGTTGTTAAGATGTAATCAATTTAGGTCGATGTAATATGTGAGATACGAGTTGGTTCATTTAAAATTTGTTTTAGCCCTAAGCCCTCGAAAAGTTCTGTAGCACATTTAGCGTCAGCGTTTTCGAAATTAAATAAATTTATATTGAAATCTCCAATGCAATAAAATGTACGAGCCATTGGTAAAACAGATGATACAAAGCTTTCAAAATTATTTAAAATATGGGTATATGATAAGTTTGGGGGTTTGTAAACAACACCAATTATGATTTCCCTGTGATACATTTGTAACTTCAACCAAAGTTGCTCTATATTTTTGGGTGAATTAATTTGTGTAAACTTAATGTTTTCTCTGATGAAGAAACCAACTCCTCCTCCCCTGCTAGCTCTATCGCAACGGACAAAGACATAACCTAGTATATGAACTATTTCATTTGATATAGAACTATTAAGCCAAGTTTCGCTCACTCCAATAATATCATAATTGTTACATAAAACTACATTCCTAAAAGCATCAAAATGAGCTACCAGAGACCTAACATTAACATGTGCTATTTTAAGCTGTTTTTTCATATTTTTTTTATTAACCATCAGAATTAAGTATAAATGAAAACATAACCTACAGAACAAAAAAAAAAAGAAATTTACATATATTAACCAATACTAAAATTTTAATATGTTTTGACTTGAAAAAATAACAATGTTTTTATTTTACAAATGTGTTAAATAATTTGAGAGATTACCTACTTATTTATATATTGTTTGTGCCGCCGAGAAAAAACTAAAAAAAAACTTAGAAATAAATTCTATTTAAGTGCCTTAAACAAAACAATGTGTAATGAATTCAAGAAAACTTGTAGTAGACTCTGCCCTTAAGTAGTACGATAATATAACATTATTTATTTCGTTATTAATGCTGCGAAATAAAGAAGGTCTATTTTTTAGTAAGAAGTTTGTCTAGATCGGAGATATCACGGATTTGTTTTTTATTATTTTCAATGCAAACAAATATTTTACCTCTTGATGTCCAACAGTTTTTTACACCTACAACAGCACGAACTTTTTTGTATAATAACATACTTTTACTAGCAAGTTGCTCACTGATGACAATACCACTGCCCTTTAGACGCCCCCTATCGGACTACTGATAGTGACAATTTGAATAAAACCTTATAGATGTACATCACAAAAAGTTGAATCTGGAAATCATAAATATTTAAGTATACTGAGGAGTATTGTTGAAGCAAAACCTGGCCTCTTTTGGGACACAAAATGTTCTGCTTTTTTTATTAATAACCGTTCAAGGACGTAACGCCCCTTAAAACGAAACGCATATTTTTTTGTTTCATTATTTTAACATAAAATAAATAGTCAATAATTAAGTTCAAGTTGGTTTAAGGAACAATATCTCAAATGATATTTTGCTCTTCCTATCATATAACTTATATATAAATATGTTTAAAAGTCTCCAATTTCTCTGACATTATCAGTTTAATTCAAAAGAACATGTAATATTTCTCTTTTTATATTGTTTCTAGGCCTCCCCCCCAAAAAAAATTCACTTTTCTCTCCGCGACCTGAACTAAAAGTTAACAGTGAATTAAAAAAAGAAAAATGTAGAAATTTCATTAAGAGCGTCGAAATTAAACCGAAAATTTCGCCTCAAAAATTAGGATCCGGCTAACCCAATAAAAAACTAATTTAAACTCCTTTCTTCAAAGATTTTAATCAAGGTGCTTAAAAAATTACCTCGTCTCCGACTCGATTGTGAGAAGAGGGCAAAAAATTAATGGGTTCCCCGTTTTTATTGATTTTCTCGAAAAATCGAGACGGAATATTAAAAAGCTTTTCTTATTTTAACTCGGAACGGGCTCGTGGCAAGAAAAAGTAACGAACAGGGCGGTAATAGGGCGATTTGTAACAGGGGTTAACAAAAAAAGGAAACAGTCCAAAAATCATTATTGTAGGAACGCGTTGATATTTTTCGTCCTACGTTCTATACTTCCGCAATAACTTCTCATGGGTAGGGTCAGTTTTTGTTTATGATGGGCCCCAGGCCCATGCTCACTCTTGGTCCCCCTTAGGAAGTTTTATTTTTTAAGCTAAATTACATTCATTTTAATATGTCTGTAAATGAAAAAAAAGTTTATACAGGTAAACAAGCTGGAAAGTACATATTAAATTCGCATTTTTAGACGAATTAAAATACATATTATTTCTAAAAATTCACATTGGCGCATATGATTCTGAGCGTGGGGCCATAGGCCCGCGCCTACCTATCTTATTGGAAAAAATAGGCTCTGTTCATTCGTTGGGTTTTAGATTATTGTTTAGTGAAGTAGCAGGTAATAAATATTTATATAAGTATTACTAACTGGACCGGCAAACTTTGCTCTGCCTTTTCCGTTAGGTGTCGCGATGAATTTCCAATGGAATTGTAAGAATATAGGGAGCATTCACCACATCGCCCAGAAATATTATTGAAGAAAAACATATTGGTTTTATAGAAAAAATACTCAATAAAAAACATAAAAAATAGTGTTGAAAGGTATCTGTAACCAGAGGATCATTTCAAAAAAAGTCATGTAAATTGGTGCAATACAACTCTGTCACGAACTTCCTGAGAAATCTGACTTAGTGTCTTAAATATATAGATAGATTATGACTAGAAGTGCATCATAATCTGGCAGACATTTTAAAATCTTTTAGTTAACTTCACTAAACTTGTATGTTAGATAGTTGCAAGTAATCTTTGAAGCAGTTCTCGTTATTGGAATTTACTGAAATTTAGTATAAATACATAAACCCGATGATAATATTATAGTGTCCAATAGTAAATATCCTATACAGCCTGCGTAAAAAAAAAGCTAAAAAGTACAGAATAAAATAAACGTAAATAAATATTAAAAAAAAGCTTTTATTTGCAAACTATTGAATTGAAAAGCAAAAAATAATTAAAATTACTTAAACCCAGAACCTTTAAAAATTTGAATATTTTCCTAAAAGCTTGAGGCTTGAAAAAAAGCCCCATCTTTCAAGGAAATATTCAAATTTTTAGAAGCTCTCTGTGTATGTAAGTTTAATTATTTATATTTTTCAGGTCAATAGTTTATAAATAAAAGTTTTTTTTTTATATTTTTTTCATTTATTTTATTAACTACAGCTGTTTACTTCGCAATCACAGTTAAAAAGAGAAAGAAAATTGAACAGCATTGAAGAACTTTCTTTATTACTTAATGTTACTACATACTTTCAGTACAGGGTGGCCATTTTATGGTGATACAGTACCTTATCTAGAAAACGGTAATAGTTACGACAAAAAGTTAAATACAGAAGTTGTTTGGATTCAATTAAGTTTTTATTTTATTTTACTTTTGTTTATACGGGGTGTTTCGTTTTGACGTGACACATGTCAACTTTCTTAATTTAAATGGGACATCCTATATATTATTACATGTTTCGATTCTACTGTTAATTTGCGAAAGTTTTTATAATAACATCTATATTTGAATTCTTTATCGTTTTTGAGTAAATTGAGTTTTTAGATTTTTTTTTTAAAAAACATATTTAGAAAAAAAATTTTACCTATAAAACTTTAATGGAACTGACTAATATCCTAAACATACATTACTAAGGGTTTAATTCAACGAGTTTCCATGCTGGTCTTACCAATTAATATACAGGGTGTTAAAAATGGAGAGCAAAACAAAGAGAACTTTAAATGTAAAAATCTCCTGTTTTTCACATGGAACACCCTGTATATTTTTATTTCATCTGATTCAGCGTTCAATTACCTATCATTAGTCGTATATATATGTCCTATACCTAAAAAAGAACAGTTTCGATTTTATTAGCCGTTTTCTGATTTATCCCGGAATTTTGCCAGTAAATGAGATCAGAAACTAAAAAAATCAAGATAGGCTTAGGAAATAACCTAATGCAATTGTTGACTTAAGTTGACATTTGCTCTGTTTGTCGTTTTTGTCAAATTTTTCAGCGAAATTTGTTAAAAAATGGCTTTATATAGTTTAGATGAACGTTTAAAATTATACAATTGTTTCATAAAAAATAATAAAAGTCCAGGGTTAGCCCTTAGAGAATATTCGAGGGAATATCCTAATAATCGAGTTCCCTCCAGGACTATATTTTTTCGAATTGTGTGTGATTTGGAAAATGGTGTCCTTAAAAATTCTAAGAAAAATAGTCTCAATTTTGTCCTCACTGAGGAAAAACAACTGGAGATTTTACTTTATTTCGAAGAAGATGATGAACGGTCCCAAAGAGATGCTGACAGAGACATTGCAGGTGTCAGTAGAGGAAGTATTCAAAAAACACTGCAGGTGAATGGTTATCATCTTTATAAATTTCTTCCAACTCAATTATTATCACAATTAGACTTTAATGAAAAATTGACTTTTTGTTGTGATATTATGGACCGGCAGTTCGAAAATGTGTTTTTTTCAAAATTGCTTTGGACTGATGAGGCCTCATTTAATACGGCGGGTATTTTTAATCGGAAAAACACTCATTACTGGTCTCAAACTAATAAACATCTAATAAAAGCAATTAAAAAACAAGGCCGTCAAACCGTAAATGTGTGGTGCGAATTATTTGCGACCGTATTATCGGACCAATATTTTTTGACAGGTCGTTAAATGGCGAAAGATACTTGGAGCTGCTTAGGAATGAAATCATGCCCCTTATCAACGACTTGCCAGCAAATATTCGAGAAAATATCATTTTTCAGCAGGATAGCGCCCCTTACCACACGGTTGCACCGGTAGTAAATTTCCTTAATCAACATTTTCCATTGTGGATAGGAAGACATGGTTTAATATCCTGGCCAACACGAAGTCCTGATTTAAGCCCTTTAGACTTCTTTTTGTGGGGTGCACTAAAAAATAAAGTTTATAAAAACAGATCTAATAATAGAAATAAGTTAAAAATAAAAGTCAGGAAAGAGATCAATAATTTGAATGCATCTAATTCGGTAAGGAACGCTATTCGAAAAATGGAGGCTATTTACACTTCATGTATCGCAATGGACGGTGGCCATATTGAAAATTTTTTATAATCTGTTTAATATTCAGTTAGTTATTAGTTATACCGTGTGGCACAAGATATTTTTTTTGTCTCTCCCTTATTTTCGTAAACATTAAATAATAAGAACATAAATTACATAATATTTCGCTTTTATTTGTATTTGTTAACATTATTTATAGTCGCTATCTGTGTTAAGGAAATGAGGATAAGGCTTAGTTTACGACATTTTTATTTTAGCCCACTTCATCTGTTTACTTATTTAACATTTATATTTTTTTATATTAAAAAAAAATAGTCAAATCAGAAAACGGCTAATAAAATCGAAACTGTTCATTTTAGGTATAGGACATATATATGAGTAATGATAGGTAATTGAAAGCTGAATCAGATGAAATAAAAATATACAGGGTGTTCTATTTGAAAAACAGGAGATTTTTACATTTAAAGTTCTGTTTGTTTTGCTCTCCATTTTTAACACCCTGTATATTAATTGGTAAGACCAGCATGCAAACTCGTTGAATTGAACCCTTAGTAATGTATGTTTAGGATATTAGTCAGTTCCATTAAATTTTTTTTTTAAATATGTTTTATTAAAAATAATTCTAAAAACTCAATTTACTCAAAAACGATAAAGAAATCAAATATAGATGTTATTATAAAAACTTTCGCAAATTAACAATAGAATCGAATAATAATAATATATAGGGTATCCCATTTAAATTAAGAAGGTTGACATGTGTCACGTCAAAACGAAACACCCTGTATAAGCAAAAGTGAAATAAAATAAAACTTTACTTGAATCCAAACAACTTTTGTATTTAACTTTTTGTCTATTGCCGTTTGCTAGATAAGGTATTGTATCACCATAAAATGGCCATCCTGTACAACAACGTTGCCAAACTAGTACCGGAACGTAATAATATCCATTCCAATAACCTAGGAGATACGTTGAAGTTATATTAAAATCATTTCCAAATTTGGTAACAGCATAGTATGTAAACGATCCCTAGGTTGTTGCCACAACTAGTAAATGCAACTTTGAAGGTTTTTTATTTAGTCTCCGACACGTATTCCATAGGATTCTCTCAAAAACATAGAATCGAGCCTGCTTCTGAAAATAATTCTGCGTACATATGGTAATCACATTTCTGCAGGCTCTTAAAAAAATTGGCGGTATATATAGAATAAAGCAGGGAACCCAATATACATTTAATGTCTTGGATTGCTTGCCATCCAACATCACATACTGAGAGCGGTTTTGTAAAAAGCATTTAATTAGATTGTAAGAGCCGACTCTAATAGCTACGTGCTCTAAAATTGCAAGAAGGATGTCTAGCAAGACCAAAACTGTTACTTTATTATTAAGGGCTTGATAGATATTATCTGTAATCTCAGCTAGATCTATGTTACAGCTGTAGCCAGCACGGAATCCAAACTGTTTAGGATGTAAGATATTATTTATAGTTATATAAGCAGAGATTTGGTTCCCGAGAATCCTCTTAAGGATTTTAGAAATGGTGGGCAAGACAGAAATGGATCGCAGTTGGAAAAAATTAGAAGGGCAACTAACTAAGGAAGTGGTAACACTAGAGCATGTTTCCGTTTCTCCGGGAAATAGGATTTTTCTATACAGCTGTTTATTACGTATGTTACTTACGGAACAATATAATGGTAGCATAAAAATAAAACATAAGGGTTATATTTAGTTTAACTTTCCCTATTGTCTTCGATTTAATATTTTTTAAAATATCAGGCACTTCAGCTTCCGTTACGTAAGAAAAATCAAACGTGTTAATTTATTATTTTTGTAAAAATTTAAAAGAGCTTGGTGTGGTAAAGGAGCTATTTACTTTCCTGGGTAAAATATCTATTAAGTTCATTCGGGTTTCTTAAAGTTTTAGGTATTTGTGCTGCTTTTTTCTTAGATATATTAATATTTTACTTCATTCCACTTTTGCCTTTGTAGAGTAGTTTGAAATTTTTGGTTTAAATATGCTTTTTTCTCTTATCGTATTGAAGCGGTGACCAGATTACGTAATTCTTTATAATATTTATAATGCGGATGGTTATATGCAATATGGTTTTTTATATTAGAATTTAAAAAGTAAACTTTCTCAATATCCTCAAAATAAAAAATACGCTGTCAGGGAATATTACTCAGGTCATTTTGAAACAAGTCAAGATTAATATGTTTTAAAGGTCTGTAGGTAAAGTTATAAGAAAAGAGGGTTTAAATTTTAAGATCTAAATTGCGAAATATTAGTAACACTGCAAGAACATCATTTCCATTGTAAAACATCAAATCAATAAGTCACTCGGGAAATTGGATTATAGAACTTGGTTCATTTATTAGTTGTTTTAAGTTAAACCTTTCCATTAGATTACTTAATTTAACAGTAATGTAGATCGGTATAGTTTTTGATAAAGGCTTCACTATGAAAATGTATGATCGTTTTTAAGGATGATAGAGTAATTATGTCGAAAAAACTAATTCATAAAAGCAACGTTTCATTTTAAGAAAACAATACTGGAGGGAAGCCATGTAATATTTGCTAAATATATATTTGTCTTTGTCTAATATACAATAAAAGCGTTACCATATCTTCTAATATTTTCAAATTTATCTTACTGATTTGTGTCTTTTAAATGGAACACGATATGTGTGTTTCCTTAATTTGATGACATTCCTAGATCAACTATTTGTTAAAATAGAGCATTTTTACGTCACGGGTGTCTAGATATTGCCTGGTCTTAAAAGCATGTTTTGGTCATATTTTCGAATTTTTTAACTTTATTTTATTGTATAGTATTAAATTACTACTACAAAATGAAAATATCAAAATTAAAGGCTTATGAACCAAAGCACTCTCCCGAATGCTTCCCTGGTTTGTCGTTCCCCTCCCCCGCTATCCCGTCCGTTCGTCCTCCTCTTTTGTACGATTAATTTCTTTACTTTGCTTTTAAAATGCCATTAATTCTGAGAAGAATTAGAACAAATTGCGAATCGTTTCCAAAGGGCTTAAGAATTGAAACTTTTTACAACGGTGCGGGGATTTAGGCGAGAGTTACTTGAACGAAATGTTTTGGTTAAAAATGAACTTGAGAAATTGAGGACCGGGCATTAGTTGCATTAAAAATCGGTTCCGGTTAAACTTCCTGAGATTTTTGTTAGTGATGGAGTATGGTTGTCTTAAGTGAAAAGTAGAACGCTAGTTTTCGAGCTATGGCGAAACAAAGCGGCAATTTTGGGGTTCTGTAAAATATTGCAAATATGAATGAGTTGCTTTGCACTTTATTATCTTAATAAAAAATCGATCTATAGAGTATCTGGGTTAGAGTTGGAGAACCTATAACACGCGAGCCATAGTAAGCGCGCGAGCAGGGCCGCATCAGGCCAAATTGACGCCTTCGTACAATATGGATGTATATCTTTATGAACATACAGGGCATTCCAACGAGTACTGATGAGCGGCTTATTTTTGACTTGTCCTCTATAATCCAAAATAGCCATTCGATGTATTTTTTCCTGTAGAGTTCTAAAAGTTCTAACTAAAAATATTTGGACCGTAAAAAAAACACTAGGTACGACACGGATGAAATCTTTTTTAAATGTTTTTAATTCCCTCCTAAAAGAGAAGTATTGTAATCGTGAAAAAATCATGCTCCGAGATTTTTTTTTTCAGATAATCAGGTTTCAGGGTCCCTACATGACGAAAAGCATGTTTTCTCAATTCCTTCAGTCTGTATGTCTGTTCGCGGCGTGGCTAAAAAACTACTTACCCGATTAACTTCAAATTTTGATAAAAAATTAAGGGTCATATGGGGATGACCTGTAATATTTTGGTAAAAATCCAATATGCCGAAAGAAAATGGCGGCTTACTGACGTGTTAAATAAAATATAATTGAAAAACTACTTATCTCAAATTTTGCAAAAACATTAACTATTATGTTGGAATCAACTGGTAACATTTTAATACGAATCCAAGATGGCGGAACAAAATGGCGGCTTAATAAAATATTTAAAAATTCAGCCCGAAAAAACTATTTAATGGTTTGATTTCAAATTGTGTGCTATGACTATTTGTGGTATAGGGATCAACCAATAAAATTGTAGTACTAATTCAAGGTGGCCAGTGGCGTAATTACACCTCCGCTAGCCCCCGTACCGCGTGGAGACCCACAGATGCAAAGGGCCTGCTGATAATGGATCCCAAGGGAAACTACAATTTTACTTGTATCTAGTAAAACTTATATACCAACTAAATTAAAAGTTTTGAGTTTGTTTTTCTATGTGTATTTCTCGACACAATATTACAGGAAATTAATATTTTATCAAAAGTATTGCAAAATTCGGTTACAAGTTTAAATGAAGTAGTTACACTTTTAAAAAATGCAATGGAATGTTTGTTGAAACTAGTGGCAAATATTCAGAACTCAAAGAGGAAGCCATTAAACTTTCTCAGAAATGGGGTATAAACCCACAATTTACCGCCAAGGGAGTATCAAAGGTAAAATCGCATTTTGATCAATTTTGGTTTGATTTTAGATTTTCAGATTCAGAACACAGGTTTAAAGTATGTATATTTTATGCAACACTAGACATTATAAACGTTCAAATAAACTGATGCCGTTTTAAACCATTTTGTTGCGTAAATGAAATATTTAATTTTCTTGATCCATCTGTTATTACATTTTAGTGAAAATAAAATTGGGTTACCTTACCTCATTTGATGGTAAAGGGTTTCTTATTAGTCACTTCGTAAAGTTTGTCCCATCAAAAGATATGGTAGCTGGTCAAGTGCAGTTAAATCCCCACAAGAGAGTAATAAAAGGTTCCTAAACCAAAAATATTGAGGTATAACGTAATTAAATACACATAGGAGCCTTTTTAACTAAGTTGCCGACGTAAATCCCAAAAGATGGATCAATGCGCCGATAAACTTTCACACTTAACCTTCACCTTCCAGAGAGACAAGAAGCTTAACCTACCTCACCACCAGGTCAAGGCAGCAGTAGCGGGATGACAATCCGTCAGTGGTGCCACTTTACTAAAATCAAACTGACCAAATCTGGACAATAGATCAGCCAATCATTGAGCTGGATCACAGGAAAGAAAAAATATTTAAAGGAGAAGAAAGTAAAATTACTAATTGAACAAAACTAAGGCGCCATCTACACGAAGACTAGTGAATTGCCTCAATATGAAGCGGAAGATTTCGTAAGCAGAGACCGCGAGCACCTTACTACATCGATAGGAGACTTACAGTACCGGATTTACGGATTTTTATGTATTAAAATGTAGTGACGAAATTAAAATGTTTGACTGTTTTCTTTTTATTCAAACCAGAAAATAATCTTAAAAAAGAGGATGAGTTACAAAAATTTTACAAAATTGATTTTAATGAATCAGAATCTCTAGGCCTTGAACTAATTGCCATAAGAAATAATAAATTAATATGTAAAAATATTCAAAGCATAACTGAGCTTTTAAAATATTTGTTAATAGAAAGTTCAACATGTGCACCTAGCTTTCCTAACGCAATCAAAGCGTTAATCTTAGATCTAACTTTACCTGTGATCGTAGCTAATAATGAGGGAAGGTCATTTTCAAAATTAAAAATTATTAAAACCTATCTTAGAAATAGTATTTCTGAGGAGAGATTAGTCTGTCTCTCTTAGCGATAGAAAATGATTTGGCTCAGAGACCTCAATATAAATCAGGCCATTACTGATTTTGCGGAAAAAAGCTAGAAAAAAAACTTTTATTAATTTTTATTTGTTAGGTTTATTTGTTTTCATGTGTATTGCGTTATTTTTAAATTAGTGTTTGTTCCGACAAAATTGGAAGTTTTTTTGGTTTTGAAATGGATTATATACGAGCATATCGTGCGTATAGGGGTCCCTTTCTCGAATGCTGCGGGGGGGCCGAAAGTTTGTAGTTACGCCACTGAAGGTGGCGGAACAAATTGGCGGCCAAATAAAATGTTTGTAATCGCGAAAAAGTCATACTCTCAGGTTTTACACACCTTTACGTTTTAGCTTCTTTAGATGCCAAAAAATATGTTTTATCAATCTCGTCGGCTCGTCTGTTGGTCAGTCACAGTCTGTCAGTTCGCGGATTGTGACCAAAAACTAAGAGTCATTTGGGGATGATCGGGTAAAATTTTGGAAAAAATCCAGTATGGCAAAACAAAATGACGGCCTAGTCAAACGTTAAAAAAATTATTATTAAAAAACTACTTATCCAATTTATTTCAAACACAAGATGATAGAACAAAATGGCGGTATAATAAAACATTTAAAAATTCAGCCTGAAAAACTATTTAATGGATTGATTTCAAATTGTGTGCCATAACTAACTGTGGTACAGGGATCAACTAGTAAAACTGTGTTACTAATTCAAGACGGGGGAACAAAATCGCGGCCAAATAAAATTTTTGTAATCCTGAAATAATCACCCTCTGAGGTTGTACATATGTTCACGTTTTAGAGGTCCTTCTGTCGGTCTGTCTGTCTGTCTGTCTCTCAGTTCGCGACATACCTTAAATACTACTTACCCGATTGACTTAAAATTTTGAAAAAAATTAAAGGTCTTATGGGGATGACTTGGTAAAGTTTCGGTAAAAATCCAATATGGCAGAACAATGTTAAAAAAAGTTGTTAGATTGGTCTGAGTGGTGTATTATTTGGGGTTAAAATCCAGTCAAAAGAACAAGTCTTTTTAAATTGTCGACGTTTCGCAACTTTATTGTCGCATCCTCAGGGCACATATGCAGATTCTGTATCCTGCATGAAACTCGTATTATTAGTCTTCATCTAATCCGCTGGTCCGTAGATCATTTCCAGATATTAAGTTTCTAAATGATTTTCTTTAACGATTCTCTTGTTTGTATGTTAGAATGGTGTATTATTTGAAGTTAGAATACAGTTAAAAAAAACAAAAGTATTTTTAAATTGTCGACGTTTCGCAACTTTATTGTTGCATCCTCTGGACACATATACAGATTTTATATCCTACATGAAACCCATATTAATAGCCTTTACCTACTCCGTTGGTGGTTCGAAGATATTTCCCAGATATTAATTTTCTAAAATGAAAGATAGCAAAACAAAATAGCAGCCTAATAAAAATATTTAATAAATCAGCCTGAAAATATTTATTAGATTAATTTCAGTTTTTGTGCAATAACTAAGTGTGATATAGAGATACATTGGTAAAGATGTGGTACGAATTTAAGACGGCGAAACAAAATGGTGGTCAAATAAAATTTTTAGAAAATCAGTACAAAAAATCTTGTTCAATTTAAAAAAAATTAATGTGAAAATTGGATATACTGGTGAGAAATCAGCATGACTTCTTGAATTTATTTTAAATTATGCCCAAAAGTTAAGTGTTGCATAGGAAGAAAGAAACTGGTAAAATATTGTTAGTAAAAATGATGGAAAAAAATGGCGTTCAATAAAAATGTATGAAAAGGCAGTACATGTAACACACACACACATATATATATATATATATATATATATATATACATATATATATATATATATATATATATATATATATATATATTGTGGCTATTCCTATCAAATGGAATAAACATCATAACGAGGGAAGTTCCGGGTAAAGGAAATTTACCGATTTTTTTTATGATTTTTGTGTTTATTATGTTAAAAAGGTTTGATACTCCGATAGCTGTTTTTACTATATTTTAATGTTTTATCCTTAACAGATTTAATGCAATCTGTTTACTTTAACAGGTTTATCATAGCTGATAAAGGTATTATTACTTTTACATCCTTTTAAAATTTGACATATTTTGCATTTTGTCTCCATCAAGTATTCATTAGAAAAGACATTAGAGATTGTTACGAAGCTAAGGAAGTACAGGAGAAGCAAGAAGATTTACTGCGAATTGTCAAAGAAATACATCCGTAAATACAATTGTATCTTATATAAGTTCTCTGCTGGATTATGGATCAATAATCTAGTGCCCATATCATAATATTTTGAGCTAAATATACTAGAAACTTTTAGGAGATATCTTGATCTCCCATCTTCTTTACGATTATTAATAGATATATAGAAACTTAAGAAAGTCTCCTCTTTTTCCGTCAAGATGTGTAACCCGTTTCATGCTCAGAACATATCTCTTAATAAACTGATTTTCTCTGTCTTTGGAGTTTTATTGTCAGAATTTAAATGCAAATTAAGGTCTATACTTCTGTGATTGTTAAATATAACTGCGATTGCCTGTGGTTTTTCTATTGTTATTTTCTTATATAGTTGTTTGTATAAATAATGTTGTAAACCGTAAATAAATAAATAATTAAAGCAAGTTTTGGTACTCCGAATGTTTTCTTCTTATGTTTATCTGCCATTTGAATAGACAATTTTGATAAAGTTTTTTGTTCCGCATTTAAATTCATGATAACGTTCCTTAACAATGTATCTTAAGACAGTTTGGCAATTTTTAAGTTATTTCTTTGACTGTGAAAGATAATATTCTTTTAATAAATATATAAAACCCTAAGTGTTAAAAATGGCCAAAAAGGTAAAGAGGTTTTGAACTGAAGTTAATATCTCAAAATGTATACCAGATATTCAAGTTTTTCCTTTTTGTATATATGTAGTTCAGAGCGATGAAACTAGGCGATATTTAAAAAACAGTTTTTTAAAAATTACACATTAGATTCTTCTACAAGTAGACCGATTTTCCGGAATATAGGACATATAGGTACAGTTAGATCAAGATAAATAACATTTACCAATTTTATAGATTAAATTGGACTTCACATATGATTGTGTCGTGGATCCCAGTCACAGTTAATTTTTTTATTAATTTCCTATAGCAACAAATCATTTTTTGATCGTAACTGAACTTCAGAAAAGCATATCCAGGTAGCTCTAAATCCCGTCGATAACATTCGAAATCCCGTGTTATTGTATTTGAGTGCATGTTGACGTAAAATCAGTTTGTTCTTCAGTATAACTGAGTTAGATCACAATATTTTTACAAAAAGAAAAATTAAAAGTTCTTGTTACAGTTTTTTGGCAGAAATTCTTTTCATTATTTCCATACAAGTATGATACTCAAAGGTGACAATAAGTTACCATCCCCCATGACCTACCGGGATAGTACGTGTGCAGAGAGTCAGGCAATTGCGGATATCTTTGCAATGCACTTCTCCTCTGTTTACGTTCTTACCTGGGCCTGCAGGTGATGAATCTCCTTTTAGAAATTTTGTTGACCTTGGCGGCTTGGACTTGAGAATATCAGACATCTTTACGTCACCTTGACACTTCTAAAGGACCAGGTCCTGACGATATTCCACCTTTTTTCCTAAAATAATGTTCGTTTGCATTGTCCACACCGCTTTGGCTCATCTTTAGCAACTCTTTGTCGACTGGAGTGTTTCTTTGAAACACCTCATTTGTTTTCCCTATTTTAAAAAACTAGGGTAGCAGAGGTGACATTGAAAACTATCTTCCTATTTCTCTGATCTCCCAAATTCCTAAAATATTTTAATCATTTGTAACCAACTTCTTGACGTTTAAGTTTAAAAATGTGATCATCTTTCAACAGCATGGTTTTGTACGTGGTCGTTCTGGTACCACTAACCTGTTGATGTATGAGAGGAATTTATCACAAACCTTGTCGAGGGGCATGGTTGTTGATTCTATTTATGCTGACTTCTCTAAGGCTTTTGATAAGGTTGATCACTCACTGTTAATAGATAAACTCTCAGAGTATCGGGTGCGCGGTTCTCTGTTATCGTGGTTATACTCATCTGGTTGGTAGACAGCAGTTTGTAAAAATCAAGAACTACTTGTTGAATCAGGTTATTCTTACGTCTGGAGTACCTCAAGGTGGTCATCTTGCTGCCCTCTTGTTTAACTTATCATCAATGACATAATGTCTTGTTTTCATTATTCTCAGATTCTGTTAAAAGCTGACGATCTAAAAATTGTTAAGGTCATTACTTCTGTAGATGATATTGAAGGTGTGCGGAAGGACCTCCTGAGGTTCGAGTAATAGGTTGCAATTAAACATAAAAAAATGCAACTATATCCAATTTTCCAGAAGGCTCTATCCTAGTTTTAATAAATATTATTTAAATGGAGTCAAAAGTTGATGGTGTTCATAAAATTAGGGATCTTAGTCTTTTCTCAGCTTACATTTCTTAGCCACATGCAAGCATGTTGTAATAGAGCTCAAAAAATGTTAGGTTTTGTAAAGCGCCATACTAATAATTTTAAAAATATTTTTGCATTAAGAACTTTTGTATGTGGCATTTGTTGGTAGCTACTTGAAGAACAGCACTTCAGTTTGATCTCCTCATTGTAATAGAGCTTATCTTGCGTTGTATAGGATATAAACTGGCTGTTTCGGTTGATATTATGGGCAACATAGCTCAAATTATCGTATGATGACTTCTGCCAACGACATTGAGCTTGATATTTTTTGGAGTCCTTTTAATTTGATCCATAATTCTCTTAAATAAATGGCTCCTTGAGTTTTATAAATGTTTATGGCTGTTTCATATTTAAATATTATTATTGTTTTAAGTTTTAAGGATGTACTCTGTGCAATATTTCAATTTTAAACAATAAATCTAGATTAAGTTGTTTTGTAAGTGACTATATTGTAATTTCTGTAGCACTCAGGTGCAATTGGGTACATTCCGTATATATATAATATAATAAATATAATAAATAAAAAAGTATCGAAATAATTCCGAAAGAGGCACTAATGCGTCTTTATTAATAATAAATATCTCTTTCAAAATGGGGGTCATATTGAATATATTCAAAGGAAGTAGTAAAAAGAGTTATATGAGTAGAATTGGGAAAATTCTCGTTTTTTGAAGTCGATTAAAAAGTGAATAAATATACTTGAATCTCTAAACTTCCCTGTTATAAATTGCGGTCCAAAACGATCCGCATAAAACTCAAAAAGACTGTACTTTAAAGAAACTTTAGAATTCTGAATGCCATCAGTTCTTTTGCTCCAAGGACGATGCTAATAAGCCTCTAGAAACAATTTGGACTTTTCTCCGACATTAATTTAAAGCATTCAAGTCCTTTTCTTAAAACAGAAATATAAATATTCTGGCATCAAAGAGAAATCTTTTAAAAGCATTTTCGCTAATTCTTTATTAGAAATATAACCGCGGCGTCGTTTCTAGAAGCGAAAATATTTTATAAATTGCAAAATTTTAATTTTCAGGGAGAAATAAGGGCGAATAGGAGGGGTGTCGTGTGTTTCAGCTATTTTTATTCTGTTTCTATTTTACAAATATTCACAAAATTTCTGCAGCAGTTATCTGTGCTTGTCTATAGGAATGCTATCTTAATAATGAAAAATATATTTTGCTTAAAGTGTTTATGTCTTTTTTATCATTGACGTTGGGATTTTTTTTTAAATTCTACCATTCTGGTGTAATTAAAAGTAAGTTTTTTTTGAGTTTTCATGGGTCATTAGGGCAGTAGTAAGTACTTCTTTTTTATGGTACACCGTGTTCCACATAAAAGTACCCACTACCTGGAAATCCGTATTAGAGATGTATTAGAAATTTGAAGTTCTTTTAAAATATAATGTTTCACTCTATATTTTGTCCATTATTAAGTATTCAAGTTAACTATATTAAGTTATCAATTTAAACAATAGTCGACTTCCGCCTAGTTTCCGAGATAATTAAGGTTATATGCGATTTTTGAAAACTGGAGCTATTTTTCAAATCCAAAGTGTGTTTGGGTGACAATTTCCAATTTATAAGGCATCAACGCATATACGGAATATCAAATTTTTGTCCACACCTGTACAGGGTGGACATACTACGAAATCAATCTTTCACCTTTTTAAAGAGAAAAAAGGCGATGTTTTTAAATAGAACATCCACTATGTTTGTGAATGCAAATGATCATAAAAATACCTATTTTTTCATATATATATATATATATATATATATATATATATATATATATATATATATATATATACTTGAAAAATGATTTCTTGAACCAATATACAATTTCTTGGACAAACAATACAACATACCTGTCAACAACACAATACCTACGAAATCGCATAAATGGCCACAAGTATGACAAGAACAATAAAACAGCCCTAACAAATCACGAGACCCAAACCTCCCATAAATTTAATTTTAAAGAAACAAAAATCTTAAAAACTGAGCCAAATCAGCGAAAGAGGGAATTCCTAGAAATGTTATACATAAAAAAAATAAAAATTCTATAAATGACAAGTCTGACACAAAAAACTTAAGTAAAATTTATTACAACGTTATTAATTAATACCCCACCTACTAAAATCAAAATAAATATATATATTATTCCACCAGTATATGTTATCGTTATCAATATTTAATAGGAAAAAAAAGGCTAAGGTAGAAATAAGAATAATATGAGATTCGACTAGTCAGTTTATATTTTAAAATACATGTGAGCACTGTGTCCGTTCTATGTTATAAATACTGTGCCCGTCTTTGTTTTGAAACTATATACATGTTGTGTTAAATGTTAGTTTATTATTTTAATAGAGCACAACGATGAAACCACTAGGATTTCTAAGTAATTACTTCATTAGCCCTGATGAAGACTAGATTCTAGTCGAAACGTTTGGTAACATATAAGAATCTCTACACTTATATGATGTCTTAAATACCTTCCATTAAAGAACCTAATACCCAAGAAACTCTACTTTAAGTATATATATATATATATATATATATATATATATATATATATATATATATATATATATATATATATTCAATGATTACAAAGAAAATGGCAATTTAACAGAATTTGATTTTATTATTTGTTGAATATTGTGATGCTGCAGACTCAGAAAACAATATAGGTGGCCATGGAATGGATAATATAACTATTTGTTTTAAATTAGACAGTTTTTCAATTTATTTACGTTTTTAGTGGTTGTTGTTTTAATGAAATCATTTAAATTTAAAATAATTAGACTTTAGAAACGATTCCTTGTATCGGTGTTTACTTGTTCTGTTTTAAAAAATGGCTCAATATTCAAGTCAAGAGCGACTAAATTTATATAACTGATACATTGAAAATAACAAAAATCCAGAATTTGCATTAAGAGAATAGCGCCGAATATTTCCCATGGCAAGGATACCAAAGAAGAACATTTTTGACAAAATTTGCAGTGATTTATCAACTCACAGAGTTTTGAAATATAGAGAAAAGGAAAAAGCCCCTTCAGTCGTCTCTGAAGATTTTCAAATGGAAGTTTTATTATATTTCATTGAATATTCTTCCAACTCTTTAAGAGATGCACAAAGAAATTTGAATTTTTGCATGACCAGCATACATCAATAACACTGGCCAAGAAGATTTTTCTAACACAGGCCAGCTCATTATTTTCACAAATGAATTACCCTCCCAATGATAAAAAAAATATTCCGAAAGCTCTAATACGTACCATTTTTTAATAGCCTAATTAGAACCTTTTATATTGACAGGTAAACAATTTTATTGTGGGGCGGCTAAAATGGGTCCATTTTACATCGGAAAAATTACCTAATCTGGGTTGTTTACAACATTAGTCATAAAATAAACGGTAAACATCACTCGAAACATCACTCTTCGGTTGAGTTTCGAATTGAGTGGTTCTCTGTGTATCGATAAGCAAGTGTATCCGAAGACGAGAATGTGGAGTCAAACGCGCCGAAGTTGTAAAATCTCTACTGACAAATTTTGTTATATTTGTGGAGAATTTCTGGTGAAATCACAAGCCAGATCATTTTCCGAAAATGTAAAAAAAGCCTACTTTAAATATTTTGGTGTGTTAATTGGGGATCAAGACAAACGGTGGGCTCACCATGTATGCTGTGTTAGTTGTTGTGTATCATTAGTGCAGTGAATGAAGGGAAAGAGAAAAAGTATGCCTTTTGCAATTCCAATGGTATGGCGAGAACCCACCAATCATTCTGACGATTGTTATTTTTGCTTGACAAAGACTGAAGTTATTCCATAAAGGGAAAGCACAATATAGAATATCCAAATTGCAATCTGCCATACGACCTGCTCTTCATAATGCAAATTTGCTAGTGCCGATTGCGCCTTTAAATTGGCAAGTTATTGATTTGGGAGATAATGGAGATAACGCATCATCAGGCAGCTCAGAAGAACAGTGCACCGATCCCACTTTTACCACAGGTCCCAGTTCCGGCGAGCCACATTTGATTGTTCAAAGTGAATGAAACGATTTAGTACGTGATTTGGGGTTATCCAAGCAACAGTCAACTTCTGGGTTCCCGTCTTAAGGAATGGAACCCTTTGGCCAAAGAAACAAAAATTACGAATTTCAGAAAAAGAAATGCTGTGTTTTCTGAATTCTACAGTATGGAAAATTCGTTCCGTGCGCGTGTACTGATATAGACAGTTTAATGCAGGAACTTGATATTGAACATTCTCCCCTTGAGTGGCGCTTATTCATAGACTCATCTAAATATAGCTTAAAAGCTGTGTTATTGCATAATGGAAATTTAAAACCCTCTATACCAGTTGCCCGTTTAGTTGCAATGAATGATTTTGGATAAAATAAACTACAATAGGTATAAATGGCAGATATGTGGGGACTTAAAAGTTATAACGATTTTAGTGGGACTTCAGGGGGATTTACAAAATATTGCTATTTTCTTTGTTTATGGGACAGTCGTGCAATAAATCAGCATTATGTAACAAAAATTTAGCCAGAAAGAAGCGAATTTCAACCGGAATCTCAAAATGTTAAATATATACCTCTTGTTGATCCCAAAAATGTCCTTTTGCCTCCTTTTCACATTAAACTTGGGCTGATGAAAAATTTTGTGAAGGCTTTAAATAACGATGGTGATGGATTAAAATACCTAAGACATTTTTAAATGAAATATTCCATATTTGAACTAATTTCGATTTTAATAAAAATAGACATACTTAACATTATTAGGGCCTTATTCAAAATAAAATTATCAAAAATTATATGTATTAGAAATACACACATGGAAAAAAGTTAGGGTTAATGAAAAAAAAAGTCCACCTTTTTTAGTAATCCAAATATCATAAATGAGCCTTCTTTGAAGTTTAAACTCATAGGAATTACCTGGAAAAGAATAACGTAGCCATAATACGTTGTAGTCAAAAGCAACTTATTTACACATTTTTTACGAAGTTAATACATTATTAATTTAACGAGTAGATGATTGTAGAACCTACATTATTTTTTTTCCAAAGTGTAAAACCCAATTTAATATTTTAAATTAGAAATCATCACTAACTAAAGTTAACAAATACTTTAAAACTTAACAAATTCGTGTATTATAAAAGAGAAAAAAGTTTGAAAAGACTACTTTCTGGTGCAACCCTCAGTATAAAAAGTAATGAATAAATTTTAATTCTTTAATAGATTTTTATATATACATACCTTGAACTTTATATTCCATTATCACGGATTTAACTAAACACACTAAGAATAATATTATATAGCAAACACAACTGCAATATAAAAAATGGCAAAAAACGTAATTACCGACTGTTAATATAACTGTCACATTTGACAGACAACATAATATTAATATTGTTACTCTGGCAACATCCATTGTTTTCAACGCATACTTCGTAGTTTTTTCTACATAGATTAGGTCACAGTGACAACAAATATGCATGTTGTTTTTTATATTTTTGTCACATGAAGGAACCCACTGTGCGACGGTTCGGGCGTAATCGCGGCGGACGTATACCTATGCGTCGTGCGAATAAAATTATTAAAAGAACACAAAATATCCTCATCTAAGTTTCTTCCAGTTCAATTTTCAAGTGAAACTGATTATCAGACCCGATTGAATTTTTGTATGAATGATGGAGAGGGATTTTAAACAAAATCCTTTGGACAGATGTGGCAGTATTTTCCACTGCGAAAATGGATCCTCACTACTATTCTGAGACAAATAAACATTTGGTAAAGCAAATTAAAAGACAAGGACATCGTAGTGTTGAAGTGTGGTGTGGTATTATAAACGACCACATTATAGGACCTGTATTTTTGACCACTATTTGAATAGACAAACATTTTTAAACCTTTTAAGAAATCAAATTATAGAAAAACTCAATGATCTTCCGAAACATAAGCGTGTGGACTTGGCATATCAAGATAATGCTCCATATCACTGAGAAGAAGACATTTGAGAGCACTTTTAAAACAGCAATTTATTTTAAGTATATTATAGTAATTGTGAAATTCCATGGCCGCCGCGAAGTCCCGATTTGACACCTTCAGATTATTTTTTACGGAGCATATTTAAGGATAGACTGTATAAACATTGAAACAATTATTCTGTAAATGAATTAGAACAAACAATTCATGAAGAAATTATTAGCCGTGCGAAACGTTGTGGCAAACATTCAAGTGCGACTTACACTGTGTATGGCAGAAAACGGACAGTATGTGGATAATCTATTATATAGTCATTTGTTTTAAATTTAAAATTTAGCAACAAATAAATATAGAATAAAATTAGGACTATAGTTACGCAAATAGAAATATTATCCACTCCATGGCCTCCCATAGTTTTTTTTTGAGTATGCAGCATTACAATATTCAAGAAATAATTGATAAACAACCCACAAACCCCATTTTATTTGGACCTTTCTGAATATAAATATACCCTAAAATTTTTCGTTCTAATATAGAAAAAATGCAACTTGGGATGTTAGTTTTTTTTTTGTTATTTTTCATTGTAGAGATTATAGATGTATGGTCTTACGAGTTTTCCAGGAAAACTTTTAAACAATGTATATAGACATGCTTGACTTTGCCGTGTTCGGAATATTGATGTTTTATTATCATGCTATTTTGAGTAATGTATAAACTCTTTTTAATGATACGATTACGTTAGTCACCATCAAACATTCAAAATATTTATTAAATGATCATGTTGAACTCAAAAATAATTTATGAGTAACAACATAAGTACTTTAATATTAGTACATACAATTTTCAGAAATTTATATATATAGTTAAAATTCCCAAACAATTGTATTACACCTAGATATAAATAGATACTAGATTGTTTATATTTTTTTACATATTGCATAACACTTTTTTCAGAAATTTCTTTAATTTTCATTTCACATTACCTTAACATAATAACAAGATGATATTGAATCTACCTGGAAATAGTGCAACTCTCTATAGAAAGCATAGAAAGTAGCGATAAATTATCTTTGAAAAACCTGACGACTTTTTCTTATCTTTTGTTTTTAATTCCAGGCCATAATCCCCAGGCAACGTTGATAAAAACCGACACCGTTAAACTTTTACGACAAACGACAATCGGTCTTGGAAACAGAAGAAGCTCAGCGAAGAAACAAAAGAAAGTGACACTTGGACAAAAGGTAGTTAAGGTTGTGTTTTCTTAGGGAGAAACAAAAGAGTAACTGCGGACGGTCGACACGCTGGCAAAGAAATAAATGAATGTTCCCAGTGACGTAGCCAGAAAACAAGTTTAAAAGAGATATTGTAAAATTGTTTGTCCATCAAATATTACGTTTTATCAGGAATAAAAATTTCTAACTACGAACTTTTATACAGTGTTTTAATATATACGTATTCGTAACCAAAACAAAAACCCAAATAAATCCTGGCACATATGGCAAGTTTTTGGAATTGGTTTTGAAAATTAATGTAGGTAAAATAAGAGCAAAGTTCGATAGTTTTAATTACATGGCTAGCTTTGCAGGAAGTGTAAAGGGCTGACCCTTGATAGTCCTTCTCTTCTTTTTGAAAAAAATTGTTAAATTTCCTTAAACCATAACTTCCCTCATTATGGAAATTTTCTTTTATTATGAATAATGTATGATCCGATTTGATTCCGCTCATAGTCATTTAGTAACATCTATACTAAACCAGATTTTTCAGCAAGTTTCAGAGAGTTGTACTGCACTAATTTACATGATTTTTTTTAAATGATCGTCTATTTACCGAGACTTTTCAACACAATTTTTTGTAATGTTTTATTGCGTATCGTATTTTTTCTATAAAAGCAATATTTTTCTCGAAAACATTTCTGGACGATGTGGTGAATGCGCCTCATATTTTCATAATTCTACTGGAAATTCATCGCGCCATCTAACGGAAAAGGCATAACATGGTCTGCCAGGCCAGCTAGTATATTTACACAAATACAAATACATTTTTGTAGGCAAGAAGGAAATAGAAGGAAATTTAAATGTTTTTTCGATCAAATTGGGTACTAAAAGGAGCAGTGTTAATTTTTCAGATTCGAAATAAATGCCTGAAACAATAACAGTTTTATGCGTGCTTTTTTTAAACATGTGAGTATACAACAATTAAATAAACTTCTATGGTTACCTATAAGATTTTTTTTTAGTTAGAAAGTAGGGGTGTTATTTTAACCCTTTTTTAAACTTTTCTTCACGTTTAACAAAATTGTGAGGGAGAGGGCGTTCTGAACCCGTGACTGTACATATGTATATAGTGTTTGTTTAGATTTACAAAATGATAAAAAAAATTGTGTTTTATTTCCCGTAACGGCTTAAATTCTAAAGAAAAAAAATCATGAAGGGGTTTTAAATTAGGTTAGTTAAGAATGTTTTGAGTTGTCAATAAAGATGTTAGATCTGCGTAATTTGCAACTACCAAAAAGAAGCCCATTTCTTGGTCAAATAAAATACAGAATAATCTAATAAAAATATTAACACCTAGAATATTCTTAGAAAAAAAAATTCAACCTCATTAAAAAATTAAGTATATGGCCGTTTTTAGTGAAACTCTCGATATTAAATTAAACAACAGTATCTTTGTTAGGATTTATGTTATTATTATTATAATGGATTTTTATTTTGCTGACAGTTAAAAAAAATGCCCGCACTATGGTGATAAAGTTAGTTACATATTCTTAAATGGAATACTCTGTATATTATATATCCATCAAGTGGACCTCTTCCTACTGATTATAAAATATACTAGATTTAATACATTTATTTCTAAAGATACCTGAAGAATTTGAGAAAAACTATAATTCTTTTTCGATATATTTTAAAAATTTTTTATTTAAAAACCTATTTGCGGATTTTTAGAAATTTCTCCCTTTAGAAAGTACTGTATTTTTGAACTTTTTACAATAATTCTCCTGCTTGGTATGATATGACTAAGTCTTTTTTAATATCATTCAAAAATAGTCATTTGAAAATTATTTCTGGATTTTTGGAAATATACTTTTAGTTTTTTGTAAACTAGAACTAATTGGGATTTTAAGAGAATTTTTTTCCTCACAAGAGGAAAAATATGGATCTAAAAATGATTTCTGGTTTTTTGAAATTTCACTAATAAGGATTAAAATGCCGCTATTTTGATGTTCTATAAATTTTCTTCGGCCCAAATAATAGTTTAAATCAATTTGTATGTCAATTTTTTTTCAATACTTACTGCACAAACTATTTCAGAATGATTTACAGAATCAAATATATAAGAAAATTATAATTTTTTATTTTTCTTAATATATAGGTAAATGTCTGTTTCTTTATTTTTAATCTTACTTCGTAATTTTAAATATCCATTTAATTCATCCAAATTTAATATATTTGCTTAAGTTTAAGTACTTTTAATATCTAAATAATTAATTATGATGTACAAAATCTTGGTATATGCCGACTTCTCGCCTAGTACAATCTAGATTAGTCTTTAGTTACACATTATGTTAGTAATCATTTTCAGTAAATCACCGATACTAGATAAAGCACACTTGCCGGTTTCAAGCTTGGCGCACGCCACTGGTCCAAGAAGGACAAAAACAGTCGACTGCTTTAAAAAGATATCACAAAAACACTATTTACATTAGCAGTGCTTTTGTTTTCGAGTGAAATAGGGCCTTTTTAAGTGCCGGAGGGTTGTAATTATTGATACGGATTTCGGATTGTCTCCGGACTGAGAAATCCTATTTTAGTTGGAAACATTGTCCTTTGCTCTGATTAAACAGACGTTATTACATGGCATGTTTAGTTGGTGATTGAAGGTGAATATATCTGAAAAGAGGTTATAAGTAATTTACCACCGTAATATGGGAAAATTATGACTATAAAGGACAGGGCAATATAAATGAAATATAGGTAATTTCAGGCATATAGCCATTTTTTTTATAAAGAGCTTCTTCACGGTAATTTAATATTTCAAGGCTGAATTTTTTAAAACCCTCCTTAAATAAAGAAAATGTCTAGTTGTAGTTTTGTTAGCTTTTGTAGCAGTGTCGGAGCAGTGGCGGATCGTGGTTTTTGCCTACACCGAAATGTCGAAATTATGTGAATTAGTATTGACAATACCTGTCACAAGTTCATCAGTAGAACGCAATTTTTCAACACCTAAACGTATAAAAAATTTCGTGAGAAATTCAACGGGGCAGGAGAGACTTTCGCATACATCGCTGTTGTCCATTGAAAATAAACTTCTCCATCAAAAACAAATAATTAATGACAGCTCGATACTCGATTTTTTCCATTTTCACAAAACACTCACATCGACACACTCAAGACTGTCAAATAACAACTGCGCCTCCAAAATGGCTGAAACTTTGGTGAGTACCTGTCAAAAGATGCACAAGCACATTCCCTAATTTTTATTGACGAGTGCGGCCATCTTCACGTTGAGGTCGGAAACCTGTCAGACCAACCTCGTATACTTTCGCATCTTTTCAATGTTATTCTGAATACTTCTTTTTTTCCATTTTTTATTATTTCAATTCCAGTCAGCTAATATAGGGTTGTTTTTTAGCGCTATTAAAAAAAATGAAATATTAGTAAGAAAATTGGGAAAAAATTGTAATAGTATTGCTATTTACTTGGGGAAAGGTAAAATAAACAAAAAGGTTATTTTTTGTTGAAAATGACCTAAATATGGAAGTTTTTTAAAAAAATGTGTCTCCCCAAATTGGGGAACTATGGAAACCTAATTTGAGGAGGTTATATATATATATATATATATATATATATATATATATATATATATATATATATATATATTAACATTTTAATTTGTTGCAGCACTTGCGACAATAAAAAATGTTCTTTGCTTTAGGGCCAAGATCTGCGCATATAGTGTGTTCCCAATTGTAACACACAGTTCATGGGATCCAGTCTTCACCATCATGGTCGTCCGAAAATAATCCAGCACAGTAAATGCACTCTGCGTCTTGATCCTCGTCAGATATCTCGTCATTTGAGTCATCCATATAGCATTCTTCATATTCTTCCTCGGATGATTCATCTGAGGAGTTTACAGTTTTTGCTTTTTTCGTCAACTTATTTGCTTTCACAGAGATTGCTTTTGCTGAGGCATTTCCCTTTTTCCCAAAAACCGATTTTGGAGTTGGTTTCTTTTTTGCGACTCCTCCAACTGCTGTTTGTAAGGTGAGCCTGTAATAAGCTCTGCTGAGCCAGAACGGGCACTATTTTTGCCAGGATTCAACCTCGGAACGGGACTAATGTCAGACGGAGTAACAATTTTTTTTTTGCTTTGGTGTTGCTGGTTCTGTGGGTTGGTCTAGCTGAACTTGAGAAGAGCATGGCCGCTGATGTTTTAGGCCGCTCGGACCTGGTTTGGACAAACGCTCTGTAGAAAGAGATTCTTGCACTGGGTGATCCTCTAACTCGTTATTTTGCGGAGGTGCTTCTTGTTGAGCTTCAGTGAGTGGATGTGTGTGTGTGTGTGTGTGTGTGTGTGTGTGTGTGTGTGTGTGTGTATGAAGTGGCCATCCAGGACAAGGACAGCTGGATTACCAGCAGTTGGCTCAACATGTTTCTAAAAATGTTTAAATCAGGCCGTAAACAATTCTGACTGGATCCTTCCAGAAGGGTGACATGCATAGATAGAGCCTAAGGGTGTGCCTCCCATAAGCTCCTGCTTCATATTTTTTCGAGGAAAAATTACTAGAGAGGCGATAAAATGTCCATCCGGGTTCATGCAAGTAACCACTGTGATAAGTGAACCTCTTTCTGCTCCTTGTAAAGCCCCTATTTGTTTTTTGCCCTTTAGTCCGACTATTTTTGTATGTTTGTGCTGCACGATGGTGATCCCAGTTTCATCACAATTAAACACGCGTGACGGGAAATGTTTTAGTTTCTCTAGAATAGGTTCATAAATATCAAAAAACTTTGTAACAGCTTCTTGTATAAACCCTTTTGCTCTTACTTAGGATATGACCTGAGGAGTGCGTACAGATAGCTCTCTACGCCGCTTCACAAAATTTTTAAGCCACTTTTTCCTTAGAAAACGAATTTTTCAAATTATTTCGTATTGCAAGTTGATAAGCCATTCATCGCACATCTCTTAGCGACAGGCCGAAAAATTTTTGCACCATCTGAAGGCAATATCTTACCAGTTCTTGTTCAAGTTCTTCAGGTAAAATCGAGCTTCTACCCACTTTGGTCTTAACTATTTCGTCAGCGGGGGTATCTACATTTTTAGCATAACTTTCCAAAGTTGTTTGAGGCACACTAAAGATTCGAGAAGCCTTGAAGCTACCCATCTCCTTATTTCGCATAGCATGTACCGCTGCCTTCATTTGAAGGGTGCCTTCTTTTTGGCATCTGCAAGTAAATAAGGAAATATGTATACTGAAATCGTTCTAATAATCTCGCATTTTATATTAAGTTATGTCCCAAAAGATACAGGTCCCTAAAATGGGGATCCCAAATTAGGCCTCTTGCATATCCCCATATTAGGAACTTTGCCTCTTCCAGTTTTCTAACCTAATAAAATTGTTACTTGCATTTTAAATTTAAAAACGAAACTAAGGCTTCAGAACGTAGCTCACATACAGTGATTTGAGACAAAAAAGTTGTTGGAATTGCTTACCTTGACAAAGTAATTAATTATCAACTATAGCCTTGATAAACTTTGTAAATACTCACATTCACTTCGCGTAAGCAAACACTGCCATGTTTTAACTAAAACACATGATCACGGCCGGGATATAGGCAACCAGCAATACCATTTAAAAGACCGTACGTCGAAAACCGTTTCACCGCCTCCTAATACAAAATGTCAGACCTCCCCAAATTAGGAAACCTCACCAAATTAGGCGACTCTCCTCTAATATATAGTTATAAAATATGTTATACTATGTGCATCTTAAATTTTAAGAGGAACCGAATTCCAGAATTATATATAGGGTGTCACATTTAAAATAAAAAGTTGAAGCATGCTCAGGAAATACGAAACCTGTATACGTAAAAATATTATAAATTAAAAAAATCTAGGTAACAGTAAAGTATTTATAATTAACTTTATTCTCTACCTATTAGAATTTTCTAGTTAGGCTGATTTTACATGTGTTATTATACACACAAAAATTTTAAGATTTAGTCTGAATCGTCAGAATTTGTTATCAAAAACAACATATGAATATCGGAAATTGGGAAAATGAGCATCAGCTTTGTTATTTTAAATGGAACACCCTATATATGTTTAATTTATTGAGAAGAGCTTTTTCTCCTGATTCCAAAAATATATGGTTTATCTATGCTCACTGTAACCATCATCCCATAATGTTGAAAAAACGTGGAAAAATTATCCGCTGTGGCTTAAGAACAGTAGAAATAATAGAAAGCTTTGGTTTCAATTGTTTTTACTTCAAAATGGCCGTTCTGTCACTCGCTTATCAACTTGTTTTAAAATATTATGCGCTTTGCCTTGGAAAAGTTATGGACGGCTTTTAATTCAACTGTTTTGCTTTTTATATATGGTCGTTCTGTCATTAACTCATATACCTACCTACTTGTCCAAAATAATAATATCTAATAATTACTATAATTATTACTTGAAATGATAGGAGAGATGTTAGCATAAAAAAATGAAGTAACAAGCTTTTTGGCATTATTTTTGTATTAAACAAGTTACAATAACGATATCTGTAGAAAACATACAAGAAATAACAAATAAAAAAGTCAAATTATTAAGAAAATTTATTATTAAATTTAGTCTACCCAGCTGCCTTGAATCAATATACATTTCTGTAATAATTCTGAAAATTTGCAAGTTATGGCTTTAAAAGTGAATTCGGAATTATTTTGATTAAAATTGTTAATTTCAGCTTGTATTTTTTCGGCTAATTCGCGAATAGTGGTTGGTCTATTGTAATATACTTTATTCTTAAGGTAACTCCATAAAAAAAATCGAGAGGCGAAACATCGGGGCTATTCACTGGCCAATTTATGGGTCTCTGTCTTCCTATCCACAAATCATATTTGTTGTTTAGATATTCGGTAACTTTGATGTAATTGTGTGGAGGGGCACCGTCCTGGTACCAAATAAGGTTTTTCAAAACTTGGAGAGGTAGCTCTTCTAAAACCTCATCGATCTGTTTTCGTAGAAGATATCTTTGGCCATTCAAAGTATTCTCTATTACTACAGGACCCAAAACTCTATTATCTATCATACTGCACCAAATGTTAATAGACTTCCGACCCTGAATTCGCACAATTTGTTTTTTATAGGGATTTGTGGTTGTCCAAAAATGTTTGTTTTTTCTATTAAACATACCTGCGGTGCACAGTGGACGATTTGATCAATTTAGCGAGAATTTATTATTTTGATGGAAATCAAAGTATTTTCAGAATGTCTTAGAACATACTTAACTAGACGCACTAGGAAAAATAAAAGAAAGATCAAACACCTACCTTTAGGCTTGGTTTAGCTGTCGCCAGTAGTTGTTATACAGACTAACCTAATTGAATCATTTATCTGAAAAATAACACAACCTAACGTAATTTAACCTAATATAACGTGAACTAACCTAACCTAATCTAACGTAACGTAACCTAATCTAAGTTAGCCTAACCTAACCTAATTGAAGCATTTATTTGAAAAACAACGGATGTCTAAAAATAAAGCTTAATATTTTTACAACACATTTTTTACAAATTGGTGATTTTTCTAAAATTATCAGTATTTCTTGCTTAAATTTTATGTAGACAACAGGAATTTTTGCACAGTAAAATGTGCTGGAGGTTTGAAGAAAGTAATTTGCTTACTAAAATGTTATAAAAATTAAATTTTATCAGAAATAGACATACGTTGTTTTCTCAAATAAACGGTTTCCATTTTTCACCTATTTCTTATTTTGAAATTGTTTTCATTATTACACTGCCTAGTACAATAGTGCTAATTGTCTTTCACTTACTTTTTAAAGTCACTATTTACGTTATTATTTCTTTGTCCACTTCACATTTCAGCAGAGACAGCACTTCTTCTGACATTGCTCCTTTATTCGTCTTGTAAGGCAAGGGTCTTAAAGACGATATTATTGGATCTGAAGAAACCCACATGTAGTTGAATATATCTATATTTGTATTTCTCCGAGAAGATTTTCTTGTATGGTGCTCACGTATATTGCGGTAGTCTTTATTGCGAGCTTCTTGCGCCTCTTCCGATAAGTGTCCAATTGGCAAAATTAAATGGTCTATTACATCAGCCCCATGAATAAGAATTTTATGCACACTGGCAAGCATTTTATACCAGTTGTAAAGGTCTATATAAAGTTTCGCGGTATCCATAGAACACCTTTTGAATGGTTCTTTTTTTATCTTAAATCCACTCGATAATGCTTGAAGAATGTTCCCAAAACGACATATAAGTTCTTTATTTACATGTTCTTTATTCTGCTGTTTTCTGGTAATTTGCAAAGAAGCGTCTTGCCGTATTACCATCATTACTTGATCCACTGCCCTGCTTAGGTTGATCTACGATAAGACCTGTTTCTTGTCTGAATTTTTCAATGATCATTTTCTTCCTTGCAGCCACTTGCAGTTTTCCTTCTTTATCCCGAACTTGCCATTTTTGTACATCTAAACGGTAAGCTATATGCAAAAGGCACTCGAAAAATCGTATATAAGCATGTAAAATTGAGAGACCAAAATTGTAAAACTCTGGTTTTGGTTTGAACTTTTTGACTGCTTCGAGATCATTCATATTTTTTGGGGAGGCTCCACATATGTAACATACCTGTGAAGAAGTATCTGTCAGGGAGTTACAAATCTTTCCATCAATCATTGTCATTACAAGGTTGTGTGTAACGTGAAAAGTGTGATGGTCCAGAGATACTTTTGTAGGTTGAAGTGCCTTAATTTCACCCTCCATGCGGCAAATTTCTGCTTTGGTGACTTCTTTAGTTTCTTTTATGTATTCAAAACGGATCGGACGGCAATATCGAGTAGAGAAAACACGTGGATTTTGCCATAAGATAGTTTTGTCAATGTGTACCTGGCCTGAAAGTTGAATAGGTACAATTGAAGTTAGAAACAAGTTTTGGTCAGAAACCGTTTGGTCGCAGAATTTTTGTTTGTATTGTTGTTGACCGGAACTTCCGTCGAAACCCCACTTATGTATAAACACTAAGTTTGAAACATTTTTATCTGCCAACTGTAGAAAAGCCTCTTGTTGTACTTGTGCCAATCTTGTGGTAGTAGAATCTAACAAAGTTTGCAGTTTTATTTCCGCAGACTTCTCTGTAAACGATGTTGAATCGTCCGAAGGTAAACACTTCTTTTTAGCGTCTAGAAGTAGATCATAGCAAGGTAGAACACATATACCTTTTTCCCTCAAACGATTTCTTAGAGTCTGATATCCGTTTTTCGATAGTCCTACATCTATAGAAAGAGCCAAAGCTTCTTCTGCAGAAAACGTTTCTATTTTTGTCCCGAAACTAGCATACGCTTTTTTAAACTTTGAAGCTCGTTTTGGAGAAGTAAGTACTGCTTGTTCAACAACTTGCGCCGCATCCCTTTTGCCGCAGATATTTAGGCTGGTTTTTGCAGCAAATGCTAACTCTTCTGGGCTGCGACTATCAATCAGATCTTTAATTTTTTTTTGTTGAGTCTTTTTTCCACTTTCATTAAAAGACTTGGTAGGCCTACCAACTAAGGATTTTTTCGTATCATTTAATAAAACATTTATGCATCCATTAACCCACGTAGTAAAATTTTTTAATAACACATCGTAAGTTCGATGACACTTTATCCACCTCTTTTTTAACTCCCCAAGAAAGTTTATTGCCGTACACTTTAATAATTTTTCGGTATTTTTGTCGCAATTCACTAAATATAATTTGTCCTTTAATTTATTAATAACTATGGTTCTGCTTTCTGGCGACTGAAAACGCAAAGGACCTTTATTACGCAGCGCTTCAATAAGAACTTTACGTGGTACAGTTGAGGTGGAGCCCGCTGAAAAAAAAAACATTTTTTTAAGCTAGGCAACTTTCGGCAAAATTTTACTTTAAAACCATAAAATATATAAACGGTTTTATATTGTCGCATATAAATAATTGCGCTATGTTGAACTTTTATGACATATATTCTCCAACGAAAATATTCTTGCTATCAGATCATTTAAAAAATACACCATTTTCAATGCTTTATAATACATTTACTAGAACAGAATAATTTAAAAATGTGCTCTATATTTTAAGTACATACCTAGGTCTTCCATATCCAGTATTAGTATAACCATTAATTTCTTTCACAATAACACAAATCACCTGTTAGTAGACGGATGGTGTCATGCACTATTCGTTCCAGAAACTCGTTAAAACAATCAACATTTGAACTTGCGTAATCGAGTTCTTTTATATGAGAAAACAAATGCGCGTGCTTGATTAAGTGAGAAGACAAGTTGGCTGTGCAATAGCAGTGGCGTTACATTGTTTGAAGGTATTTGATATTTTGAATATTTTCCCGCTAATTGGGTCAAATCTTCTACTGTGCGGTGGTAAATAGGCTGCATTACGTCGGTGAGTAAAATTCTCCTACAGATATTAGGATCATTCTGTATTCTTGTCAACATCTCTTGAGAAAATGCGACTCTTTGTATTTTATTCAATGGAGTTAAATTTTGTACCTGTCTAAACCTATAAGGTTTATACTTGTAGTGCTTCAAGGTTTCGTAAATTTTCCACCTTTTTTTATTTAAGTTTATCACTGCATCTTCAATAGATCGTTCTGGGTCTTCTGCAAAAAAAAAACATGAATTATATTTTATTGAAAACAATAATAATAGGTTTAATTTCCTTACCTTCAACATATAACAATACCTCCAAATCGTTATCTTCATTTCTAGTGGTTGTCCTCTTTTTTCTAATCAAAGTTTTTCTGTTCTCAAAATTCTGCACAATGTAATAAATAGTAGATATTGAGGGAGCAACTAAATTAGTATACTTTCTCCTGTATTGATTTCGTGTTTCACGATTATTATTTACACGAAAGTATATTTTTAAAATATTGGCTTTTTCTTGATCAGTAAATCCCATAGTTTTGAAAATAAAGGCAAAAAAATGGCTAAGTAAGTGATGACAGAACGGCCATATTGAAGATAATTTTTACCGGTTTTTTCAAAATTATGGGATAATGGTTACAGTGAGCATAGACAAACCATATATTTTTGGAGTCAGGAGAAAAAGCTCTTCTCAATAAATTAAAAATATACCGGGTGTTCCATTTAAAATAACAAAGTTGTTGCTCATTTTCCTAATTTCCGATGTTCATATGTTTTTTTTTGATAACAAATTCTGACGATTCAGACTAAATCCTAAAACTTTTGTGTGTAAAATTTTTTGATATCTTGAGAAATAAAGCGTATAGACCCCGTTCAAAATATAACCGAACACCCTGCCCTGTACACGAAAAAAAGTTATTTAACTTGCTCGTGAAATGTGTCAAATTTCAAGTTTTCATCTTGACTGCTTTAAAAAATAAAAAAAGGGGAAAGGATTAAACGGCTGTGTATATATGGAAAGCACATAAACTATATTTAGAGGTTTATCTAAATATTCTGTTCGGACAGTGATAATTTTTTGATATTGTAAACTTAAAATCCCTGAGAAAGCCCTAAAAATGTTTCCTCACTGATATCGTATAATCATAAGCATAAATCATTATTGGTAATATTAGTGTATTTCAGACATCCGTATAAAAAAAGTTAACAAGTTCTATGTCATCATAATGGTCTATTTAAACTTGACCTAATCAGCCTATAAAAAAACCATTTCATTTAATGTAATCGATTTCATTTAATTAAGCTTAAAACCAGTAATAATCGTAAAAAGTATACATTAATTAATAGCGAGTAAGTTTACTTCCGATTTCATGTAAATGATTATTTTCGTATTAATTGATCTAATTAGAATACCGTTTTTTCTCTTTTTACAGCGCGGCCATGAAATACGTAAAACGTATTTCATGGCCGGTAAAATGAGAAATGGCTAAATATTAAAAATAGAGGATGTCTGTCAGAAGCGGGCTACTCAATTATACTTCCTTATAAATTAGTAAGTATCATCATCATCATCATCATCATCATCAAACAGCCTGTATCGTCCACTGCTAAACATAGGCCTCTCTCATTAGCTTCCATCCATCTCGTTCTTGAGCGCTTTGAAGCCAGTTTGTTGTTATGCGCTTTATGTCGTCTGTCCAACGGGTTGAGAGACGCCCTCTGTTTCTGAACGCGTCCTGTCTACGACGCCATTCCATGATTTTCTTGGTCCATTTTTCGTTAGGCATTCAGGTGTCCAGCCCAATTCCACTTAAGATGAGTTATTCGTCTAACTGCGTCTGTCACTCTCGTTCTTCGGCGTATTTGCTCATTTGGTACTCTGTCTCTCAACGTGATTCCCAGAAGGGAGCGTTCCATGGCTCGTTGAGCCACTCGAACCTTATTTATTGACCTTTTCGTTAGTGTCAGGGTCTCTCCGCCATACGTCATTATCGGTAGGACGCATTGGTCAAACACCCTACGCTTCAAGCATACAGGGATATTAGTCTTGTAGACACGTTTTAGTTTTCCAAAAGCAGCCCACGCCAATCCCATTCTTGTTTCAATCTCGCAAGTCTGATTATCTCTGCCGATTCTTATTTGATGCCCCAGGTATTGATTGTGGAATTGGAAGTGTTGATTTTGAGGCCAACCCTGTGTGAAGCCGTTATGAGTTTCCTGAGCTGTATTTCTGCCTTATACACACTGTCCGAGATCAACACGATATCGTCGGCGAAACGTAGGTGGGTGAGGTATTCCCCGTTAATATTAATGCCTGTGCCATCCAGTTCGATGTTCTTAAACATATATTCTACTAGAGTGGTAAATAATTTTGGCGAGATTGTATCACCTTGACGGACCCCACGTGCTACTCTAAATTTGTCCGTTTCCTCATGCAGTCTGACACTCGCTGTTGCATTCTCGTAAACGTGTTGTTTTACGGCGGAATATCTGTAGTCTATTCGACAGTCGGCAAGTGCTTTGAGCATTTCAGTGTGCTTTATGGAGTCGAATGCTTTCTCGTAATCGACGAAAACAAGCAGGAGTGGTCTATTATATTCCACAGATTTCTCAATTAAGGTTTTAATAAGCATCAAGTGATCGTTAGTGCCGTACCCGGATCGAAAACTAGCCTGCTCCATGGGCTGGTAGAGGTCTAGCTTGGGTGTGCCGCCTGGTGAGAATCTTCGTGATCAGTTTGTTGAGATGGGGAAGTAAGCTAATGGGTCTATAGTTCTTCAGGTCTGCATTTTGTATTGAATTTTCTAGTATACTTCCGAACGGCTTTCGAAATTTCCTTGTCCAGCTGCCTACATTCAACTTGGTCGTCTGTGTTGTTCTGTAGGATGTCTCGCCTACGATTCATCATTTTTTTCTTTTCTCTGAGCCTCCCGTACGGATTTTTGTATGATATCATTTAGCTGTTCTGCTCATTGTAGCTGTTTCAATTTTTCTCTATAGTTCGTTGGTATTTCTTCTGTCTTTTTACCGTTCCATCCTACATTTTTGTCCTTGTGAGCATTCTCCTCTCTTTCTTTATAGTAAGTATTACTTTTGCTCTTACCATTCTGTGATCACTTCCTCTCTGAGGCGGTTGAGCACTGTTACATCTTGTATGGTTTCTTTCCTATCTGTGATTACGAAATCTATTTCTTTCTTTGTTCTTCCATTTGCCATGTTCATTTTCTTGTTCTGCCTTTTTGAAGAAAGTATTCATAGCATACAGGTTATGTTGCAGGAGGAATTGTAGTAGAAGGTTTCCTCTGTCGTTTCTTTCTCCTATTCCGTATTGTCCAAGGAAGAATTCAGTCTCAACTTGTTTCTTCCCGAGTTTTGTATTTAGATCTCCCACAACTACAGTAAAATGCGCTGAGATCCTAGTTAATGCTGCATCAATCTCTTCATAGAAATTCTCCATTTTCTCATCTGAGTGGGTAGTTGTTGGAGCATATGCTTGGATAACTTTGATACTATATCTTTGGTTCAATTTTAGTACCAGAAGGCAAAGTCTCGGGCTTATGCTTTCGAAGTGTTGAATATTTTTAGCGTGTCTATTGTGTACCATGAGTCCTACTCCCCCTATGGAGCTTTCATCGTTGCCTCGGAAGTAGAATATATTACCCGATTTCAGAGTGGTTTGGTTCTCCTTCTTCCGTCGCACTTCGCTGATGCCCACTATATCTCAGTGTATCTGATTTAGTTCTTCTTCCAGTTCTAAGATTTGTAAGTATAGAAATTCAAAAAACCAGTTTTTGCAGTTTTTTCTGGATTATCGAAAAATGACTAAAAAAACTAGCAAATTAAAATCCGGTAAATTTTTTTTATCCCTCTTCTATGACTCTTTCCTTTTGTTAGGAATAGTGAAGTGTGACCTAATTTAGTCATTTATTAACACTTATACACTGTTTTTTCGAATATTTTTTGCGCGCAATTTTCTTCCAGCGTGTTGGATTCGTACTAAACGGTTTCTACTTATGCCACACTTAACCTTTATATATATAACTTAAAATAATTTGAATAATTAGTTATTACACTGCCATTTTGTTCCGTCATGTTGAATTCGTACCAGTTTATCCCTATAATAAAGAGATATTCTTTACGTTCATTTTTAAACATTCTATTCGACCTCCATTTTGTTCCATCATGTTGCTAGCGCGAGCTGACCGACAGTCTAGAGACGCGAAAACGTGAAGATATGTAAAATCTGGGAGAGTCATTTTTCACGGCTACAAATATTTTAAGTCGCCGCTATTTCGTTCGATCTTGAATTCCTACCACTAGTTTATCTTTATATGAACAGGGTGTCCCATTTTGGGTACTTTTGCGCGGTATCTCAGTTATTTTTACAGATAGAAAATTGCGGTTTTCGCGACAGTTAGCTACTTTTTTGTAAAACTAAAGATGTCGTTAACAAAATTATTATAGCCCTTTTAATTTTTCGGGCATCCCTCGTCTCTCAACTATTAGATAACTTATCGAAAACATGAAAATTTTTTTTATAGAACTCAATTCCGCCTTCGGAATTAATATACAGGGTCAGGTCAAAAAATTATTGAATTCTATATAATTTTTTTAAATGGAACACCCTGTATATTTATAAACTATAAATGACAATTTTCTTAAATTAAATTCATAATTTAATACTAGGCCATGAATAACAATAATAAACAACTGAAAGTTACATATTGCTAACGAAGGATTGGATACCTTGTATATAGATATCTTCTTATATAAAAATACCAATAGAGTTTTCTAATAACAGTAAGTTTGTAACAACAGTTTTATAGCATAAAGTAACAATATAACAAAGACAAAAAAACAGCATTATTAAAATAAAGAAAAAACAAATTTTTAAAGGTGATGTTTAAATTGATGACCATTTTCTCTAATGCAAAATTGGCGCATTTTTGTAATTCTTTGAATAGCGTTAAAAAAAACCATTGATCTAATTCGCAGATTTCGAAAGCCTTAATCAATTGCCTCTCGAAGTTCTGCTATGCCATCAATTCGTGTTTTATATACTTCATTTTGTATATAGCCCCATAAAAAAATCTAAAATTGAGAAATCTGGAGATTGTGAAGGCCATCATCTAACAGGGCTGTTTGTACCTATCCAGCTTTGAGGAAAGTTATTATCAAGATATATGTCTGCCCATAATAAAATATAACACCCCAGCTCCAAAGCGTCCTTGTGGTGCCTTTTCAAACATTAAATGCTGATTTTCACTATGCCAGTTCCTGGTATTGTGAGGATTAAAAATTCCCGCATTTGAAAAAAAGCATTCGTCTGTTTGTTGCAATGCCACCGGCAAAATAATGCCCGGCGCTCAGCATCGCCAGGATGCAAATGTTGCACTATATTAAATTTGTATGGATCATACTTATATTTCTTTAGGATCCTCTGACCGTCAGTTTTTGGCACGCCAATTTCCTTCTCAATTTTTCTACATGAGGACGAAGGTGTTGCTTCTATACATCCCAAAACATCTATCTCTTTTTTTCCTGTTTCTTTTGATTGTATGTTTTAGGATGCGGGTGAACAAATGATCCGTGCTCAATTAAATTTGCTTTTAAATGAGCAAATATCTCAAAAAACGGTTGCCTTCTTTCTGGATATCTAACAAGCAAAAGCTTATAATGATAATACTGTATAAAACATACCAACATCATATTTTTCAAAATTTTCATGCTCTGCCATTATTTGAAGAAATTGATAAACATCAGTTAAATAAAAATACCAAAAGAACGTTTATAAGTTGCTTTATAAACCGAAAGTGGACCCAAAAACCGATGAGATTAGACAAATATTTGACTTTTGTTTTTGTTTGTTGTCATAAACAATAGCCATAGCCTACTATTAAATTATGCATTTAATTTCAGAAAATTGTCATTTATTTGCGTGTTTCTGAGAAAAAGTGTATACTGTTATATATTTTCGAAAAGGTAAAAAATAGACAAATTTTATAGTCTATAAATATACAGGGTGTTCCATTTAAAAAAATAAAGTAGGGTCCGATAACTTTTTGACCTGACCCTCTATACTAATTTCGAGGGCGGAATTGAGTTCTAAGTGTATTTCGGTTAATATTTCTAAATGTGTCCAGAACTTTTTGTCTCAGGATTTCTACGGTCACGGGGGGATCAAATTCATAGATTTCATTCTTCGTGGGGGTCAGAGCTAGAAATCCAAGGGCGACAGGTCAGGGAAACTAGGAGGCCAAGATATTGGACCATTTAACGAAATTATTCTTTCGTCAAACTGCTCTTTTAAGAAGTTTCTGACTTGAATGATATTGTGAGCCGGACATCCGTCTTGTTGAAACCAAGTTCTTCTTAATTCATCTTCCGTTAGAATAGCTCGTAAGGCTGGTACAACCTGCTCAAAAGCTCTAGGTACCTCTGCCCGTTAAGGTTGTAGTCAAACAAAAAAAGTCGATTTCCTGAAATGATTAATAATTTATAAATAGGTGCCCAACAGTCAAGGGCGGCAGGGTCGGCCGGGTGATACTAGAAACTATAAATTATAAAGGCAAAATTATCTTAATTAAAAAGTAGGTATTTTCTTTCCAAAAATAATTATCGAAACATCCCGTAATGAATGAGCTTGTATACAATTGAAACCTATTCAGCTTTATTATGAAAAAGAAAAACATATGTGGTTAGCGGGAAGTAATAGCCGTAATAAATTATTTTGTTGGTATTGCATATTAATTTCGGAAATACTAAATGAATTTATTTCAGTGATATAATAATCTTAAAGAAGTACACCGTGCCTTAATAAAACATAAAATATCAAAAGAACAAACCCCTTGCGCTTTAAAATTTAAATTATTCGGAAATACAGCTGAACGCCTTTCTAAAAATCATAATGAAAATCGAAAAATAATTCGACATTTGATTAATATGGTATTTTTTTCATAACGCAAGAGCTAGGCTTCCCGGGTAATAATAAATCATTAAATTCAGACAATCAAAATAATTTTAGAGAATTAGCTAACTCTGCAGAAAATCTAGATAAAGTGTAGAACCCAATTCTATTTTTATAGGTTTTTCGAAACTACAATACAAAATAATTGAATAAAAATGTAATACAATATCAAAAAAGTAAGTTGACTGACTAGAGTAGTTTTACTTTTTTTTATTAGATTATACTCTTTTAGTATCATTAAAGAACTAAATGAAAAAAAAGATTATTATTTGACCATCATTTGGTGTCTTTTTAAAAAAGATTGGTTAGATTAACTTACCAATGATCCCACACCAAACTTTACTTCCAAATTTGATCTGTAGACGCCTCTCTGCCACTTCGTGAGGATTTTGCACAGCCCAATGATGACAGTTGTGCCTATTAAAGACTCCACAATTCGTGAACCTGCTCTCATCGGACCACAAGACATGATTTACAAAATCAGGAGTTCATTACATCTCCTAGTATACCACTCACAGAACTGTAGTCGTCTTGGAAAATCAGTTTCCTTAAGTCCCTGTACTATTATGGGTTTGTATGGATGGTACTTATTCTTTTTTAAAACTGTCTGTACTGTTGATTTTGGCACATTAGTTTTCTATTCTACAGTTCTTACCGATGCACTAGGGTTTTCGTTGATAGCTTGTAAAATGTTTCTATCTCGATTTTTATTGTTATTATTGTATCCGCTTCTAGGTTGTTCGAAGGCACCATGGATAATTAAATTAACTACGATTTTTCTGAGTTGGGTTTTATGAGGCTGCCGTCGTTCGGGGTACATCTCCAAATACCTTGCTGAGGTAACGTCGGCGTTTCTGTAGTACAGTACAAGTACAGAGCTAACATGTCAACCTTTTCTTCATTTGAATACGGAATACCAGCCATTTCCTATAGGTTTTGACAATTTATGTGTCAGATTTATGATTTTATTGGGATAAAAGCATACCTACTACTTATTAAAACACAGCTTTGATACTTTCAACTATTTCCCTTAACGTCAAAGTCAAAATCCAATTTTGTTACAGATAAATCATGGCCTCCTTAGAAAAGCATTGAGAGCTAACATTACTTTAAATCATGGCCTCCTTAGAAAAAACTGAAACCTAACTTTACGAGTGTAATATTTCGATGATACTAAAATCTTTATGCACTTGTAAAATATCACTAGACTGGAAATTTTAGGCTCTTTCCATAAATCGAAAAATCCAATATGGCGGCCTTAAGAAAAATGACAGTTGAGGCGGGTTGCGGGTTAACAAAAAACAATGAAGACGTGTCGTATACGCCATCTTATTTGTCTTAAAAATGTATCCGAATAATGTCACATTTTGGCAGCTGTCAAATTTACCGTTCTGGATATACTGGCCAAAAACGAAATCTGCCATTTTCGATTTTTCCCCGATATTTCCAAAAACAATTGATCGCTCGTAAATCTGAAGCCGGATATCGAATGCAATAAGTTTCCTCTCAAACTTTTCCCATTTAACCTTTGCTGTAGGTCTAATAGGAGCCGAGATTCCTGTATAGAGAAGCGACACACTATATATATATATTATATATATATATATATATATATATATATATATATATATATATATATATATATATATATATATAAAATCTCCAATATCATGTAAAATTTGCTAATTTTAGTATACCGCCTTTTCTACCCTTTTTTCCCCCCTCCCCTCCGCCATCGCTGTTACTCACCTTATTCAGTATAGTAGTAATATTTATATATATTTATTTGAATATATATAAGTATGGCAAACCCGTTGAACAATTCTTTTGAATAAAATTTCTCTGCATCTGAGAGACGTATTTCGCGGAGCTCACGTTCAAAAAGAACCCTAAATATTCTCCCTTCTTATCCTAGGGCGATTTTCGTAATATTTTTAGGAAAAAAAAACGTATTTGATGATCTCCTCAGTCGGCCGAGTCCGGAAATATTACCCCTAATAATTTAAATTGTAAATAGGTCTTCTTTTTAGAGCCGGTGCAAGTCGGGGTGCCTGTTAATTAAAAATAAATACAGGAACAGTCGGAAATGCGTTTGATTCTTTAAGATGTTGAGCATCTTCATAATGAAGTAAATTGTGTTTATTTAACGACCAGTGAAAGTCTAGTAAAATTCAGTTCATAATTGTGTTCATAAGTTGATAATCTGGCATCTAAGCGACCTATAGCTTCTCAGATTTCAGGGATTTTTAGTACAATGATGAATGTAAAGATCCTGTGATCACGAAAATCCATTTGCATCGACGACTGTTCGTTTTTGAATTATTCGTCCTCAAATGTTAAAGTTCGCATTTTTTTATAATTGTTTTCTTTTCTTTTTGAAAAAAAAAAACTATTCCTGTGTAAAATTGCTACACGCTACAGTAAAAGCACTTACAATACTCGTACTTTTTCGTTTTCCTACGCTTATATATTAAAATTGTAAAACTTTTTAAACAGCAAAAGTCAGTTTTTTTTTACAAGGAAAGAATATATATTTTCTCCGACTGGCTTCATTTTTAATATGGAAATTAAAAATATCTGTACTTTAATAAAAATAAGTATTTTAAAGAGACTCTCTTATCTTCTTGGGCTTTAAGTGGAAAAATCGATAAAATTTCTTTACTTCCCTCATTATAAACGCTTCCGTTTATTAGAACTAGTTATGAAAACATGTTTTTTTTGTGGCATCTAGAGACAATAAAACGTTAATATCTTGAAAAGCCTGGAAGGGTTTTCTTTCCACGACTACAAATATTTTATCCCGCCATCTTGAATTCGCAATAAAATTTTACCAATTCATCTCTAGATCATTCTTAATTAAAATTCTAATGTGTAGTTTTTCCAGGCTGATTTTTTAAATACTTTGCAAAGCCGTCATTTTGTTTCGCTGTATTAGATTCGTGCCAAGATTTTTATTAGATGATACTAAGAAATACTTGATTTTTGTACAACATTTCAGGTAAATTGGATAAGTAGTTTTATAGTAATAATTTTTACTAGGCCGCCATTTTGTTTGGCCATACTGAATTTTTACCAAAATATTACCAGGCCATCCCCATATAGCCCTTAAGTTTCAGCCAAAATTTGAAGTCAACCCCTTAAGTACTTTTTTAGCTAGACCCCGAACAAACAGACAGACAGACCGCCTTGGCCGACTAACAGATCGACGGAACTGAAAAAACGTATTTTTAGCATCTAGGAACCCTAAAAAGAAAAGGTAAGTTAAACTCTGGAAGGCTGATTTCTTTTACGATTACAATTTTCTCTTTTACGAGGGAAATAAAAAGGATTTATTAATAGAAAGATACATATTTTAACAAACCGTTTCAAAATTAATTAATTTTTCCGTTTGCTTTATATCCCTAGGACTATCCTATTAGTGGGAAAAAATGTACTTATATACAAAAAAAAGTTGACGTGCTTCACAGATTGCTAAAAAAGCCTTTAAAAAGTATTCTTTTTTTTTCAGGGAGCTTTTCTGTATAGTCGAAAAATATATTTTACATGCAAATTGATAGGACAAGACGTGTATAGCGATTTACAAAGAAATGCTTTTAAAATATTTTTATGTTTTTCATGTTATCCCTCTAGGGCTATCTTTATTCTATTATATTTTTTTGGTACAAAAAAAATAGAAGAAATTGGAAAATTTTCACCGTTTTTTGAATTTGTTTTTCGTTTTCAGTGCTTCATCCCCTAAATGCTGCCCTGTATATTGGAAAAATATCGTTTATATGCAACAAATTAAATAAGTTTGATGTGTTTCGCCCATTTTTATGAAATATTATGTTTTTACTTTCCTCGTAAAAGGGAAAGTATTGTAATCGTGAAAATCTCATCCTTCCAGGTTTTTACGGATCTTCACATTTTAGGGTCCCAAAAAAATGTTTCTCAATTCCGTCGGTCTATTTGTGTGTCTATCTGCTTGCAGTATAACTAAAAAGAACCACTTACCCGATTGACTTTAAATTTTGGTGATTTAATTTTTAAGGGTCATTTAACCGTGAAAAAATCACCCTGTCAGGTTATACAAGATCTTCACATTTCAATGTCCATAGAAGACAAAAAACATGTTTTATCAATTAGTTCGGTCTGTCTATCGCGATGCAGTTAATTTGAAAAAAAAACCTCAAAATTCGAGAACTTCTAAAATTTTCTGTTGTGTCCAATTAGTGTATACTAGGCTATGGTACATCATGTAAGTCAATATTATACTAAAAATATAACACTTTGGAATTTAATACAAAAATCTTAATTATTCACTACAGCATTTTAAATGAATTATGATAAAATTATTGAATTTTACTCGAAAGAAAACAATAATTACCTATCTTACTTAAAACTTAAGTTAGGAAAAACAAAATTTCGAAAAAGCAAAGATTTTTCAAAGGTGGTTTTCGAAATGACTACTACCTACTGGACACAAAAGACAATTTTAGAAAATGTCGAAATTTGAGCTTGTTTATCAGAATAACTGCATACATGTATATATTTTTGGAAAGCCCGCATTATTGCTAATAAATATAAAGAATAATATCAAGAAAATCAGGTAAGGTCCGATAACTTTTTGACATGACCCCGTATACTTATTATGAGAGCAGCACTAAATTCCACGGTAAAAGTCATTCGTCTTTCGGATAAGTTATCAGATAGCTGAGATACAAGGGGTGCCTGAAAATGCAACAATTTCAAAAAATTCTGCTGGTGGCATCTTTGCTTTCACAAGAAAATACTGTGAAAACCCCAACCCAATATTTTTAATAATAAGGGAGATATAGCCCGCAAAAGTGCCGGAAATGGGAGAAAAATCGCGAGTAAAAGCTAATTGTAAATAAAAGCAGATTCAATATAAATATTTAATCTGAGTTTGTATATGAAAATAAGTATTGAAAAAGATTGGATAGCAATTACATTTGTTATTACAAATATTATCATTTTGTACGGTAATTTATTTTACTTTTACGCATCTGTTAACACACGTACATTATCACATGAAGCAAAAGGAAGAAATAAGGATTTCTGTTTATGAGCACTATTTGCCTACTAAACAGCGTTCTGCAATAGGCAGTTATGTTATATCATCGATTTTGTCTATTACCATGTTTTTTGCAGACTATATTTTCTACACAAACTGGTTCTAACTTATCTAACTAAAATATCCCTAACTCTAACATATATATCCAAAGTTTAGAAAAATCTCGCCGTTTTATTCCTCTTATTCCGCCATCTTGAATTCGTGCTACGATTTTATCAGCATTTCTATATCATACTTAATTCTTGCACAAAAATTTAAATCAATCTAACACGCTCTTTTTTCGGGCTAATTTTTGAAATATTTTATTATGCCGTCATTTTTATTCACCATCTTGGATTCATACTAAAATTTTACCAGTTCATTCCTGCAAAAAACTTAATTTTTGTGCAAAATTTCAGATAAATTGGATAAGTAAATTTCAAGTAATAATTTTTTTATCATTTCATTAGGCCATCATTTGTAAACCTTTAACAATGTATTAAATTTTTGTTTTCGGTATTTATTTCGTTTCATTACAAAATTAATATAAAATATACCTGAGTGTTTCAAAAAACATGCGCCAACCTTTAAAAGGATATTCTTTGCAAAAAAACTAAGACGAAAAGTTCGTATGACGTGGGTCCGCAGTTTAGGGTAAATAAAAATACAAGCAAAATGTTAGTATTTCGTGATAGATAACTCGTTTTCGAGAAAGAAAAAACAAATTATATGTACATCTATACCTCTGGCACCTCTGATTCAGTTTTAGTTGAAGTCAAAACTGCTCAAAACGCTACAAAAACGATTCTTTGGATCATTTCAAGACAGAAGTGTTATAAAAAATATGCACGCAAATGCCCTATTTTTGCGCTAGAGGATGCTAAATAAAAAAAATGTTCTAAATTTAAGCACCCTGTACCTCAAAAATAGGGTAATTGCACATAGATGTGTATAAAAACTTTTTTTCTTGGAATAATCCAACAAATCACTTTTGTAGAGGTTTTTTTAAAATTTTTTCTCTGACTTTGAAGTCGGAATTTAACAAAATTCTGACTTTAAAGTCGGAATTTAACAAAATTCTGAGCTTAAAGTCAGAATTTAACAAAATTCTGAGTTTAAAGTCGAAATTTAACTAAATTGTTAGTTTAAAGTCAGAAATTAACTAAATTCTGAGTTTAGAGTCGGAATTTAATTAGATTCTGAGTATAAAGCCAGAATTTAACGAAATTCAGAGTTTAAAGTCAGAATTTAACAAAATTCTTAGTTTAAAGTCAGAATTTAACGAAATGCATTTTTGACGTCTCCTGCGAAACCTGAAATTGGTGTCAGGAGATAGATAATTAAATATTAAGACAGATAAGTAAAATCCATTTCATTGCAAGTAAACTCGTTTGAAATTTACCGAGCCTCAAAGGATCAAAATTGTCATCGCGCATGTTCAAGCGCCATTTTCTCGAAAACAGTTAAATTTAGGCATGAGAAAAGTAACTCAATAAGTGCTTGGATTTTTTAGAGAAATATAAAAATTTAATAAAATATAGGGCATTTCATTTAAAAAACGGATGATGCCTCCGGTTTGAGGTAGAATATATTGATAACGACAGTATATACTCAGAATTTTGTTAAATTCCGACTTTAAGCTCAGAATTTTGTTAAATTCCGACTTTAAGCTCAGAATTTTGTTAAATTCTGACTTTAAACTCAGAATTTTATTAAATTCTGACTTTAAACACAGAATTTAGTTAAATTCCGACTTTAAACTCAGAATTTTAATTAATTCCAACTTTGATCTCAAAATGTTGTTAAATTCTGACTTTAAACTAAGAAATTTGTTAAATTCCGACTTTAAACTCAAAATTTTATTAAATTCAGACTTTTTACTCAGAATTTTGTTAAATTCTAACTTTAAACTAAGAATTTTCTTAAATTCCGACATCGGTTAACACACGTACATTATCACATGAAGCAAAAGGAAGAAATAAGGATTTCTGTTTATGAGCACTATTTGCCTACTAAACAGCGTTCTGCAATAGGCAGTTATGTTATATCATCGATTTTGTCTATTACCATGTTTTTTGCAGACTATATTTTCTACACAAACTGGTTCTAACTTATCTAACTAAAATATCCCTAACTCTAACATATATATCCAAAGTTTAGAAAAATCTCGCCGTTTTATTCCTCTTATTCCGCCATCTTGAATTCGTGCTACGATTTTATCAGCATTTCTATATCATACTTAATTCTTACACAAAAACTTAAATCAATCTAACACGCTCTTTTTTCGGGCTAATTTTTGAAATATTTTATTATGCCGTCATTTTTATTCACCATCTTGGATTCATACTAAAATTTTACCAGTTCATTCCTGCAAAAAACTTAATTTTTGTGCAAAATTTCAGATAAATTGGATAAGTAAATTTCAAGTAATAATTTTTTTATCATTTCATTAGGCCATCATTTGTAAACCTTTAACAATGTATTAAATTTTTGTTTTCGGTATTTATTTCGTTTCATTACAAAATTAATATAAAATATACCTGAGTGTTTCAAAAAACATGCGCCAACCTTTAAAAGGATATTCTTTGCAAAAAAACTAAGACGAAAAGTTCGTATGACGTGGGTCCGCAGTTTAGGGTAAATAAAAATACAAGCAAAATGTTAGTATTTCGTGATAGATAACTCGTTTTCGAGAAAGAAAAAACAAATTATATGTACATCTATACCTCTGGCACCTCTGATTCAGTTTTAGTTGAAGTCAAAACTGCTCAAAACGCTACAAAAACGATTCTTTGGATCATTTCAAGATAGAAGTGTTATTAAAAATATGCACGCAAATGCCCTATTTTTGCGCTAGAGGATGCTAAATAAAAAAAATGTTCTAAATTTAAGCACCCTGTACCTCAAAAATAGGGTAATTGCACATAGATGTGTGTAAAAACTTTTTTTCTTGGAATAATCCAACAAATCACTTTTGTAGAGGTTTTTTTAAGATTTTTTCTCTGACTTTGAAGTCGGAATTTAACAAAATTCTGACTTTAAAGTCGGAATTTAACAAAATTCTGAGCTTAAAGTCAGAATTTAACAAAATTCTGAGTTTAAAGTCGAAATTTAACTAAATTGTTAGTTTAAAGTCAGAAATTAACTAAATTCTGAGTTTAGAGTCGGAATTTAATTAGATTCTGAGTATAAAGCCAGAATTTAACGAAATTCAGAGTTTAAAGTCAGAATTTAACAAAATTCTTAGTTTAAAGTCAGAATTTAACGAAATGCATTTTTGACGTCTCCTGCGAAACCTGAAATTGGTGTCAGGAGATAGATAATTAAATATTAAGACATAGGTAAAATCCATTTCATTGCAAGTAAACTCGTTTGAAATTTACCGAGCCTCAAAGGATCAAAATTGTCATCGCGCATGTTCAAGCGCCATTTTCTCGAAAACAGTTAAATTTAGGCATGAGAAAAGTAACTCAATAAGTGCTTGGATTTTTTAGAGAAATATAAAAATTTAATAAAATATAGGGCATTTCATTTAAAAAACGGATGATGCCTCCGGTTTGAGGTAGAATATATTGATAACGACAGTATATATACTTTAAGCTCAGAATTTTGTTAAATTCCGACTTTAAGCTCAGAATTTTGTTAAATTCTGACTTTAAACTCAGAATTTTATTAAATTCTGACTTTAAACACAGAATTTAGTTAAATTCCGACTTTAAACTCAGAATTTTAATTAATTCCAACTTTGAACTCAGAATTTTGTTAAATTCTGACTTTAAACTCAGAATTTTGTTAAATTCCGACTTTAAACTCAAAATTTTATTAAATTCCGACTTTAAACTCAGAATTTTGTTGAATTCTAACTTTAAACTAAGAATTTTCTTAAATTCCGACTTTAAACTCAGAATTGAGAAATAAAAAAAATTGTGGTCTTTCTACGCTTCCGTAAAATACTAAGAGGTATTTTTTGTGTATTTTTACTTGCCTTAAATGATAATGCTAGTAGTTTTTTAAAAAAATTATTGGCTTATTATTTTTCTACTAAGAAAGTCAGGGATGGTTACCCATACCATGCCCATGATTGAATTGAAAACTGCTGAATACTGTAAAATTAGAACCGTGTTTAAAGGCTATGCGGTTGTACCAAATCTTAATCAAATAACTCTTATTATTTCAGAATTACAAAAGAAATGCTATTTTTTTGTAAAACTTTAACACCCTGTATCTCGGAAAACAAACACACACACCATAAACATATAATATGTCTATGATGCACACCTATATTTATATGAACTTTTCGTCTTGTTTTCTCACAAAGAATATCGCTTAAAAAGTTGGCGCATGTTTTTTGAAACACCTTGTATATTATGCTAAAATTTTTAAACTGTAATAAAAATAAAACCAGCAATGAAATTAAAAAAAATATAGTTCTCATTCTTAAAAATATTATTTACATACGATATTTAAAGGGCTCCAAAATACGTTTGGCACGCGGGCGCCGCACAGTGGTCCGACCGCATATTACGATTTGAACATTGGGCAGTTTCTTAAAATGTAAATTTGGATTTTTCGGTTACATATTTGTTTAATAATCATATTGCTGTTATAGAAAAACAACTTAGCAAATCATTTCAAATGTACTCCAGTGAGGGAGCCGTAACATCACATTAATAGGATATTTAAAACACGTATCTTAACTGTAGGGTAGAGTACACAATCTTGTCTTTGAAAATATAACAAAAAATAAATACTTTTTGATTTTAAAAAAAATGGCCAAAAGTGTCCACGCAACTTTTGCCTCTGATCGTGATTGGCTGCCCCAATCTACCACTACCCTACAATTATCAGTATATAAGCTAATCGTGGTAGGCTTAGCTTACGCCGGAGACGAGCGCTGACCGCTTTTTGTCTTTTGTTTGAAATCTGACAGATATCCGATATTGCGGTGACACATTATTAGATTAATCCGGTAAATAAAATGTAAGTTATTGTTCAATATGCATTAATTTTGGTGCGCAGTGTATGATTTTTTTTGTAAACAGGTTATGACCAAAAATCGTTTTTCTAATTATACCTATAAATGGAACCAATCTAAGTAGGATATTTTAAAATCCCCTATGTATATTTTTTTTGTATTCGCCTTAGGTATCATATTTTTATTACGCTCTGTATATATCACTGGTATTTTGGTTATTCTTATTTATTTTTTTATTCTTATTATGTTTCGCGAGATGTTTTCATGTTAAACAGATAATTTTATTTCAAATTTGTTGTTCTAAGAGGCTATTTTTAGACACTCTGTATATACTTTCTAGGATATTTAACTAGCAATAGTTTCAAATATTTAAGAGTATAATCATAATAAGTTCATACTATAGCAATAACAGGCTCTAGTGTTAAAAATGTAAAATAATTATGTAAAAATGGTCTTAGGTATTAAAAACATCCTGTATAAAAAGTATTTTTTTTATATTTTATATAAATTCCTCTCGTATAGCATTTAGATCTGTCGTCATTGTATACATAATGTTCCTCAAAAATTACAAAAAAATACTCTTTTGAATTACTTTGTGGCCTATTATATACCAAAATTGACGCCGTTGTTTAGACACCCAGTAGGTTCATCAAAATTCCTTATCCTTTTTAGTGATACTTAGGTGAATATAAACAACATAGAAAAAAATCTAGAAAAATCTATTAAAACCCAGAACTCCAAAATAAGCCCAGTGTCATGTCCTTTACCACCCAATCCACTTATGATGTCCGCCATCTTGAATATTTGAAAATTGTCAAATTCAATAACTACCTTTGAATGTCCCGACTTTCCCTATGCTTCGATCCACTCTGAGGCGATAACCATTGTGCAAGGGCTCTGATGTTATCCCTTCGAATTTGTAGCATCTTCTATAGTCTACACAGTGTATGAACAATACAATATATGGGCGATTATTAGGGAGAGTTAAAATGAATTTCACTATTTATTAAATTATTTTCTTGGGTTGGGTATCTCAATTGAAAATAAAAATAAGTATAGTATGTTTAATAAAGCTTAGGGAGGATTATTTTAAGGGCCTGGGCTTCGCCAATATTCTTTATAGGATGTAAGATTTTAAAATAAGTTACCTTTCTAAGGAAAATTGTAATACCACTTCAAAGTAAAACATCTAATCATTAAAATTTAAAAAAATATAGGTAATTTAATGTTAGGAGAGATTCGTCAGTTTGCTCTTTATAAAAAACGAGAGTCCCAATTTCGTTTTCTTAATTAAGCACCTCACATTTCGGAAAAGAGCCTCCCCTTGTCCCTTCGGCTCCTGTCCTTTATCTTATCGTCCTAACGACTAAGGTATTTTTCACTGAACTTTTCGTCGAACTTTTAATTAGCACAGCCCGATTCGGAATACTTTAAAGGCCCAAATAATGCCCGTTGCGTCGAACAACGAACAAAAAACAATTCGCCATTAATTAAAATTTTTGGAAAATTCTTTAATTAACCAATTAATTTTCGGGGGTGAAATGTGTCCCTGCGACGAGTTTTGTTTAAAAGTTTTTAAATGTACCGATATCTGATAAAAGGGTAGGCTTATTTACGTTGCCAGTTTACCATTTTTGTATTTTTATTTCTTAACGATATGATGTAAACGAGATCTTGCGCTACTTATATAAAAGTTTAAATTGAGGTATTGCAGAAACAAAATAGACATCCCGATTTTTTATTTCACCTTGCGGTAGATGCTTTTATGTAAGATAGTCGTCGTAATACCTGTAGTTTTGTAAGGTATGTATAAGGTAAACAGAAGGAGTATATGAAATTCCTTGTTCCTGTGGTGATGTCTATATCTAACATAAACGATGTATCAGAAAGAAACAAATTTTACAATCTGCTGTATCTGAACATCAACATTCTACTGGACATGTCATAAATGTAAAAGAAACCAAAGTTCTTGCATCGGTTTTGGGATTTTATAATAGAGAACCTTTTGAAATTTGTAAGCATCCTAACAATTTTAATAGAGATACGGGCTTCAGTCTACATCAGACGTGGAAACCGATCGTTAAACCGAGTCACGCTTCCGTAAACACAGGTCGACTATAAATAGCCGGCCTGGGTCTCTCCGAGCTCATTCAGTATTCCGATCTTGTGAAGTGAAGACCCCTGAAGATGCCTCGTGCAATTGAAGGCGAAACGTCGGAAAGTGATTCCATTATGACACCGTCTAATCCCAAGAACCATGATTTCTTAATTGACCACAGCCGTGAAAGCTTTCGTTCTATGTTTAAAAAAATATTCTAAATTTTAGCACCCTATACCTCAAAAATAGGACATTTGCGCATAGAGTATTGCAGAAACAAAATAGACTTCCCGATTTTTTTTTCACCTTGCGGTAGATGCTTTTATGTAGGATAGTCGTCCTAATACCTGTAGTTTTGTAATGACAAGGTATGTATAAGGTTGTTTTAAAAACCAGTGCTATTTTAGCAACCATTTTACTATAGTTGCGATCAAGTTACCACGTTTGTGAATAAACAGAAATAGGATTTCCTACCAAATGTGGACAGTATCAGTTTTCCTCACAGGACTGCAGTTGAAATGAAAAACGAAAGTTTAGCATAAAGTCAACTTTTTCAAAAAGGTTATTAACACAAAATACTCTCCAATGCCTTGGATAACATCGTGCGGGATTCAGATACTGGACCAATGTCAGCTTTAGTGCTTTTAGACTTTTTCAAGGCGTTTGATACTATAACCCACAGCTTATTATGTGCTAAGCTTCATCAGTGTGGATTCTCAGACCTAGCCATAAAGTTTATCCAATGTTATTTATCGGGAAGGCATCAGAGTGTGGTATCTGGATGCGTGATATCTTGCCCGAGACCAGTTACCTCAGGTACCTTTGAGGGATCAATGTGGGGACCACTCCTATTTATCATTTGTACTACGGATATTCTTAAAAGCCTAAGAGTGTGTACCTATGAGGCGTATACCGACGACACTCAGTTGTGCGAAATATCTTTTAAATGAGGAGCTTCGGCAGATATTTACCCTATCAAAGGAACATAATCTTATTCTCAATCCAAACAAGTCCGCTGTTGTTTTCTTTGGCAGCAAGCGAGTATGTGTTGAGCAGGTTATTCATTCAAAGATCGATAACTCGAGAATACCGATTGTTAAGACGGCGAAATCACTGAGAGTATTGATCATTGATCAATTGTATTTAACTGAACATGTAACCCATCTAATTCAAAAATCTTTTATGAATCTCAGATTACTTTACTCCAACAGAAATATACCTATAAACCTGAGGAAACTACCGGCTGAATCATTAGTGTTGTCTGTTTAACTACTTAACTACTTAATATCAACAGATATTTCGTTTCTAAAAGCATGCAAGTCTTTTTCAGTTTTCCCTAAATTCATTTCAGTCAAGATACCTAAACAATCATCCGTTACTAGGAAGGTTGAATCTATTGCCAAACAAAAGTGGCTAGATTCAGAAATATGTATAGCAAACGAAGTTGCTTGAAATTGAAACATACGGATTAAAACTCACTTATAAACTTAGTAATTTAGAATTTGAAAATGTTCGTAGTTATCAATGCCAAATTTTTGAAGAAAATATATTCACTTAAAAATAAACTGAAAAAATTTAAACCACAAAAACAAATTTCTCGGAATTCGAGAACATTGTAGAAAACCTTTCTTCTCAGTCCTTTGATATTTCTTATATAAAAATAGGAACGTTCAGTTAAAAGAGGTTGAAATTTTAATATCTCTTGATGTAAGCTTTTTGTTTCCTAGTGTACCTATACCACTAGCTTTAGAGTACCTAAAGGAACTACTTGAATTTAATTATAATATTAATTTTATATAATAATTATTGATGAATATTTGCTTCTCACAAAATTATATATGAATCAAATTTTTTTTCAGTTCAACAATAAATACTATAAACAACTTGAGTGAACTGCGATGGGCAATTGCTTATCTCCGTCCCTTGCAAATTTGTTTATGGGTAGATTAGTAACCCAATTCAAAAAAGAACTCAAGTATTTCCCAAGGGTGTGGTATAGATACGTAGATGATATATTTGCTCTTTTTGATACTAAAACAGAAAATTTGGACACTTTCTTAGAAACATTAAACAATAAATATCCTTTCATTAATTTTACGTAAGAAAAAGAGAAGAATGGGCATTTACCTTTTTTCGACACGTTTGTTATTAGAAATAACGATAAATTAGAATTTGATATTTAGGTATAGGAAATTTACTAATACTGATAGGTATATAACATCCGCCTCACTTCATTGCCGTCAACACAAAATATCAGCATTTCATTTCTTAACTCACAGGTTAATCAATTTTCCATTAGGTAAAGAACGTTTTAACAATGAAATGAATCTGATTAAAAATATAGCTGAAAGTAATGGATATAATGATAATTTTGTACATAAACTAAACCAGTAAATAGGCATACGCATAAGAACAAATTAAAAGAGGCCACTACTCTTCAAGCACCTGAGGCTCCCAATAAGTTCATAATAATCCCATATGATCCCAGATATATGAGAGGTCTAGAAAAGGTATTTAAAAACGTAGGTTTTAGAGTAGCCTACAAAACGGAGAACAGTTTGAAAAATCTCCTTGGAAACCCTAAAGACAAAGTCGACTTGAAGGAGAGTAGTGGCATCTATGAAATTAGCTGTAATGATTGCGCTTTAAAATAAGTTGGGCAAACTAAATGCTCCATAAACATTCTTTTAAAAAACACGTGGCATATTTAAGAAACGGAAGAACAGAAAAGTCAAGCGTTGCTTAACATGCTTTGAAAAACAATCACCAAATAGGAATAAATAATCTTAAGTTAACTAAAAATGCATCTAATATTAGATTATTGGATGCATTTGTGAGTGGAAATAGTGAAATGTAAGAAAGCAAACGGGTGCAACCAAGTGTGACCACATTTACCTATAAATAGTCTCGGTTAGGATAAGTTACTTTAGTTTATATCATCTGCTGATGATGCTAACTTGGTTAGCGAAACGCACGTCTAGAACGTAACAAGTTGTGGTGTAGTGTGATTAGAACTCTTGTGTTTTGATCTACTGTAACTTTGTTTAGAAACCATTTCTGACTTGCCGGGAGAAGCTCCGAATACAGACAGTTCCTAGACACTCGACGGCTCTCTTTCAAAAACCCTTTACTTATCGGGCCATACATTAAACTGCCCATCGAGCTAAAGAGCCTTTGCCTTGCATTCCCTCTTTATCACATGTATATCCTCTTAAAAGAAATTAAAATAAAAAATAAATTAATGTTATGTAATCTGTGTTCTTCCCATCTTGTCCTGGGTTAAGTGTAAGAGTAGCCTTAGTGCTAAACTTCACCCTAGCCAAGTTGGCTTATGTATTTTATAAACACTGTATTTTATTGTATTGCTTAAATTTAATAAAATACGTTTACTATTATTCTTAATAGTAGTAATTGTATATATTGCTTATCATTTAAAATTTTTATATTAAACGTACAATTGGTTGCATTGTGCAAATGAATGGCTGATAATACATTACTTGTGGTGTTGGAATTCGCTGGTATTTGTACCTCTTAATTAATACAGCTTAACGTGAACTACTCACCACAGTTCCCAGTTGTATTTTTGACCCCTGATGACCATCGAGCTGTTCACATTTTAACTAAAATATTCGTTGAATACAGACTTTCTTAAAAAATATACATCCAAAATAAAAAGTATGGTTCATCTTTCCCGTAATTATTGTACAAGCTACATTTCAGTCTCCATCAATCAAATACTCAGTTAACTAATTTCCCGTTATATTGCAGTCTTCTTACGAGCCTAACGACAAATTAATATTGCACCCCCATTTTCTCTATAAGCACTCTTATTTTAACTTTCCCCCGCAAATCAGATATTCTTGCTTCCTTTTTGCCACTGCTATAAATCCAGCATTGATTAAAGGCATAATCTAAGAGAAATGCGCTTTTCTCTATCTGGATTCTTATCATTCTTTGGGAGCGCAAGGAAAACTGATACTTTACCCTCTTTTATGGGGTGCTACAAAAATGGCGCTCGCAGTTTAGATAAGCTTTTTAAGATTTGTTTTCGGCAACTGAAGGGACCTTTAATGAGCTACTAAATTGCGAGAGTTTTCGATTTGCAACGTATTTGGTTAGATTAGCAATTAAAACGTTTTTTAAATTAACAACAGTTTTTTTAAATTTTTTAAATGAATGTTTTAATATATTTTGGCAAATTGTTAAATTTAATAATACCTTTATAAAAAATTAATTTGTATGTAATGTTCAAAGTCAAAATATAGATGAAGATCATTACTTTGTCTTGTTTTAATAATTCAGATTTCACAATTTTGAAAAATAAACTCTTTTAAATTTTGTGGTAATAAATTATTTTTAATTTTGTAAATAAAAATTTGAAATAAATAAAAAAATTAATTACATACATTTAACCATTTTAATTTATATAACATGAGAGAATTATTTTTTTTTGTATATTTATTCATATTTAATATTACATGCCTTGTTTTTTTAAAATTTGGAAATGATCAAAGACATCTTCATTAGCCGAATATAAAATAAAAGAACAGTACAAAAGTTGTGGATAAATAATAATATTATATATAATCTTTTAAGAATAAAAACTTAAATTTGAACTAATGCTTTTTAAATAACTAATTTTTCCAGCAATTTTAGTAATAATATATTTTATTTTACTATCCAAAATTATACCCAAATATTTGAAAAAATTTGCTATTTCTATATTTTTACCCTCTATTGTCATATTCAAATTTTCAACCGAAAAATGTTTTCCTAAAACCATACATTTTGTTTTTGTTTAATTTATTTACTTTGAGAGACTTTGATAATAATTTAAGTTCCTCAAATAAAATATTTTGCACCAAAACTAGATTCCAATTTTTTACAAAAATTAATGTGTATGTCGTCAGCAAATAGCTGAGAATTTTTTAAGACTTTTCCAATATCAGTTGTATATAAAATAAAAAGTAGTGGGCTCAAAATACTGCCTTGAGGGACTCCAATATTATTTAATTTCTCAGAGAAATATAAATTAGAAAACTTAGTTTTTTTATATCTACAATTTAAGTACTTTTGAAATCAATTAAATGCGTTACCCCTTATCCCATAGGGATACAATTTATGTAATAAACGTTCCCTGTCTATTGTTTCAAAGGCCCGTTTAAAGTCCAAAAATACAGCTATGATAAATCCATTTTCTTCTATTCCTCTTTGTTACATTTCTGTAACATATTGGATAACAGTCTCTGGTGAATGTTGTTTACGGAAACCAGATTGGCAGGAGACTAAAATTCTATTTTTGTCTATAAATTTCCAAATGTGTATATATACCACAACTTCTAACAATTTTTCTACATCTCATATTACATTGATTGGTCACAATTCATCGTACATCTTAGAATTTTTAACTTTTGGAATCGGTGTAACATACGAGCACTTTAATTTTTCAGGAATTTTGCCATACTTCAATGGTGTATTTATTAAATGCAATAATAGATACTCTATACTTTCAAATGCTTCTTTTATTATTTTTTTATTAAGAATCTCACTATAGTTTTTATTAGAATCTATTTGATTCTTAACTGGTTTAAAGATATTTCAGAAGATGTAGTTGCGATGTTTTTGTGCACATAAGTAATTTTGCAAAACTCATCATTCCCCTTGTCTATTGACTTTACTATCTTCAATTGTTTCTAAAGAAACTGTTAAATTTTTTAGCAACTTTTGAAAATATCACTTGTTTTCATCAATAGAATTTCAGAAAAAGGTTTTTTGGTTTCTGCATTAATCAACGATTTTAAAATTTTCCACATCTTCTTGCTATTACCATTATTACTGTCAATTTTTTCTCTGTAGTATATAGATTTCTCTTTTTGTAATGTGCTAACAACGTGACTCCTTGCTTTCTTGTATTCTTTCCAATCACTGATTGAATTCCTTAAGATGTATTTTTGATAATTCGAATCTCTAATGTTTTTAGCATCTAAAATTTTTTTACTGAACCAAGGCTTTGAAACTTTTTTTACGTTTACATTATTTTTTTCTTCAGCTTTTTCCATACATATTCTTACACTACTTTCAACATTTTCAAATATTTCATCAATATTTTTAGTCTGGTAATCCCAAAAGCATGAAATAAGTTCTATATTTAATAATCGATAATCTACATACTTAAGATATTTCAATGTTTTTGCAAATGTTTTCCAAAGGTCTTCAATATTTACAACATTTACAATAAAATTTAGATAAAAATCATTTGATATAACTAAATCGATTATGATTTTGGATTTTTCTGTTATTCCTTTATAATCTTCTATCATCTGTTTATATATATATATTTTATTTCTCTATATTACATAAAACATACAATTGCCCCGACCATTGCCGAGATCTTCTAAAAGTGTATCGGAGGAAAATGTGACAAAGATAGCATTTTAATAAGCTTGCTATGGAACGGGACCACTCCGGTCATATCTTTAATATTCCCTGAAGATTTCATCCAAATCGGGTTATCCTAAAATATATTTATTTTTGCTAATAATTTGATGCCAGACATTAACGTGCAGTTAAAAAAATCGACGAATAAATCAAATAGACACGTATGTTGCACTAAAATTTTATTCTGACACAATGGTTGAATTTGCAGTGTTAGAGTAAATCAAAATAACACATCTAGCGTATCCCATGTAAGCAACGGAAGTTAATAGCACACATTCGGAAATCAATACATGGCAACGCTGTTATGGCAGAAAAAATAATAATTATTATCTATTAAACAAACCAAAATGTCATTCTAATATTTTGGCAAAGAAAACAGTTATAAGGGTGAACCACTTATTTATGGCACCCAGTTTTTAGAAAAATAGGGAGCGAGAGAACACAAGAAAATTCTAATACAGATCTAACAACAGTGTAACATAAAACCTAAGATGCTCGAGATCCTTTTGAATAATATCATTTATTGAGCTTAAAATAATAATATTTGATCAAGAGTTACTAAGAGTGCAATTTATTATAAAAAAGAAATATTTATTTGTTTCAAATTAAGGTTTTAAAATACCTCCTCAACTTAAATTTTTATTATCCTAAAATTTTTCAGCCAACGAGAATAATAAGTTTTTAAAATCTCCTGGCCATTTTCAAGGATTTATCGGTTTTTTGCGAGATTAATTTAAAGTTAGCAACTTTTCTTTTAATAGTTTTTCAGCGTCTCAACAGAACTTTGGGGAAACTTTCATGAAAGTTTTATTTCTTTTCCATTTTCAAATTTATAAAGCCTCAAAAACGGATAAAAACACAATCGAGAATAATTTTAGGAATTAAATTGTAATGAATATTCCAAATTTTGTACGTTTTTTTAGAACTATTATTATGCAATATGAACTAGCTATAGAATTCATTTGAGATGACAATGGTAAAAAATAATATATATTGTGACTGTATAATATACCAAGTAATTTAGAATTATATTAAAACAGTAAGGGCTAATTACAGAGAATTAATAATAAATCAGTGATATAAGAAATTGCTGTTCATATATCGCAACAGTATTGAAAAAATAAAAAGTATCTAAACCCTGAAAATGAAAGTAAGGAATTTAATATAAAGATATCTTGCAAAAGTCTCAGTTGGCTGTCCTTAATGTATGGCAAAAGTTCGACCAATAAATGAGAAATACCTGAATTTATTATACGAGGTGTATTCTATAAAGGGTTTAAAAACACATAACATTAATCCTAAATTGTTAGTGAGTTGTATCTCAACCATCAGTTGACCGAAACTGTTCGGTTTGAGAAATTAGAGAGTTTTGAAGGACATGTCGCGAGTTTGTGTAAATAAGACGGATCATTTTTGTTTCATATGTGCTGAAGTGACTTTTGTGAAACAAAAACGTACTCTTAGCCCTTTAATAAAAAAGACTTACCACGTGTATTTTGGCAAAGTTGGAGACCAGGATAAAAATTGGGCTCCCTATAACTGTGGCAACAAATGTGAGTCCAACATTCGCGGCTGGCTAAGTGGAAAAAGCGTAAGACGCCCAAAGACCACGTTACTGACTGTTACGTTTGCTTGACACTTCTCATCAAAAAAGGCTTTTCGAAGAAAAGGTCTTCGATTCAGTATCCAATTGCCTGTACTTTAAGAAACATAGAAGGTATTTTTTTATCCCTATCAAACATGTTTACTTAAAAAAGGCGCTTGGCCAGAGTTTGCGTTTGTCAGATTGATTTAAAGGGACCGTAATAAATGGGCTAAAGGGAATCCAAATCAAAGAATTGACCTCCAGTTTAAAAATTAATGCTTTAGTTTTAAAATATGATTATTTTATATTACCACTATAATTTTTTTTATTTCCTGGATATTCTTAAGTTTTATCGTATCCCTATTTTGTTTCTTTACGCTACGCTACTGTACCTAATCCACCACCATCCAGGAATAAAAACTTGATCATGAAGAAGATCAGATTCAAACGGCAGTGTACTTGTTTGTGAACTTCCCAGTAAAATGCCTCACAAAATAAGTCAGAGTGAATGAAGTGACCTTATAAGGGATTTAGAAATGCCCAAAAAAAGCAGAACTATTGGCCTCTCGATTGCAACAATGGAATTGAACACCATTTTTTAACATGGAAAACAATTTGGGCGCCTGTAGGGACATTGTGGGATTAATATAGCTTCAAATCTGGACCTTGATCATCAAGGAATCATTGATTCCTCAAAAGTAAGTCTTAAAGCTGTGTTACTCCGTAATGGAAGCAAGTTGCCTTCAGTCCCAATTGGTCATGCAGTCCACATAAAAGAAACTTGAAACACAAAAGCAATTTGAAATTGTTTCTGGAGACCATACAATATGGAAGATAAAAATGACAAATATGTGGTAATTTCAAAGTTGTGGCAATTTTACTTGGCATGTATCTAGGTTATACCAAATGCTGCTGCTTCGTATGCGAACGGGACGTTCGAGCACGATCGGATCAGTATAGAAAGAAAATTGGCCATCGAGGCAGATTTTTGAGCCATGAAAGAAAACTGTAACCAACGCCCCTGAAAAGATTTTACTACCACAACTTCATATAAAATAGGTTTTTATGAAAAACTTTGTGAAGGCCATGCTTTCAGTTATCTAAAAGAAAAGTTCACTAGAATCAGTTACGCCCAAATTAAAGATGGAATATTTGTGGCCCCCCAAAATAAGAAACTTTTCGGAGATGCGCAACTCAATTCCGTACTTGAAGGCAAAGAAAAAGACACTTGGAATGCCTTCAAAATGGTTGCAACACATTTTTTGGGAAACATAAAAGCAGAAAACTATTTAGACCTGATTGCCCAACTTCTTTTGTGTTACCAAAACCTAGAGTGTAATATGTCATTTCCTGGATTCTGATCTGGATTACTTTCCGCAAAATTGCTGTGCTGTAAGTGACGAGCACGATTTCACCAGGATATTTTTAACATGGAAAGAAGGGATCAGGGAAAATGGAACTGTGAGATGTTAGCCGTCCACAGCTGAACTATCACAAGAGAAGCCCCAGAAGCTGCTTTCAAAAGGCAGGCTAAGAAGCGCAAAATAAGTGTCTAAACTTTAGATTCAATGATAAAAATATAATCTTATTTTGTATGTTCATTGTATATGCCTATAAATTAAAATTTTGAACAAATGGTTCAGATTTTTTTTGCGAACCAATTAAATTCTTTGATAGGTATTTTTTAGTTACTTGAGTGTAGTTCAATCTAAAAAATAGGTTTTAATAAAAAAACAAAAAAAGTTGAAATTTGTTAGTCAGTGTAATTAAAATAGTTATCAGTGGCTCCCGTACTGGTCACAAATTGAAAAAAAAAATTTAATTTTAATCCAGCTTAAACATTAATATTATTTACAGAGCTTCGTTCATTTCGGCAAAGCACATTGTGCATTCTGAAACACGTCTTCTCTCATATATTCATGTTTCGACATTAAGCAGTTGTTGCCGCACTCCAAATTGACGATTTCGTCGCCAGCTAGCCGAAAGCAACTCGCTGCAACCACAGAGACCTTAAAGCAACCAATAAACGACAAACTTTATATTAAATAACGAGCTGCAAGGAAATTTACCAGAAGTGTTTCGTGTTAATCCGCTATGAAACCTTGTCGGCTCTGCGCTAATATTTCTATTTATTTTTAAGTGTCTTTTGGCATCGCCGCGTCATCGGCGCTTAAAAATATAGACACTGGATGAATGTAAATATGAAATTTCAAAATAGCATTCGGTTTGTGGCTGTGAAAAGCGTGAAATAAGAAATTGTCTATTTTGTTTATCTTACCTACTTTTGCGGGTGATTCAAATTGGACAAGTAGTGGTTTCAGTGATTTAGTACATTTAAGTGAAAAACCCAAGCTTCCTGAAAATTTGAAACAGCATTTAAGTAACCAAATGCTAATTGCTTTTTTGGGAAAAACTAATATCAAGGTCATAATTGTCTATTCTTGATTTGAATACTATGAAAAAGTTTGCCGCAAAGAGAAATATGTGCCCTGATTTGGTTTATAAAAGAAATGAAAAAATGTTTATTTTATCACAGATTTTAATATCTGGAGTGCAGACAATTAAAAACAGTTTTTTTTTATTTTGTGTTAATTTACTTGGACAAAAAAACTGTATTTATTAAGTTAACTTATTAACCCTTTCTTTTGAAAAAAATAGTTTCCCCACCATATGTAACATAACTTATTTGTTCATCGCAATTGATAAAGAGTCAGTAAATTGGCTCATTTTTTTTACTTCCTAGGAAAAAAATAATTTTTTTTAAAGACAAATTTAGTGAGTCTTATATTTTGCAAAATATCCACTTAAAAAATCTGAACTAGTTTCACCCAAAAATCTTTTATCATAAGCAAATCCTTGAACTTTTATTTACTTTCCTGAAAAATTGTACAAAAAATCGTTACTATGATTTGCGGCAGTTGCTGTTTTTCATCGAATCTTCCATATCGCCTTGGGCGTATGGATCTACAAGGGTTTCAATTATAGCATAATGACATTTAAACTAAAAGTAGAACACTCGGGGAGGAGCCTATAGATGTATGAGGGGTTGCACTACACAAGCGAATAGAATGCACACAACTCCTTCCAGGTCTTGGTGATATATTCTGCTTCTAGTACGAAAAGCGTCTAGGAACTGGCTACGTATACTAAAGTATTAAAAACGCTGCTGTGATAGGCTAGCAAAAATTGCAAAGGTAAGTGTCTTGAATAAGTCCAACGAGTCAATATTTTTATAGAATACACCGAGCTAAGATGATTGTTTAAGAGTGTCTGTTGTTCGGCTCTTTTTATGTGGTGTTTTCCAGCTCGGGGTGTCAGTTTGGTAGCAGCATCGTCAGCATCCATTGAAAACCTGAGAACAAGTTTATCTACAGCACTGCTTGTGTTCTTGAAGAGAAAAGCTCCTATACCGGCAATTTAGTGATCACGACGTACCTGTACCACTGCATCTGCACTTTTGGCAACTTTACATGAATAGCTCAACATTAGCCAATTTCGTGTAGGTGCTGTAAGCTGAGAAATCCGCTTTCTTCCTGGTGGTGCAGGTACGGCACCCAGAAATTAATTGACACTCATTTGGCTGAGAATCCTTAAAAGATTTGGATGTTTGCTAGGGATATTTTTACCAGATGTTGTGGATTCAATCGGGACTAGGTTTTGCAAAGTTCCTGGCTCTTTCGAAGGCTCTTTCTATTTGACCTCCAGGCTTGTGTCCTGATGTTCCGGGACCATAGAGCAGTAGTATGCGAAGTTTTTTGTTCTTACATAATGCATAGCTTGAATTCTTGTGACTTCAACCTATACAGGCGCTACGTGGAAGTTAAAAAAGCAAGGACAACCACTCCTTATGTCAGCTTGGTCAGTACGATCATCTGCCAAATTAATTTGCTTCATTAGATGAAGGGGCCCAAGAGCAACAGTTTTTGGATTCTCATCACCAGTTGTTTGATTATTACTATTACCATTATTATTATTATTCTTAGTTTTGATTTCTTTTAATAGCAATGGTCCCGGGTTTTTCTTAACCAAAAATAATATATTTGTACCTTGCGGGTTAAGAGATCAAACACTTTCCGAACAATATAGGCCGTACCCAACAAGGCTGCTTTTTGCATTGCTCTTTTATAAATGGCCACTCTACCAGCCCATTAACAAATCATCTTTGGCACAATAGTAAGTAATTTTAAATTGTATATATCCTCGACTCCCAGAGGCTGATATTCTCTTTTTTTTTCTGTTCTGGTCGATTTGCTTCTACCTGTCTGTCAGTAGTTATCATCATGTTCCATAAAATTTTGACATTTTCATTCTCCATTATTGGCTCTGGCCTGCAGTTGTAATTCAATGTGTATAAGTCTATATTTCTGCTAGTACTTAATGAATTACTTTTCCTATAAAGTAATAGCGACTAAGAAATTTCTTAGGCTTAAGGCCTAAGCATCAACAACATTTTTATAGACAGGGCACTTATCCGTAATGTTTAATTTAAGGATGTGTTTTTCGTAAGTTCGCGTTGTTATTACGTGGCCTTGGATTGAGAAAAGAAATCCTTCTGTTTCGCCAAATAGACCAGCGGTACGAAGCCACTCATTAAAATTTTATCTGTAAATACCCACGACAGTAAGTTGGTTTACGAATCATCCATGCTAGTTCAGCACTAGGGTTGAACTAAAAAGAGATTTTACAAAATTCCATCCGTTAGGGGGTGGTAAAATTTGTGTGAAGAAAAAAACTGAGTTTAGATAATGACTATTTGTAAATATAGCCTTCAAAAGAAATAAAATATCACGTGTTTCATTATGTTTGAAAATTCATTTTCTAATGGGGTGACAAAACAGTACCGTGACTGACTGACAGACAATAAATAGCCTAAACCAGTGGACCTTGAGCCTTGACCTTTAAAAGAAAATGTTCTTTGAGTACCCTAAGGTACACTAAGGAGGCATTTTACCAAATTCCATTCGTAATGAGGTGGAAATGGATGGTAAAATTTATGTAATTTTTTTTTTAAGTTTTGTATCATTATATTTGAAAATTAATCTTGTAAGAAAGTGAACGGAGGTGGCATCAGAATAACGTGACTGACTGGCAGACAACGTAGAACTTAAACTTGTGGGCCTCACGATTCGAAATATGGAGGAAATATTCCTTAAATACTTTAGGGGTGTACTAAGGAGAAATTTTACAAATTTCCATCTGTAGAGGGGTGAAAAGGAGTGGTAAAATTTATTTTGATTTTTTTAAGTTATGATGATGACACTTTGTAAATAGAGTCTTCAAAAGAAATAAGGTAACAAGTGTTTCATTATATTTAAAAATTAATCTCTCAGGAAGAGAACGGAGGTGGTAAGAGCGTACCGTGGCTGACTGACAGACAACGCAACCGGTGGACCTAAACATTTGAAGTTTGGAAGAAATACCCTTAATTACCCTAGGGGTGAACTAAAGAGGGATTTTACAGAGTTTAATTTTGTTTCCAGCTTTGAATTCTCTGTACAGGTGTTTTAGTGACAATATCGAGATTGGTGCTAAGTTGAAGTGGTGTATAATTTTGAGCTTTAATCTAGAGAATTGAAATTTGGAGGAAATATTCTTTAAGTACGCTAGGATTATGAACTAAAAAGGGATTTTACAAAATTCTATCCATTAGGGGGTCGTAAAATTTGTGTGAATAAAAAAACTGAGTTAAGATGATGACTATTTGTAAATATGGCCTTCAAAAGAAATAAAATATCACGTGTTTCATTATGTTTGAAAATTCATTTTCTAGTGACTGACAGACAACGCAGAACTTAAACTGGTGGGCCTCACGATTCGAAATATGGAGGAAATATCCCTTGAATACTTTAGGGGTGTACTAAGGAGGGATTTTACAAATTTCCATCCGTAGTGGGGTGAAAAGGAGTGGTAAAATTTATTTTGATTTTTTTTAAGTTATAATGAGGACCCTTTGTAAATAGTCTTCAAAGGAAATAAGGTAACACGTGTTTCATTATATTTGAAAATTAATCTCTCATGGAAGAGAATGGAGGTGGTAAGAGAGTACCGTGACTAACTGGCTGACTGACTGATAGACAACGCAACCAGTGGATTCAAAGATTTGAAGTTTGGAAGAAATACCCTTAATTACCCTTGGAGTGAACTAGGGAGGGATTTTACAGAATTCGATCTGTAAGAGGGCGAAAAGAGGTGGTAAAATTTGAATGTCAAAAACTGAAGGAAGGAAAAAAAATAAGCTAGGATGATGACAGTTTGTCAATATAGTATTCAAAAGAAAAACAATATTACGTGTTTCATTATTTTTAAAAATTCGTTTTCTAAGGGGGTGATCAGGGGTGGCAAAATGTGCATAGAGAAAAATTAATTTTATCCTATCGATCTGAATACAATACATTGATACAATCGGGTTGATCTAATCATGACAAAAGTATGTTTTTTATTTTTTTTTAACTATATATATATATATATATATATATATATATATATAAGGTGATTCATGAGGAAACGTCAATACTTCAGGTACATATTCAGGACCACCAAAAAATTAACATAAAAATCTATATAAATAAGTGTCCGCAAGGCCTTAGTTCTCGAGATACAGGGTGTTAGAGTTTTTATTTAATTTTCCTATTTTTTAAATAAAATCTATGATAATGTAAATAATGGAGTGAAAACTGATATACGTGGGTTTTTTGGTATGACAAATTCGAATCTAATATTAGTACTGTTCTTACTTGTAGGGGGCGCCACCTACATGTCTTTCTACTTCTTCGAACAATCACAACTCTTTGGTACAGTCTTGTATCACATTTTTGAGTAAAACAAATTATTCCCTTGCCATTTCTACGTCAAAAAGGTATACCTGTTAAAAGTGGATACGAGCAACCGTTTTCGAGATATTTGGGTTTAAAACAATTTCGTTGCATGTAATTTTTTATCACAAAATTTAAAAAGTTTATTTTGTCCAAATTTAAACGCATCTTGGCACAAAAGCTTTAAAATGAACTAACACATTTTTTTGAGGTGTGTATTCAGTGCCTCAGACATAAACTAAACAAAAGGTATTTAATTTTTATTAAAATTGTTATTATTAAGTTGTTTTTAATAAAATCTAGGTTCTTTTTATAATTTTCAAAAATTCCACCATTTGCTTCTAAGCACAGGTCAGCTCGATGGTGTATAGCTCGGGTTGCTCTGTGGATATATTAGGGCGCATTTCTTAGTGTTTGTGCTGCGTTTGTTATCCGATCCAATAATGCTTCTCTTGTATTTACTTTAGTGGAATATACCAGTGATTTGAACCATCCCCAAAGACAATAATAGATAGGATTAAGGTCTGGCGATCTCTGTGGCCAATTAAACGGACCTCCCCGACCAATCCATCGGTTTGGAAAGTTTTGGTTTAAAAAATCTCTTACAAATAAACTGTAGTGTGCAGGGGCTGCATAATGCTGCAAATACATGTTTTGTCTTAAAATTAAATTACTTAAATGACCATCTAACATTCCACACCACACATTAATGCTAAATTTATGTTGGAAATTATGTTCTGCTGTAGGGTGAGAATTTTCATAGGACCACCGGCACCGGTGTTCATTGTGAAGATTATTTATACCATCACGCGTGAACTGTGCTTCATCAGTGAACAAAACATACCTATACAACCTTCGATCTTCATTAATCCAGTTACAGAATTGCATTCTCAACTCAAAATCACCCTCCTGCAAATGTTGAACCCATTGTAAATGAAATGGGTATAAACAATTAATATGAAGATTTCTCCAAGTAGACGATTGTGTAATTTGATAAGTATCTGCAATCCGCCTAGTACTTATGCTTGGAACATTTTCGACGGCATTGAGTATAGCCTCTTCTGCTTCAACGTTGGGAACGAATTACCCTGTATATATATATATATATATATATATATATATATATATATATATATATATATATATATATTTAACTTATTTCTCTTTAATTATAGGCATTGGTTGGATTTGCTTCTAGTTTGCAAAAACTCGATCGTTTAAAAGCAATTTAGTTTCCCTCCAATCAAAATCCCCGATTTGGTGACGTGATCATAATATTAGGTTTTTATTCGTTATTGTTTGTTATAGTATACGCTTTAATGATCGCTTTATTAACAAACGAGGTTTCTTAAAACACAGCTTTTATATTACCTCATTATCTAGGAATACGAATTCGCGGGCAAAAGCTAGTTAGGGGAAAAAAGAACATTTAGAAATCAGAATCCCAAAACGATACGAATTTTAGGTTACTGAACAGAGAATCGAAGTTGTTGCAAATACTGTCTGTAAACCAACACTCAAAACAAAACGAATACAATTTTAAATCTTCAACCTTCCGAAATACTTAAAGCAAGTGCAAAAATATAGTATTTCATAGCAATTTTTTTTCAGTGAAACCTCCAAGGCGAAATTAAAATTCATCTCATTGAAAAAGAGCGCGGGACGAAGTAAGTTTCTATTAAAAAGTTTAAAGAGAATTTTCGCCTTTGAGAAAAGTACAAGGCTGCCTCATTAAAAACTTTAATTGCGAAAAGTGGACGATCGACAATTCATTTTTTTTTGGCGTCGTTTTGCAATTTGGGAATAATTACGGAAGAAATTAAAGTTAAAAAGTAATTTCGGTTGAATCTTTTAAGGGTTTAGGCGCGGCATTATAAGTGTTGATTAAAAAGTTTCGGTAAATAATTTTATAAATCGGGGTGTTGGAATTACCCTTGTCGATATGGGGAGAAAGGGCAATTTGTATTCTCTACTCTACATAAAGAAAGGTGGCTCATTAGAGACGCGAGACAAGGTAAGGTCCTCTCTCGCCCTGCTGTCCTATCCGGTGAGACGAGAGAAACATGTCCTCCCATCTAGTCAAGAAGGCCCTACGCACATTGGTCAAAAAATGGAAATAATTGATCGAAAATCATATCTCGGGAATAGAGAATGTTAGCAATTTTTTTTGCACTAAGGCTTGTATTCATAGACCGTACTCAAGGTTGTGTTGTGCAGGTTGCAGGCGTTATGTTTTTCAGGCGTTATATTTTTATGCTGACAGCTACTATCAAAATCAAAACTCAACCTTGATTGCGGTCATGAATACCAACCTATTTTTTTTAAACCATAGAACAAACTCGAGATACTGACTTTTAAATATGTGTAAAACCAGCAAAAAATATAACCCCTTTGGAGAGGGGTTAAATACAACCCCTTTAATAAAATGGTGAAAAAAAGCTTAACATTTCAAATTAATCTACAAGTAAATATGAAGTTAAGTATAAAGGCATACCTGTAGTTAAAATTTACTATCAGTATACCTCTAAAATATTGATCCTTTTATTAATAATTTATTATTCCTTTAAAAAATGTTAAGAGAAAAAAGATAACCAACTCAGTTAGGTCAAAACATTTTTATTACAAATTAACAACTTATAATTCTTCACCAGAATCGAAATAACTTTCTAAATCACTCTCATCCCGATCGCGACCTGCTTCCGGAACATTTATTAACAATTCGCAGAGTTCTGCATCTAATGGCTTGCGCTTCACTTTATTTTTAAAAAAATAATTAGTTAAAAATGGATCTGAACTCAAAATAAGTCTATATAATAAATCTTCGTTTAGTTTTAGGGGGTCAATCTTTCTTGTGTGATGTTCCCGATATCTTCTTATATCCCTATTCCTAGATTCTTGAGATTCTTCACTCATTTCTCCAATTGGAAGTAGTGTATGCTTAATTATAATACTCCCATGTAAGAAGATCTTATGGATACTAGGGGGCATAAAATACCATCCATATAGTTCTACGTACTTTCTGGCCATTTGAAAACAATACTCTTCAAATTTTGTTACATAAATCTCGTACCCAATGTTGATAGCCCGTAAGATGACCGAAAATCTCTTTATCATATCAACATCAATACCTAAAATGAATTAAATAATATTTAGCATCTTTATAATAATTATTCAGTAAGTAAATACCAGTTATTTCAGACGATAACTCTGGGTGGAAAAAAAATCTACGGGCTGTATTCCCATCATTTGTTGTGCCTGCTCCTGATTTTGGAACATCTACTATAAGACCCATTTTGTGTCTAAACTGCTCTTGAATCTGTCTCTTCCTATTTTCCATTACCTGCTTGTTGACTTTTTCGACCTTTAAAAAAATTAAAGTGATCTTTAGCTTTCTTTTTGTATAATATAGGTAGCTTTAAGCTTACCCTCCATGTCTTAATATCTAGCTTATACGCTACATGTAGTAGACATTCAAAAAAACGTATGTATGCGTGAAGTGACGATAATCCGAATGAAAGGTTTTCTTCCGTTACGGGTAGTGATCGCACAAAGTCAATGTCGTTCATTTTCGATATTTTTACTCCACATAAGTAGCATGTCATGGAAGATGATTGTGTTAACGCACTACAAACCTGAAAGTTACAATAAACGTTACAATCATACATTTATTAAAAATACAATGTTCTTACTTTTCCATCAACCATAGTTAACGATAACTTAAAGTTTATAGTTCCCTTTAGATCTTCGTAAGGAATTAAGTTTTTAATTTGATCTTCAATGTTGCTTCTTTCCAATCGCGAAACTTCATTGGTTTCATGGATCCACTGCAGTCTTATAGGCCGGCAAAGTCGTTTGGATGCAGGTCGGGGATTTTTCCACAGTATCAGTGGTTCACCATCATTTTCGTCTACTAAGCGAAGAGGAACCAATGAAGTAGTAAACAGACTATCTTCTGCATGCAATGTGTTCCTTTCCAGTTTGTTTATAAGTCGAATATCCACCGCTTCCGTCAAATCCCCATTTACCATACAACACTAACGATTTATACTTGTAATCTCTATTTGGGACCATTTTCATAATGCTTTCACAAGTTTTGTTGAGAAGGCTTTGTAAAGAGACTTCACATTTTGTTGCAGTTACCACATTTTCCTCTGGATAAAACACCTTTTTTGTTTCCAACACTTTATAATAAGGAGGATAAAGGTCGTGATGTTTCTCTCTGCTGTTATTTCTTAGAAATGTATATTGTTCCCGAGTAAGGTTCTGACTTATTACAATTGCTAAGGCTTCTTCAGGAGTGTAGGGAATAGGTGAGGGGGATATCCAGTTTTGTAAAATTCTTTGTGCCCTAGTCGGAGTTGTGGTAGTAATTTCTGTAAGAAGACTTGCAGCTGCAGAGTCACCTGACTGACGCAATTTCATCACCGTGGCATATGATAATTCTTCAGACGTTTTTTCCTGACGTAGTTTTGCGGTTTTCCATCGTTTTATGACATCCGAACTATCAGCGAACGATTTACTAGGTCGACCGCCTAAAAAATAACATTTAATGTTCAAAATAGCGGTTTATTTTATAATAACAACTAATTTAAAAATATATATATTTTTAAGAAAAAGCTTTTATTTAAATGCTCTAAAAAGTAGAAAATAAGCTTTAGAATAAGTGAATCTCATCATTATTAGTAGGATTCTATTTGCATCTAGATCAGATCAATTCACTCTGTCAACACAAAAATAGCCCAAAAGTACATAAAAAAAGAACGATAACAACATTATGGCCTTGTTTCTACATTACATTTAATTAATTACAATTTATTATTATCTTTAAATTTAATATTAGAAAGTAAATAATAAAAAAGTGACCCAAAAAAAGTGATACATACAGTTGTATTCAATAAAAAAGCGTACTGGAATTAGATAGAGAACAACCTTGGTCACATGACCTAAATAAACAATTATTGACAAATTAACATAAGTCATGTAACCAAGATACCTCTCATTTTAATTCCGGTACGGTTTTTTATTGAATACCACTGTACATTCATTCATTGCAAGTTAAATAAAAGAAAAAAACTTACGGATGCCTGCAGAAGGTCCTTCAGAAACATTTTCTTGACGACAATGGACGACAATGTCTGGAAACTGAATTTCGCTATTTAGCCAGCTTCCATACTTTTTCAAAAAAAGTGTATTTATTCGACCTGCTTTGTCCCAAAATCGAAAGTACGGAGCAAAAAAAATATTCCTCGTATATTTAGTAAGAACATTTGAAGCTTGTTCATCATCGCCGGTGAAAAAATACTCCTTAAGAAAATCAAGTAAACGAATTTTCTTTTTCTTCGTGGTTTCGCCTTTAAACTCCCTTATCTTCTCATGTAAAAACATCCGAGTGATTGATTCTTCCATCGAAATATTTGGAGACAACAGCACAAACTCACAATCACAAAACGACACAAACAATCATTTGTTGAAACACAGATTTAAAGGTAATAATAATTTAATATCCCGCACACTTGATTATTACGCAACGCGAGCCGCGCTGCGCGTCTATTTTCCTCGGCCGGGCCTACCACGAAAAATAGCAGACATTTGCAATTTTATTTTTTTTTATTCAATTGCTAAAACAATAAGGAGTAATTTGACGCCTCATTTGTTCGTTCTTTTCCGTTCTTTCGTTACGGATTATCAAATTTATTTGAATATTTATGTTCAATTGTAGTGTTATCTAAAAAGTTTAATTATCTAGATAATAATACATGTATTTGCTAGTGTTTTCGGAGTAAATTATAACCAAATGTTCATACTTTAATGCTATGTAAAAATACTGTCAAAATAATTCTGTTTCTCGGGTCTAAAATCTTTAAAATTAGCAATAATTTTAGCCGGATTCGATGTGCTTTCACAAAATTACAATTTTCAAGATTTCTTGGTGCGACAACTCCAACAAAAATATTGCAATAACTCTAAAACTTTCTCAAAACTTCGATGACTATTAGCTAAACAAAATATGTGAATATGAGCCAAAAAAATGAAGGTGGAAAATTCCATTAAAGATTACGAATTTGCGATTTTTGACCTATGTGCTACGTCTCGCCTCGTTTCGTTTCCCTCATGACTAGACCAGACTTTAAAAGCAAGTTCTGATTGGTTAATATACGATATGGTTAAAATCGAAAACCTAGTAAAAAAATTTTTATAATAAAAAGATCATTTTTTACTAAATAAAAAAAAACGGTAAATTCACCTTTACACAACTTGCCTTGTACAGAATTTTACTACTTACAGTCTATAACAGGTGAGAACGGAACTACTACCCAAACTCGCATCTTAAAACGGCTTCAAAAAAAAATTTGAAATTTTGGTGGACGATTGGGTTGAGTAATGCGCATATTTTGGACAAAAAAAACAAATGACAATCACTTCCGATTTTACTGGAAACGATTATTGTGTTGATATTTTGACTGGCAACTCTGGTATATTTTTGCATATTTGAAATCTACGAGAAATTCTGAACAGTTTAAATGTAACATGTCCTATACCTAAACCTAATAGATTTTGACTGATCGCTACGACCAAAACAAATGGTGCAATTTGTTCTTAAATCAAGGCAATCTAGGATGGCAGAATAAAAAAATCGGTAAATTTCCATTATCCGGAACTTCCCTCGTTATGATTTTTTTTCTATTTGTTAGGAAGAATGAAGTGTGACCCAGCGTATTTCAGTACATAGTGACAATATATACATGTTACATAATTTACTGTCTTTTCATTTTTATTGGGCGCCATTTTGTTCCATCTTTTTGCATTCCTATCAATATTTTACCATTTTCTTTCTACCTATGCCACACTTGATTTATGGGCACGATTTAAAATAAATTCAATAAGTTTTTACATTGATACATACCGCCCTTTTGTTACTTCATGTTGAATTCGTACCAGTTTATCTCATTCTCACATTTAATCGTTCTGCAAAGTTTAGAGTCGATTGAACAAGGTTTCTTTTTACGTTGATTTTTTAAAAAAATTATTTGGCCGCCATTTCGTTTCGTTATCTTAAATTGAAACCCATATTCTAAATGGTTTTCGTTAACGATCCTCTTGTTGTTATGTTAGAGTGGTGTAGTATTAGGATCCAGTAAATAAAAAACAAAGGCCTTTTTTTAAATTATCGACATTTCGCAACTTTATTGTTGCATTCCAGGACACATCGTTTTTATATCCTGCACGAAACCCATATTATTAGCTTTTACCTACTCCATTGGTCGGCAGATATTTCCTAGCCCCAAACAATACACCACTCTAACATAACAACAAGAAGATCGTTAAAGAAAACCATTTAGAAACGTAATATCTGAGAAATAATTGCGGACCAACATAGTAGGTAAAGGCTGATAATATGGGTTTCAAGCAGGATATGAAATCTATATATGTGTCCTGAAGATGCAACAATAAAGTTGCGAAACGTCGGCAATCAAAAAAGAGACTTTTGTTTTTTCACTGGATCCAAACCTGAAATAATACACCACTTTTACATAACAACAAGAGAACGTTAACGAAAACCATTTAAAAACTTAATAACTGGAAAATATCTGGGCTATTAATATGTGTCCTGAGGATGCAACAATAAAGTTGCGAAACGTAGACTATTTAAAAATGGCCTTGCGATTTTTTACTAGTTCTTAATCTCAAATATTGCACCACTTTAACATCACAACAAGAGGATTGTTAACGAAAACTATTTAGAAACTTAATATCCGGAAAATATATGCGAAATTCCGGCTAGAAAAATATCCAGTTTTGTTCCGCCATTCTTCCCTTCAATTCGTATCAATATTTCACCAGTTTCTTCCTGTATCAAAGTTGGATAAGTAGTTTTTTGGTACTGAATTTTTAAATATTTTATTGGGCCGCCATTTTGTTCAGCCTTAATGCCTTTACACAAACATTTTACCAGTCTATCCCTATAATCTCTATAATATTACACTTTATTTTTTTGCAAATTTCGATGTGCATCCGATAAGTGGTTTCTTAATAGCAATTTTTTTCTATTGTGAGGCCGTTATTTTGTTCCACCACATTGGATGTTACCATTCCATTCCCCCATGACCCTTGATTTTTCACAATACCCACATGACCTTTGATTTTTACAAAAATCTTGGAGGTTATTTTTTACGCTTGCAATACTTACTTTCTTATAGGTAATACAAAATAAACGTTTTTAATAATCGAGAGAAACCAGAAATTCTCGACGAGAAAATACCTTTCTAACGTATTGTCTCGTCTCTCGGTGGCAGAAGCGATTGGTGCTTGTCAATGAAATAAATGAATCTACGACAAGTCATGTTTGTGTATTACATTTTAACAAGAGCGCAGTACAGTCATATCAATACGTTAAAATTCAACACTAATCAAATTTACACCTGTTAGACCGTAGCGTAATGTAGTAATTTTAGCATATTCATCTCATAATATCTCTCCTTAAGAACTCTTGGGCATGCCCATTTCCCATGTTTGAAGCTGGAAGGACTAAAACAGCTCATTCTGCTGCTAAGAGAAAATCATTTTCAACTCCAGTTGTGTCTCTTAATTTTGGTACTTACAATTCCAGAGGACCCAATTTCAAAGTATAATTTCGTTCGGAGAATTTTACAATAAAAGCACATGAATAAAATATTCAGAGCAAAGTGAGATGAATTCTGGTTAGAAAAATATACAATTAAAAAATTGTTCGTTTTATGGTGTTTTTTTAACATCTGTTTTCTTCAAGTTATTGTAAGTTTTTCATTAGTAACCGATTTGTAAGCGATTTGATGTAGAAACGCTTTATGCAAATGTTCCATTAGAAAAGCTATTGGCAATAATTTAGGAAAAGCTGCATGAAGTGAGAGACAACCCCAGAAAAGCTTATCATGCTGCCTCTGGAGGGAATGATGGATTCCGATCTGTACACAAATGCCCTATTTTTGAGATACAAGAAGTTTAAATTTAGAACATACTGTATCTCTAAAAAGGGCATATATTTAATAAAACTTTTTTCTAGAAATAATTCAAAGAATCGCCCTTGTAGAGTTTTGAGCAGTTATGACAACTGGATCAGAGGTACCAGAGGCATGGATCAAAATGGGATTTGTTTTTTTTTTTAAACGTCTTATCGATCACAAAATACTAAGAGACATTTTTTATGTATTTCTACTTGCTCTAAATAATAGAACCAGCAGTTTTCTAAAAAATAATTGGCGTACCATTTTTTTTAAAGAAAGTCAAGGATGGTTACCCTTGATTAAAGTAAAAACTGCTGAATACATTAAAAATATAGGCCCTTAGATACCAAAAATGTTGCTCCAAATCTTAATCAAATAGGTTTTATTGTTTTGGTATAACTAAATAGTCATATTTATTTTTAAATTTTAAACATCTGTGGACTTATGTTCATATAAAATGTTCGTCTTATTTTCTTCCAAAGATTTTCCCTCTAAACGTTGGCGCATGTTTTTTGAAACACCCAGGTATATTTATTTTAATTTTGAAATGACGGATTAGTGAAAAGATAAAAAAATTATTACTAAAAAACTAATTATGAAATTTACCTGAAATTTCGCACAAAAATGAAGAATTACGTAGGAATGACACGGAAAAATTTTGGTACCAATTCAAGACGGCAAAACAAAATGGCGGCCTAGTGAATTGTTAAAAAAGCTACTTATCTAATTTACCTGAAATTGTACACAAAAATCAAGTGTTATGTAAGAATGAACTGGTAAAATTTTACTATGAATTCAAGATGGTCAATCAACGGCATAATAAAACATTTCAAAAGTTAGCCTGAATAAACTGCTTATTAGATTGATTTCAAATTTTGTGCAATAATTAATTCTGATATAGAAATGCTGATAAAATCGAAATATGAATTCAAGATGACGGAATAAAACGGCGGCAAAATAAAATGTTTGTGTTCCAGAAAAAAAATTACACTCATGTTCGTTTTAGTTTCCCTAGGTGGCAAAAAAATGTTTCTCTGTTCTATCAGTATGTCTGCTGTCTGTCTGTCTGTCAGTTCGCAACATAGCTGGAAAACTTACCCGATTAACATAAAATTTTCGTCGAAAGTTAGGGTCATATTGGAGATGACCTGGTAAGATTTTGGGAAAAAAACAATATGGCGGAACTAAATGGTGGTCTAATTATCTAATTTACCTCAAATGTTGCACAAGAATCAAGTATTAAAACGAACTGGTGATATTTTGGTACGAACCCAATATATAGAAATAAACTGGTAAAAATTGTAGCACAAATTCAAGATGGAGGACTAAAATGTCGGCGAAATAAACTGTTTAAAAGATGAAGTAAAAAACCTGTAATTCAAGAGACTTTAATGTTTGCACAAGAAATAGATATAATATATTTGAACACTGATAAAATTTTAGTTTGAATTCAACGTGACGGAAAAAAATGGCGGTCTAATGAATTTTTTAGAAAATCGGAGTAAAAAATTGCTTATGCAATTTATTTTACATTATATTCAAAAATCAAGAAACTGGTTAAATATTGGTACGTAGCCAATATTGTGGAACAAAATGGCGCTCAATATAAATTTAAAAAAAAAGTACTAATTTTGTTTTTAAACTGTTAATATATGACTATCTACCGAACTAAATTATGTCATACTTCACTAATCCTAATAAAAGAAAATATTCCGATTTTTAATTTTGTAAATTTCTGCATCAATCCTCATTGATATTAAGAGTAATTATTAATATCTTAATATGGAATCAATATTAGATGGAGCGAATTTCGTTTTCTTAGTAGGACATTTTTAGTGCCTTGTTCGTTGCAAATTCTTTGAAAACTTTAAATTTGAGTTTGTTATGTTTTATTTTTAGTTTTGTAACAAATTCCGACTTCTAACTCGGAATTCTGACTTCTATCTCGGATTCCGACTTCTAACTCGAAATTTAGAAGTCGAAATTTCTGGGAATTCCGACTTCTAACTCGGAATTCCGACTTCTATCTCGGAATTCCGACTTCTGTCTCGGAATTCCGACTTCTATCTCGGAATTCCGACTTCTATCTCGGAATTACGACTTCTATCTCGGAATTCCGACTTCTAACTAGGAATTCAGACTTCTATATCGGAATTCCGGCTTTTATCTCGGAATTCCGACTTCTATCTCGGAATTCCGACTTCTACCTCGGAATTCCGACCTTTATCTCGGAATGCATTGTAATTAATACACGACTGCTTATAAGCGCAATCACTTTTTTATATTCTTTTAACGTCAAATAAAGCGTTCATTCTAAATGAATTTATGAAATTGATGTTTTAATTATAGGGATCAGGATGAAGCTAAGTAAAATTACAAGAAATTTATTAACTGTGCATAAAGTCCAAATTAAAAAATAACGACTGGGTCGGTTCTGATGGCTTGAATATGATTGACATGAAAAATAAAATCTTGTACTTTGCTTTACTTTTTTCATAGATAGAAATAATAAAACGTCATTTAGTAAGAACATCTGATCCATATTATGTTAAAAAGATGCAATAGTATGGAGAGGGTACACGCATTTCCAGATATATATATATATATATATATATATATATATATATATATATATATATTATTTTTTTTTTTTTTTTCAGATTTTAATATATGCACTGTAGTGTGCCTAATCGTCATTTACTCTCAAGTATTGTACTTTTCTTTTCCCAATTTACTAACTATTTACTATTATACATAAAATTTAAATATAATTATTATTGTTTTTCTTTTAGGAGAAAAGAAATATATTTCTTTAAAAAATATATTTTTTTGAGTAAATAACTAGCACCTATGAAAGGTTTATGCATCCTCTATTAAAGTAAATTATATTTCGTTAAACGATTATTCATTAATTTTTATTTTTCAATTCGGTTATTATTCATTCAGATTAAATTTCATCAAAGCATAAGAGATTTTAGGTTGACTTTTTCAAGTAAGGACAGGAACATAACTGTTTGATATAAAACATAATAACCAAAATAAAGTCAGAAAAACCGAATTTCCCTGATACCTGTTAATTAAAATAATACTCGAGTAAATTTACTTGTTTTAAAACGCTTTTAGTAGTTTCACTTGATTTTCACCCACTTCCTAACGCCAGATTACAATCGATGACAATGCAATGATCTGATAAGTTTGTCCCATTATCCTGAACAGGATTGTCAAGATAAAAAAATTTCATCTCGGAGAGGGACCCTAGGAAATGGCTACCATATAACGGGGAGGTAGCAAACAAGAATAAATTATAGTTTGACAAAACTAAAAAACACTCTTCAATAGTAAACGGAACTAAAAAGAAAAAAAATATAGTTTAAAAAACTAAAAAACACGCTTTAATAGTAAATTGAACTAAAAAGAAAAAAAAACTTTTGTTAAAAAACGTAGGGTGCCTTTGTGCCATATATTCATACTGACTTTACTTTCAGAAAATATACCGATAAAATATTTATAATAACTGATAATGGACCCACGCTGTTTTCACAATGACATTAATTTTCTTGTTAATCACTTTATTCTCGTCCAAAAGGTTTTTTTTTAGTTCAGTTTACTATCAAAGAGTGTTTTTCAGTTTTTAGTTTTATTTTCTTTCTTTTAGCTTTATCTATTCGGTAAACCTCTTTACAAATAAAACGTATTCTACTGACAAGGTACAACTCAATGATCGTAGTTGTAAATTTTTTTTGTGTTGATCACACCCAACAAAAGGAATAGGTATTTCTTTTAATTTGTCCAAAATATCAAAATGTGTACCTTGATATACGTGGTTTGCTGACAAAATATCTAATACAGTGGACTTCATTGCTGATTATAGACTCTTTGACTAACATTTATTAAGTTTCACTACCCGTTTTGGATCTTCTTCTACTTGTCATAAAAGTTTGTAATAGACACATCACTAATATATTGGAACGACTCGGCAGGCCGGAGTCTTCTGCCCTTAAAGACCTCACTGCCACTTTTATGCATACTATAGGTATATTATTATTAGACCTATTGGCAACAACTTCTAATTAATATTTTGACTACCTAGTTTTGTTCGGGACCTGGGACATAATATGAAAATATGACTTTTCTCATTCAATAAAATTTGTTTCAGTTTTCTAATCCTGTCACTTTTATTCATAGAGTTCTTATTTCTAGACACATTAGTAATTTCCGAAACCCGCTGCTACATTAATTCATAATATCTTTATTTCCGAGGGAGTCTACTTGCAGTAAAATATACTTTTTTCTTATTTATTAAAATCTATTTAAGTTATCTACTCTTTAGAGATTTGCTGCACTTTTTATTTAAACTTGATATTATTTATAGATATGTTCGTAAAAGCATCCTATAAATAGTTTGGCTTACACTGTCGCCCATGGTGTCTCTACAAGGGATAGAATTTAATAATTTATTTATTTTTTCCTCGTTTATTAAAATTTCTTTGTCTTCTACACCTTCAGGGGTTAGATTTTATCATACTAGCTACTATTTCTAGACATTTTCAGCGATTAATATCTTACACAAGTCATAAATGTCTTTATCACAAGTATAATTATTAAATGTGCAGTCACTGGACAACGCATCCAAAGCAAAAATTGTAACATTTATGTGAAAATACTACTAGTAGTCGAAATTCCGAGTTAGAAGTCGGAATTCCGAGATAGAAGTCGAAATTCTGAGGTACAAGTCAGAATTCCGTGATAGAAGTCGGAATTTCGAGACAGAAGTCGGAATTCTGAGATTGAAGTCGGAATTCCGAGTTACAAGTCAGAATTTCGAGATAGAAGTCGGAATTCCGAGATAAAAGTCGGAATTCCGAGTTATAAGTCAAAATATCGAGATAGAAGTCGGAATTCCGAGATAAAAGTCGGAATTCCGAGTTACAAATCGAAATTCCGAGATAGTAGTCGGAATTCCCAGTTACAAGTCAGAATTCCGAGATAGAAGTCGGAATTCCGAGTTAGAAGTCGGAATTTGTTACAAAAATAAAAATAAAAAAACTGTGACCCGCTACGCTTATGTCGAGTTGTATAAAATTAAATGTTCTTTTTATTTTTTCTCAACGCAGCCTCAAACCTTCGATTTGGGGCCCGTTTAGAGTGGCCTGTAAGCATGCGTTTCTGGGGCCATGAAACTATGGAGAAAAGTTGAACATTTTTTGTCATGTGGCTTTTGTTATTTTGTATTGGAATTTTAAAAACAAAGAAGTTGTTAGAAGTCCCTCTCCCACAGTCTTATTTAAAAATTAATGTCAAAAACCCCAGTTTTCTACAAAAGTTAGAATAATATGACATCCGTTCGTTATAAATATGAAACGAAAAACCAGGATTCCCTTCCTTTGTGAACCCATCAACATTTATTGTTTATACAAAACGATTTGAGGAGAATGCAATTCCTTTTTCACAAAAATTTCTGGCAGATTGACTCCACTATCAATTTGAAATAACCAAATTAGCAATCTGAATGATGTCTACAACCCTGTCTCCGCTTCGTCCTCGAGAATCTCCACTCCCGTTTTTTGTCGTTTTCGCTTCTTCAAAAAGACTAATGGCCATTCATTTACTATTATAATAGAGGTCTAATAGCCCGGGAGATTCAAAATAGGGGAAGCGTATACAAATAACTGCTAATGGCTTCGCTTGTCGATAGAACGCTGTATCATTTTGCCATTTAAGTGTTTTCATTTAAACTTTGGAATAACATCTTTAATGAATATACCAGGCGTTATTCTAGGAAAATCGTCGCATATCTGACTTTATTTTATGAATTTAGCTGTGTTTTGTAAATCACCCATTGCTAATATCGACAAACTGTATTGGAAAATACATTAGCTATAACAAAGATGCGAATTTTGAATGAAAGTGTGTATTATAATTCTTGACATTTAAAGACATAGTTTGGTGACTGCAATATAAAGAAGCTTACTAGAAAATTTAGATTATAATCATCAATAATTTGAGGCTGTTTAGACACACACAGGAAATTCAAACGATAGTGCGTTTGTATTGAATTTAATATAAATAAAAAACAAATTGATTGTCACATAAATGATAGCTATATTTATAATGAAAGATAGACTTATATGTTTTAAACATTCGGTAAATTTCCTTTACCCGAAACTTTTTTCATTATAAACCTTTCCTTTATCAGTGGCGGCTCTTCCATAGGGTCATTTCGTCAATGACCCCCCAAGAATGTTTTAGAAAATAAATTATTCCTTTGACCGTCGCTCTTAATAGTTGTCATAAAACGCGAACCTTGGGAAAAGTTAAATACTACGCTACGCTACACTATTAGCGGCGCGTGGCGGTTCGAATGATCTCGTTGCATCCCTTAGGCATAATAAAATACGCTATACTAAGCTAGGCTGGGCAGTCCGACTTGCCCTGATTACCTTAAAGCTTGACGAAAGTACCCGAAGATTTCACAGCTACCGAGCGGCAGCCGAACGCAAATGGAATATGAAATCGCGATTTGGTTCATCAGCCGGTCTCTCCTAATAATTCAATCGATCGGTCGCGGCATCACATCGGCATGCGGAAGTTCAATTGTTTAGAGGTCGCGCGATCGATATTCTAACTCGATATTGTTTTGGACGTTTTTAATCGATGAAAATTGATTTATATACTGTTTTTTGTAATATATATTTTTTTTCAAAATACAAGAGTTCTAACCATACTACACCACAACTTGTTACGTTCTGGACGCGCGTTTTAACTATTTCTATACTCTCAAATGCATCCAAAAATATGGATGTTAGTTTAACTAACACATAGTAACCCACAGTTACCTAAACTGTATTGCCTTCCCAAAATCCATAAACCTGGGAAGTCCATGAGGCCTATTGTTTCAGCTGTCACCAACATACAATATTTCAAAATGGTTAGTAGAAGAATTCAGCAGATTAAATATCTCGTACGATAACTTTGAGGTTACTAACTAGAATTCTTAGATAAAATTAAGAATGTTCACTTAAAAGAAGGTGAAATTTTAATATCTTTTGATGTAAGCTCATTGTTTCCTAGTGTACCCATACCACTAGCTTTAGAGTACCTAAAGAAACTACTTGAAATCCATAATTTGAAGAAAGAAATTATTGATGAATATTTACTTCTTACAAAATTACGTATAAATCAAAATTTTTTTCAGTTCAACAATAAATATTATAAACAACTTCAAAGAACTGCGATGGGCAATTGCTTATCTCCGTTCCTTGCAAATTTGTATATGGGTAGATTAGAAACCCAGTTCAAAAAAGAACTCAAGTATTTCCCAAGGGTGAGAGGTATAGATACGTAGACGATATATTTGCTATTTTTGATACTAAAACAGAAAATTTGGACACTTTCTTAGAAACATTAAACAATAAATATCCTTCTATTAATTTTACGTACGAAAAGGAGAACAATCGGCAATTACCTTTTCTCGACACGTTAGTTATTAGAAATAACGATAAATTAGAATTTGATATTTATAGGAAATTTACTAACATTGATAGGTATATAACATCCGACTCATTTCATTGCCATCAACATAAAATGGCAGCATTTCATTTCTGAACTCACAGATTAGTCAATTTTCCATTAAGTAAAGAACGTTTTAACAATGAAATGAATCGGATTAAAAATATAGCTAAAAGTAATGGATATAATGGTAATTTTGTATATAAATTAGTGAATAGATATAAGCATAAGAAAATGTTAAAAGATGCCACTACTCTTCAAGCACCTGAGGCTCCCAATAAGTTCATAGTAATCCCATATGATCCAAGATATACGAGAGGTCTAGAAAAAGTATTTAAAAACGTAGGTTTTAGAGTAGCCTACAAAACGGAGAACAGTTTGAAAAATATCCTTGGAAACCCTAAAGACAAAGTCGACCTGAATGAGAGGAGTGGCATCTATAAAATTAGCTGTAATGACTGCGATCTAAAATATGTTGGACAAACTAAACGCTCCATAAACATTCGTTTTAAAGAACACATGGCACATTTAAGATACGAAAGAACAGAAAAGTCAAGCGTTGCCCAATATGCTTTAGAAAACAATCACCAAATAGGAATACATAATCTTAAGTTGATTAAAAATGTATCAAATAATAGATTATTGGATGCATTTGAGAGTATAGAAATAGTTAAATGTGGTAAGAAAGCACTAAATAAAGACAGAGGCCTTATTCCCTATAGTCCCCTCTATTGTTTACTTGACAACGGTGCACTCGGGCGCAACCAAGTGTGACCACAATTACCTATAAATAGTCTCGGTTAGGATAAGTAACTTTAGTTTATATCGTCTGCTGATGATGCTAACTTGGTTAGCGAAACGCGCGTCCAGAACGTAACAAGTTGTGGTGTAGTGTGGTTAGAACTCTTGTATTTTGATCTATCGTCCACCACAGGTTCCAGTGTTAGGACTATATATTTTTTTGTTTTTATGATCCATATGTGACTTGGAAATATACAGAAAATAAAATGTTGGTAGTGACTAGTGCAAAAAAATAAACTAAATAGTGCTTACGAACCTAATTTTGCAAAAACAACCAATTTCAAGGTGGTTTATGTTTGAGCTGCGAATATAGATGAAATAAAATGTCGGTAGTACAAAAAAATAAACAACTAAAGAGTACTAACGAACTTAATTTTGTGAAAATAACCGAATTTAAGGTAAGTGGTCGCAATTTGTCAGAACTTAGTACATTACAAACTAGTAAAGACAAAAATAAAGAGCTTCATCGAAACTTTCGCAAAAGTATGTACGATTTACCTAACTGGATTTGTGATTGTGAAGTCTCTAACTCATTTTACTATTATGTTTGTTTGTTATTGACTGGTCGGACTTATTATGGTGAAAAACCGGTATTAAAGACTTAAAACACTTAAAAAAAATTAAAAAATGTGTGTAAAATTTTGTAGGGCATTCGAGCTAGCACTACGTAGCCATAATGAAACAGCTTTGTCTGAAAATCCAGGGGTTTTTCGAGGGCTTATACATTTTGTTGAGGAGTTGGGCCAAGATAGACTATCTGCTTTAGCAATGTTAGGTATCGAGAAATCGCTTATAAAAGGAATGTGCGTGCAATTTTAATAAATTTGTCATTCAGCATTTTTCCAATTCTTAAGAACGAAGAGTAGACCTGAACTTCAAAAGAATTTAAAGCTCAATTTAAAGATAAAATATTTATTTTTATTTTAAGTATGGCCATTGTTAAATTTGTTATTGACTTCCCAATATAATCAATATAAATAAACCACGAGCGGACACTGCTTTTCATTAGGAATATTAATGTGTAACCCAATTTAGTTCCACACAGAGTCTTTTAGTATACTGCCTATTCAAACATTTTTATTGTGCGCCATTTTGTTCCACCCTCGTACCAATATTTTACCAGTTTCTACCTATACCACACTTATATTTTGGGCATTTTTTAAAATATTTTTTTTACTTCCTTCGTAGAATGAAAGTGTTGTAATCGCGAAAAAATCAGCCTCCGAGATTTTTTCAGATTTTTAAGTTTCAGGGTCTCTTGATGACGAAAAACATGTTTTCTCGATTCCGTCGGTTTGTCTGTCGGTTTCTCGGTCTGTCTGTTCGCAGCAAATTTGCGTCAAAAATTAACGGTCATATGATATGGCAATACAAAATGGCAAGCTAGTGAATCGATACAAAATTATTTCTAAAAAAGTACTTCCAATTTATCTCAAATTTTGCTCAAAAATCAAGTATTATGTAGGAATCAACTGGTAAAAATTTGGTACGAATCCAAGATGGCGGCTTAATAAAATATTTAAAAATTCAGCCTAAAAAAACTACTTAATGAACTGACGTTTGCCATAATTAATTGCATTAAGGAGATGAACTAGTAAAACTGTGGTACTAATTTAAGATGGCAGAACAAAATGGCGGCCAAATAAGATTTTTGTAATCTTGAAAAAATCACTCTCTCAAGTTTTACATATCTTCGCTTTGTAGCGTCCCTAGATGCCAAAAAATATGTTTTATCAATTCAGTTAGTTCGAGGCATTGCCTAAAAATGACTCATCAGATTGACCTCAAATTCTAGTCAAAAATTAAGGCTTGTATGGGGATGACCTGGTAACATATTGGTAAAAATCAAAAATGTCGGAACAAGATGGCTGCCTGGTGCAGCGTTAAAAAACTTATTACTAAAAACACTAATTATCCAATGTATCTTAAATTTTGCACAAAAATCAAATATTATGTGAGAATAAAAATGAAATAAAATTTTGGTATGAATACAAGATGGCAGAATAAAATAGCGGCTTTATAAAATATTTAAAAATTCAGCCTGAAAAACTAAGTACAACAAAATTGCGGCCAAATTAAATTTTTGTCATCTGAAAAACTTCTCAGGTTTTACATATCTTCGCGTTTTAACATGCCTAGATGCCAAAAATATGTTTTATCTCTCAGTCCGTCTGTCGGTTTGTCGGTCTGTTTTCAAATTTTAGTCAAAAACTGAGGGTGATATGAGAATGACCTGGAAATATTTTGGTAAAAATACAATATGCCGGAACAGGATGGCAGACAGATTTAATCTGTCAATTGACAGATTTGTTTCTGTAAATTGACAAATTTCTTCTGTCAATTTACAGATTTTATCTGTCAGTTACAGGAGAATACTCTTTTGGTAGATCAAAAAGTGAACATTATGTAAAGTGATCGTGTCTGTCCTTAGTGACTGGTATCAATTTGGTAGTAAGTATTACTAAAGAATAGTACGAGAGCAGGGTAGTGCCACGCAAGAAATTTTTAAATAGAAAAAAATGACAGATTAATTCTGTTAATTGACAGATTTAATTTATCATACACAAGTATTCTCCTGTAAATGACAGATTAATCTGTCAGTTGACAGATTTAATCTGTCAAACCTTTTAGACGATATTTACTGTAATTTTTGCCCTACCAACTGAGTATTCTCCTGTAATTGACAGATTAAATCTGTCAGTTGATAGACCTAATCTGTCAATTCTTCGTTGAAAATTTAAATATTTTTTGGCACTACTACGTCGTCTCCGTACATACGCACGGAAGAAACACAGTTACGTCTTACTCTTAGGCATAATATTGACGATCACTTTAGACGATATTCACTAACTTTTTGCTCCAACTAAGTATTTTCCTGTAATTGACAAATTAAATCTGTCATTTGACAGATTTAATCTGTCAATTCTTTGACTGAAATATTTCTTGCCTGGCACTACTTCGCCGTCGTACTATTTTACTTAAGAAACAGATATTTATCTAATAAAGCTCATCTTGCATTATTGTTTCTTACTCTCTTAAGACCGAGAAAAATGACAGAAGAGAGTGAAACCCGCATGTAGGGGTTACACAGACTTCTGTAAATCACTGCACGTGTACTGGGTTAAGTGGAGGTGGTTAAAAATTACTTAAAGGTTATATGAAACCGCGGTCAAAGACAAATTTGCACAGAAGGCAACTAGTTAAGTAAAAGTAGTTCAAAACTAGCCTGCAACATTTACCAAGACCATAGGTAAGGCCAAGATCATAAAATAATTATTGAATTAACGTATACAGGTGTTCATAAATTCATATCAATTCGTCACGTGCAAGCGGTTCAAAACTGAAATAAAAAATTGGTAAATTTGTTTCACAACCATAACCAATATATATATATATATATATATATATATATATATATATATATATATATATATATATATATATATATATATATATATATATATATATATATATATATATATATATATATATATATATATATATATATATATATATATATATACCGGGTGTCAACGATATCGTTTTACACGATGCCATTCATTTGCTTTTTAGGTTAGGATATTTATATTTGGGTTAACGAAATATGGTATTAAGACACATATTTTTCATGAAAAAACAATTGAATATTACTGCCAGTTTTTCCGATATCAGAACCAAGTTAAGAATTTCAAATGGAACCCTGTATATTATTTTACATAGTTTGATAGAGCTTAGAATTACCTTTTCAATGACATATCACAAGTTATATTTTTTTTTTCAAAATGGCGGACCAGGAAGCGCTTTTTCAAAATTCAATAAGGCGGTCGTTTCCCGATACCGATGAAATTTTGTTTAACAAATTATTAAAATATTAAACAAAATGGGGTTTTCAATGGATTTTAATCAAATTTAAAATCAAATTTTTAATTTATCACAAAATGGGATAAGTTTAATTTTTTCTCTAAAATGTGAACTTTTTCTTAAATTTTCTCAAAGATTTTAAATAGAAAGTTGTATTTATTAAATATTAGTATTAAAGTATATCTTATTAGCTACACGAAACCGCATAACAAGCCGTATTTTTGCTTTTTGTTTCAGAAAAAATTGACAAAACTTTGCCGATACACATTTTTCCTAATACATAACATGAAACAAACACACACATATTATTAATCAGAAAATCCTGGAATATTTTTTATTGTTTATTGATAAGTAATTTTGTATTATTTTGATATTTTGTGACTGTTGTCTTATTTTAGAAAAGCGAGAAAAAATCACAAGTAGTATTAATTTTATTTTACCAGTAGATACGGTGCAGTAACATGAAAGATGACTTAACTAAGATAAGTAGGTCTTGGAAACAAATGCATAGGGATGCCATTATAATTTTCATTAGATTTAACCAGAAACGTCAAAAGTACTGTTTTGTATCGACATTTCTGATAACTTTCGTTACATTTTTACACTGAGAAAAACAAAAAACAAAAACAAAACCGCATAACAAACCGTATTTTTGCTTTTTGTTTGAGAAAAAATTGACGAAACTCTGCCGATATACATTTTTCGTAATACATAACATGAAACACACACACATATTATTAATCAGTAAATTTCGGAATATTTTTTATTGATAAGCAATTTTGTATTATTTTGACATTTTATGATTTTTGCTCTCTTATTTTAGGAAATCGAGAAAAATTCACAAGTAGTATTAATTTTATTTTACCGGTAGGCTTTCGGTTTTTCCAGAAATACCTAGACCTAAGTCAAGAAGTTTACAAAGAACCCTGTATATTTTTTCACACAGTTTGATAGAACTTAGAATTCCCTTTACATTGACATATCACAAGTTGATTTTTTTTCGAAATGGAGGACCAGGAAGCTTTTGTTCAAAATTCAATATGGCGGCCATTTTCTAATACCGAAGATATTTTTGAATTATAGGTAGAAATAATAAACAAATATGGGGGTTTTTATTGGGTTTAATGCTAATTTAAAATCAAACTTTCACAATTAATACAAAAGTCACTCAATTAAATGTTCTATGCGCTGTCCGCCTTGTTCTTGGCATAGTGTAACTCTCTCAACATTTTCCGCGAGCAGGTTTCGTAAATGCTGTTCTGAGATACTCTCAACGGCTCGTCTTATTCTATTTTCTAACATTTCCAACGATATTACAGGAGTTGCATACACTTTTTCTTTCAGATGACCCCATATAGAAAAATCAAGCGGGGTTAGGTCAGGCGACCTCGCTGGCCATCGAATTGGTCCATTGGTTCCCAACCAGTTCTCACCAAATCGTTCATTCAAGTAATTTGCAACAATTCTTGAATTATGAGCAGGGGCGCCATCTTGTTGGTAAACTAAATCATCATTTTGCTGCAAATTATTTATAAAATGTTCAATTTCATTTTCGAGAAAGTCCAAATACATCTCGCCAGTTAAAGGCGGATGGAATAATATTGGACCAATAACGCTTAGTCCTACAACGCCTAACCAAACATTAACTCCAAAACGTTCCTGGAAGGCACCTTCTCTTACTAATCTTTGATTTTCCTTTGCCCAATAACGAAAATTATTTCTATTAAACATCCCTAGATTAGTAAACCTTGATTCGTCCGAAAAAATAATCTTATGATGAAACACAGGACTTATTCTATAATTATCTAAAAACCAATTGCAATAAATAAGTCGTCTTTGGAAGTCATTTTCAAATAGGTGGTGGTGAATTTGATACTTAAACGATTTAAACCCGTGTTTCTTTAAAAATTTTCTGGCGCTTTCATGGGACGTATTGCACTGTTTGCCTAATTCACGAAGGGAAGCTGTACGGTCATACTCGATGTACGCTAAAACGTTTGTTTCCACTTCTTCGCTTACTACGACACCATCATTGCCATTAGCATGGACACCACCATTATTTTCATTTTTTAAATGTTGTACTAGCCAAGGATAATATGCATGTGAAGGAGCGTCACGATTCGGAAAGCGTTCCTGGTATAATCTCTCTGTGTCCCTTGAATTTTTGCGACATTCCCCATAAATAAGGAGCATGTCAATTTGATGTTCTCTTGAATAAACCATAATATTTATTTTTAAAACTAACTAGAACCACTTCTCAGTGTAAAAATGTAACGAAAGTTATCAGAAATGTCGATACAAAACAGTACTTTTGACGTTTCTGGTTAAATCTAATGAAAATTATAATGGCATCCCTATGCAATTGTTTCCAAGGCCTACTTATCTTAGTTAAGTCATCTTTCATGTTACTGCACCGTATCTACCGGTAAAATAAAATTAATACTACTTGTGATTTTTTCTCGCTTTCCTAAAATAAGACAACAGTCATAAAATGTCAAAATAATACAAAAATTACTTATCAATAAACAATAAAAAATATTCCAGGATTTTCTGATTAATAATATGTGTGTGTTTGTTCCATGTTATGTATTAGGAAAAATGTATATCGGCAAGGTTTTGTCAATTTTTTCTGAAACAAAAAGCAAAAATACGGCTTGTTATGCGGTTTCGTGTAGCTAATAAGATATACTTTAATACTAATATTTAATAAATACAACTTTCTATTTAAAATCTTTGAGAAAATTTAAGAAAAAGTTCACATTTTAGAGAAAAAATTAAACTTATCCCATTTTGTGATAAATTAAAAATTTGATTTTAAATTTGATTAAAATCCATTGAAAACCCGATTTTGTTTAATATTTTAATAATTTGTTAAACAAAAATTTCATCGTTATCGGGAAACGACCGCCATATTGAATTTTGAAAAAGCGCTTCCTGGTCCGCCATTTTGAAAAAAAAATATAACGTGTAATATGTCATTGAAAAGGTAATTCTAAGCTCTATCAAACTATGTAAATTAATATACAGGGTTCCATTTGAAATTCTTAACTTGGTTCTGTTATCGGAAAAACTGGCAGTAATATTCAATTGTTTTTTCATGAAAAATATGTGTCTTAATACCATATTTCGTTAACCCAAATAAAAAAATCCTAACCTAAAAAGCAATTGAATGGCATCGTGTAAAACGATATCGTTGACACCCTATATATATATATATATATGTAGGTTGGTCCAAAAGTGCGTTTAAGTCAATAGCTCGGTTATTGTGAGAATAAAAAAATTATACGAAAGTTGTAGGAACTGCTAAGAGCTACAACCTAAAATTATTTTCGATTATACAGGGTTGAGTATAAGTTTGCCAAAAACCAAACTTACATTTTTTTTAAATGGAAGTGGAACACCATGTGTATTGTTTTATGTTCAGTTTCCTCCCCTTTTCAGCCATTCACCCAATATAGCGTAATAACAATCCTGGATGTAAATTTTCTGGATTAATTTAAATAAAACGTCCTATATATTATTATATTTTCAGATTCCTCTCTTTTTTGGTCATTCACCCAATCTAGACATCTCAATTTATTACGGCAAAATATTGCAAAGTACTCTTCTTTCTACATCTATTTTTTAATTTATTCATACCACCGTGGATGGGTCCAAAAAGTTTAAAACTTAAAAAAATTAAAATTATCTCTAATAAAAAAAGATTCAATTCAAAAATTTTACATTACAACACATACAAATTATATTATTACAATGATCTAGTAATAAAAACTGGTGGTTATTACGAAATGATCGATATGATTTATGTGTTAGGAGCAAGTGAAGGAAATTAAAAAGTATCCTAACAAACTCGAGAAGCGCTTTTGAAAATTCATACCACGGTTTGATGAGACGGGAAATGTAGAATACACGAAAACTGATCGAGCTAAACCTGTTTTAAACCAATTAGGACAGTTAGGACTTAGTTAGGACAACTTAACAACTAGTTTAAACTAGTTGTTGAATAATTAGAATGTAATAATAAAAATAATAATTACAATACTATGTAACAACTCATATAAAACAGCAAAAACTACTTAATTAGATGTCCGAAATGACCACCGTTTTGTTCGACACAAATATTTAAACGATTTTCTCTTCATTCAATTTCTCTTAATGTATTATAATACACTTCGAATTATTTCCTTCATATTTTCGTTTGTAGTCGGAGGTGTTTGATAGACTAAATTTTTAACAAGCCCCAAAGAAAAAAGTCTATATTTGTCAAGTTAGGGGATCTAGGCAGCCATACAGTCGGTCCTCTTCCTATTCAGCGTTCTCCAAATTGTTCATTAAGAAATGCATGAATGACAGTCGTATGGTGAATTGGAGCAGCATCATGCATAAATCATATTTGAGAGTGCTCTAAAATCTTCCCTCAAAAACTGGACATATCGTTGCGCAGTAAGCCTTTCTTCAAAAAAATGCGGACCGATGACAAAATTTCCAACAATTCCACCCCAGACGTTAAGAGACCACCTATTTTGCCTAGTTGTGCGAATATAGAGAGGATTTTCGGTAGCATAGTAATGAAAATTTTGTCTATTGACATTTCCATTTATATGGAATGTTGCTTCGTCAGTAAATATCACAAAGTTAGTAAATTTTAGCTCTCTCTGAATTTGTTGTTAAATCGCTTGTGATAATCATCCTCATACAATTCTACAAGGAGTTGAATGTGGTATGGTGAAACTTGTGGTTTTACTTACGTCTGTTTCCCTTACAATTCTTCTTGAGCCAATATGTGGGTCTTCTATAACTTCTAAGTTTAATACTTATTCGTTCTTTTTGTTTAAAACAGGTTTGGCTCGATCAGTTTTCGCGTATTCTACATTTCTCGTCTCATCAAACCGTTGCATAAACTTTCAAAAGAGCTTCTGTGTGGTTGTCTTCTATCAGCATACTTTTTGTAATATATTCCTATATATTAAAATTCATCTTAGCGTCTTACAATAGAAGCTGTACTTAGTTTTTGGTACAAAAGTCAAGGAAAACTTGACCAATCAAAATTGTATTTTTGACAGTTTAATTTCATTTGTAAAAATAAGGCCCACTAGATTTCTGTCACTGGGTACAACAAATTCAAAGAGAACCAAAATTTGCTGACTTTCTTGTGTTATTTACTGACTAAGCAACATTCGACAAAAATAGAAATGTCAATAGATATAATTTTCATTATAACGCTACCGGAAAACCTCATTTACTAAATGTCAATAGACATAATTTTCATTATAACGCCACTGAAAAACCTTACTTTACTCGCACAACTAGACAAAAATATAACTCTAATATTTTCTGAAAGTGACCATAAATCTTGAACGCTCTGTATAGACCACACAAACCCCATATTGGGTGAATGACAAAAAAGGGAGGAGTCTGAAAATATAATAATATACGGGGCCTTCCATTTAAATCAATCGAGGAAATTAGCATCCAGGATTTTTATTTACCTTGTATACCGTTTTTAAAAGGGACACTCTATATATTTATAAACATTGTGTTTTTGTTTCCTAAGAGCTTTTCAAAAACATATAACACTCTATATTTATTTCCAATATTAAGCAGTGTATATTTAAAAAAAATCATAGTAGGCCCAGACGGACTTGAATTTTCACTTTTTAATACCTACTTCTCAGCAACTTAAATTACTTACAACTATTACTACAGTAGCTACTAATTAAAAAATTAATATTAATAGCTAATTTTTTTATAAATATTGTTTAAATTGTTGGCCGCCATATCTTACACAATTTTCGCACATAGTGCCTCAATGTCATTCAAAATAATAAATGACCGCCGCTGTAACTCTCTGAAGGCCTCTTGAGCAGCATTTTTCAACTCTACTATTATTTGATACTGTTTAGTACAAATTATATTTTGAAGATATTCCCACAAAAAGAAATAGTCCTAGGCGGCCTTTTTACAAGTCCATTGGCTCCAACCCAGTGGCCTGGAAAGTTTGTGTCTAGATAGTCTCTCACCATTTGAGCATTATGACCGAGAGCTCCGTCTGGCTGCAAATGCAGATCATTGCGCCAAAGAAACATCTTCGGTTATTTCCGGCATAACTTTTTCCAGAATCTCTAAGTATTTAATTGCAAGAAGGTTGCCGTCATATATTTTATAGACCATTTTGCTTACAAGAATGAAGCATCAAACATTTAATCCACACCTTCCCTCCGTTTCACGTGGAAATATATAATGCTTATTTTCCTGAGACCAAACCCTACTATTATATCGGGTCAAAATACCAGCACTGGTAAAATGCGCCTCATCGGATTTTTCTTGATTTTATTCTTAAAAAAACTCTTTTATCCGGTTGCCTTCTTTCTGGATATCTACAAGGATATCGTATTTTAAATATTTAACTAGAATGAGAAAAAAAATATCTATAATTCTACCTGTTTAAATAGAGTTTCAAAGCTTCTTCTGCGTTTCATCGCACTGGATTTAAGTGACGAGCACGTGGTATTTTTCATAATTTTTGAATATTGCATTGCCTACCATGGTTGAGAAATCTAAGGTTCTTAAAAAGTTTTACCGCAAATCGAGAAAAAATACAGCAAAGACGTTCGCTATTCTGAGATAAACTAATTTTGTTATTTCAAATGTCCACCTCGGCATACTAAGATTTTTTGATTTTTTAATATAAAAAGTGCTAATATTGGACTTAATAGTGAGAATAAACATAAGGTGTTATACGTTTTTGAAAAGCTTGTAAAAAACAAAAACAGAATATTTACTCGATAATATTATCAGACTCTCTTAGTGCTATCAGTGATATTCAATGTATTTTTCCCACCCACCTCATAGCAATCAGCATCAAAAACACCATTTTAGATCTTCAACAAACCTCACATAAGATACTTCTGGTCTGGGTGCCTTCGCATATTGGAATATGAGATGGCAGATGAAGCAGCAAGAATCGAGATCACCGACATTAACTCAAACATCGTTCAAGAAAGTGTTGCAAGTGATTACAAAACGTATATAAAAACTAAAGTGTTAAATCTGTGGCAATCCAAATGGCAAAATTCAAAATCTAAACTGTCGGAAATAAAACCAAATGTAAAACCATGGCCTTCTCTGACAATAAACCGAACTACACAAGAAATAGTCGTCTGAGGATAGGTCACACAAGGCTAACTCATGAACATCTTATACTGAAGACAAACACACCAATTTGTGAAGAGTGCCGAACTGAGATAACGGTTAAACAAACATATATTTATAAACTGTAAAAAATTTAAAGACAATAGAAACAAACACAATTTAAAAGACAATTTAACAGACATTCTTATAAATAATAGTGAAAGTATTTAAACCGTTATTCTATTCCTGAAAGACAGTAATTTACTGAAAGATATCTAAGACCTTAGGATCACAAACTGTAACATATTCTATACCTGCGCTAACAACCCTATGCGGTTGATGCGCTTCTTGGGAAAAAAAGTATTTTAAAAAAATATATATAAATGACAACCCACAGCAAAAAACAAAACACATCACTGAATTCTACATAAAAACTGCCTTATAACAATTTTTTACTTTTCTGATAAGTAAAACGATAACCAAGATACGAGGGGGTCCAGAAATGCAACATAATTTACCCTGTATCTTAGAAGCAAAGCAGGCTATGAAAATTGTAATTGCGGCACCTTTTGTTTCGCAAAAAGGTAGTACAGTGATGTGAAAACCGCAACCATGTATCTTTCCAAATAACCGAAATACCCCGTAATCCGTCGAAATCTGAACACCCTGTATTGATAGTCATTTCTAATTTAATCCAAAATTAGTTTTTGAGTTCTAACAATTTTTTGGAAGCGTAGTCGCTATAGCAAATTATGTTAATAGCGTTCTTTACTTATTTGCACATTACTCTAAGTAACTTTTTTTACTAATGTTTGAATATTTAATTTTAAATAAAAATTGAATCCATCCGCCTCTTTTTATTTTTTTATTTAAGGTTTGACTTTTAACTATGTTGATGTATTCATATACATAATAAAAAACTTTAAGACCATATTGCACAATAAACCACACGTGCTATAAAACAAATGTCGTAACAACAGATTAAGATATTATACTCTTAAAAAAACAACCCTTCGGTTGAAAAAAACCTATTCATAAAAAATCGATGTCAAATAAGAATTAGCCCTCGCCTAAAAAGCTCGACGGCAATCATACGACCCTGCTAAACAGTCTAATTCTTAACCCTCCTCGAACGAGTTTTTCGTCCCCCGCGCGCCCGACTTTTTCTTATAACAGGGTCTGTCAGAACCAGCCCGGTTGAAAAATGAAGGAAATTAAACTGTGATTTTTCAGAGTTTTCCCCGGGGACGAGAAAAGAGTTGCGCAATTTTCTTAATTTCCAACCCCTTTTTCTTTGTTTCAGAAAATGAGACGTTTAAAAATTAAAGCTCGTACAAAAATATGACGTGTTCGATTTTTAAAACACTTTTAAAGAAATGATGTTTCAGCTCTTGGATCACCAACGTAAAATATTTCAAAATGGTTAGTAGAAAAATTCAGAAAATTAAATATCTCATACGATAACTTTGAGGTTGCTAACTCGTTAGCATTCTTAGATAAAATTGAGAATGTTCACTTAAAATAAGGAGAAATTTTAATATCTTTTGATGTAAGCTCATTGTTTCCTAGTGTACCCATACCACTAGCATTAGAGTACTTAAAGGAACTATTTGAATTCAATAAATTGAATAAAGAAATTAATGAATATTTGCTTCTCACAAAATTATGAATCAAATTTTTTTTCAGTTCGACAATAAATATTATAAACAACTTGAGAGAAGTTTGATGGATAATTGCTTATCTCCATTCCTTGCAAATTTGTTTATGGGAAGATTAGAAACCCAATTCAAAAAAGAACTCAAGTATTTCCCAAGGGTGTGGTATAGATACGTAGACGATATATTTGCTATTTCTGATACTAAAACAGAAAATTTGAAAACGTTAAACAATAAAATCCTTCCATTAATTTAACGTACGAAAAGGAGAACAATGGGGAATTATCTTTTCTCGATACGTTAGTTATTAGAAATAACGTTAAATTAGAATTTGATATTTATAGGAAATTTACTAATACGACTCAGTTCATTACCGTCAACACACAATGGCAGCATTTCATTTCTTAACTCACAGGTTAGTCAATTTTCCATTAAGTAAAGCACGTTTTAACAATGAAATGAATCGGATTAAAAGCTAAAAGTAATGGATGTAATGATAATTTTGTACATAAATTAGTAAATAGCCATAAGCACAAGAAAATGTTAAAAGATGCCACTACTCTTCAAGCACCTGAGGCTCCCAATAAGTTCATAGTAATCCCACATGATCCCAGATATACGAGAGGTCTAGAAAAAGTATTTCAAAACGTAGCATTTAGAGTAGCCTACAAAAGGGAGAACAGTTTGAAAAATCTCCTTGGAAAACCTAGAGATAAAGTCGACTTGAAGGAGAGGAGTGGTATCTATGAAATTAGCTATAGTGACTGCGATCTAAAATATGTTGTATTCGTTTTAAAGAATACATGGCATATTTAAGATAAGGAAGAACAGAAAAGTTAAGCGTTGCCCAACATGCTTTGGATAACAATCACCAAATAGGAATAAATAATCTTAAGTTAATTAAAAATGTATCTGGTAATAGATTATTGGATACATTTGAGGGTATAGAAATTGTTTAATGTGGTAAGAACGCACTAAATAAAGACAGAGGGCCTATTTGACAACGGTGCAGTCTGGTGCAACCAAGTGTGACCACATTTACCCATAAATAGTCTCAATTAGGATAAGTTACTTTAGATTATATCATCTACTGATGATGCTAACTTGGTTAGCGAAACGCGCGTCCAGAACGTAACAAGTTGTAGTGTAGTGTGGTTAGAACTCTTGTATTTTGATCTATCTTCCGCCACAGGTTCCAGTGTTGGGACTCCACGGTTGGAATAAAAATATTAGGAGAATTTTAAATTTCATGTTATTAATAAGCGGAGTCGTTACTTCTGTAATTCCGTTTTGGTGCCTTTGCCCTGTAGAGGGATCGCTAGCCTATTGCGGCCTGATGTGCTAAAAAAAGAACGAAATCGTATGATCATATGACTGAAATAGATCACTGTACAGGGTGTCCGGATTTGGTTGCAAAAGCAGGGTATCTCGCTTATTTTTAAAGATAGAACCTTGCGGTTTTCGCGAACCCGAGCTAATTTTTTGTGAAACTCATGAAGCCGTAAACAAAATTTTCATAGCCTTCTTCGTTTATGAGATACAGGGCGAAATAGGAAATTTTGCATTTTGGGACCCCCCTCGTATCTCGGTTATCCTTTAACTTAACGCAAAGGGAAAAATTGCTGCTTATGCAGTTTTTTACACTGGATCCAGTGGAGTAGTCATATTTTTCATTCGAGTTGTTATTTTTTAGATATGACCCAAAGTTTTGTTTTTTTAAATGGGACATCCCGTATATTTGTCCAGAAATTGATTTGTCCTTTTAAAAGCTTCTCAAAAACATATAATAGTATGGGTCTATTTTAATAAACAACAACAAAAATCCTAATTTTTATAATTATCATCCCAAATTTTGCAGTAGGCCATGCAAAACGATGACGTTTTCTTTTGTTTTCTTGGAAGCAAATGACATTTCCCAATTTTGTACGCGTATATAAAATATAGCGCTAGTTTTTTATATTTATTTATTGTGTAAAACGATATTTGTATTATTATGGACGAAAACCAAACTTTCGAACATTATGAAAAGTACGATATGTATTTTAAAAAGTAAATAGTTAATTTTTAGGTATGTTGAAATACTATTGCTTAATTTTTATTTAGATATCCAGAAAGGAGGCAACCTAATATATCCACTTTTTATCGGATAAAAAAGAATTTACTTAATTACGGATCATTTATCAAACCTCGTACGAAAACATATAATAAAGAAAATCGGGAGGCTGAGGAAATTACGGTTTTGGCTAATGCAGAAGCTTACCCTACAAACTCTTGTAGGACCAGTAAAAGAGCATAGGGATTCCAAAAACTAGAGTTCAAGAAATTGTAAAAAAGCACAAATACCACCCATACAAATTTAGGCTCGTTCAGCACTTACAGCCAGGGGATGCAGAGCGTCGGGTAGTCTTCTGCAGTTGGTTTCGAGAAAGATGCGATATGGTTAGAGATTTTGAAAGGAAGGTTATATGCTCAGACGAAGCACATTTCAGTAATTCTGGTATACTCAATAGGCACAACAGTAGATTCTGGTCCCAGGAAAATCAACACCAAATATTTCCCAGAAGACAGCAGGGCAGGTTTGGTCTAAATGTGTCTTGCTTCATATTAGGAACACATATAAAATTTTATATATTTGAGGGAAATCTAACAGCCAATCGCTATATAGAAATTTTAGAGGCAGCTATACCTGAATTACTTGACGATGTTCCTCTAGCGCAAATTAACGAAATTTATGCTAATCAATGGATCGGAACAAATAGACCTAAAAGATGGCCTCCTAGGTCCCCAGATTTGTCGATTTTAGATTTCTTTCTATGGGGATATCTGGAAAATAGAATTTACAAAGACCACTATGATAATGTCCAACATTTAGGAAATGCAATAAGAGAAAATTTTCGCTATTTACAAAATCATCCCGTTATTTTGCTTAATTCCCTAAAAATAGAATAAAATGGAAATCAATTTGAACAGTTCTTTTGATTTTCTTAGTTACTGTAGTTCTTATACGACAGTTGATTTTTGCTGAAAGGCTTGTTACATAATAATTTATTACTGTTTTGTTCTTGTGTTACATAAATCTAGGTAGGTGGTATTTTTTTGATGCGAAATTATTATCAATACATATTAATAATTGATAAATAGATTTAATTACATATTTATTTTGATTTATTGTTAGGATGTAGATATTGTTAACGACTTTAAATAAAAGGCAGCATTGTTTTGCATGGCCTACTGCAAAATTTGGGATGATAATTATAAAAATTAGAATTTTTGTTATTGTTTATTAAAATAGACCCATACTATTATATATTTTTGAGAAGCTTTTAAAAGGACAAATCAATTTCTGGACAAATATACAGGGTGTCCCATTTGAAAAAACACAACTTTGGGTCGTATCTAAAAAATAACAACTCAAATGAAAAATGTGACTACGCCACTGGATCCAGCGTAAAAAACTGCATAAGCAGCAATTTTTCCCTTTGCATTAAGTTAAAGGATAACCGAGATACGAGGGGGGTCCCAAAATACAAAATTTTCTATTTCGCCCTGTATCTCATAAACGAAGAAGGCTATGAAAATTTTGTTTACGGCTTCATGAGTTTCACAAAAAATTAGCTCAGGTTCGTGAAAACCGCAAGGTTCTATCTTTAAAAATAAGCGAGATACCCTGCTTTTGCAATCAAATCCGGACACCCTGTACATGTTGCATTGCAGGACCTGTTCCAAATAGGAATCATAGTATTCTTGTTATGACGTAGGTGTAATGTGAAATAAAAATATATTAACAAAGGACAAGACACCCCAACCATAATAATATAAACGGTACTGAATCCCCCGTATACTGATGAAAGCAACTACTGTGATATCTTATTGGCACCACTAACCTATTTATTTATTTAGTTAACAAAATTCGGCATAAAATATATGTTACAATTTAGAAAGTTTGATTAGGGGTCCTTTCTTTTCTATCTTTATCCAATTTTATCGTTTCTAAAGACATTTGAGGAGATATTTGCAAAGTTCTGGACACGTGAAGGATTAAAAGGTTCGTCATATCAGCATCTGTATCCTGAACGTGTAAGCTTGAAAAAGTTACAAGCTTTCTTTAAAAATGATTTTTTTGCATTTGTTAGGTCAAACAAAAATGTAATTCTATGTTTTCAAGAAAAAATATGGAAATTTTGACCGGCTTAATTCTTTTTGTCCTAGGAGGTACCGATACGCAGGCGCGAAGGCTCAGATCCAAGCAAAGAAATTTAAGCACCAACCTGGCTGAACTTTGTACCAACCTCTAGGTGTAGCAGTGCAAGACGTTTCTTCAGTCTATTTACTTATTTCACCCAAGATTAAACGTCTGAATGTGAGATAACTGCTTATATTTGAGATATCTTATGTAGGTACTATATTAGCATAGGTAAGTATATTTAGAATTCTCTTAGTGAGTTCTTCAATTTGTTATCGATCCAATAAATTATAAAAATATTTATTTTTTATGTTGGACTAAATGGCATGCTACTTACGCTCTTCTGGATGTTTTAGGCAAATCAAGCTAAGAACACTTGTGAGATGCAAATGAAATCTTTTAATGCCTCATTGATGAAAATTACTTCAGGCATTCAGGACTGTTAAGCATATTACCCTCCATTGCATGGTCAGTCGGGTAAAAATAGTGATTAAATGCGTGAGTTACATACTACTTTCAAACATGTTGGCTTTGACGGGTATACGGGGGATTCAGTGCCGTTTATATTATTATGGTTGGGGTGTCTTGTCCTTTGTTAATATATTTTTATTTCACATTACACCTACGTCATAACAAGAATACTATGATTCCTATTTGGAACAGGTCCTGCAATGCAACATGTACAGGGTGTCCGGATTTGATTGCAAAAGCAGGGTATCTCGCTTATTTTTAAAGATAGAACCTTGCGGTTTTCACGAACTTGAGCTAATTTTTTGTGAAACTCATGAAGCCGTAAACAAAATTTTCATAGCCTTCTTCGTTTATGAGATACAGGGCGAAATAGAAAATTTTGCATTTTGGGACCCCCCTCATATCTCGGTTATTCTTTAACTTAACGCAAAGGGAAAAATTGCTTCTTATGCAGTTTTTTACGCTGGATTTAGTGGCGTAGTCGTATTTTTCATTTGAGTTGTTATTTTTTAGATATGACCCAAAGTTGTATTTTTTTAAATGGGACACCCTGTATATTTGTCCAGAAATTGATTTTTCCTTTTAGAGGCTTCTCAAAAATATATAATAGTATGGGTCTAGTTTAATAAACCACAACAAAAATCCTAATTTTTATAATTATCATCCCAAATTTTGCAGTAGGCCTTGCAAAACAATGCTGCCTTTTATTTAAAGTCGTTAACAATATCTACATCCTAACAATAAATCAAAATAAATATGTAATTAAATCAATTTATCAAAATATGTATTGATAATTTCGCACCAAAAAAGTACCACCTACCTAGATTTATGTAACACAAGAACAAAACAGTAATAAATTATTATGTAACAAGCCTTTCAGCAAAAATCAATTGTCGTATAAGAACTACAGTAACCAAGGAAATCAAAAGAACTGTTCAAACTGATTTCCATTTTGTTCTATGCATGCTTCGCACAATTTTCGTATTCGTTTTAGGAAATTAAGCAAAATAACGGGATGATTTTGTCAATAGCGAAAATTTTCTCTTATTGCATTTCTAAATCTTGGACATTATCATAGTGGTCTTTGTAAATTCTATTTTCCAGATATCCCCATAGAAAGAAATCTAAAATCGACAAATCTGGAGACCTAGGGGGCCATCTTATAGGTTCCTTTGTTCCGATCCATTGACTGGTAAAATTATTGTCCAGAAATAATCTCGTCATTCCAGAATTGTGTGCAGGAGCACCGTCCTGTTGAAAATAAATTTCGTTAATTTGCGCTAGAGGAACATCGTCAAGTAATTCAGGTATAGCTGCCTCTAAAATTTCTATATAGCGATTGGCTGTTAGATTTCCCTCAAATATATAAAATTTTATATGTGTTCCTAATATGAAGCAGGACACATTTAGACCAAACCTGCCCTGCTGTCTTCTGGGAAATATTTGGTGTTGATTTTCCTGGGACCAGAATCTACTATTGTGCCTATTGAGTATACCAGAATTATTGAAGTATGCCTCGTCTGACTATTTAACCTTCCTTTCAAAATCTCTAACCATATCGCATCTTTCTCGAAACCAACTGCAGAAGACTACCCGACGCTCTGCATCCCCTGGCTGTAAGTGCTGAACGAGCCTAAATTTGTATGGGTGGTATTTGTGCTTTTTTACAATTTCTTGAACTCTAGTTTTTGGAATCCCTATGCTCTTTTCACTGGTCCTACAAGAGTTTGTAGGGTAAGCTTCTGCATTAGCCAAAACCGTAATTTCCTCAGCCTCCCGATTTTCTTTATTATATGTTTTCGTACGAGCTTTGATAAATGATCCGTGATTAAGTAAATTCTTTTTTATCCGATAAAAAGTGGATGTATTAGGTTGCCTCCTGCATACCTAAAAATTAACTATTTACCTGTTAAAATACATCTCAGAAGCCGCTTCAACATTTTCATTACTTAATATAAAACAAGCTAACATATCGTACTTTTCATAATGTTCGAAAGTTTGGTTTTCTTCCATAATAATACAAATTTTTACACAATAAATAAATACAAAAAACTAGCCCTATATTTTATATACGAGTACAAAATTGGGAAATGTCATTTGCTTCCAAGAAAACAAAAGAAAACGGCATCGTTTTGCATGGCCTACTGCAAAATTTGGGATGATAATTATAAAAATTAGGATTTTTGTTGTTGTTTATTAAAATAGACCCATACTTTTATATATTTTCGAGAAGCTTTTAAAAGGACAAATCAATTTCTGGACAAATATACAGTGTGTCCCTTTTAAAAAAACACAACAACACAACTTTGGGTCATATCTAAAAAATAACAACTCAAATGAAAAATATGACTACGCCACTGGATCCAGCGTAAAAAATTGCATAAGCAGCAATTTTTCCCTTTGCGTTAAGTTAAAGGATAACCGAGATACGAGGGGGGTCCCAAAATGCAAAATTTTCTATTTCGCCCTGAATCTCATAAACGAAGAAGGCTATGGAAATTTTGTTTACGGCTTCATGAGTTTCACAAAAAATTAGCTCAGTTTCGTGAAAACCGTAAGGTTCTATCTTTAAAAATAAGCGAGATACCCTGCTTTTGGAACCAAATCCGGACACCCTGTACATATACAGTAAAGAAAAATTACCGATTTGTTGGTATGTATGTATCTATATATATTGGGAATGGGAAAAATAGGGGTTCTTAAATTTGTATTTAACTACATATCCCATTAAAAAAAATATTTACCACAGCGCTTTTACTGGAAGTCAAATTAAGTTTTAAAAAGCATTTTCAAATTGTTAAAAATAAATATCTCATATCTTGAATTTTTCAAAAACGGTTCTTAACGCAAAAAGGGGATCCTGCTTTTTATTGTGAATAACTTTGTACAGGATGAGCATTTTATTAGAGGCCTATATCTCCTCTCAGAAGTTACCAACTTTAGAAAAAAAAAATGTTAGTACAAAAGTTTCTTGGTATTAAACAGATTTTTTTTAATTAATTGAGTTTTATTAACACAGAGTGTCCTAAAAGTGCTGCACCGTGTTCAAAACCACACTTTTAAATAGGACACCCTGTACATTTATACATTTTTAGATTCCTTGAGGGAAATAAAGGTAATTTTTATAAGAACTCCCAATTCGAATTTTGTGCCATTTAGACAAAAATTAAGGTTATGTATTTGTTTTATCAAATTGTAAATGTCTTAGACCTAAATCTAATAGTTAACGAAATACCTATGGCAATAATAACATTCTTTGAAAAAAACCATGCGAATTTACTATTTTACTCCAGTAGGTTGTGATATAACAATTAATATCCAGAAAGATTTTACATTTTCAGTCTAATTGATCTAATATTAGTTGCAATAATTATATTCAAAATTCTCTTAAAAATGTATATGGTGTTTAAGGCAAATTCCGGAAAACAAATTATATGGTAAAATTCAATTAATGGATATGCATTTTGCTGAACTTGTCTACTATAATAATATTTGGACTGATAAGTCTATTTTCCCAACATTGACACCAATTTTTAATAGGAAAAATACGCATCATTGGAGTGATAAAAATAAGAAAAAAGTTTTGGAAGTCAAAAGGCAAGGAAGACGATCCGTGAATCCGTGAAGGTTTGGTGCGGAATTTACCGATCAAGGATTAGAGGACCAATTTTCTTTAATAAAAAGTACTCAGATATGCTAAGAAGTGAAATACAACGGCTAATAGAAATTAAAATACCGGCTGGCGAACGGGATCAATTAATATGGCAACAAGATGGCGCTCCGTACCATAGGGGGAACAATATTAGTGACTTTCTAAACTAACATTACAACCGTTGGATAGGGGAAAATCGAGGGATTTAATGGTCAGCTCAAAGTCCAGACCCTACCCACCTAGATATGTATAAGCCTGTTTTACAACAAAATATTAAATACAGGTTGCGAACCATTTAAAAAAACTTGGATATTGCAAATTGAAAATTTAAAAAAATGCCCAATGATCTGAGAGACCTTGTATAAATGTTAAACCTCTAGCCATCATAGATCGTTAATAGTAGTAGGTAGTCTTTTTAAGTTGTGGTTAAACATTTATTAAATAACCTGACGCTGTTTGCTGAGAACATACATTTGCTAAAAGAAATACATAACCTTAATTTCTGTGTAAATGACACAAAATTCGAATAGGGAAAAATGTAAAAATATACAGGGTGTCCCATTTAAAATTCTGGTTTTGAAATCGGTGCAGCACTTTTCGGACACCCTATATTAATAAAACACAAATAATCAACTTTTATACTAAAATTTTGTTTCTAAAGTCGGTAGTTTCACCCACATATATACTCATACTATAAGCACATTTATTTTGTAACATGAAAAGGTTTCTATTTGATCAGAGTTCTATTTGCATGTTGGCATAGTTAAACACATTTCAAGTAATATCTATTACACGCCATCGATTATAGGTCTAGCTTTCTGAAGGTAGAATCCTTTAGAACTCGTGGCTGAAGCTTCGTTTCTACCCTAGATAATCGATATGAGCTTAAGTTGATTCAACCCTGTTGGAAAACGGCGGGACGTAGTCCTGCTACTACTCACTGGAGCATCATTGTCGCTACCGTACGGGAAGCATGAAGCAATATTTTATACAGGGATTATTTTGGTTTCTCGGAAAGTTCCTGTCTTTACCGTTACGATATTTAGGCGGTAGTTGATGGAATATTTTGTGGATTTAGTTCCAAACAGTGACACGTCACTTTGGCGCTATGCGATGGGTAGCCGAAAAGTAAATGAAGGCATCTGCAGTCTGCACTCCGGTTGGTGGAGTTCTAATCTTTGTGAGTTTAATGAGAATTGCCCTGTACAAAACATTATTACGCATTTTTTTGTTGCTTTTTACAACCGCGTAGGATTCCAACCAAATTTTTATTGTCGTTTGCTTATACTCCATTCTGGACTTAAAAGTTTAGGGTCCCAGAAACAATTAATAATAATAATAATAATAATAATAACAAACATTATTTATTATCAACATAACAATTAAAATTACATCAGGAAAATAGTGCCACTATAATGAACGTCTACATTCTTAATATTCTTTCATTTTAGTATGTTTTAAAAAATATATATATCTTATTTGTAATTGTTATTGAATACAACAAGACTACTCTAAAATAGAATTCATAAATATTTCTATTAAAATATGCATTTCCAATACGGGCAATATCAGACCAATAATATTTACTAAGGCAAGGCATATAAGCAAAATGCATATTTTATGCATTGACAAAACATTATTTCGTAAAAGTATCATACTAAAACGGATAATATTTATTTATTCCACGAAAAACGTAATATCTTGATTTAAAGGACACGTTGAGCGATGTTGCTAGTTAGTATTAAAATACCTGTTTTAAGTTGTGCTAAAGGCAAAACAATGAGCCGTAGCACAACTTAAATATTAGACTAAGAAATATACGAATTACGCTATTTTACAGCGGCATAACGCAATCGGAGGAGGACATGAGCAGGCTAAAGCCCTCTTGAATCGAGCTTTAACCTTTTTATTTATTTAGTTAGTTATTAATTTTTTAATTAATTAATTAACTAATTTATTTATTTATTTATTTATTTATTTATTCTTTAATACACTACACAGTAACTCCAAATGGTACTTGCTTTATATCTTAAAAAGACCTTATAGCTACGATATCTTTAAAGCATTTACAAACGACAAAGAGTAGAAAGAAAAAGAAATAAAACTTTGTAAAATCATATTCGTAAAAGAAACATAAGAAGAACCAAACATATCAATGATATTGAAACACTGATTGTATATTTTTACCAGCTAATCTGTTACACGCCTAAAACCATAGTTTGAGCGGTGTGGTCTTTCATAAACAGTGTATTTGTAGCGGGTTGTTCTTATCGGTATTTTAAAATATATATTAGGCAGAAGCCTACTACTGTCCATATTTCCATTAATTAATTTAAAAAGGAAAAAAACTATTGCAGTATATCTTCTTTTTTCTTTATATGAGAATCTATACTTATATTGAAGAAATTTATAGAATTTATTTGGTACGTTTTACAGATGTTTAATGTTATGACCACACTACACAACCGTATTCTAAAATGTTGCGAAGTAAACAATTGTACAAATTGTTTATAGCTTTGGTATCGTTGAGATATTCACAATTCCTTCTTATAAAACCTAACATCCGAAAACTTTTTAAAACATTATTATCTACACGTGCATTGAAATTCAATATTGAAGCTTACTTCTTCTGCTAGGAAATGATTATTTATAAAATAATTATACAAAATAGGAAATTTTCGACAGTGAAATCTCGTGAATTTACATTTTAGAATATTTAATTTTAAAACATTTTGGTCCCACCATCTACCAAAACTCTTTAGGTCTGATTGAATTAAGTGAGAGTCTTTCACTCTGTCTGCAACGCGAAAGAACTTTATATCGTCTGCGTAAAGAAGACACTCACAGCATTCAAACGTGGACACGACATCATTCACGAACAAGAAAAATAAGACTGGTCACAAGTGGGATCCCTGAGGAACTACCGAAGTGACTTTAATTTCCCGGGAAGTAACACCACTCAGCTTCACATTTTGGGGCCGATTGTTGAGGTACGACTCAATCCAAACCAGATAACTGTCACACAATCCAAGTGCGTTGAGTTTCTTCAGAAGCAATTCAAAAACCCTGGAATTATTGAAAGGGAGGGAGATTCCTCTATAGCTAAGAATCTTTCTTTTATCCATTTTTAAAATTTGGGAATAATGTTGATTGATTCCAAATAGTTGGAAACCAAGAATTATTTAAAGATTTGTTGAAGATTATTTGAAGAGGTTCAGCAAGGACCCGTCAACATTTCTTCAGGAAATGACAGAATTCGTCAACTGTAAACAGATGACCTGATAAAAGACTGTGTGTGTTCTCTGGGACATCAGCTACCACACTTTACTAAAATCTGTGTATGAAGAATCAAAATGGTCAGCGAAGGCATCAGTTATATTCTGTGGGGTATCTTTTGTTTGGATGTTGTATTCCAAATACTTCGGAATTCCACCATCTTTTCGTAAGTTGTTAATATAAGACCAAAAGTACTTTATATTTGAAGGTATCATATGTTAGGTGTTGGTCACAAACAAGATGTAACAAAAATCAGATATTTGACTTCATGTCTTATTTCTGAAAAATTTAGATAACCTGCATGCTGACCAGAGATTGTATGTTTTTTGTACAGCTTATTCGTAACCAATATTAGTTTTTTTTCTGAGGACTGTACCAGACCGTTTAATATTTTTTAGTTTTTTTAGGCATCTATTTCTCTACTGCTTCCCTATCGTCAACACTCGTCAGTTGAAGAATGTCACTCCAATCGACTCACTGTAAAGCATTTTGAATACTTTTATTAAAGTCTCCACGCTCAAACAAATTTACAGTTGTATTCGCCCTAATGTCTAGAAAGGGAGTCGATTTGAGGGTAAACAATACTTCTAACGCAAGATGATAATTGTCGACTTTGGACAGCCGATCCTCTGAACTACCCACCTCAATGTCATCAAAATCATCAAAAAAGATTACGTCCAAAATTTTGCAATATTTATTTGACACCGAGCCTCCAGTTCAAGGTAGAAAGCTGTGTTGAGAGAAGTATGTCGGCTTGGGCAGAACTGACTTTCGTACGAGTAACGTGATCATCGTGGATAGCCCACGTAATGTTGGGTAAATTGAAGTCTCCAAAAATCATCATTCTGGCATTACCATGATTTCTTCGCACTTTCTCAACAGAGTCATAGAAGTTGTTCTTATGAAGTAACACTGAAGGTAGAAAAGCATCACTGTGCCGTAAAGATATATCAGTATATTAGAAAACGTTGACATATGTCCGCTACAGTAATGTTTTTTAACCGACTTCAAAAAAAACCAGGAGGTATCAATTTTCGATTTGCGATGTATTCGTGTGTGTCGATTACTCCGCGATGGTTTGACCAATTTGAATAAATTTTTAGGGAATATTCAGAATATTACCGGAGTATCATAGCAACATAGCATATTAAAAAAGTGTAATAAATGGCAATTGTTTCTACGAGCGCAGGAGGCAATATATATTTCGCTCACCATATCATCAAGAAGAAAGGTATAGGACCCAGTAGCAACCTATTTATTTTTTCAGGGACCTCCAAAGAAGTTGACCCAAGTTTAGGCTTTAAAACTTAAAAATTTGTATAAATAGATCCAAAAAGAATGAAATAAAAATGTTTATAAAGAAATAGAACCGACTTAAAAAAACACTGAAAAGTAAAAAATAATATTTTATTCCACATTGAAAAATTGACTTTATGAAGTCGGTGTCAAACTAGTAAAGACCGTGTTTATTTGCTATGGTATATATGTAGACACTTATTATTAATTGTCTGTGATTAAGTAATTAAAAATTAGTTGGACGCCGACTTCATTCAAATTGTGGAATAAAATATTATTTTTTAATTTTAAAGTTTGAAGTCGTTTCTATTTGTTTATAAAAAATATGTACAAATGACCTTTATTCTCATCGAAAAGTGACTCAGTGTGGACATTCAATTATTTCTATAACGTACTTCATAACGGCAAAAAAAAATTGCTTTAAGTATTACAAGCTATTTTAAATATTCTTATGTATGTTGAAAATCGTACGTATGCTAGAATGCCAAAATATTTATGCTATTTTGTCAATGATATCATCTATGAAGAGTTAAGTAGCATTTCGGTGCGTTGGTTGTCTGTTTACAGGTAAATCTTCCTCAAAAGAATATTTTTTTATTTGAAAAAATACATACAAAACTGAAATCAATTAATTGGATTCAGTACCGACTATTAAATATTTGGGTGTTATTCGTTTAGTTAGTCTACACATATGAAATGATTTATCTGTCAATGATCACATCCAACATGTTGCTTTTAGCGAGTATGTAGATTTGTTTCTAATAAATATTGAACATAACTCGCTATCTCAACTTAGTAAACAGAAGCACTTGTTATAAATTTCCACTTAATTTATTTTATAAAGAATACAATACGTGACAATTGTTTCGGCAGAATATTTTACTTGTATAATATCCGCAGAACGGGTACAGATACTTAATACCTACAGTTTTTGTTACACTTTTATTTAAGATCTAACATCTGATGAAGCCAGAGTGTTGGCGAAACAATTGTCATATATTCTATTCTATAAATTAAGTGCAAATTTTAAACAAGTGTTTTCGTTTACTTAGTTAAAATGGATTTCCATCCAGAAATAGCTAATTCTGTTCAATATTTGTTACAAGTTTGGACGAACTTTTTAGCCTTGTGGAATTTTAAACTTTTACTTAAATCAAGAGTATGCACACAAAACAATCAATACTTAAAGTTCAATGTTTACCCAAGTTACATGCATGAAGTTAAAAACTGACAACAAAAGCCAGTCAAGCTAGAGCAGCTCAACACTATGGACTGGGGAAGCGGATTTATCAAGACCGAAAAATTCAGTACAATAACAGACAATTTACAATGTTTATCTTATGGTAATACATAGTTAACTTAGTTATAGGCTCTCTAGTTTAGAATTTGCCATTTTCGATAAGTCGATAAGAGATCCCGCAGACTGTATTATTCATAAAAAGTTTTTAGGGAAACTAAATAAATTAAAGAATAATACATATCATATTAATATTAATAATAACAAAAACGTGGTGTTCTCAGGTCATACACTCCACCATAGATTTGTTAATTTTTATGATGTTAACTTTACAATATATGAATCTAATTCGTGAAAGAAAGGTTTTTAGTTATAACCTTAATGTAAAAGACAATAAAAACAATAGAGAACAATTAGGAGTTGAGTGTGAATTAGCAGCAAAGAATATGCAACTTTCGAATACTGAAAAACACCTATTACACAGGGTAACAAAATGAAAACGAAAATTTGGTGCCGGAAATCTAACATATGATTTTAGATGTTTTTAATGTGGTGATTCCAAAAATGCCACCAGATTTTTTCTATCAGCTCTAGTTTTTGAGATACAGGTTACAGGTTAATTGATATTTTTTTCTGATAAACGACAACAAATAAAGAGATAAATATGTACTTAATCGTCAAAATAGAAATTTCCCAGAATCTAATTAACCAAATGGATACCTGGAATCATCCCTGACCCAATGTTCCTATACTAGGAACTACTCAATACACTGCTCTTAATTACTTTTATACCTGTAATTGCCTATGAACCGATCATTCTATACCTGCTTGGCTGTACTCGCTTTAGTATATTACTGAGTTTTCCCAAGTAAAGTTGTGGTATCATTTTGTGTAAATTTTGTTCGTTTTGTAGTATCAAGACACTAAACTGAAACAATGGCATCCTCAAGCAGACGTACCTGTGTAAATCATCCCGATGTTTTTTGTTATGTGTGTGGTGGATACATTTTGAAAGAAAGCGGAAAAACGATTTCTGACTTTGTGAAAAGAGCTTATCTTGTCTATTTTGGCGTTCATTTAGGAAATCAAGATAAATCTTGGGCCCCACATTTCACATGTAAAACACGTGTTGAACATTTGCGACAATGGACAACTGGAAAGAGGAAGTGTCTAAAGTTTGGTGTACCAATGGAGAGAACCGCGAAACCATCATGACGACTGCTATTTTTGTCTCGTTAATATTAAAGGCATAAATAGAAACAATAGACACAAATGGACATATCCTGATCTAGATTTTGCAAGAAGGCCTGTAGCGCATTCGGAAGAAATACCCGTTCCATCATTCAGCAGTCTAGCCGAACTGACAGAAGATGATACAGAAACATCAACGTCTGACGAAGTTCAAAGAATTCAATTAGAAAACGACAGCGAATTTGAAGCAGATTTAGCAACTCCGCAGTGTTTCAATCAAGAAAAACTAAACGATCTTATAAGAGACCTGAATCTCTCAAAGGAATCCGCTGAACTTGTATCCAGATTAAAAGAAAAAATCTACTTTGTCCAGGTACTAATACTACATTTTATCGTAAAAGAGATAAGGATCTGCTGCCTTTTTTCGCTCAGGAAAATGACTTGGTATTCTGTAACAATATAAAAGAGCCCTTAGAAAAAATGGGTTTGCCTGAATACACTCCAGATGATTGGCGCCTTTTTATTGACAGTTCAAAACGTAGTTTAAAATGTGTTCTTTTACATAACGGTCACAAATATGGCTCAATTCCTATTGGTCATTCTACTACCATGAAGGAAGAATATGAAACAATTGCATTAGTTTTGAGAAAAATTAAATACGAAGAACATCATTGGGTAATTTGTGTTTGTGAAATATCCTTGTTTTTTGTGCCTTTGGGACAGCAGAGCTAAAAATGAGCACTGGGTTAACAAAAATTGGCTTTCAAGAGAAAAAATCTTACTTCCACCCTTGCATATCAAGCTAGGCCTACTGAAGCAATTTGTCAAGACTTTAAATCGAAATGGAAATTGTTTTGGGTATTTGTCACGTAAATTTTTGGCATTAGCACGGAAAAACTAAAAGCTGGTATATTTGATGGTCCTCAAATAAGGCAATTGTTAAAGATTCACCACATCAATTGACGAGACTGAATCTAACGCTTGGTGTTCATTTGTTCAAGTAGTACAACATTTTCTTGGCAATCATAAAGCAGAGAATAACGTAGAATTAGTGGATACTATGCTTTCAAATATTAATATTCTCGGCTGTAACATGAGTATAAAAGTTCACTACCTCCACAGCCACCTAGATCGTTTTCCAGAAAACTTAGGTGATTGTAGTGAAAAACAGCGAGACTGCCCTAGTAAACTCCATTCTAGAAAGTCGTATAAAAGAAAATTTTTTTGTGATTAGTGACTAATGTAATTATGTAAATTAAGTTTTTGCAATAAATACTTAAATCCATGTGTCTTTGTTTTTTTAACTGGCAATAGTAATATTATATATTATAACAGTTATGACGTAAAATATATACACAATACCCGGGATTTTTTTTAAGACTAGATCTGATAGACAAAATCTGAAAACTTTTTAACATTCTGCATCCAAAAATTACCCAGGAACAGTTAAAAAATCGCAGGCACCAAAATGTGTGTTGGCCTGTGTTATCAAATACAATAGCTAACCAGATAGATAATATTAAGGGCCATTTGTCTACTGATTACTCTGTAGTAAAATCAATAGTTAATAAAAGTATCAAAAATAATATAATATTTACAAGAGCAGATAAAGGAAAAACTATTATAGCCATGAATAAAGATCGTTGTATATTGCATATGTATTATGGTAAAAAATTGGTTTTCAGTTATTTTTGAACAATGTTGCCCCCCTCCCGCCCTGACAATGGTTCTGCGGGCGCCCATTAATACATTGCATCACATGGCAGGATTCTTGTCATTTTTGTGGAACGTTTTAAAATATAAATCTATAAAATATGATATATTTATAATCAGCAAAGGATTAACTCATTTAATGAAACCATATTATACTGAATGTTCCATTACAACAAAAACAAAGTTGTTAATAAAAAGTATACTTGTGGGACAGCCCGTATTCACAAAGATACTGCTACTAAAATAAGTCATTGAAATCAAGAAATGTTTGCCTTAAATGTTTTTTTTATAATGTTTACAAGACCCCAGATTTATAAATGTACTTGCTACTCTCTGTATAAATGTAAAATATTTAAACAAAATAGATGATTTTTTTATTTCTTTGGTAATACTTTTTCACTTTGACACTGACAACGCTGCAACACGACTAACTTGGTATTTAATTAGTTTTTCGCATATTAACAAATAGTTAAGATTTAATTGATGTGGATTTGTTTGTACATATTATAGCCTTTGTTATAGAAGATTTTTGAAGTGAGTCGCATGAATGTGTTTTAATGGTGTAACTACGAGATATTTTTGCTAAGTAAGAACAATTTCCTTAATGTTTTCATTTAAATAACATAGCATATTATGCATATATTAGCATTTAAATGTTTCATTGGAATAGTCAAAGTAAAAATACGGGTTTATTGTTAAACTGGTCTTATTTAGCGTTGAATAGAGAGTATCATTTAGATAGTTTTTTTTTAAACAAAAATATAATTAAAAATAAGTTATATTCAGGGTATGATAGACATATTTTTACAAACAATATATTGGTATCCCCTCACGTATTTCAAATTGTTTTTCTACTTTGTCAGGCAATAGTTATTTTACTAATAGGTGCGGAAAAGACACTTTACAAAAGCTAGGAACAATATTCTTTACAGCGTGTAAAAAACTAGTAAATGTTAAATAACTTTAGTATGAAGTCAATTTTTAACAATTTTATTATCAAATAAGATAAATGCTTATTACAGTGGCTCTTAATTTTGTAGAGTTTGGAACCATAAAACAGCTCGCGTTTTTTTAGGAACTTTTAACACTTAAAAATGTTTTGATTTTGTGACAGGAAAAAAGTTTGACTTTTAAAGCCTGTTGTCAGGTAACAAAATATCACTTTTTATGAAATTATTTTTTCCCGGGGAAAGATAAAGATATTTTAGAATATTCTATTGTACAAAAGTTACATTGCTTTTATATCAAAATTACAATTATTAAATGTGCACTGCAAGAATGACATGTTCCTTGAACTATTCGGTACAACACTCGAATTTTCTTGTGTTGAAATTAAATTTTTTTCTGCCATTGACACAACTGCCGTTGATGTACCTAGTTGCAAATCGGTTGTTTTCAGCATTGCCACACACTTTCTAAACACTTTATTAGCTATTTCTGTCCTGTGTGCTACCGATTCATCAATATACCCTTCAGCGACCGTTCATGACTTTTAACCACCATATTTTTTGAATGCCATCAAGTCTCCCCCAGATTCAACTAAAAGTGTAGCAGACGATTTTCGAAACGAATGACCTGTATATGACTTAGCATTTTCTTCAGTAACTACAAATCTCCTGTTTACATCATTCTTTGTTTGCTTAAGTTTCACAATTAATAAAGTTCCTGAATCTTCAATATCATCTCGTGTTATAGTCGGATGCGGTCTTATCGTGTGAGTCCAAAGGTCACCAATATTATGAATCAAATCAGAAAACACAGTGAATACCAAAATGTTGTGTGATTCTTTTATCGAGCTATTAAATCTCGATGGGCTATTTACAAATCTACAGAGAGAAAGAAAATAGTTTTTTATTATTATATTACGCAATATTATTAAGATACCCACTAAATATTATTTTATATATTAAATGCCGAGGGACTAAGAGATTCGCTAAATATGGTTAGGTTAGGTTATTTTTTGGTTGGCAAAAACAAATATACACAAAATGGCAAGCGCCTTAATAAAGTCGGAAGCGGTTCGAATTAGTGGAACAATCAGGATATGTTCTGTTTATACAGCCACTTAATGAAAGTGAGATTTTTTTTCCATCACCAAAAATTATGAGCCCCGCTTGACCTAAAAATCTAACCACTTATACATTGTGATTTATTAAATGCGGGCCACCCCTAGGCAAGGAAAACTTGTTTTTTTTGTATTGTGATAACAAAAAAATTTTGCAAAAATATTATACACTTTTGTTAAAAACACAAGATAATTAGTTATTACCTCCCTCGTGAGATTTTTTCAGATCTTTACGTTATATATATATATATATATATATATATATATATATATATATATATATATATATAGTATATATATTCTATCATTATTTATTTATTTTCTACAAAATTACAAATGTACTAAAAAAGTAAGCAAAAAATGATGTCAAATACAAGAAAAAAAAATTAAATTAAAATTCACTGGCTAATATCCAGGAGCCAGTGGCAAAAGCTCTGAGAATCGGTATAAGAAATGTACAGAAACTTGTGCATGAAAAAAAAAACATAATTTACTTCCGAAGAAGATTAAAAAATGTACACGAAAAAATCCAAAAGCAAAAGAGTTAAGTTACAACGCAAAAATGGATATTCATAATGCAATTTATGATTTATACACGTCAAAGACTAATATAATCATTCTGAAACTTTTTAATATTATAGACTAAAAAATATCATCATCACTTAAAAAGTCCTCATTTTCTGAGTCGTCCTCAAATGGCGCAATGATCATTGGTGCTATTTCGACATCTAGAACTCCTTCTCGATTCCACCAATCCCATATTAATTTCTCCGTTTTTTCCACAGATTTCTTCCAGTACTCCGGCGTAATATAATGTTAAAAGAAGTTCTAGTTCCAGCATATTGTGTAAAGGATTTTGTTTTTGTTTTATTAGTCAGTCATAAATATCACTTTCTTTCCAGTATGAAGTAGGTTGTTTATTTAACATTCTTGAATAATAATATGCATTGTCCAGAATGATTAAAGATGGAGCACCTAAATTTGGAATAAGTTGTTCTTTTAACAACTTTTCAAACAGTTCACACTTCATATTATCATGGTAGTCCATACTTTTGGATGTTGAAGAAAACAGTAAACTTTCACTTGGGAAAAATCCTGTTGAAGAACCTGCATGCAAAATGATGAACCGCTTTCCCGTCCTACATCCCTTTTTTCTCTTGACACTTTTTACAGACTCGTCCTGATAAGATTTCGAACCACTTCCATTAGAAAATATTCAAGTTTCGTCTAAAAATACCACTTTTATAAATTTTAAATTAACATTTTCCGTGTGTTTCTTTACAAACTGGATACGCTGACTTGCTATATGTGGCAACTCGCATAAAAATCTTCGAATACAGTCTTTTTATATCGAAAACCCAACATTTTTATTAATTTTGACAACGATTTTAGTCCAATTTTCAATATGCTTCGATTGTTTAAGGTTTCTTTCAAAATTTGAAAGGTTGTATTAGTTTTTGATGTGTATAAATCGTAAATTGCTTTACGAACATCCATTTTTACATTTTCACTTAAATCTTCTGTCTTTGGATTTTTTCGTGTACATTTCTTAATCTTCTTCGGTAGTAAATTATGCTTTTTTTTATGCACAGTCCTTATACCGATTCCCAGAGCTTTTGTTACTGTCTCCTGGATATCGGCTGGTGAATTTTCATTTTCGTAATATTTTATTAGATTTAATACCATTTTTTTCGCTTGTGCATGCAAAAAACCCGAAAATTGTTTTCTATTACTCATTTTGTCATTGAGTTGTCAATCTGACTTTGAAGTGACATCGCTCAAAGATTTTTGCAACTGCTGGTATTTATATGTTTATCCTCTTTTTTCATATGAAAATATCATAGGTCTATCTAATCCATCTTCCGGATTTTGTGCGGAGGATATGATTTCACGTAATAAAAGAAAAACAAACTTAAAAACCGGCACGATAACACTGCTTTTGACTATACCTTGCTGAGTTCACAAATTCAGCAAGTTCCTGCAATCCCAAATACATCAACAGCTTGGCCATTAAATAAACTTCAGCATTATTTAAAAATCACCAATTTGTGTACTCGTAAAAATCGCAGCTTTCTTTTCCCATTTTGTTTCAGAAAGGTAATTAATTATTTAATGTTTTGAAATGCCTACATTATTATTAGATTGTAACATATTTTTAATCACTGAATAATTCGACCACCAACCAACACCAAAAGCCATTAACAGAATGGCTTTTGGTGTTGTGCCAGTTTCGAAAAATAAGCGAATAACACCGTCTCCGAGAAAGCATTGCATGTCTTTTTGATTTTCTATTCCACAAATCTTGAACACGCGATTTGGTAAATTTTCCGCGATTCAGCTGGTAATAATTTTTGTGACTCTACTTTCGCTGCTTCGACTAACTCAGGTGGAGTAGAGAAAACTCAGAATTAGACATTTTTCAACTTTATATTATTCACAAGAACTACTAAACAACCACTTAGTTCGCAATTTTTAAATCAAAACACATAAATAAATTAAACAAAAATAAAATTTAAGTAAAACTTACATTATTATTACTTGAATAGGAATACAAATTCGTAAAAAATAATTTATACATTAATTATCATATTAATTGAGGGTTGAGCTTGTTTTCTTGAAACATGTTTGTCGAAATCTATTTAAATATTGGATAGCTGAATTCTCATATCGGCTTCGACATCCAGCTTGTTGCTTTGTTTATTCTTGGGAAGAGTATACTTGGAAAATCCTACTTCACAAGAGTAAATTGTAGCAAAAGGCAATAATTTTTTCACTGTATGATGGGAAATTTCTGGATACTCAAGCTGATGCCTCATATCGGCTTCGGCATCCAGCTTATTTCTTTATTTATTCTTGTTAAAAGTGTACTTGGAAAATCCAACTTCACAAGAGTAGGTTGTAGCAAATAGCAATATTTTTTTCACTGCATGATAGGAAATTTCTCGAATCTAACTCGTTCTTAAATTTAGCCTTTAAATTGACATCAGTCGCTATATCGATAAGCTCTTCAATTTGTTTTACCGTCAGATTCAGATTCTCGATTGAGAATGGGTTTCGAAGTAAACTCAGATTTTCCTCTCGTACTGGAAAATATTGCCTTACTGAACGTTTTAATTCTCGCACGTAAGATTTTTTAGAAAAGCATTCAATTTGTCCATTGCCCACTCACCATTCCCAAAACTTTATTTTTCTTAATAATTATGCTTTACCATAAGCTGAAAGTACTGATGTCACTGAAAAACTTTGAAAGATTTAGTTCATTAGGAGCGAAAAATATATCGGCGAGATTTGATTAACGTAACCTCTTGACATTACTTAAACATGACGATAATTTGAATGACGAGTCACTAAGGAATACGATGGCACAATTTCTAGGCTTAGGCTTTATAGAATTCACCATTTTTACTGCCTCATTCTATGTGTTTTTAAGATTTAGAGGATTTGTTTCACTGCCAATGCATGTGTGTGAATGACGCAATGACGATTTCAGGCACGATATTTTTAACACGTGTAATAAATCCACTGTATTTACCTATTAAAAAATGTGCTAATTTTTCATAAATTTATTATTGCGGAGAAGTGGGTGTTTCTACAGTATAACGTTTGCAACACTTTTTCATACGTTCGTAGAAAAAAAGAGTTATTTTAATCGTTTCAAATAGAATCAAAATAAGAAAAATTGCTTTTACATTTAAAATAGCATTTTTGATTAATGATGTTATTTGGAGTATAGGTGTTATAGGAGGTATAGATAATAGGTTTTACTTATATCGCATATGTATAAGTAAACTTTAGTCGATAAAACTAAGATATCGATAGGTATTTCTTCCTACCGACATTTGTTATATATATATATATATATATATATATATATATATATATATATATATCTTAATTTTTTTGGTTTAAGGTCATTATATTAAACGACAAATTAGAAGGTATCTTTTAAAACTTATATTTGAAGCCTCGGTAACCCAATAGTAATGGAGGATCCAGAAGAAAGTGTCCCAAAAAACGTGGAATTTAATATACCTTTTTTTTTATCGTTATGTCGACGTTTGTATAACTGCAATTTCAACTGATCACGCAGAAAATATATTAAAATACTTTAATCAATACCACCAAAGATTACAATTAACAATTGAAACAGAAGAGAATAACCGAATCAATTTTTGGACCTAACTTTACATCATACAGGATATAAAATTAAAACAGACTGGTACACAAAACAAACTTGGTCCTCTCGATATTTAAATTTTACCTCTTTTCACCCAATATCAAAAAAAAAAATCTGTAATTATTGGTCTGGCAGATCGAGCCATTACACTTTAAGATCCTGAATTCAGAGAAATAGCCATTAGAAAAGCTAAACAGCATTGCAACTAAACCAATACCTTTCATACTTAGTTAATAAATTATTCAAAAGCAGAATTCATAAATATTACAATACTGAAAACTCTAATATTAAATCAAATTTTTATAAAATATAACATCGTGACAAGCCACAAGGGCTAACTTGCTGGCAAAAAATTTTAGTAATTTAAAAACTAAAACGCCATTTAATATTAATTAATTAAATAAATATTATAATCATTCACAGTCGTTGTATTTGTTTAATTTAAACAAAGCGTAGGTCCCAGTAATTTTAAAATGTAAAATACATGTTCTAGTATATGTATGAAAATTTTACGTTCTATGGTAAGTCTTAAAATAATACTTTTAACTGTTATATAAAAAATGTGTCAAAAAAACTTTTAGGTTTGAAAAAACCAAAACTATGGTCGAAACGTTACCGAGGCATTAAAAATATGTTTTAAAAGATACCTTCTAATTTGTCGTTTAATATAATGACTAACCAAGAAAATTAAGAAAAATATGTTATTGAAAAAGCGTCAAAGAATACAAAAGTGTATAATATATATATATATATATATATATATATATATATATATATATATATATATATATATATATATATATATATATATATATATATATATATATTTTTTTTTTTCTGTTGGATGTGAAAAATTTATCGATCTATCTGAGGAAATATTTGCTAATTTTTGGATCCATATGGTGCCAAAAAATTCGACTCTGCGACAAATACAATAATACTGTGACAGTAAAGTCCACCCCACTAAAAATTGTGCATTTTAGATTTTAATTTAGATTTTCTGGCATTTCGGTATATTTTGGAATCAAATAAGAAATCGGAAAGTTGTAGAAAATAGATTGAGGTTTTAGAACTGTTATGATTTTATTAGGAATCTAAATAATCTCTTTTATATTCACATTGAAAGTAAGAATATCATATCAGATATTCAAAAAATGTAACTTTTTTATTTCCTATCCAATAAAGTCATTTTTTGGTAGAACCTCGAGGCACCAATATTGATTTTAAAAAAATACCCCAAAACTGCAATAGATAAAGCTAAATTATAATAAAATTTAACAGTCAGTGCCGCTCAAAATGACCGAACGAAAAATGATTAATTCTTTACACGTAATGTAGTTTTTCTCAAAACACATTTAGCTCTACACTTAAAACACAGTTTTATGTATTTTTTCCTTCTCATTAATTTTGTGTTATGATAATTTTCATAAAACTAATTTTTAACCAACGACAGCAAAAAATTGATTTTTTTAATGACGCGATAATTGTAATTAGCTTGAACTAATTTTTAGCCAACGACAGCAAAAAAAATTGATTATTCTAATGACGCGATAATTGTAATTAGCTTACACTTTTTCGAAAAGAAGGACATATAAGAATTTTTTCTCCTATCTATGTTCTTTCAGAATATTTTTTGTTTTGCTTAAAAACTTGAACCGTTTGGTCACCAAAGAGGATTCAATAAACCCTTGTTTTTGGCTAAAAAAAATTAAAAAAAAAATACTTCCGCCCGAAAGAAAAATGTTTGCAGTACACCAGTTGCTCCAAATGGGCTCATGAAGAATGCGCATATAAATGTTTATATTTTGTCTGCATTCACTGCAATTCCGACGATGATATAAAGTAGAGTATGGTTTGTCACAACCAACCCTATAACTGTCTCAACTAACCCCCTATCGGGACAAGTTGAGACATTTGGAGTACCATGTTTTTTGTAAATTACTCCGTTTGGATCGCTTTAAACTAGTTCGCTTTTGTATTGTTTATAGATAAATGTTCAAGTTAAGAAATATGTGTAAGCACAGAAAGTATAAGTAAAAATTGTCACAACTAACCCCGATGTCCCCGATATTAGGTATCAATAAATATATATCTTTCAAAATCGGAGGGAAATTCGTAATTTACAACTCTCAAATGTACTTTAATTACAATTAAAGTAAGCATTCAAGCAAGTTCAATGGACCTAGTAAGTGTATTATTTAACCTGAATTAATAACCTGAAAAGAGCATTCGGTGACCCTTCGTGTCGTGTGTTAGAAATATACATAACACGGGTACTATTCAATGAAAATAAGTGGAATAATAATTGAAACATGACGTCTCATCATCCATATATCTCCGGATTTATTAAAGAGTTATTGCAACACTACGGTAATTGAAATCCACTAAGACTTCAGAAACTGGAGCAGCCCTTCGTTTTGTTAAAATTTGAATTTCCGTATCCATTTCTGTTTTCACCTTCATCTACAACTTGGGGTGAATCTAGATTTTCGCTAATAATTTCTCTATTCTCTACAGAATTTTTTGTCGATTTTTCTTTATTACGAAGCTCAATTGGATGCTTTCGCACGAGATGTTTTAAATTAGTTGTACCAAAATATTTTAACTGTTGGTTACACAATAGTCATTTTGCAAATTGATTTTCTGAAATTTTCGCAAAAAAGACCAGACAATCGATTTTTGTGCATGCGCCATATTATTAATGCAAATGATAACAATTATTAAACTCACAGCAGACAATGACTATGCCACTGCGTACGATAGCGATCTAATCAAGGTTTAGTCGCGCATGCGTCTAGTATGCAATCTAGGTCATAACTAAACTAATAAGATAAAAAAACAATAGAAGGCGATGCGGAAAAGGACAATATAATGCGATCGGACCCTCGAATCACGAAAAGACTCGAAATGTACCGATCGCGACTACGCAGATTTTTCCATTCGAATTTGGTTTGATTTTTAACTCTTCAGCCTTATTGAATATTGTATTAATTCGAATTCGTAATATTCGAATATCGAAATAATACGAATATTTACAGTCTCTCCAACGTTATTAGAACGGAATTGTTTTTATTCTTCTAAACATAGGTTACATGCACCTACCCGGAAAATCATGAAGATTGAGAGGTATGTTGATGATTCAATACTAACATGATCAGTTACGGAATTTTGGATTAGGGTGGATAATATATTCTTTAGACGTAAAATTATAAAAATATCCCCTCTTTCCCCCCCTCCCCCACCACAGTGCGGTGAATTGGATATTTAGCGGCACCAAATTTCCGAAGCAACTTTTAGGACTTAAACAGGAGGTAAGAATATAGTAAACGGTATAAAATAGTAACCGTTAATATTAATCTAGCTTGCTTTGTCTTTCAGCTCAATAAGTAATTGAGTTTAAGAATAAGGTGAGCAAGTGTTAAACATCGCTGGACATAAATGATCAAAATGAAGGTCGGCTTATCCTGTGTAAATACCAAACATCTTTCCCTTATCATCAATCTAATATAAATATACATTTTTTGTTACCATGAAGGTTCAGGTATAGTATTGATAAAAGTGAAACCAGTATCAAATAAATAAGGATTAAATTATATTAAAAGAATAATATTTTAATGATTTACTTTTTGTATGTATTTTGATTATTACAATTATTATTATTACAAATTATTATGGAGTGTCTAGTTATTATGTGTCAGTGTATTTGTATGTTTTATATTTATTTAAATTAATCTAAATATTTGTTTTTGTCTATTGCGTTTAATTTGCTATTAATTTTATAATGTGTTCGCTTTTCACTTGTTTTATTATTATAAAATATTGTTTTCCTCATAATACTCTGTCTCTGACTTGTCGGCCTCTTTTCGTATTTCAATCAATTCCATTTAAGAAAGACTTTGTGTAAATAAAGGCTGTTACAGGGCTAGAACATAGTTGGTAATGGAAGAAAATTTGTTCAAATATTTTTTGCGTTCTACAAAAAGTATGTGCAGATTTTCAAGCAATTCGGTTAAATAATTTCGGAGATATATATTTTTTTCCGAAAATGGTCCTTTTTCAACCACCGTGCGCCGCGCCGCGCCGCCGTGGGGCGGTGTTCGCCTATATGACATGCGACGCCGACGTTGCTTTAAGCAATATTGTGCAGACAGGGGTGGCGTGAAGCAAATTTCGCAAATAAAAAATTGCATATACATATAGAAAACTACAGAATTTGTGAAGATAAAAAATATTATAATAAAGGTAACTTTATATGTTTAAAAACAAAATCATTAAACTAAAGTTTATTTAATTAAATTAAATTAGTTCACACAGCACTAGTTAAAAATAATATCATGTGTATATTTTTTGAAGCTAATCTGTTTCTTTTTACATTTGCAAGTTGGCCCGCCTTGGAGAACAACCTTTCTTACTGATGTTGCTGGTATACAGGCATATTTTTCGTGTAATTGATACAATTCTGAAATCATTAATTTATATTTTTCCCAAAAAAGAAGTGGATTTTCTGTTCGGTTCATATATGGCAATTCCGTATACTGACGTACACAAGAAGCAGACGTAGTTGCGGGTGTTGTCTTCGTTTTAACTACTTTTACTTTTTCTCCAAAATGCAACCAAAGCGAACTATTTTTGGAAGTAGATGCGACATTTTTTGGCAACGTTGATTCATCAGGAGCACTAGGACCCGCATTGAAAATGAAAAGCATGGTTGCAAGTTCATCAAGAATCCATTTTTGGGTGTTATCTGCATTTTATTCTAGCCCAAATGCAGTTTTTTTTTAAGCGGGCGTTCAGGAAAGTACTTTTGCGACCATTTTGTTTATTTGGAGTTAGGCTAAACGCCGTGATACCGTATCAATTAGCTTCGTCTGCAACCATATGCCTATGTCAGTCGTGGATCTCATATTTCTCAAATTAAACTACAACTCCCGAATGGTAATGTACTTTTCCTGAGAGTTCTATCGTCATTAATTCTAAAGGTTTTAGAAGTGGTATGACATGCAAAATAAAATACCATTCCGTCACATCTAAAAAATTGGGAGCAGTGGGTAATGTTGTTAGAGCCACAGATAAAGGATTTTTAATTTCAACTAGTCTCTCCAACGTTATTAGAACGGAATTCCATCTGGTATCTACTGCTTGTTTGACTTTAATTTCAGGTAGATTTTGTTAAATGTAACAATTTTTTCATTAAGGTCCCATTCGTTAATAACAGCTAGCAAATCTTCGGCTATATTTTTTCCAGTATGATGTTTCGGTTGACAGTTCCTTGACACTTAAAACACGGGAACATACATTTCCGCTATTTATAAAATGACATGTCCTTGAGAGACATGAAAATTTGCTATCTTTTTGCCAGATATCTGTGATCAATGATACATACTTTGTATCAACTAGAACTGTTTTCAATTTCGCAACCTCTTCGGAATACCGACCTGGCAAAAGAGTGTTTGACAAAATATGTCTACTTGGAACCTTGTATAATGGATTTAGTGTTTTGTTATATTTTAAAAAGCCCGCATTTTCGACAACCGATAAAAGTTGAAAATCTTTGACAATCAGTTTTAAAAGGTTAAAGTCACATTGCTTTTTTGCGGTATTCACTAAGTTCATTTGTATTTTTTACACCAAACAATTTTAGTTGCCGTGTTTTAGGATTTTTTTTTCGACCTGGATATATTATGATCTACGGTGACTTGATTCGAAGAAGAGGGATCTTAACTTCAGAAACTGGAGCAGATTTTCCGGGTAGGTGCATGTAACCTATGTTTAGAAGAATAAAAACAAAAGGGGCAGAAACTGGCAGCCAAATTTGGTATAGATAAAAAGGGGAGATCGTATATAGCAAATTAGGTTAATTAGCTGTTTGGGGCAACTTGTGGCAAAATAGTTTTTGATCCAGCGAATTTTTTATTTCAACTTTATTTTTAGATGAGACTGAAAATTTTCTATTTTTTTTGTGATGTGATAAGTCTAATTTTCTATCTTTAGAAAAATGTAAACCATTTTAAAATACGTTTAGGCGTGCCGGATCAGACGCCCCTAGAAGTATGTTCCGTTTAGCAAGAAAATACACTCAAAAAGTAATAAATTTTTAGTTTGAAAAACGATCTCTCCAAAAGTAATGCAATTTTTAAAATAATGTTATATGCTTAATAGTCAAAAAAGAATCTGTTATTTGAAATAAATTAAATTTTCTTCATTTATTGAATTTGAATTTAGGTATTTTTTTCATACGCCTCAACCAGTGTGCGGCGTACACGTTTTCATATCTCACTCTCACCCATTCACAATACAAAGCGTTTCCATTTTAAATCTTATTTGGAATTAAAAGTCCTTCGATTCATATCATTTCATATTACAGAGAGGAATGAAATCTTCGCAACTATCGGCAAACTTGTTCGTTTTAATTCGAATATTTTTCCGATTTCGTATTAAATTTTAATATTCGAATCAATACGAATGCCTCAGTATTCGAATTTAACGAATATTTTAATTCGAATTCTTACGTCACTAATTTGAAGCATGTATTTTGAACACAGTAAAACATTTGTTTATAAAAATAATGAAATATACGAGAAATGTAAGTTAGAAGAACAGTTATTAAGAAGTACCCCAAATAATGGATATATAACTGAATTCAGTGTTCAGATCTCGTGGAGTAAAGATCCCTGAAGATGCCTCGTGCAATCGAAGGCGAAACGTCGGATAGTAATTCCAATTCGACACGGTCTAATCCCAAGAACCATGATTTCTTAATTGACCAAAGCCGTGAAAGCTTCCGTTCAATGGAAATATAACGTTAAAATATATGTTTTTACTACGCTTGTAATACCTTTACCATTTTTGTTTATCTGCATTGAATTACCACACAATGAATGGTTCACTTTTTAGTATGCGTAGAAATCACCTGACAAAACAATTTGGCAATTTACAATTTGGCGGACAGATTTTGATATTTTTAGTTCGGTTCAACTGAAAATCGGTTTCTGGAAGAATATAAAAGTGCAAATTATGAATTTTAGTTAAAGGTCCGAATTTAAAATGGCAGCGATCTATGTATATTCAACTAAAAATCGGCATAAAGGATAGTTAAAAGTGCAAACGATTTGAAATGAATTTTTAGTCAACGTTTAAAAATCCACAATGACGAGATCAACGTGGCGTGAGAATTTCGACATTTGCGCAGATTCGACTGAAAATCTGTATTTGACGGAAAATCGGTACTGACAGCATTTAAAAGTGGGAACAAGGAATGTTTAGTATTTCTAAGATTAAAAAATATAAAATAAATAATATATTAAAAAAATTAAAACCCAATAAACCCATGCATTTACAAAGTTAATTTAACATGTTTTTCCAAAGTACATTTAAACGTAAAAGATAAAATTTGATCTAGGATATATAAATTCATTCACATTATTGTTGTAATGGCATCTAATAAATTAAATTTATAATCGATAATGTAATTGTAAATTGGCGCCATCTATCTCTTAGTGATTAAACATTATTCTTATTAAATAAATACGGTCCACGTTGTTTTTGACCTAGTCCAGATTACTGTCAATTCAGATCTTATGTATAGGTCAAATGTTGATATATAACATGCACATGATTAATTAGGTTATAGTTAAATATCCCTATTGCTTATATTCCCGCTTGGTTTTTGTCTAATAGAGTTCTTTAGTCAACTTTCAGTTCTGTTACCGTATCTGCGCACCATCGACGTCATAGCTGACCATGACAGTTATCTCTACTTTGGGCCTGAAGCCGTAGCTTTCCGTAGAAACCGATCGATTGAAATAAACAAGCGCGAATTACAAAGTTTTTTTCTTGTTTTTTTGGACTTCATGAACTACGGTTCACCATTTTGTCTTATAGCAATGGCGACATACCAGCACTGAGAGTTACTTCTCTGCATTAGTTTATGCAGATTTAAACTATGTTTTCTAAAACTTAAGAATTAATCCTATCATGTGCTTTAGTGTTTAATTGTGTCGTTCCATACATCAAGTATTTTAAGTTCTACAATAGCGCATCTATGTTGTGTAATGGATTTGTTTAAATTTAACTCACTTTGGTAAGCTTTATATTAGTAAACAAATGAAATTGGTTTACTTAATTTTAAAACTGAAATATCGGGCATAATGTTACTTACTGCCATTACAACTGGAAAATATTATATTTCCGTATAACATGTATCATTAACAATTTATCCTAGATCTATTTCTAAAGAAGATAGTAGACATGGAAGCACTTTGAACTACCCTCTATGCTCTACGCTCGTTCAAATAAAACAGAGTTGTTAGAAAACGGTTTTAGTTTCCGTGAAAAAGATTATACATACAGTGTGTATCAGCCAAATGGAATAAATTCGATAATAAATAAATGGGGGCGTGTTCGGAAAAACGCTTGGACCTGTCGATTGGTATTTTTAGTTGCTCATTTTCTCCAATAAAAACTTTTTATACAGAGTCTGTCCTGTAACAGTGGTCAATGCCAACTTTCTTATTTCAAATACAACACCCCGGATATTATTTAATTTTTGGATTCTTTGGGAGATTCTAAACATATTTTATGTTCAATGTCCTATACCTATCTTCAACTATTTCGGCAATATTAAGTGTTTTCAAATTTATTGCAAAAATTAAGATTAAAAAAATAAAATTATTTATTTCTTCATAATGTATAAACAAAAGTAAAAAGTTAATTTAGGAACTGTTGAATATGCTCGCCGCGAACGTCTTGGCAAATTCCTAATCTTAAATAGAAATTTCTTCTAACGTTATTTAGCATGTCAGGCGTGACCGATCTAATCGCAAGCGTTATTCGTCTTCTTAAGTCAGCTAAGTCGAGGGGTTTAGTTTTGTATACAACATTTTTAATATGTCCCCATAAGAAAGAGTCTAATGGCGTCAGATTAGGGGATCGCGCTGGCCATTCTATCGATCCTCGTCTCCCTATCCACCGATTTGGAAATATTCCGTTGAGGTACTGCCGGACATTAATTTGGTAATGGGGCGGTGCTCCATCTTGCTGAAACCATATCATATTCGCTGGAACTTGTGGGTTTGCTGGATCCGGATACAAATTTGTCAAAGTTGGCACGACATTATTTTGGAGCAGTGCTAAATAATTATCGCCATTCAAATTGCCGTCAATGAAAAAGGGGCCTATGATATGATCCCTAACAATTCCCTCCCAAACATTAACCTTTTCAGGATATTGAGTATGTTCTTCGCTGATCCGGTGAGGATTTTCCCTAGACCAATAGCGGCAATTTTGACGATTTACATGACCGTGAAGTGTAAAGGTGCACTCATCCGAAAACAAAACATGTTCTAATTGAATAACATTGTTATCTAACATAGCCATCATTTGTTCACAAAAATAAGTTCTCCTATCATAATCGTCTTCCATGAGCTCCTGAGTTGGTATCACTTTATAGGGATGCATTTTATTTTCTTTTAATGTTCGAATAATCGACGAATGGCTAATATTGAACATTGCGGCGGCTTGTCGACTAGAAATATGTGGGTTTTCCTCAAACTCAAGCATAATATCCAATTTAGTATCATCATTTATTGAATTGGCAGCTGCTTTTTTATCTGCCTCACATGTCCAAGCTCGCGAAACTGCTTTTCTATTTTACTAATTGTCCCTTGGCAAATTTGAAAATTTTTCATGAAATAAGCGAGCAACTTCCACTTGTGTTCGTGTGTTATCTCCATAACCAATCATTTGTAGAATTGTTATTTTGTGCATTTCTGTTAAATGAACCATTTTTCTGATATTAGGTATTATGCAGTTAACGAAATTCAAAAGACTATGACACTGACACTGACAACTACTGTCTTGCAAAGAGAAAGGCCTGGCATTTTACACAAAAGTAAACAAAACTTAAAAGTAAACAAAACTGGCTCTTTTTGTTCCATATCAATAAAAAGGAACGCTAAAATGGTTTTTGCTTACATTCTTAATATGAAGACCTAAATGGTAAATAAGTATTGAGTGTGTTGTAGCGAATTTTTGTAATCAAATAAATAGTTCAGTAACCAGAGCCACTTTCATGAATAATAATAAATTCGAAATAAATAAAATAAAAATAAATTTGAAAACACTTAATATTGCCGAAATAGTTGAAGATAGGTATAGGACATTAAACATAAAATATGTTTAGAATCTCCTAAAGAATCCAAAAATTAAATAATATCCGGAGTGTTGCATTTGAAATAAGAAAGTTGGCATTGACCACTGTTACAGGACACACCCTGTATAAAAAGTTTTTATTGGAGAAAATGAGCAACTAAAAATACCAATCGACGGGTCCAAGCGTTTTTCCGAACACGCCCCCATTTATTTATTATGGAATTTATTCCATTTGGCTGATACACACTGTATATATGTATATATAGCAATAACTCCCTAATTAAGATGCTTAAGGTTGCAATAGTCACCTTAAAAATACATTAGTTGCACTTTGACTCTAATATTGTAGGAAAACGGTTATTAATTTGAAATTTCCGTCTAATTAACTACTAGACGACTCGACACAAGTAGACAATAGTGAAAGTTAATTTTTTTCCAAGACTTTTCGGAAATTAATATAACATTTTAGTGATTTGTTATCTTGGTGAATTTTTGTAATTATAGTTGGGTGAGTAGTTTCTATAACATGTACACATATATGCGCTCATCGTAAAAACTAATTTATGTGATTTACAGTCATAGCAATAGAGACCCCACTTTTTGTATTTTTTAATAGAAAACCCTTTATATTGATAAAAAATTTAAAGATTAATGTTCGTTAATTTGGAAATTTTCAAACAGTTTTAATCTAAAATTCGGCTTCTTATCATTCAAATATATCTTTAAAATGTGGAAAAAAAGATTATTATTTTTACTTTCCCATGTAACAACCAAATACGTACATATTATAAAATATAGTGTATATGTATTATCGAAAAATATAAGTTGGGTCTTTTTCCACATTATCTAAAACATAAAAAAACATATTTTCAGAAAAAAATTTTAACGCACGATAGTTTGAGAAATGTCAAACTAATTTGTTTCAAATTTTCAGCAAATATACGCCATGCTCATATATGTCATGGGCGGAAATAGATTTTTAAATATCATGGTATTAGATATTTTTAAAGGGTTTAAAGTTTTTTAGAAATAATTTGAGAACGCCCAGATTTTACTCAAACTGAAACCAGGGGTACCTAAAGTAACTGTTTTATAATTTTTTTTTCAGAAACAGCGAAACTCTAAAAATCTAATTAAATCTAATTTATTTTTTTATAATATAATATATAATATGTTTTTTAGTATACCTACAGGATAGATAGCAGAAATTATTTTTTACTTTAAAAAAATAATAATAAAAATTAAAATTTCCTATAATACTAATTAGTATAAATGTTTTCCACTATTGTTGTAACAGCCATTGTGCTGTGAATTATTTAAATTAAACAAAATATTCAACGTTCAACAACAAATTTAGAATAATTAAAGGAACTTTTAGATGATGCTCCAATTTTTTTTTTTGAAAATTAAACCTAGTAGCTATTTTGACACATTACGTATAACTGCATAGTGAAACGCGTCGTTAATGTCTTGAACGAAGTTAATAATTGAAATACCTCTTAATCCAGGCAAGTGACTCCAAATAATAAACAACTAAACTGTTATTACGTGTTTAATTTTAAAATGTACATAGAACGGAGAGCTTTTTAGGAAACAAACAGGAGTTATCAATTAATTATTCATATAAAAAACTATCGATGTTTTCTGGTTCCATTGTTACAATAGCCTCACGCGGCTATTGTTGCTGTCATTTTTTTTTTCGAGAAAAATAACGAGAGGCGGAAATTGTTTAGGGAACCCCAAATCTCCCCCTACGGATTGACAAACTACATCGCCAAAATTACTCTCCGGTTTATGCAGGGCGACCCATTTAGAAATAAATTTGAAATTTCGTTTTCATACATTTCCTTATGGTTTTAGCATGTAGCAAATGAAGGGCTGATCGTAGGCCAATCACGTAAAGCAGAGAAATGTCTTTATCTCTTCTAGAGACTGGTGTAAAAATCAGCTTGATAAGGTTGAGGGGTGAATTATGAGATTTTTTTCAATTGTAGCGTGCACGAATTCTGTTTGCTATTCTCTGGTCTATCGTAAAATCGCCTCGGCACCTCCTGAGATAAAAACGATTAAACATATCGAAATTTTCATCTTTGTTCTGCAAGACATAGATCTGGATTTTTTTTTTAACCGAAGCCGAAAAATTGGGTAAAACCTAGTTTACAGTGAAAATGCATTATTTTTCTACTTGCCAATCAATTTACCACTCTTTCAAGTAGGCCTGGCTCTGCCAGCTGTGTAGCTCTGATTGACATTTTATACTAAGCACTTTGAAAGGGTCGCGATTTCTTCGATATTTGCAGGACATTAGAATTAATTATATTTTTATTTTTTGCTTTATACTCATGCGGTGTTGGGTATTTAAAGTGCCGCTAATTTTAATAAGTTATATGGGTGTGTGCTATATATTTATATACGGGGTGTTAAAGTAATCCGGTTCAGAGTATGGGCATTTTCCTGTTACAGGGGGAGTCATGAGGCAACCTCCTGAAAAAAATATACAAATAATTTATCAATACAAAAAAATAAGTATCTTTTCATTTTATACAATATATATACAATGATTAATAAACGGTGAAACACGTCAAATAAACTGAGTAACTTTGATGGGTGAAAGAGCCCCACGAAAACAAAAAATATATATATTGCAATTTTTTTTATTGGTGCTATAACGTAAAAATATTTTTTATTAACCCAGGTGTCCCAAAAAATTAATAATAAATAAAATATGTATTTTTTAAATATGACGCTCTGTATATTTTTAAGCTATTTTATTCAATGAAAAAGCTATACAGTGGTATTTGGTTTTTCAAATTAAAGTGCTGCGTTGCTAAGAAATTGAATTTTTACTGATATTTTTGGAATTATAAGGGACTCGTTATAAAAATCGCAATTACCCATGGAGTTAACAAGGGTTCAGTTAATCTCGACCGTAGGTACCCTTTAGTAACTGGTACATACTCATACTACAATTTTGATAGTTTCCTATACAGAATGTTCGTGATAGCGTGACGAATTCGGCTTATTTAAATATGCATTATTCAATTTTTTTTAACAACACATCCTGTATTTTTTAAATTATTCTGATTACCCTTTTGGGTTTTTGATGAGTATGTCCTATACCCAAATGATGTACTTAAAATATTTGAAATATTTTAAATGTAATCTTGAACTACGCAATAATAGGCAAGTTTTATTTTAATCAAGACTTCCATGAATCCAAATAGGTTAATGGAACTAGTAAAAACCATCTACTTTAATTTTTTCATAGAAGAAAATAATCATTATTTCTTTAATATTAAAAAATATTAAGTGTAATTTATAAAAATATTAACAGCAAAGTAAATATTAAGTCGATTTTACAAGTTTAGTATAAATTAATGGTAATCGTAATTCGTTAAAAACTTTTTTTTTGTATATATTTTGGTTTGCGCGATATCGAAGACGAACACCTTATTGGCACACCCTGTATAAATACGTCTTTTTTTTTATTATACAGGGTACCCCTGGGGTAATGATAGTGGGCCCAAAACCGGTGAACCCATTAAAATTTATAATACAGTGGCGGCTCTTCCATAGGGTCATTTGGTCAATGACCCTCAAAAATATTTCAGAAAATAAATTATTCGTTGGATCGTCTCTCCTAATAGTGGTAATAAAACGCGAACCTTGGGAAAACTTAAATATGCTACACTAATAGCCGCGCGCGGCCGTTCGAATGGTCTCGTTGCGTTCCTTAGGCAATAAAATACGCTATACTAAGCTAGGCTGGGCAGTCCGAATTGCCCTAATTACCTTAAAACTTGACGAAAGTACCCGAAGATTTCACAGCTACCGAGCGGCAGCCGAACGTGATAGCAAATGGAATACGACATCGCGATTTGGGTCATCAGCCGGTCTCTTCTCATAATTCGATCCATCGGTCGCGGCATCACGTCGGCATGCGGAAGTTCAATTGTTCAGAGGTCGCGCGGTCGATATTTTAACTCGATATTGTTTCGGACGTTTTTAACAGATGAAAATTGATTTATATACTGTTTTTTATAATATAGGTTTTTGTATTTTTATGATCCATGTGTGAGTTGGAAATATACAGGAAATAAATGTTGGTACTGACTAGTGCAAAAAAATAAACAACTAAAAAGTGCTTACGAACTTAATTTTGCAAAAATAACCAATTTCAAGGTGGTCTGTGTTTGAGTTGTGAATGTAGATGAAATAAAATGTCGGTAGTGCAAAAAATTAACCAACTGAAGAGTGCTAACGAACTTAATTTTGAGAAAATAACTGAATTCAAGGTAAGTGGTCACAATTTGCCAGAACATGGTATATGACAAACTAGTAGAGACAAAAATAAAAAAGTTCATCGAAACTTTCGCAAAAGTATGTACGATTTAGCTAAGTGGATATGTGCTTGTGAAGTCTCTAACTCATTTCACTGTTATGTTTGTTAGTTGTTTCCTAAGGGCTCGTTGGACTCATTATGGTGCAAAACCGGTGTTAAAGACTTAAACCACTTAAAAAAATTAAAAACATGCGTTTTCTGCAGATCACATGAAATGTTCGGTGAAGTATGCTACGGTCGGACGTGTTGATATTCGTACTCAGCTAGACACAGCTTATAGAAAATCCCTTAGAGATTTTAAAGAAAATGTATCCGAAAATCGTTCTATTTTAAACAAAATTATAGATCGTGTAAAATTTTGTGGGGCATTCGAGCTGGCACTACGTGGCCATGATGAAACGGCTTTGTCTGAAAATCCAGGAGTTTTTCGAGGGCTTATAAATTTTGTTGGGGCTTTGGGCCAAGATAGACTATCCGCTTTAGCAATGTTAAGTATCGAGAAATCGTTTATAAAAGGGATGTGTTTGCAAATTTAACGAACGTGTCATTCAGCATTTTTCCAATTATAAAGAACGAAGAGTAGACTTGAACTTCAAGTGAATTTAAAACTCAATTTAAAGATGAGATATTTATTTTTATTTTAAGTATGACTATTTTTAAATTTGTTATTTACCTCCCAATATAATTCACCACGAGCCGCCACTGGTATATTAATGCTTGGTATATAAAACATTTTTCGTCTTTACTGTATACTATATATCCATAGGGTGGCCCTAGGGGGTAAAGTTTTTTTAACTGTAAAATGAGCAAACTTATTTTTATTTTAACCCTTTTTATAGGGTTATTTTAATGGGGTGAAGCAGCTCCCTATATACAAAAATAAATTTTATTTTTTTTTAAGCGGGAAAGACGTCAAATTTTTTTTATTCTATATTAATTTACCTAAGTTAGAACATTTGCATTGTTCTAACATTTTCATTTAAATTGAATAAAAGTTATATTTATTCTTTCCTTTTTTTTCTTTAAATTAAGCGTAAAGCATTACATGCTTGTTCGGCAAAAATCATTTATACCTAAGATTAATTTGTTAGACACAAATTAAGTTGTGATTCCTGTAATTTTGTAATAATTTGACATCACGTTTTGAATAAATCAGTCTTTAACAAAAGGGTATTTTTTAATAAAAGATCCTTATCAAATAAAATGCGGAAAAATAAAACGATTTTATTAACAATATAGGAAAATTAATAGGAATTAAAACTCGCTGGATATTAATTACAAACCATTTATATCTTTTGAACGTAACCATCGTATTTATTGTGAAGGCTCTTTCATTGAAAACCTTCGTTATATACAAAACATAACTTCCGCAAAAAAATATAAAAACAGTGAGGTTAATGTTAAAGCGGTGCTAAAAGTTATTTTCAGTTTGGCGTAATTATTGTTGTTTTATGTAATGTAATGTAGATATACGCTAATATTTATGTGGGCGTATCATCAATTATTTATATAAACAGGCAGCGTAATACTCTGTATCACAATTAATTTTTGTGCAAAAGTCAATCGAATAATTTTTTTATGTTGATTTATGTTGATTTATTAAAAATTTTATTTGTCCGCCATTTTCTTTCGCCGTCTTGAATTTGTACAACAAATTTACTAGTTTATCCCTATACCACACTAAATGAATGCACAAAATTGGAAATTGATCTAGTAAGTAGTTTTTTCAGGCTTTTTGAAATATTTTATTTGTTTTGTTATCTTGGAATCATATCAAATGTTAACAGTTTATTCCTTTATACAACTTGATTTTCGAGCAGCATTTGAAGTAAAATGGATAATTAGTTTTTCAGTTATAATTTTTTAACGTTTAATATTTACTAAAATATCACCAAGTTACCGTAATTTAAGGTCAGTCGTGTAAGTAGTTTTTAAGCTATTCTGTAAACTGACAGACAGACCTACGGAATTGAAAAAATATAATACTTGGCATATGAGAACTCTAAAATATGAATATATGTAAAAGGGTGATGTTTTTTACTATTACAAGCATTTTATTTTGCCGCTATCTTGATTCCTACCACAATTATATCGGTTTATCTCTATACTAAAATTAATTATTGCACACAATTGGAAATCAGTCCATTAAGTAGTTTTTTCAATTAGAATTTTTAAATATTTTATTAAACCGCCATCTTGTTTCGTTATCTCGTACGAGTAAGTTGTATTTAAACTATGCCGCGAACTGACAGACAGACCGACAGACGGACCGACGAATCCAAAATGGCGAAAGAAAAAGCGGCTTAATAAAATATTTTAAAATTCAGCCTGAAAAAACTGCTTAATGGAAATTGTGTGCCATAACTAATTAAGGTATAGGGCACAACTAGTAAAATGGTGGCCAAATAGTATGTTTATAATAGTAAAAAAAATCACCTCAAAAGTTAATTGAGTAGAAATAGGTAGAAAATTCCTGATAAAGAAAATTTACCCATTGTTTTTAAGCTAGCTTTACATTTTATGGTGATCTTCTAAGCCTCTATAAAAATGACAATGGCAGTAATTTGCTGTTGATGCCTGAAGATAATTTGTGAAATTGGTACAGTCCAAATTTAAGTTAGAATTTTCTTAACTGACTCTAGCCCTAAAAGCTTTTGTAATATCGTAGATATAGTGTGTCAATAAATTAGAAAATTACGAACATTGTTTAAAAAGAGAAAGAATAACTTGAACAACTGCCGCCAAAATTCCTAACGCAAAAACTCTATATATGTAAATTTATGTAAAATAATTCGTAGAAAAAATATCTTATTTCAATGTAAATAGAATTTTTATATGCAGTAGCAGAAGCATGGATTTACGAGCATAACAGTTTCACAGATTATAATAAATATTGAAGTACGGTGGTTAATTAACATTTGTTATTACCTAGAAAACGTTTTGCCAACAATGATTATTTATATTCACGTGCAAAATACGTTAACTTGCAAATTCCGGGAATTTAAATTGTTAGATCGGCTTGCCTATTGCTTAATCACATTATATTGGTAAAGTGGATCTGTGAGGTATTTAAAATATAAAGAAATAATTTATTAATATACAATTTCCGAACATCTTGATATCTTCGTTTGTGAATATAGCAAATAGCGTAGTAAATCTGGAGGTCGAGGTGGAAAAAAATTAGTAACCACCTTCAGCGGGAATGTTTAGCTAATGATCTCATATTTAAGCCCTCAAAAGACCCATCCGGACCCAGTAGGGGGAAGATTGAAAAAAACCGCCGCCATCTTCGGTTTTTTTGTTTTTTTCTAAATACTTCTGTTTGCATAATTTTATTCAAAAAAACTAAAGACACATTTTTTTGAATAGAATCAAATTTCAAATATTTCTTATAATTTTTTTCTCTAAAGTAAATAGTAACAGAAACAGCGCTATATTTTACATTTTGTTTTATAGAGTTTTCCACTTTTAATATATATTTTAAACCAAAAATCAACTATTATATTTACTATAACTGTGTATTGTTAATATAGGTAAAATAATTATCCATTTAAGTCTTCTATTTATATACATACTATTAAAAAATTCTTCTATAACGTCATCACGAGCGTCATTTTCCACCAAAAAAGAAAAGTTTGTAGAACTAATTCAATAACGCTGACCACATATGGAAGAACATTTGAGACAAAATTTTCTACAGGAACAGTTTTTAGAGCACTCTCTTTACAATTGCAAAAATCAATTTTAATAAGTCTGGAGGCGCTACATCTTATGTGGATTGTATCCATTCTTGAATCTAAAAAACGCACAATTGTGTAAATATGTTCTAAGGAGATGTTGTTGTGCAGAATCTTCAGTTGGAAAGTAGCTAATTAAAGGAAATCATTTTTCTAAACATTATTATCTAAAATTATGTCAATGTATCGACGTAGATTCCTTTCTTTTTTACTGGCAACAGGCATATTTTTTGTGATTTATGAAATAAAATTCTTTCAGATGTCCCACCTTTTGCTGCTTTCCTCGGACGAACCATGGATATATTTTTATTTTTCGTATGATGTATAAGCAGAACCATTATATTAGTGTCCTCTGAGACATCTGTGACTTGGTTTTTTGACGTGGATAATTCCACAGCGGTTGAAGTGATGAGAAAATCAGCATCCCTTGCCACTAAATGCACAGTTGTACATAGGACTTCAAAATAGGTTTGAGGGATCTTTATAAATTGCGTTTTATTATGACTATTCTTTAGAACAGTGGTCGCAAACCTTTTCAAGGTGTTGAGCTGCTTTGATAATTTAGAAATAAACCGTGAACTACTAACTTGTAACCAGCGTTTAAACCAGCCTAAACGAAATAATGCACAGTTGTATTTGACATAAGTACATGTTTTTATGTAATTAATAAGTACTTAACTAATATTAATACATACCTAAAAAACAAACAAAATTTTCATATTGCCATAATGGCATATCACATACGACTTAATAAAAGTAAACAAAACATTATAATTAAAATTTTAAACGAGAACATGTGATAAAAAATGCATGCATTCAATGAGAAGGGTAACACTTGGAATTCATCGACAATTTTTTTGATATTTGCAGTGTAATTTGATTGTTTAAAAAAGAAAAAAATAACTTGAACAATATACTGCCGCCAAAAACACAATTATCCAGATGTTCATCTGTAAGGCGAGTGCGGTGTTTATACTTAATAAACTTCATATTGGTAAAAGAAGATTTGCACAAATAGGTGGAAGTAAATAACTCTTTCACTTTTAGAACCGATTTATTTACTATAGGCCAGATATATTTTGTACTTGAAACTAATGATTTCAATGCTAAATCACTTTGAAATGCAACCACTTCCATATCAGTTGCAGAGATATTTTCGCCAAAGTTCTGATAGCACAAGTTGCAAACTGTTAGCTATCAATTTCCATGAAGTGTAAAACAACAAATTAAGCCACCAATGTCATTTTGTTGAAATCCTTAAACCGATTTTTGAAGTTATCCTTCAAGTTGGAAACTATTTCTACATAAGATTTACTGTCATAGAGTTCTTTTGGATTTTGAGATATCTTCTCTGAAAGAACAGAAAAATGCTTGACATCACGGTTAACTAAGATTTGTTCCCAAAACTCAAGTTTTTTTATGAATGAATTTAGTTCTTTATCTCTTCCCTGAAGTTGCAAATTGAGTTCATTAATCTTGTCTGTCCACAAGAAACCCAAAATCTCTAAGCCAAATTGAATTTTCCAGTTCCTGAATCGGTTCGCCGCGTTGTTTAAAAAATTGAACTATGACTGATGAACTATGACTTAATTAAAACGTGTTATCACTCGTCCTCTATTTAACTATCGCACTTTAAAGTAAAGAAGTAGATACCCGTACTGACAATCAATTTCATCGTCTAAGATTTTGAATAATCTTCTTTGTAATTCGAGAACTCTAATCTTGTTTACAATTTTAACTACCAATTTTACGCCGTTGTTTAGTTTTAAAAAATTTCCACACATGCTTGTTTAAAAAAAAAAGATATGCAAACGGAGAAAAAAAGAAACCAAAAAATCCAAGATGGCGCCGGTTTTTTTCAAACTTCCCACTGGGACCGAATGGGACTTTTGAGTGGTTAAATGGAAGATCATTAACTAAACATTCCCGCTGAGATCAGTGGGTTACTAGTTTTTCCCACCCTTACGTATAATATTCAGCTACGTTTACCATACTAAAATAGATTCAATCTAACTATGTTTACGAATTATCTTTAGAAAGAATTGTTGGGTAAACTACCCAATTTTTGGCACCCTTGAGGAAAGAGTGGAACTTAATGTTTATTTTTGTGATATATATTGACCCAAATAAGAAACTTAGTATTACAATAACTAAAACAACTCATATATTACAAATTTAAACATTAGTTACAAGATATAATCATTAAAATAAATAAAAAATAACTAAATGAGATGAAATATGCATTTTCTAATTATTGGCATAGTTACCCCAATTATTGGCACTCTTGTTATTGGCATAGTGCATATCTGTTATCTAAATTATTGGAACACTATACCTATTTAAGGTTTGAACTTTTAAACTCACACAAAGAAATTTCAACACCATAGTTTTCTTTTTGAAGGCATTTTACGTGATAATATCTGCTATAACATTTTTTACATATAAGGCCAGGTTTCTGCGTGGTTATGTTAAATGTGTAGATATAACAAAGACCGAAAGTGATGGAATTGTTAGCAAACAAGTCAAGTCGATAGGATCTGAAAATATGTTTTTCTTACAATTTTCTCTTTTTTGGATTTATTAAGATATTAGATATAACATTAATATGCGGAGTTTCTTCTGCAGCATTTAAGTATGGTCCATGTTTCTAGAATGTTCTTAGTTTTGAGTTTCTTTTTAGCCAGTATCTTGATCTTTTCGAGTTATTGTATTTTTACCATTTCATTTTAAAGAAGTTAAAAACCTTTTTCTTTAGTATTTCTTTTCTTAATTTTTCTCTCTTTTTTTTAGATCTCTTTAAGCAAGTTTTTCAATTTTTTTATTCTCTACTTTTTCTTTTTTCTATTTAGCTTCTTTTTGCATTTTTTTCCAAGCTGTTGATATAATTACATATAAGCTTTTTTTAATTTGTCCCTTGTTACTTCCCTCGTAAAAGGGAAGCATTGTAATCGTGAAAAAATCACGCTTCGAGATTTTTTCAGCTCTTCATGTTTCAGGATCTCTAGATGCCGAAAAACATGCTTTCTCAATTCTGTCGGCTTGTCTGCCTGTCTGTCTGTCTGTTCGCGGTATAGCTAAAAAAGTACTTATTACCCGTACATACCCGATTAACTTCAAATTTCGTTCGAATGAAGATATGTAGACTTAGGTATGAAATTATGCAAGATCCAATGGCGAGTTCCGCCTTGCTGCCACATTTACTGTTTTTCAGTTATAAAAGGATTTTTTTTAATGGAACACTCTATATTATATTACTTCTTAAAAATCTGGGTAAAATTCTCAATACTTTTATTAAGAGCACTTTTTATAAAAGTTAACAGTATTTCCGAAAATAAGAGTCTAATATCTATAATTTAATAGTATTACCTTTTAGTAAAATACCTGCATACAAAAGGTTACCTGATATTTTTGATAATGTCAGTTTTGTTGATTTACAAAAATGGATCGTTTTACTGAAACCTAAAGAATTGAAATTTTGATTATACTGGGTTATGGGGATATAATGCAAAACCCACAAGATGTTTGTAACATTTTTATTGACAAATATCCTAACAGAAATCCAATAACTAGATCTACCGTAAGTAAAACTAACAAAAAATAAAAAAAAACAAACTGACCATCCATTTTTGTAAATTAACAAAACTGACATTGTCAAATATAGCTAAGTAATAGTATATTGTGTAACAGGGTTTGGTTTTAAAATATTCATTATTATTTTAGATCTTATACAACTGTAGAAAAAGAATAGTGTGCAACACGTACACACTCGTACGACTTGTGGTTAGCTTTTTTCAAATGTCTTGCAAACTCTTCTTTTTCTACAGTTGTATAAGATCTAAAATAATTATGCCAAAACAAAACTTCAAATTAAAAAATTAATTTAAAATGTCACTTTGCATTAGAAAAATAGACACATTTTCATGGTGTGCTATCTGTGCGATATTGGTACCTTTCAAAGCAACTGTAAAAAAAATTAAATATTTACCTAACCTCTATCTAAAGCTGGAATCGGTCCAGTAACATTTGAACCTTTTTCTATAGGTGGATATCTTTTTTCGCTTCATATTTTCGTTTGTTTCGCTTGCTTATGTAATCCAGCTATAGCTAATTTTTTGGAAACACTATGTCAAAAATCGATTTCAGTCGCAGAAACATTTTCTAGATTTTCTTGGTCAATTGTTATAATTAATTCTTCATTTATCTGGTGATCTATTTCGATAATCTCAAATCTAACGTAATCTACCTATTATATTCCTGCACTATAATTACTAGATTGTTTTCATTTAAATCGTCTGGTTGACGTCCTTTACGTACCTTTATATCATTTTCTTTCTCATTGTCAGTACCATTACTTTCGACAGTATTCTCTTGAGTTTTGTGTACAATCTCCAACTAACCAAAAACTGTTTCCATTTCTTCTTCAGTAGTTAAATTTTCAACAACTGATTTAGGTAGGCTTGATGCCAAGTTTAGTTTAGCTTTTCTTCCAAAAATAACTTCAAACGGTGTTTGATTAATGCCGGAGTGGAAACTGTTGTTTTTTTTTAAACTGACTGAAGCGCAACCCTTTGCTCCATTTTTTTGATTTGTTGTCCTCCATCCAAGCTATAATTATATCTTCTACGTCACGATTAGCCCTCTCCACACTACCCTGACTTTGGGAATGTCTGGGCTTCCCATGCACTATTTTTAATTCTGGCCAGATATATTTTAGTTCTTCTATTACGCTATTGACAAACTCTGCTCCATTATCCGACTGCAACACTGATGGAGGATATGTCTACAAGATGGTATGCCACTTCAGCAGCAGTTTTTCTATTTAATGGACGAAGAGTTATGAATTTGCTTAAGTGGTTTTGATAGTTTAATATAAATTTGAATTCTCCGTCTGGACATGTTTGAAAATCAAGTCAACCTGTGCTAGTAAGTTCACCTCATTGAAAACCATAGGTTTCACAACTATTCCCTTTTTGGGATGCCACCGCTTCTTTAAACATGACTGACAATTATCCAGGAAAATTTTAATAATACCTCTTGTTACGTTACCATATTTTTTTTAAATTATGTTCTAATTTATGAATTTCACCGTGCCTAGTTTCCACATGCACAGCGTTTTTAATTATATCAAATAATTCCAAAACATGAACGTAATATTTTACGTTATTCTCACCTGATTTGAACATAGGTAAAATCAATTTCTTACTGTCACTCACGGTAAGCACATCATAACGTTTTAAGCGCAGTTTCTCGAATCGCCTCGTAGAAGACAAACCTCTGTGTTTTTAACATAAGTGGTTCCACGTGTTCGGTTTTGCTCTGTTGTTCCGGGGGGATGCAAGAGACTCAAACGCTCCGAGTGGAAACTAACGACCCCGCAACAAAGGGGGCAGACGCTCTGAATGTGTGATGCCTAGTTATTCCTGCATTCTATCCTGTTCGTCTGCCCAGTTCTACAAAGAATATGTAGCGTAATGGCCCCTAGGTGGCGGGAGTAGGAGGGGTACGGGGATGATTTGATTGGTCATCTCGTGATACCAGTAGTACTTCCTTAAGGGGCAACCTGTGGAAGCCAAGATGCATTAGAACAAGATTAATAAACTTTTTTACTAAAGCATAATCGGTAATTCGCATTCAGTGCACAGAACTACGTGTTCGACCAATGCCCCTGGATGCACCCCAGAATGAGCTGACAAATTGTTCCAGCTCGGAACAGATGTCAATAATCCAATTACCATACCATACCAACGTTTAAGGCGCCTGTCATCTGTTGATGTTTTTTGGACGGTTTTTAGCAACTTATAAATTAGCTTATTATAATGTTGCTCTGTTTTAATAATAAAACTGTTTACACCAACATGTAATTCATTAATTTTTAAGTTAAATAACCCTTCATTCATTTTGAAACTTTCCGGACTTTGAATGGCTGGGGTGTGCAATGCCGACTTTGTACAAAAAAAAAAAATATATATATATATATATATATATATATATATATATATATATATATATATATATATATATATATATATATGAACCTCAATTTTTAATTTAATGTATTGGCAGACCATGAAATACTTGTACCGCGGTTGCCTTTAATAAAATGGGAGAAAGTTTATTTATGCTTTATTTTAAATATATTTGAGTAGTAGAGTTTGTTGTATCAATGAAAACTTTTCTGTTGCTGTATAAAAACAGAACCAAAAGTTTTTGTATGTTATCAAGTAAAATAAGAAATTACTAAATAAGGTTTTTATCTTTTTCTGTAGAATATTTTTTGCATTAATAAGGACTATTTTTAGACTGATCTTCCACCGTCATGAAGGACGAATCCACATTACCCGCGGTATTAAGACACAAACTTCCACCACAATTAGAAAAAATTAAGTATGGCCATTACACAAGGGATAATAAGGATTATTCAGTACATTTATATCTTAAAGAACATGACATCAGGGTGAAAGAAGAAGGCAGCGATATTGCCCAATTCTTGAGAGGAAAAAACGTTTTGATAACTGGTGGCACAGGGTTTCTAGGTAAGAACTTAAACTTAGTATGAAACAATATTATTAGATAGTTTACTTCATTTTTTACTCTTATTATCATTCTGCCAAGAAAAGTCTGCTTAAATCTCATTAAGAATTAAAAAAGTTTTTATTGAACTTGATGATTATACGAAGGAAAGGGAAAATACCGAACATCATAGACAAAAACATATATATTTTATAATGTTGTATAGGTCATATAACTTTAATCTCATCAAAATCCTAGGTATTTTACAAGACTTTATATAGGCATTTTATAAGATCGCATCTTTTCTCTATGATGAAATATAATTCACCGTTTTTAAGAGATATTATTACTTTTAAATAGTTCTTTTTTAAGTTTTATAAGACTGTGTAATATACATATACAGGGTGTTTTATAAGTATGATGCGTAACGTCAGGGCTCAATACCTCACGATATATTAATAAAAAATGTTCATTTAAACGTATGTTCAGAAACGCTTAAATTCTGAGATACAGGGTGTTGAATATGTAAGAAAATGTAATATTATTTCAATTAAGTATTGGATGGTTAAAGCTGGATCCTTGAAACTTTTCAATTAATGTACGTTAGTAAAGTTCTGAATGATTAGTGTAAATTCATTTTTTTTTGCCAAAAGTAGCGTAGTCTGAAGTAAGTCGATGTAGGTTTTCTTTATTTAAAATTACAAAGCCAATAGTTTTTAAAATTGTATTATCATTTTACAACTCTCCCAACAATGCTCTACGAAAAATATATATGCTCGATTGAATTTTTTACCTAATATTAATATAATAGCCGGATTAAACAAGATCTGATTTCTTAAGTCTTTTCCATCTATAACATGCGTCTTGTATACAAGAAACGTTAGGCGACCCCTTAAATAATAGTCTAAAGGACTCATGTCGGAACTGCGAGTTGGCCAACCTTGGGAACATGCGCGTCCAATCCATAGAAAGTGATTAGACTGACGAGCAAATAGGCTAAAATGAGCTAGGGCGCCGTCGTGCATGAACCACATAATAGCTCTTTTTTGTAGGTATGTCTTCTAACAGCCATCTTCTGCTAGAAACTGAAAGAAAAAAGATTTTTCATTTAAGTTCTGTACTATGCTTAAAACTCCCAGGCTCATTTAATCTTAGCTGCTTAAATGCTTTGGCACATGGCGGAACTCTGAATAACGTTCCTGATAAATTTGCTGAGCTTCTTCAGCATTTCCATTTGCAAGGCCATAAATGAAATTGCCACACTCTTTCTCTGTTTGATAGAGAGTATGTATTTGTTTTAAGATAATATAAATCTACACTAAGTGGTTGATTGAAAGAGAGGCAGTAAAGTTAGTTCTATACCAGTTGACTGTTAACCGCTCTAGAAGTTATGAGTACCACTCCTCAAGACCACTAAGATAAAATTAATTAAAATTAATAGTAAAAAAAAAGCATGTTCAACAAATAACATTTATTAACAAGTTCAGTGCTCCCCCTCCTCCTGTAGGTTATTTTATATAACATATGAAAGAAATTGGCCTTAATTGAAGTTTTTTTTTTTTAAATGACTATTGACTGTGTAATGATCCTATGTTAATCAGTTTTCATATCTCATATGCTGAGAGAAAAATCTAAAGTAAATCAAATAAAGATCACTATCCAAATATTAGATCAGCCGTGTAAAATGTTTTATGAAAATAGCTAAAGAATCACAAAACAACGAACTAAATGTTCAATAAAACCTGAAAATTAAGTAATACGAGTGAGAAAAGAAATTTTCAATCAGCTAATGACAGGTAAAAGTAATAGACTCCAAAATCTATAAATGTTTATAAAGAAAATCTTTAAGTTGTTTTAATTTCCGAACAATTTGGTCTAACAGTAAAAATTTATCAAAAGATGCAAAATAATCAAGCAATTAATTAACTTCATTAATTCAAATACAATTAACAATAATAGAATAAAAGAAAAGAGTATTATGTGAATCTAAGAGCAAGCAAATAACAAGAAAAATTTATATAACTAAGTTTCAAATCCAATCACCAATATTACCTAACAAATTAACACCATTGTTTTATATCAAAATACCTTTCTAAAGCAAGTAAATACAATAAATCATAAATATCATCACATATTCCAGTAGTGTTACCTGTCTATAACACTTCTTATATACCTTGTATAAACTAACTAGATCTTATAAGTTAAAATTTCAAGATGTGATCACACTTTACAACAACACTGTATCTTAAAGTGTAACAAAAAAATAACCCCTTTTTTATATATAAACAAAACGACCTTAGTGATAGCCGAGAAACTATATCTAAGCTAGAGGTTAGAACATAATCTGTAAAAATTAATATGGCAAAATACAAGAAAATATGTACATGGAAAATATATCACAAAAGAAAAAATATTTAAAGAAGAAAGTAAAATTACTAATTGAACAAAACTAGGGCGCCATCTATACGAAGACTAGTGAATTGCCTCAATATGAAGCGGAAGATTTCACTACATCGATAGGAGACTTACAGTACCGGATTTACAGATTTTTATGCATTAAAATGTAGTGACGAAATTAAAATGTTACAAAATGTATCTGGGCAATTTTAGCGTTAGTAAAGTTATTCATTTTGGACTTGTTATTGACAAAACAGGTAAATTAGACATTAAATCTCACAATTCTTGAAGTAGTTCTCCAGGGTGAAGTTGTTGAACATTTTATAAAAGAAAAATATGTCCAGTACAAAAAATATTTTAATTAAAAACTATCCAAAGCGTTTCGGCTCAAAAGCCATTGTTAAGGATAGAATTATAATTTATCTTAGCTATTCCTTAGCACAAGAAACAAATATTTAAAAGTTAATATTCTTATTGCACGGCTAGCTTTTATAAATAAATACAAAACTAATAACTTCTCCGAAAGTCTTCTCACTTTTCAAAGTATAATCAGAAAGGGTTTTCTTGCCTGAGTATTTTCACGTTAGCCAGTGTTGATAATTTTAGTGTTCCTTTTATCAAGTTTTTAAACTGTGGATATTGCATTTTATGAGTTTCTTCCTCTCATATCTTCTTAGTCTTGGTCTGTTCATTTTGTCATTATCTTACTATTTTAACCCGTTCTACGTTGTTTTACTAATATTTATTATTTTTTAATTGACACTCGTTTTTGTGTCATTTTCACAGAATTTATTTATTTATATTTTTTCTTGTATTGGTATACTTAGGGTAGCTTAGTGTTGAAAGGCTTCAACAGCTTCTGAACTTAAATTTAGAAAGCTGGCAATAAGGCCTTTTAGTCTCGAATTAAATTTACAAAAATGTATGAGATATTTTATCTGACTTTAAGATTAATAAACGTCTTGTTATTAATACTATTAGTATACATTGGCGGCTCGTGGTGTCTAAAACTGGTGAGGCGAGAAAAGATTTGTTACCTATAACAGGTAGATGGCGCCGCAGGCGAAAAGTTTTTGGGCTGCTACGCCCAAATTGACTCATTTTTATGATTTGTTTTTGTCTTTTACATACCAATACCAAGATATATGCCCCATTTTTCATTAAGTAATTTTTAAAATAAAAATTATTATATAGATATAAAAATAAAATAATAATCTTTAAGATATTCACTCAATTTTCATGTAGTTCGTTTTACTCTCAGATATATGTACATATATACTCTGCTCAAAGATATATAATATACACATTTTTCATCATTGGATTTTTTTATAAAAAATATTTAAAATACTTAATCAAAATAGTCAGAATCGAGTTTAAAGTGTAATAAACCTGTAATAATCTAATATGATGTGGACAGTAATTTTTTTATAAAAAAAAACCAAAACTGTTTAGGCAAATAGGTATGTGGATGGTGCAGTTAAGTCACTTTTTGTAAATTAAATTAATGCGCCTGTCTTTTAAAGAAGCAAATTTCTCAACGATTTTGTCATAAAAGTCATCATAACATTCAGAAAGTTTAACTAATAACTCTTTTTCTATTGCCATGATCGACAGAGCTGAGAGCCTATCTTGAGATATACTATTTCGTAAGTAGGTCTTTATTCGCTTTAAGCACGAAAAATCTCTTTCGGCTTGTACACTTGTTAAGGGGATTGTCAAAATTAATGTCGCAAGTCGATCTACTTCACAAAATACTGAAATTAATTCTAAACTATTAATTTGTTTAAGGAGTTCTTGAATATTGACTTTATAAAATTGTTCATCTCGATAAATTATGCTTAGCTCATTTTTGAGGCGGTCTTTGTCTTTTTTGGAAACGGTTTTTCTAACGAATTTATGTGGCAAAGTCTTTGTATTTTTTTTATGTATTAAGATGTTTCACAAATTCCAGTTTGTGTAAATCTTCAAACCTGATGTTAATTTGAAAAATTATACTAAAATCTAAAATTTCATAAAACAGATTTTAAATTTTTCCATTAAATCTGATTCGCTCATGCTACGGGTTTGTCTACTACATGGCAATCCGTTAAGTGATTTTGCTTTTTCGAAAATGGATTTAAGGAAATTCTCAGCGCGCAGCTCATTTAATCGTTTGACGTCAATGTTCAATTGTGAAATGTAGAAATCAATTTCTAGGTTACTTAACTGAAAAAACTTGAAACAGGATATCAGTAACAAAAAAAATTTCTTTAAATGCAAAAGTTAAAAAAGCAAATTCAAAATCGGAAAGGTCTTTTAGATACCCCTTGGCCATGTTTATAGTATCTGACTCTAATTCTGGATTTTCAATCATGTCCTGAAAAACTAAGGGTAGTCGTTCCCTATTATTTGCAACAAAAATTAGAATTTATGATCGAGAATACCACCTTGTATCACTTGCTTGAGGAACTCGTTTTTTTATTATTTTGTCCAATATAGATGTGCGTTTGTACGATTTATGGAAAAAAGCAGGCAAACTTTTCATTTTTAATTTCCTTAATATAATTTGAACCCTGTTGTAAAATTAAATTGAGACGATGAGCAGCACAATGCAACATTGCTTGTGACGTGTGCTGATCTTATTCGTGTTTGTAGACCGCTCAATTCTCCGGCCATAACCGCAGCTCCATCATAACATTGTGCTACTAATTTCCGTTTAAAATTTAAAGGTTCCAAGATTCTTACAATTAAGTTATAGAGTGCATTAGCTCTAGAATCCTCACTTATATCAAAAAAGCCCAAAAAAACGTTCTTTTATTTCGGTTAATTTATTTACATACCTAACAGTTACACAACATTGGGCTTTTGCAACTATATCAATCTACAATTAATGAGAAAAATGTAGCCTCCGATATTTCTTGTTTAATACAGTCTCTCATATGTTCGTCAATACAAAATATTAATTCATTTTGAATAGTTTTCGATTGTCCCGTAAATACACTTTTCTCTTCTAAATGCTTTACAAGTTCGGTGTTACGGTTAATTAAACAATTAAAAACTTCCTTAAAATTCCCTCTCTTAAAAGAAGATTCGGATTTGTCATGCCCCCCAAAAGCCAGTTCTTGTTTTCCCAGTAATATAGTCGTATCTATAAAGTATGTCAAAAGCAAGCGGTTTTTTCTAACATCTTCATTGTACAATAATTTAGATGAACGAGCATTTTCGATTAGTGCATCTTAATTTGTAGTCATATTTTGAGACAAACGTACAAAACCTAAAGTATTTTGAATATGGTCTTTAGACCCTTCATGCATTTTAACCGCTCTAGAAAAATTTTTAAAATCAACGTATCTATCAGAAGTCCATACTGTTTTTGTTTTTCCTAGTATTAAGTAAGGCCAACAATATAAACGCTGCTTAAAAACACTTCCACAAATCCAAGTGTGTGTTTGATACCATGACGTTTGAAATGATCGTTTATATTGTCGACCATCTTTTTTATCACTATTTAAAGTACTTATCTTCGGCATGGGTCTATCTCCGCGAAGAATTTCTTTTTTCTCATCCTCGGGACGCCTGGAAAATGACGTTGTCAATAGTGACATAACGATATCATGGACTGTATTCATAGTTCACACGTTTCGTTTATTTTAAATTTTAATCACTAATTCATATAAACTACTCTATCAGTCTATATACCCAATAATTAAACTAACGCAACGTCAAAAATACTTTAGATAGAGTAACACTCGACACAGACTAAACGCGCGACATTCGCGAAATAATACTATAAAACAAACACCAAATTATTGCCGAATAATCTCAATATCCACCCACTTCCCGCTCAATCTCAAACCGTTACCGGTAACAGTCAAATACGAATACCCCACACGCCCACGCAAATATCAAAAAAAACAAAAACGGCTTGCATTACCGATAAATAATAATTATTTCCATTTATATTCAATCTGTGCTAACATTAAATGGCAACGTCTCAATCATTAAGCGAAGTTTTCATCGCCTCAAATGCAATAAAAAGAGATGGAATGAATCTACATATGCAACACGACCCTTTTTCCTCTTTCTCAGACTTATTAAAAATCCAAATACCATTCAAGTGTCCGAGGCGCAATTCGCAACGCCGCCGCGTATAGGTAAAGTCGAATAAAAAAGAAGTGATATTGCAGTTATTGGACATTGTACTGTTGGTTAGTAAAGTAAAGTGTTTATTTATGATTTGCGCATATTTGATGAAATTTTCATAGTGTTTGAGACAATTTTTAGAGAATAATGTGTCAACTTGGAAAGAATTAATTTTGAAAATAAAAATGTATATTTATAGGAAAGCGAGTGAGGCGGCGCCTCATTTGCCTCATCTGACGAGCCGCCGCTGTTAGTATATTCAATTAAACTAAAATTTCCTGATATCTAAGTCTAAGTGTCAAAAATATAATGTTACAACTGTTAATAAAATATTTGATGTGTTGTTAATTTTTTGGAACATTCTATATATTGCCAAACATTGTTTAGAGCGAGGGTCTTTAACCTTTTTTAGTGCAAGTGCCAAAAATCATATCGTCCGAGGGGCCAGAATGGTGTCACCCTTGATTTTCTCAAAACCAAGGTGCAAGATTGCTACGCTCTTATTTAATAATTATTATTACTGTTCAATTTTTAAATTATTTCGATCACAAAATGGTATCAAGATTACAGCTCGTGGTCAACAGAGCGTGCAATGTAGATGCCCTAGCTCAATTAACCCGGAGAGTAGGGCGTGGGAAAACTTAAGAAATCTTAAAGAAAAAAAAGAAATGAGCTCCACTAATTTATAACGACTTAAATTGGAAAGCCCCTTGATCTTCGCGACACTTGCTTCCTCTTGATACTTTAAAAGAAAAAGAGTGAGCTCAATAAAACACACAAATGAAGTTAAGAAAAAAATCTATTTATCTGTTACTGTATAAAAGAAAAAAAATATAAACAATAAGTATGTTATCAGTTACGGCATAAAGAAAAAAGTAAGCAATAAGTGTCACCAAATCCAGCAGCACCTAGCGCTTCTAACTTCAAACTAGGCCCGTGACATGGGATTAGTCCCGAGTCTTGAAGTTAAGTCCGTGGCTTGAAATTGTCTGTGACTTGCAGTTGCAATTAGCCCCTGATTTGAAATTAGGACTGTCACTTACAGTTGGCCCCTAACTTGAAATTAGGACCATGACTTACTACAGTTCTAGTCAAAAAGTGGTTTCACGTGCCAAGTACAAGGGCATGGAAAATGGCGGTCTGGTCCAATCTTCAGGTCAAATCCTCTCTTAGAGAGATTTTCTAGCACGAAAAATAACACTCACAGTGCAAACTTTAATGTGCCCGAAAAACTATTGCGGTGTTAAGGAAAAATTCCGCTAACGGATTTCCAAGATTTTCCTGGATTATTTCCTCAGACTCGCGCTGAAGACCTGTGGGTTATCTGCAGGTGACCAGAAAAGTGGAAAATATGTTCCCCCAGCTTCCTTTCCATCTAGAACTTTGGTTAACTAAGGTGGCGGAATACCATTGGCTAGAATATGTCAGGTGCTAACAACCTAGCCAAAAGAGCACATAGACGGAATAAAACAAGGATATGATTAACATGTTAGACAAGAAAAACGACTCTCCATTGGTTGAGAAAGATACAGGAAATAATGCAGGAATACACTTGGCAACAGCGAAAAAGATGCTTGCGCTCTTGATATGAGGAAGTACCGGATGGAGGGTTTCGAGAATAAGTTATAAAATATATAATATAATATATGTAAATATATAAATAATAATTGACAGAAACAACTAACCTGAAATTTAAAAGCAACGCCAAGGCGAAATGGAAATGTAAATAAACAAATAATATTTAATTAATTACTCTAGTACTAATGGAAAAGGACCACTCAGAAAAGTCAAATATCAGTCTGGAGTAGAGTACCAAAAAGTCAAAAAAAATTATGCAGGAGTAGTTAAATGCCATAAAAATGAAACGTAAGTTGAGTTTAATTTAATAGAATTTTCCCAAGTGTATAAACTCATTATTTAACCATAAAACAGGAATTTATTCACACAATTATTAACTATTTATTTTAGGAAATGCATCAGACGCAGACGTAACGAAATTTCAGTTTATAATAGGCTCCAATTAATTATGCAACTATGGACAAACAAAAGTCGATCTGAATTTCGGAACATCAAACATTGATAGAAATTATAAGAAGGCTGTAGTTTATATAGTCTCAGGAAAAAAAAGGTAAGAATATTAATATTGAATCGAGAAATACCTTTGGTTTATTTATGTCTAACTATATGTTACATATTCACAGCAAAAAGGAACACGAATAATAAAATGTAGATTTAAGAGAAAATATGAAGTGGTGTATATATAGAATCTATAGTCTAAAAATAATGTATATCTGAAAAGAAATATTTATCAAGGCAACCTTTTTTTTATAGAAGTATTTACAGTTCAATATTAATACATAATATCGACTTTATATCAAAGAATTTATTGGGGTACTAATGATTTGGTTTTTTTTACAGCGACAGAAGAGTTATACAAAATACACGCTCGAATCTAAAAATGCAGCATATCTAGCCAAAGAAAACGAAAATCCCAAGACTTGTATAAAGGACTCGAAAACAGGTTTTCAAAATTAATAAAATTTAATTTATATCTACTCTGTAAAATATATGGGAAATAAATAGTTTGTCTAAAGTGCTATTTGAAGTTTTTCTTATACAGTATATAATTATTAAATTCGGCAAAATTAAATAAATCCAACAATTATATTTGAACTGATTTTTTTTTGACGACATCTATGAACGAACGCTAAACTTATACCATTTACTGAAAATTATTCCTTTATATCTTGAGTTCAGATATAGGTACAAAATTAACTACTTATCGAGAGGTGACACTGTGTGTACCGAAATTTGCTGCAAAAGGTGTTGAATTTATATTTCGCTTAAATATGAACAATGTAACCGCTTCTAATAAGAAAACTACTAATATATAAATAAATCAAACCAACAAGGCGTACATATTAATCACTAAACTTAATACTAAAGTAGTAGATTATAATATTAAATTAATCATACAATGAAATGCACTTATAACAAAATTAAACTGTTACAATGGTCCACTTCACTTTACCACTATATCAATAAATTAAAAAACATGTAATTTCAAAGTATCCTAATCTTTATTGATTAAAAAGTTCAATCAATCGACGCTATTTTTGACATTGTTTATTTTTGACAAGTGTGTCGATATTTGGTTTTATTTTTAGTTGCAACCCACAAACTTCCTTCCTGATGTGCGTCTGTAACTCTCGACCTTGTTTTAGACTTTACATTCTTCATACGAGGAAACAGCTGCTCGCATGTTTTCGGATTTCAGGAAAATGAGTTTTGATCCACATATTCAAATCAAAATCAAGAAGACCCATGTAGAACTTGTCTTTCAGTTCTGAATTACACTGCAAATCGACGAGCTCCAACTGACAATTTTCTGGCATATCTTCAACGGATACACTGAATATTAAGGCAAAATATGTCCATCACCATACTCGGAAATAATTTCGAAATTCTCTATAGTTGAGGCCACTTTATTTAATGAAGTGCACAGTATTGGTAGATTTTGCACAAAGATTTTGTTGATGAACGATACAATGGTAATGCATCGAAGGAAGATCTTTCTGCTGTTTTTTCATCAAACCCACGAGCCCTTCATTTTTCCTGCCATGGATGATTCACCGTCTGTTACAACTGCAGAAAGGTTTGTCAATTTTAAATTATATCGTCTCAGTACTGTCATCAAACACTTATAAATGTCATATCCTTTTGTAGTTTCTTTAATCGGAAAAAAGGACAGCCATCTAGTTGCTTAAATCTGTGCTTTCGTCGAGCGCAAATAGTATACGAACTTCGATGCACGTTCTTTTAGTGAATTTCCAATGTCTTTCGCTAACTCTTCGATTCTTCTGGCGACGGTAACACCGGATAAACTAACTTTAAAAAAAAGTTGTTTTTGAGACGGGCACAATACTTTAGCGGCGGCCTCCAGTAAAAGGTTTTGATTTTAAAGCTATTTTTTTCGGATATAATGTAGCTAACCTTCACGCTTGCTTCTTTTTAAATGTTCTCCTTAAAAACTATCTTGCTGTCGTTGAAGCTGACTTTTTAGAGCTCTCATTTTATTTTGCCGTAATTGTCCTTTGAATGTCTTAAACTTTGTGGCATGTTTTGTATGTCTTTTTAAGTTGTATTCTTTCAAGGCTGAAAGGGATTCTTGACACACCAAACAGACGGGTTTTTGATTAACACTAACGAACAAGTACAACTCAGTCCACTTTTTTTGAAATATGCGCTTTTGTTCGCTAATTTTTCGTTTTTTACCCGAAGTAGAAGCCATTTTTAATGTCAACGTAGAAGAAACGAGTTTAAGTATCCGATAAAAATGTCCATGACAAAACTAAACTGCGCGACTGCACGCCACAATACAGTATCCATACATGCGTCAAAACACACTTTACTCAACTCACTAAAATCACTTATCGCACAGGTAGCAACTTCACTGCTAGTTGGCACTCTTTCGCTTGTATCGCTTCGTTCGCTCTTGGAATTAGAACTGGCCATTGCCGTGTTATGCCGACTTTATATAGGCCGAGCGCGTCAACTTTCAATCTCTCGAAATTTCGAGCAGCTACAAGACTGGACTAGTAGGTCCCTCTAGTAGTGATACTTTCTAGAATCTTCTAGCTGCAAGCAAGCAAGCAACGCCATCTAGTGGCCTTGTGGGTAGTCGTAATCGCGAGTTCACATAAGAAATTAGAAGGCCGGCCGCGGGTTAAAGACCCTTCATTTATTTAGAGAGTAACTTAAGAAAACCTTATATCTTTATATACAAAAAAAATTCTTTGAAAATTAATTATGTGAATTTTAAAGCGTGGTATAGATCTTTTTCTCTCCATGAGAAATACTTAATTTTTTTACTAACACTTACAGCAAAGAGAAACATTTCAGAACAAATGTTCCATGTTTCTAAATAAAACTATTGAAATTCAAATTGGCGCCTATTCTACTTAAATAACTCTTAATTAACTAATCTAAAATTAATTTAATAATACCCTGCATAAATCTTGCTAGTCCGAGGCTCAAAACTATTATGAAAAATAAAGCAAGACCCCATTTAAAAAAATCTGTAAGATAGACCTTTAAAAAGCTACCTGGTAATTTGTAAAAAGAAATAACATTTTCAAAAAATGTGATATTTTTAAAACTATTTAAAAATATCGCATTTTTTTGGACATTTTAGGGTTTCTTACATATCTATCTCCATCGGGCAAAATGTCTACCAAAATGTTCTTTTCAGAACAATAGTAGTAAATGGATGTGCACAAGGAATGAAAACACGTCAGAATCAACTTATATGTATATACAGAGCAAACAGAATATAAAAGAAAAGTTAACAATTCTTAGACTTAGGTATTTAATTAAATACAATTTTTCTGATTTGCAGGAAAATTATTGCTGGAAAAACTTCTAAGAAGTTGTAAAGACATTGGAAAAATTTACCTGATTGTAAGAAGCAAGAAAGGGAAGGATCCCCAAACGAGAGTAAATGAATGTTTGGAAAACTGGGTAATAATCGTTTTTGCAAGATTTGTTTGTGTTAAATTGCTGTCTAGAAATATACATATTACTTTCTTTTCAGGTATTTCACAAATTATCAGAGATATATCCCGAATATCGTGAGAAAGTAGTTGGTATAAACGGAGACTTTGAGCAGGATGGAATTGGCCTATCAGAGTCGTCAATAAAAATTTTACAAGAAAAGGTAAATAAAATTTTTCTATTTCACAAAATTATATAAGTTTCAAGTCAATATATCTTAAAAAACGTTCAGTTTTTACTTCCCTTGTAAAGTGAAGTATTGCAATTGTGAATCTTTACAAGTTTCGGCAACAGTTTGCGATTTAGGGTTCCTAGGTCCCGAATTCTGTTTCCATGGATCTATGATTGAATTTTCTTTTATAATAATACATTTTTGTAGGTAAACTTAATCTATCATGTTGCTGCTACTATCCGCTTCGACGAGAAACTAAAGAAAGCCGTGCAAATAAACCTAAGAGGGACACAAGAAATAATACGCTTAGCAAAAGGTTGCAAGAATTTGGACGTTTTAGTTCATGTAAGCACCGCGTTTTCAAACTGCTCCCACAAAGTTATAAATGAAGAATTCTACCCTCCCCTAGTGGATCCGTACAAACTGATGACTGTTATCGAAGAACTGCCAGAAGATGTAGTAGATAGAATAACTCCAGGGTAAGCACCGTTACAAAAAATATCGTTTTTTGGCAAACTTATGCGTTAGTTTTAATATTGATAAAACAATTAATTGATTAAGAATGCAATCAAATATATCTAGTTTCAATGATTTTTTTTTTCGATTAAAATAATAGTAAAAAAGATTTTTCGAGAAAAGTCTATTAATTGAAAAAAAAATCGATTAACCGAACAAAATCGTCTATTTTTAATAATCGATATCAATTATTGATTTGGATAATCGCTCTGTTCTAGTTTCTACTAAGTAAGTGTAAATAAAGCAAAGCTAAATATATGCAACCTTGGTTGCATACATGTAGCAGTACTTACTACTTGCTAGAATTCTACAAAATTAACAGTCCCATGTGGTTTAAGTTTGGTACCTGTCCTGTTTCTTCTACACATCATTATTTGCCTATTTTCTTATTGCAGAACACATATCTACAACTACGAGAACAACAGTATGAACCTTTCATTGCATCATACACACCTATTACAAAGTACCCTCCAATTTCTATATCATTTAAACAAATAATCCAATTTTAAAAACAAAAGATTTCTTAAAACTAGTTTCTATTAATTTCTAACACGGCACTTTCCCTGGCTTTTATACCCTCTGCATAGAAAGAAGATCCTACTGTGAGTGTTGTTCCCATATTAGGACATATCTTTTCTAAACCCTAAACTAAAAAATGCAACAGTTTTGTAAATGTTTATATATTAATATTAGCACATTTAGTTGTACAGGGTAGTCCATTAATAGAGGACGTCGGCTGTAGGTCGGGAACCGTTAATGACTGTAGGTTGTCCGGATTTGGTTGCAAAAGCAGGGTATCTCGCTTATTTTTAAAGATAGAACCTTGCGGTTTTCACGATCCTGAGCTAATTTTTTGTGAAACTCATGAAGCCGTAAACAAAATTTTCATAGCCTTCTTCGTTTATGAGATACAGGGCGAAATTGAAAATTTTGCATTTTGGAACCCCCCTCGTATCTCGGTTATCCTTTAACTTAACGCATAGGGAAAAAATGCTGCTTATGCAGTTTTTTACGCTGGATCCAGTAACGTAGTCATATTTTTCATTTGAGTTGTTATTTTTTAGATATGACCCAAAGTTGTGTTTTTTTAAATGGGACACCCTGTATATTTGTCCAGAAATTGATTTGTCCTTTTAAAAGCTTCTTAAAAATATATAATAGTATGGATCTATTTTAATAAACAACAACAGAAATCCTAATTTTTATAATTATCATCCCAAATTTTGCAGTAGGACATGCAAAACGATGCCGTTTTCTTTTGTTTTCTTGGAAGCAAATAACATTTCCCAGTTTTGTACACACATATAAAATACAGCGCCAGTTTTTTGTATTTATTTATTGTGTAAAAATATATTTGTATTATTATGGAAGAAAACCAAACTTTCGAACATTATGAAAAGTACGATATGTTAGCTTGTTTTATATTAAGTAATGAAAATGTTGAAACGGCTTCTGAGATGTATTTTAACAGGTAAATAGTTAATTTTTAGGTATGTTGAAATACTATTGCTTAATTTTTATTTAGATATCCAGAAAGAAGGCAACCTAATATATCCACTTTTTATCGGATAAAAAAGAATTTACTTAATCACGGATCATCTATCAAACCTCGTACGAAAACATATAATAAAGAAAATCGGGAGGCTGAGGAAATTACGGTTTTGGCTAATGCAGAAGCTTACCCTACAAACTCTTGTAGAGCCAGTGAAAAGAGCATAGGGATTCCAACAACTAGAGTTCAAGAAATTCTAGAAAAGCACAAATACCACCCATACAAATTTAGGCTCGTGCAGCACTTACAGCCAGGGGATGCAGAGCGTCGGGTAGTCTTCTGCAATTGGTTTCGAGAAAGATGCGATATGGTTAGAGATTTTGAAAGGAAGGTTATATGGTCAGACGAAGCACATTTCGGTAATTCTGGTATACTCAATAGGCACAATAGTAGATTCTGGTCCCAGGAAAATCAACACCAAATATTTCCCAGAAGACAGCAGGGCAGGTTTGGTCTAAATGTGTCCTGCTTCATATTAGGAACACATAAAAAATTTTATATATTTGAGGGAAATCTAACAGCCAATCGCTATATAGAAATTTTAGAGGCAGCTATACCTGAATTACTTGACGTTGTTCCTCTAGCGGAAATTAACGAAATTTATTTTCAACAGGACGGTGCTCCTGCACACAATTCTGGAATGACGAGATTATTTCTGGACAATAATTTTACCAATCAATGGATCGGAACAAATGAACCTATAAGATGGCCCCCTAGGTCCCCAGATTTGTCGATTTTAGATTTCTTTCTATGGTGATATCTGGAAAATAGAATTTATAAAGACCACTAAGATAATGTCCAAGATTTAGGAAATGCAATAAGAGAAAATTTTCGCTATTTACAAAATCATCCCGTTATTTTGCTTAATTCCCTAAAACGAATACGAAAATTGTGCGAAGCATGCATAGAACAAAATGGAAATTAGTTTGAACAGTTCTTTTGATTTCCTTGGTTACTGTAGTTCTTATACGATAGTTGCCTTTTGCTGAAAGGCTTGTTACATAATAATTTATTACTGTTTTGTTCTTGTGTTACATAAATCTAGGTAGGTGGTACTTTTTTGGTGCGAAATTATCAATACATATTTTGATAAATAGATTTAATTACATATTTATTTTGATTTATTGTTAGGATGTAGATATTGTTAACGACTTTAAATAAAAGGCAGCATTGTTTTGCATGGCCTACTGCAAAATTTGGGATGATAATTATAAAAATTAGGATTTTTGTTGTTGTTTATTAAAATATACCCATACTATTATATATTTTTGAGAAGCTTTTAAAAGGACAAATCAATTTCTGTACAAATATACAGGGTGTCCCATTTAAAAAAACACAACTTTGGGTCACATCTAAAAAATAACAACTCAAATGAAAAATATGACTACGTCACTGGATCCAGCGTAAAAAACTGCATAAGCAGCAATTTTTCCCTTTGCGTTAAGTTAAAGGATAACCGAGATACGAGGGGGGTCCCAAAATGCAAAATTTTCTATTTCGCCCTGTATCTCATAAACGAAGAAGGCTATAAAAATTTTGTTTACGGCTTCATGAGTTTCACAAAAAAATAGCTCAGGTTCGTGAAAACAGCAAGGTTCTATCTTTAAAAATAAGCGAGATACCCTGCTTTTGCAACCAAATCCGGACACCCTGTACTTAACCAAAAAATATTTATAGGTAAATCTGCCAAGATAAATCGCTGTAAATAATTTTGAAGTTTGAAAGTTGGTCGCTAGGGGGTTTAAGAGCAACACAAATGTGTAAATAGTAAAAGAAGAAAGAGAAACTTAAAAGTCCAGTCAGTCTTGATAGAAGAAGGCTGACTGGACTTTTAAGTTTCTCTTTCTCCTTTTACTATTATAATGTCTCTTCTGGAGAGCAGATTGGAGTTTACTGTTAATGATAAAAGTGTAAATGCCAATTTTCTCTTAAATTTACCTAACTGAGGTATTTTGAAAATATGAGCATTTTATTCTTTGACCAATTATGCACTTTTTTACTTGAGACTATTTTTTCTATTTTCAAATATAAAGTGGTGGGGAAGGTCAAACATTTTTACTTTCAAATGTTGATATCTTTTGTTTTGAACCGATTTTTTTTTGACCGGGTGTCGAAAAAAAGGTCTTTTTTGCTCTACTCGTGGATCTATAAACTGTACCGTTGTGACAGTTGTTACTGGTCCCTAGATGGCGTTTTTTCGGAATTCTCCAAAATAATGCTAGTTTTCTCAAAAAAATCAAACGACTAAAGACGACTTTTATATCACAATTTATTTAGAAGTTATGACGAGTATCGAGAGTGAATTAAAAAATCCAGGTCCGCATTTAAATTAAGAAAGTTGATGATGGTCTCTCGAATCCAAAACCTTGGATTGGAAATTTTTCCGTGCCTTTTTATAGAGGAGAAAAAGTGACCATGACAAAGAGGAAATTATTTTCATCTTTCATTGCAATTAATGCTAAAATTTTAGGAAAACCAAAAAACTGGAAAGAAAACCAAGGCTCCAATAGAAACTTTAGTAATATTGCATAACTGTAAAGAACAAAACTTAACAAAGGAACAAAACATAATCACATACGCTTGGTAAATAAAATAGCAAAAACTAAGACGAGGCAGGGCAGGACTCGGTTTGGGAAAAATATTAAACCGAGTTTTACCTTTCAGTGAAACAACAACAAAAATCAAATTGTGATTGTTGTTATAATGTAAACCTTTCAGCTGTGACACAAAAGTGGTTCAGTTACAATTTTAATTAATGGACACTTTTAAGATAAGCACGTGCGTTTTTGTCAACGTACCTATATGAGATGTATGTTTTGCCTCTCGAAGTTTGGTTTAACGGTTTTTTGGATAATCATAATTTCAACAGCATGAAGTGGAGGCTGCAGTCCTATCAACACAGGCAAGATTGCAACATTGTATTCACAATGGCGGCCGGCATTTTGAGCATTTGCAAAAGTAGTTTTCAGTAATTTTGAATATAATTATTGTTAGTTTACTGTTAGTTATTAGTTAATTTCGTCGTTTTTTTATTTTACTGAAACAAGGTAGAACTCGATTTAATCTTTTTGCCTAAACCGAGTCCTGCCATGTCTTGCCCTAATTTTAGCTATTTTATTGCGAAGCTTATTTGATTATAAGACCGAGTTTTAGGGGAGAGTTCCCTTGAAGTGGACAACCTATGAAACGGACACAGTCGATTTAGGCATATTTGGTTGCATATCCCAATTTCTAATGCATGCTGTACATTGATTGACCTTATAATAGTAGATGGCGCTAGTATTGGTGCGTTGGTGGTATCGTTTAATCTTGTTACAGTCAGTGCGGTATATGTGACTGGAAAAGTAAATATTCACGCAATTTTAAAATTTGTCTAGAGTGGGCATTTTTGAAGATATTTTAAAGATTTTTGTGGTGATCGTCTGGTAACTGGGTCTAGATTAAACAAGGTATGTTGTTCTCATTAATATGTTTAACCCTAAAAATAAAAATGCATTTTTACTTTAAAGTAAACAAATCCATGAATTGGACACCAAAGATGTCATTGAATCGGACGTCCAATTCATGGAAATGAAGTGTCCGATTCAAGGAAATAAAAAAAAATACTCAAAAACTTCTTTTTTTTTCTTTTAGACTTGGCTTATCATGACGAAGCGAATAAGAAAGTCTGACGAAGAAATTCGTGAAGCTGTAGATGCAGTTGTAAATCAAAATTTGTCGATTCGGAGTGTAGCTACAAACTGTGGTATTTCTAAATCTTTATTGGCAGTGCTTGTCAAAAAAGCAAAAAATGCACCTGAATTTGTGTACGATCGCAATATTGGAAACAGAAAAATTTTTTCGGTAGAACAAGAACAAATGTTAGTTTCTTACCTTAAAACAACATCAAAAATGTGTCATGGCTTAACCACTGTGCAAACAAGAGAGCTTGCATACCAGTTTGCATTGGCGAACAATATATCTATTCCACCAAAATGGGACGAGAATTCTAAAGCTGGAATTCACTGGCCTCATGGTTTCATGAAACGCAATAAGGATTTGTCGCTCCGCCAGCCAGAAAATACGTCTCTAAGCAGAGCATCTAGTTTTAATAGATCAAACGTAGGAACCTTTTTTCTAAATTAAAATGCCTGTACAACAAATACAAGTTTTCAGCCAACATGATTTGGAACCTGGATGAGACCGGTTGTATGACTGTCACAAAATCGCCAAAAGTTGTAGCAGTAAGAGGTTCCAAATAGGTTGGTCAAATTGCATCTTCCGAAAGGGGAACGCTTGTCACCACACTTTTCTTTATAAATTCTGCCGGCGGATCATTGCCACCTGTGTTCGTATTTCCTCGGGTCTATTTTAAAGACATTATGCTTAAAGATGCACCGACAGGATCTAAAGGGTTTACAAATCCATCTGGGTGGATTACTGAAGACATTTTTGTAGAAGCCCTAAAGCATTTTGTTAACAATGTTAAACCAACGAGTGAAGAAAAGCTCTTATTATTATGGATAACCATATAACCCATGTAAATATACAAGTAATTGATTTTGCAAGGCAAAATAATATTATCATTTTGACCCTCCCTCCCCACTGCAGTCACCGGATGCAGCCACTTGATGTGGCAGTATATGGCCCTTTTAAGGCAAGGTACAAAGTGGCATTGAATAATTGGCTTGTCTCAAATCCTGGCAAAACCGTTAGTATTTACGAAGTTGCAGGATTTGTTAATGCTGCATATAGTGAATCGTTTTCAATACACAACATTTGTAATTCATCAATATTTACTGATGACGACTTTCTGGCATCATCTGTAACCGACAGGCCAAATCCTTCCAACACAGAAAACCAAGAACCAGACATTTATAACAATCAGTGCAATGATTCACCTGAAGTTAAGGGATTGGACATAGTTGCTCAAACCACCACCTGTTCTAATTTGAATACTGAAAGTAAACCTTCAAATAACTGTAAGCAGACCGCTAGTTCAAACAGTAGCTGTTGGGAACCTATCCCCTCAACTAGCTCCGACTTTTCTGGGCCCTGCTGTTCTAAGAGTGTGAAAAGTCCAAATAATTTCATTACAAAACAAGGTCGAGCAGAAATGAATTTGGTTTCACCTGAAGTTATTAGACCCTATCCTAAAGCAATGCCTCGGAAATCGGTCCAAGTTAATAGAAAAAAAGGTAAAAGTGCTGTTATAACTGACACTCCTGAAAAGGAAGAACTAATGAAAGCGTATGAGGAAAAGTCAAAGAAACGAAAAACAAAAAAAGGTTCTAAAAAAGCAAAAGTATCAGCAAAAAAAAACAAAAAAAAATATAAAGTTACCAAAAGTTCGAAATGATTACGATTCTGACACTGATATATCCTCGGAAATATCACTACACGATGAGTCTTCGACACCGACTAACCTAGAAGAATTTTATGAAGATATGTTGCAAGAGAATAAAGAAGAATTATCTGATGGAAAAGGTGAAAAAGAAAATTCGGTTTGTCCGGTCTGCCAAGGTGAATCAACACAATAAAGAAAAGTGGATCCAGTGCAAACTTTGTATGAAATGGGCTCACAACTCTTGCGGAGTTATGGGAAAGTTACATTATTTTTGTAATCTTTGTTTTTAGAATTTTCTACTGTATTTCAATCAGTATTTTGTTAAAATATTATAAAAACTATCTAGTGTCAATTTCATTGAAACAGCCGTCCTTTTCATAGAAACCTGTTCATGAATCGGACACTTGTTAAAAAAAATAAAAAATAAAATTCAAACAACTTGACTTTTTTTTCTGGTACTTTTAAGAGTAGAAATATAATGCGTGATGTTCGGACAACTGTTGATTTTTATATTATAATTTAATGATTAATGGTTCAGCTGCTAGGGTCATTTCCATAAAAATGTCCGATTCAAAGGAACTCTCCCCTACTATTGGAGCCTTGTTTTTTCCCAGTTTTTTTGTTTTTTCTGAAATATTAGGATTAATTGAAATCATACATGACAATAATTTCCACTTTGCTATTGTCACTTTTTCTCATCTACAAAACGGTAAGTTAATTTTCCAATCCGACGTTTCGGATTCGAGAGTCCATAATCAACTTTCTTAATTTAAATGCGGACCTGGATGGTTTATTGCACTATTCAATGTCCTTCATAACTACCAAAAAAATTGTGATATAAAAGTCGTAGCATACCATTTGAGTTTTTTGAGAAAATCAGCATTGTTTGAAGAATTCCGAAACAATGCCATCTAGTGACCATTAACAAATTAACCATTATGGTACATTTTATGGCTCCAAGTGTAGAGCTAAAAAAGCAAATTTTAAAGCAGGCAAATGTTAGACCTTCCCCACCACTTCATTTTTGAAAATAGATAAAAATGGTCTTAAGCAAAAAAGTGCGTAATTGGTTGTGGAATACAGTGCTTATATTTTCAACATAGGGTAAGTGGAGGAGAGATGGACCACATTTTGGTAATAAAAATATAACTTTTTATTGAGTACTCTCATATAAATTCAAAAATAAGGATTAACTAAAACATGCTTTGGCACACATATAAAAAAATAACAAACTAAACTTTATTCATGATTACAGAAAAATAAAAAATAAAAAGTAGAACTCTGCAAAAGTCCATCTCTCCTCTATATTGTAGGAGAGATGGACCAGGTCTATGAGGAGAGATGGACCAGGTCTATGAGGAGAGATTGACACGCCCTATTTCTTGCCTGCGCTATGCTTTCCACATGTTAGACATAAATTTAAGAAGGATGTACATCCCTCGTGTAACCAGCGCCCACATATGAGGCACTTAATCCAGTCTTCTTTTTTTTTGGTAACTCGGTAGTCCTCTTTACATCCCGCACATTCGTTCTCATAGTCTTCCAAGTCATCTCCACTGTCGTCTGCATCATTTAGGACCGGTTCTTCCTCCTCTGACTCGGTCTCAAAAGAAGGCGCCCGTTTACGCTTTCCTTTACCTTTAACAGACTTGTTTTTCGTTTCTTTCTTCTGCATTTTTCTTTTTTCCCTTTCTTGTTTAGATTGGTTCATTTGTTTTCTTTTTTCTATATTCTCCATTGAATTTAGTACAGCAGCAACCCCTGTGGCACGTTTTCTCACTTTTACAACAGTTTCCGTTATGGGCGATATGGTGTTCAACATCTTTCCAGGTGTTTCTTTCTCATCAGCAAGTTCTTCTTCAACGCGTGTTCTAGATGTGCTTGCTTCTGCTTGATCAATGGCGTTTATAATTTGTTCTCCTGTTACATCTTGTGGAATATCTTCTGCAGCATTAGGCACCGGATTGTGTATAAAGGCATAATCTGGAAGCACAAAAGGGTTGAATGGGGCTATTCCAGTTGAACGAAACGCTGATACTGCATTTTCAACGGTTGCTGCCTTATTCCAGGATTCACCTAGTAATTTCCCAAATTGCAGCCTACTTAATTTACGAGATGCGTTACATTTTACGAAACGGTTGCATGCATTGTAATAATGAGTCTTTAATGATTTGAAGAAAGCACGATCCAAAGGCTGTAAATAGTGTGTGGTGTGTGCTAGCAAACATAAAAGAATAATGTCATGTTGTGTAGCATATTCAAGCATCTCCAAATTAGTTGTATGCGACGTGTGTCCATCCAAGATTAAAACAACTTTTCCGGGAATTTTTCTTGGCACAAAATGCGTCTGCAACCAATGGAAGAATATCTCAGAGTTTACGTAGGCAGATTTTTCCGACATACAAATGGCCGATCCTGGAGGCATTCCATCCAGAAATTCGTCTTTCTTGTTCTTTCCTTTAAAAATTGAAAATGGAGGAATAAAAACCCCTTCTGCATTACAGCATGCCAGTACACTTATGGTTTTACCTTTTTCACCAGAGCTAATCAAAGGTACAGATTTTGATCCCTTTTCGGCAAGAACATTACCAGCCCTAGTATTAAGTTGAAGGCCAGTTTCGTCAGCGTTGTATACACAACCCGGTTTCCCATGGAGATCATTTTCGGTTAATATTCTGTTTAGTAAATCAAAATAACCCTCCACCAGATCTCTGGACATGGCTACGGCTCGGGCAGCTGACACATTTTCGCCTTTTCGAACAACAATAACGGGATTGCGTCTCATAAAAGACTGCAACCATCTACATCCAGCTTTTTCTATAAAAAAGAATTCTTACAAGACTTCTCGTTATGTTGAGGCATTCAGAATACTTACCATGTTCTCTATTAAATTTATGTTCAATCTGCATTTTCTCCGCCAGTTTGTATGTCATCATGCGAACCTCATCTCTAGTAGGAGCGAAGTCATTTTTTTGTAGCTTTTTTACATGAAGCGCAATTTTTCTTTCTGCCTCTTCACCAAGGCTTGAGTCTGGTCCCAATCTAGTCCTTTTTTTTAAATTATTGTTCCTAATTCTTCGTAAAAGTGTCGTTTTAGGAATATCGAAGCTTGATGATGCTTCAGAAATTCTCATTGCACCAGATCTTACTGCATTAACAGCTTCTTGTAAATTAGCCTCTGTCCATTCACCTCTCGGACGAGCTCCTTGCTTTCTTTTATACACGTTAGGCATCTTTGGAAAACTAAAAAATAAAACTACAATCTGTCCTTCACACATTCGGTCCATCTGTCCTCATCTGAGAAAGAGACGGACCAGTATATTTTTGCCTGTCATAACGGTTCGTTCATTCTTTTTTAAGTTAGCAACATTCTTTAGACGTATATTTATCCAGAATATATGAAAACTATAATTTTAACTTACCACAAAGGGTCACAACCGCACTATAAATCTCGCCACATGAAACTTTTACGTATGCCAAAATTGAAAAACGATTAAAAATTGCGTATTCTCTGTCCGAACGTTTCCAAACGACTACCGCTGAGTAATTGGCTCATATATAAATGGTGTTCACGGAAAAAGCGCCACATGTTGACTATTTTTGGAATTATGATCAGTGGTCCGTCTCTCCTACCGGTCCAACTCTCCTCCACTTACCCTATCTCATTAGAGAAATTTCAGAGAAAATTGGCTTTTACATTTTTGTGTGGCTGTTATGCCCCCTAGCGGCCAACTTTCGATCTTGAAAATAATTTACAGTTCTGTCATTGTTGCGAGCAACATCCGACGTCCTTTATTATTGGACCATCTGTAATCTGTATATCAGTAGCCTACAGTCAGTCTACCAGTATTGCTAGCAACTTATCCGATTTACGAGTATTTAATGACTTATAAAATAAGAAAAACGTGGTGAGTCAAGCTAATTATGTATTAAGTGTTCTTAATACTTATTGTAACGCTGGATAATTAATTAAATTATTTCAATTAATTTCAATAATTTAAAATATTTATTTGCTCTGTCCGTCCTTTCCGCTTTTTTCATAAGATTAAAAATGCGCTTTTGTGTGTTACTATCACAGCCAGAAGAATTACGAAGATTATTTTTGAATCTCGCATTAAATGACGATAATCATGCAGACGTTTTAGAAAAGGCCTGTCCATTGTACGGCCAAAATAAAAATGAACCACAACGGAAGATTGCGGCCAAAATGATACCAATGGAGAATTTGACCGATATGAGGGGCAGCAAATTCTTTCGTTTGCAAAAAACGTCATAATTCAACTCAATATTGCTTAAGGGCATCAAGTAAAAAACAACTGCACGAGCCTTTGCCAAATTTCCTTAATTTTAATGCTAATTAAACTCATTGCACGTCTATTAATTTACAGATGATGAGTCTGATCTAACAGACCTAGAAGAAATCGATGATAATGATGGAACACTACAACAGTAGCAGCCATTCAGATTCAAAAAGTTGTTTTATTTGTTTCAATATTTAACACTAGAATAATTGATAACTAAAAAAAGTAAAAACAAATATAATTTTTTAAATAGATTGTATAATATAAAAAATAATGTAAATGAACAAATTTCTTTTATCATTTAATAGAACGAGCACGCGATATCAAGCGCACTATATTAATTAACTGCGCGTGCCCTTTGTTTACATAATTATTGTTTTTATATGCCATTGAGTATTTATACACTAAATTTTAGGTTTTATGAAACTCTTTCGCCTATTAAATTTTGTGTATAAGTTTAAGTAAGTTTGAAACCCTTCCGCGCAAGTTGTTAGAAAAACTGGCTTAACGCTAGGCTGTTGATGTACACCTTAAAAATGAACTAATATTAAAATGTCAGCATAAAACTGTTGCATTTTTGGTCCCTCAGCTCTCGAACTATAATGGCTCTATACTAGAGAACAGACGGTTTCTCAGGAAACCCTACTTAATATAAGCTAGTCTGTTTGTAGATCATATTATCCTTTTTTTGTATGTATTGCTATGAAATACCTTAAGTGCCAGTAGCTATAGGAAAACCCCAACGTTTCTATTATATACCCATCATAGAAAATACGTTTATTTACAACCACGAATGTAATGCTCACATTTCTGACATTTTAAAAGTTTGAAAGAAACATTTTTCCGACTTTGGCATTTATCCGGATGAAAAGTAACATTTACCTGAGTGGAAAATCATCACTTTCCACCCGGGTAAATGCCAATTTCCATCCAGGTAAATGTCAACATTCATTGAATAACCAAAATATTTGTTTCAATTTTATTCTATTAATTGAAAATTTCTTATTGTTCATACATTAAAACATTTTTAACAAATTTATTTCATATTAAGTATTATAAATTACTTTACTTAGTTAATTGTAACATTCGATTGGTTATTAGCGGCAACGGAAATTGTTAGTCCATGTTGCACATCTTGCGTAGAAATGGTAACGTTTTTTAGTACTGGAGTTTGGCATTTCGTCAGATATTCTTGAATTTTAACCTGAGAATCTGTAGACTTGTCAACGTACTCTTCCGCCACGGTGGAAGATTATCAACCCACCCCCCCACTAATCTCTTCAACTGGAGAATTTCACCACCGTTATTTCCCAATAGTGTGGATGCCGTTCTTCGGAAGCAGTATTTTTCACAATGCAGGAGCTTTAAAAATATTGCAATTTTTTTGGGAAATTGACTTTTGTCACAAATTGTGGTCCAATGGCTGGTGAGGGATTTTTCCAAGTCTTAATTGCAGAAGAACTTTTCATTTAGAACGTTTATACGAAGGGCAACATATTTTTTAATTAATATTACCCATTCTTCATTATTTACTACGAATACTCATGACTGGTAGGTTTTTGATGAGAAAATTTCGATGTGAATTTTATTTTCAACGATATTAACATTAGTCACTTTCATTTCATACACCAATTATGAGGGCAACCTCTATAGGTAACATATCGTCAGGTGCATTCTTCAAAACCGCCGCAATGTTCTCATTGGAGGAAGTTCTTTACTTTTTGGAATTATACCCTAGATTTTGTTGTTTTAAAAATGTCCATTGGAAAATTTGGAGATATTCACTTTATGTTTAATGCTTAAAGTAATACGCAACGTTGAAAAAATGGACCATAGGGTTGACGGCATTTTGGTTTTAGCAATTGCAGTAAAGTATGCCAGCACAGTTTTCTCAACACTTTTTTGCGGACACCAACTCTTGAAAACATCATAAATTTTATCGTACTTTGCACGGCTCTTCTTGGGTAACAAATATTTTTCGCGGCTTCCTTCAATTGAGGAGGAGTACAAATGACTTCTTCTGAATCGCTCATTGTCTTCGAAACCACTTTTTTAATTACTATTAAAAATGCAACAAAACAACTAATTTATTTTAATATCCATCCTTTTCTCTCGACAGGAAAGAAGCACTTTCCACCTAGGTATGTAATATATTATATAAATATATACATATTATATATATATATATATATTTATATATATATATATATATATATATATATATATATATATATATATATATATATATATATATATATATATATATATATATATATATATATATATATATATATATATATATATATATATATATATATATATATATATATATATATATATATATATATATATATATATATATATATATATATATATATATATATATATATATATATATATATATATATATATATATATATATATATATATATATATATATATATATATATATATATATATATACAGGGTGGCCCATCGAAAACGTACCGCAAGGCATAACTGCCAGGGTAATTTTTTTTTCAAAAAATCCAAAAACACGTCAATTTTGTTTGTGAGGGGGACAATTTTTGACCTTAAAATGATCGCAAAATTTTCAACCCTCTAAGCGGGGGTGTCATCCTCCAAACTTTTTCAAATGGGAAGAGGGGTCAAGTGGTACCGCAATGAAAAGGGCTTTCTATTCTCTATACATTCCCGCTTTGGTTTTGAAAATCGGTCAAGTCATTTAGAAAATATGAAGGATTGAAATTTAAAATGTTTATTTACAAATTATCAGAGTAAATGATAAGGATAAATTCCTTCGACCAATTCGCTATTTTTGTCCTGTTATTTTAGATGTTTACTGCTGATTTTAGTGATTTGACATGCCACAACGATCAGGTGCGGTAGTTGCTAGATAGCTGTTCTGTAACTTGTGCGTTTAAATTTCTCAATATCATTAAATTTTTTATCAATAATTATGGTGTACTCACTTGCAGAAAAAGTGGAAATAATCGAACTTTATTTTAAAAATAATGAATGTGGCAATCGGGTTGCGCAGATATTTAATGAACGACATCCTGAAAAACACCTTTCCGGCAAAATTGTTCGCGAGTTAGTAGCAAAATTTCGCGAAACTGGATCCCTTATGAATAAAAAGAGGCAGATGGAAAATCCTGTAGTAAATGAAGCTATGGAGGTCTTTGTATTGGGCCAAGTTGCTATGGATAGTACGCTGAGTACAAGAAAATTAGCCAATGAGACCGGCGTGAATCGTACAAGTGTCCAAAGAATATTGAAAAAACACCATTTCCACCCGTATAAAATTCAGTTGGTACAAGAACTCAACGAAGACGATTTTGATCGCCGCTTGCAATTTTGTGAAACTATTAGTGAACGAGTGGCCAATAATAATAATTTTCTATTCAATGTGTGTTTTTCGGATGAGTGCACTTTCTTTTTTGTAGTTAATCGGCATAACTGTCGGTACTGGGCTGAGAACAACCCCAGGGTATTTCACGAGGTGCACACACAACATCCTCAGAAATTGAACGTGTGGGCTGGTATTTTTGGAAATTCTATTGTGGGTCCTTTTTTTCTTCCTGGAACTCTAACAGGTGATATGTACTTAGATTTACTGGAAAATACCATCGACCCAGCCCTAACTGACATCATCGAAAATAATCCTGGATACGTTGAAGCGGAACTGATATTTCAACAAGACGGTGCACCTCCACATTACTCTCAAAATGTGCGTAATTATTTAAACACTAACTTTCCCGGGCGGTGGATAGGACGAAGGGGTGCCATTGAGTGGCCTCCCCGGTCACCCGACTTGACTCCTTTAGACTTTTTTCTATGGGGACACATAAAAAGTAAAGTGTATAGCACTCCACTTGCCTCATTAGAAGATCTGCGAACACGAATTATTGACGTTTGTCGCGAAGTGACCCCTCAAGTTCTTCAGAATGTTCGAGAACGATTTGAAGCTAATTTGTATTACTGTATGGAGGTCGACGGGCAACATTTTCAGCATTTGCTTCATTAATACGGTAAGTTTTTTTTTATTTAATTCAATTTATGCGTTTTTTGAAAAATGTATTTTTCAAATTTCAATCCTTCATATTTTCTAAATGACTTGACCGATTTTCAAAACCAAAGCGGGAATGTATAGAGAATAGAAAGCCCTTTTCATTGCGGTACCACTTGACCCCTCTTCCCATTTGAAAAAGTTTGGGGGATGACACCTTCGCTTAGAGGGTTGAAAATTTTGCGATCATTTTAAGGGCAAAAGTTGTCCCCCTCACAAACAAAATTGACGTGTTTTTGGATTTTTTTAAAAAAAAATTACCCTGGCCGTTATGCCTTGCGGTACGTTTTCGATGGGCCACCCTGTATATAAATATATATATATATATATATATATATATATATATATATATATATATATATATATATATTTTCATTATGAGATATGGTCAAAATGAAGAAAATAATATAGATACAGCATAAAGATGCTTATTTATATGATGAAATGTGAAATCAAATAAGCAATGTGAGCCATTTTACTTCACCGATATTTATGATAAGTGAATTTGTTACGTGCCATATGCTCAATCTTTATTAGAATCTATCATAATACATCCATTATTAGTTGATTAAATCGTTTTTAAAGTATTTTAGGGAGCGCTCCAAACACATACGCTTTTACCAAACAAATAGCCGAAGATATTGTAAAAAGGGATGCAATTGGTATACCAACATGTATTCATAGACCTTCAATTGGTAAGTACACAATATTTTGTCGGGCATGATGAAAAAGAGTAGGCAATTCTTGTTAGTATTACTTCCAATAAAGCCTCTCAAATAGTGCCTGTAAATTCTTAAACAGTCCGATTAATTTATTTTTTCTCACCATTTTTTAACCTGTTAATAAAGGTATCTCAGTTCAGCGCTTAGACAATAAAAGGGGTCGCTATTATGAGTACTTTACGAGGCAAGATTACTCCACCTTATAAACGCGATGATCTTAACGTTGTCAAATCTATGTTTTATCGGCTGAATAATGAATAAATGGAAATAAAACACATAAAAAATATTATGTCAAGATATAATATTGCATATATTTCGTCTGTAGTAATTTTATTTCTTAAAAAACTAAAATAGAAAAATCACAAATTTCCTTTACCCGGAACTTCCCTCGTTACGATTTCTTTTCCATTTGTTAGTAATCGTGAAGTGTGACCTAATTTAGTTCAATACATAGTCACAGTATATATGAGCTACATATACTGTCTTTTCAAACATTTTTATTCGATGCCATTTTGTTCTATCATATTGGATTCCTACCAATATTTTACCAGTTTATTTCTACCTATGCCACACTTGATTTTTGGGCATAATTTAATATAAATTCAATAAGTAGTTTTTACATTTAAACATACCATCATTTTGCAAAATTTAAAGGCAGTAGTATTTTTCGTCTGATGTTTCAGATATTTTATTAGGCAGGTGGTTTTGTTTTGCTATCTTGGATTCATTAAGTGGTTTTTTTCAGGATGAATTTTTAAATATTTTATTATGCCGCCATTTTGTTCTACTCTCTTGGATTCGTACCAAAATTTTGCCAGTTAATTTCTATATAATACTTGACGTTTGTGCAAAATTTGAAATAAAAAGCAGTTTTTAATAACATTTTTTAAACATTTCACTAGTCCGCCATTTTATTTCGTCATATTGTATTTTTACGAAAATATTACCAGATATATGACCCTTAATTTTTTATCGAAATTTGAAGTCAATCGAGTCAGTAGTTTGTAGGCTGGGCCGCGAATTGATAGACAGACAGACGGACCGACGGAATTGATAAAACATTTTTTTCTGCCATTTTAAATTAGTACCCCAATTTTATTTGACTCCTAGTTATTTTCATATTTAGTTCTGTTTTTGATTTGCCAATACTTTGCTTTAAGTTATCTGGATTTTCATTTGCGTTTTAGTGATAGCGTCTGCCAAAGAACCAATAAGGTCATGGGTCGACAATATATTTGGACCTGTCGGATTGATTGAAGGAGGCGCCCTAGGTCTATTACATATTATGCTGGGAAAACCAAACGGAAAATGTGATATGGTTCCTGCAGATTTCGTAATCAACAGTTGTATCGCCTCATCGTATAAAACAGCAAAACAAAGGTAATTCTAGAACGGAAGCTTTCACTGCTTTGAACAATTATTAAGAAATTATAGTCCTCGGGATTAGACTATGCCAAAGTTGAATTACGTACAAACCATCATCAGGGATCTTTAATTCACTAGTAGAAATCATGGTTCTTGGGTTTAGAGCGTGTCAAACTGGAATTACTTACCAACGTTTCGCCTGCAATTACACGAGACATCTACAGGGATTTTTGCTGCGTAAAACCAAAACATATTCAGTGTAGCTAAACTGTAGCTGAACACCAGCACACCACTATAAATATAAAGAAAACCAAGATTCTATGGTCAGTTCCATAATTTTATAAACGAAAATTTGAAGAATCTATTAAAATGTTTAAAATTACAACAAACTTTTATAGTAATACGGGTTACGGTCTATGTCACACGTAGAAACCAATCTTAACATGGTTCGACGAGCACACGTAGGGTATGGAAGCTCGCCTGAATCTCTCCGAGCTCATTCAGGTCTCGTAAAGTAATTATTCCTGAAGATGCCTCGTGAATTCGAAGGTAAAAAACATCCGATAGTAACTCCAATTTGACATGGTCTAATCCCAAGAGACATGATTTCTTCGAGGTGATCTTAGATTGCCCACTTGATTCACTCACTCACACTACGGTTAAGTTTGTTGTACAGAAAGACGCTTATACAGGGTGTAACAAAAGTAAAGAAACGGCGAAATATCTTACCGCTTAACTGATTTTAATGAAAATATGTACACATAGGTATGAAATTATGCCGGATCCAATGGCTAGTTCCGCATTGCTGCCAAGTTTATCGTTTTCTTGTTATAAAAAGATTTTTTTTAATGGAACACCTTACATTATATTACTTTTTCAAAATCTGCGTAAAATTCTTTTTGTTAAGAACACTTTTTACGAAAGTCAACAGTTTTTGCGTTCATATGGGTTTAATATACTTAATTTAGTGTATGAACTTTTATTAAAATACCTGCACATAAAAGGTTATCTGATATGTTTGACAATGTTAGTTTTGTTGATTTACAGAAATGGATCTTTTAACTGAAACCCAAAAAATTCGAATTTGAATTATACCGGGTTATGGGGATAGAATGCGAAACCTGCAAGATGTTTAATGACAAATATCCTAACAGAAATCTAATAACTAAATCTACCGTAACAGTGGCGTAACAAGATAACGTGAGGCCCTGGTGCCAAATCGTAAAACCTGGCTTCCTCCCGACTCTATAATAAGTACATGTAAATAAAAATAATTAGGAGATTTTATAAATCTCAAAAAATATTGAAATATAATTTTAACATTCAGAATAGCTCCAGCAAATCAGATAGGTATCACAGAAAAATGAAATAAGGTTATATTAAGTATAATATATTCCATATAAAGTATAATAATAATTCTAATTACACCGACTTACGATTAGACTGGTGTTACTTTTGTCTATGACTTAAAGAAATTGACGCTGCTTTCTCAATTTTGCTTCGTTTTCGGCAGTTTTTTTTTTAGCTGCACCAGATTGGTATCGTAATTCGTTTTATCACAACTAAAAGGCTGAATACTCACATAAGAAAATATAAAATCGGTATCACTACAATTATATGCTCTAAAACAGGCTAGAACCCAAAACAGAACAAAAAAAATTAGCACCCAAAACCATACATATACATTTTTTGGGGCCCTAGGCCCACTTGAGATTACGGGCCCCTATCGGCCCTATCCTCTTAAAGCATTGCAACCAGTGCTAGATTAATTATTTTCGCCCAAAGGTATGTATGGGTTCCAAGCTCGTGGAAAAAAGTAACGATCAAAAAAAAAGTCCTCTCTTTCAGATAGCAGACATTTGTCCCCTCCTTTAATATAATAATATATAAAAATTACCTAGTTACTGATAAAATGAAACAAGCAATATTATATAAAGGATTTTTGTTGCATCAAGACGCCTAATGGATGATGCAGCCCTGCCCCAAACAAATAGTAAAATTTTTCTCGCCTATCGATAAAAGTAGCTTAGTTTTGAAAATGTGATTTCCTTACTTAAATGTGCCTTTTTATAAATCGATAGTTTTTAGTTCTATCGGAATTTGTAATACGCAAAAATAGTCGAGGGAAGTCAAGTTCGGAGACCGAGGTGGCCACTCTATTATATCCCTACGTCCAATCCATCTTCCAAAAAAACATTGTCTAAATATTCCCGAACATACCGAGCAAAATGCGGTGGAGCACCATCCTGCTGAAACCATATTCATCATTTGAAGCACCATTATCTAAAAAAATCAAGATTAAATACTTAATACAGCAGGTAAATTAAGGAATTTACGGTTATTCGGAAATAGTTCAGCAATAGCTGGGACAAATTCGGTCCTTAAAAGATTCAAATATCTCCAGTTAATATGACTTTCATGAAGAAGGGACCGATTATTTTTGCACTCTTTATACCTAACCAAACATTTATCGCTTGGGGAAATTAGGTATGATGTTCACGAATCCAATGTGGATAGACAATTATGCCTGATAACTTTTCCATTCGAGAAAAAGTTGCTTCATCAGGAAAATAATTTGATTGATAAAATTTAGATTGGTATTGATTGCAACGTTCCCTCATGATTTCACAAAATTCCAAGCGCCTATCGTGATTATCCTCAGAGACTTCTTGCACCAAAGTTATTTTATAATGGATGAAATTTTCCGGCTTTTAGAAATCGGTCTACGGAAATGTGTGAGACGTCATTTTCTCTTCCTAATGTTCTGGTAGAATTGTGCGGATTTTCTCCTAAACTGATTAAAACATTCCGAGCCTTATCACCACCTGTTGCGCTTTTAAGTCTGACAGAACGTACAGCATCTTTTACCTTTCACGAAATGTTTTGCTAATTGTACTTACGATGGATTTAGTTATTGGATTTCTGTCAGGATATTTGTTATAAAAAATGTTACAAACATCTTGCATGTTTCGCATTCTCTCCCCATAACCCAGTACAATTAAATGTTCAATTCTTTGAGTTTCATTTAAACGATCCATTTTTGTAAATAAATAAAACTTACTTTACAAAACATATCAGGTAACCTTTTGTCTGCAGGTATTTTAATGAAAGGTAATACATTAAGTTTTATATATTGGACCCTTATTTTCGCAAAAACTGTTGACTTTCTTAAAAAGTGCTTTTAATAAAAAGTATTGAACATTTTACGTTTTTAGTAATATAAATATGGTTTTCCATTAAAAAAATATAATTTTCATTTTATAACAGAAAAACTGTAAAAATTAAATCCGGCATTTAGTGTATATATTTTCATAGAGGGGCAAACCGCTGACCTAAACTTTGTACATCAATAGCCATTTTGGGCATTACTCTAATGTTTTTTAACTAATGCCCATAATTCCTTAGTAAATTCCCGCCAATGCCTATTAAATCCCGCTAATTCACTGTAATACCTAAGTAATTCCTAGTAATGAACCTAAATTCCAAGTAATACCTTCTTCGTAATACGTTGTAATGTCTAACAAAAGTGGCGAAAACTATAATATTCACAGCAATATAATGCTGAAATAGTTACCTATTCTACAGGTGAGTTATTTTGCATATGTCACCCAGGGAAACTTTAACATACAAGTCAAAGACAAATAGAATAATGTTTAATTGTCTTTCGGTTTATGTTACAATATCTTACGAGTTTATTACCAAACATAATGCAATTCTGGCATACGATATGCACCTTTAATATCAATAATAGCAAATAATTTAAAAAAAGCTTTACCAAAAACCTGCTAGTTTAATATTTGACTCACAGTAACTAACTGTAATTATATATATTATTGTTATACTTCTACCTCGACTTTTGCTTTTTCATTTATATATTTAAACTATAAAAGTATTTTTTTAGGATATTAGACAGAAGCCTAATCGACCAAAAATAAAGAAAAACGAAAAATCTGTTTTACTTGGTTTACTGTTGATAATAAAAATCATAATGATTTATTATCGTTTTTTTCCTAGATCTATATGAAAGGAAGGATTCAAAAGATACAAACCAATTTATTGAAAATAATTATTAACTTCAAGCAAAATAAGAAAATATTTTGGATTTTGAAATCGACCTAGGCATTAAAAATCTTGTTGAAATAAACAGATAAATTACACAGAAAATTTCCACAGATTGGTTTGAGGAATAGGTAATGATATTAATTTTTTAAACAAGTATAATAATCCGCCAGCAAAAATGTAACTACCTAAGAACATCTCGTAACTTCTTAGACGAGTTATTGTAAAGCTAATATTTTTTCGATCGGAAAATTGAAAATTGTATGTTATAGAACAATGTTAATATTGGATTCTAGGTATTTTAATTAGCAATCATGAAGAAATCACCTGGTAATCTATAAAATGTAAAAAGATATCATTTTTGCATTTTATGATTTTGTCATAATCATAACCTATTTCAGTTTATAGATAACCAGCTCATTTTATATGACTGCTTAATCAAAATACCTAGAATTCAATTTTCATATTGTCCTACAAAATATATTTTCCAATTTTCCAGTCCGATGCGTGAATAAATTTTAATCAGCGGTAGCGGAGCATGCATAGTTATTAAAAATTTCCGTAGGAAATATATATATTTGTCCTCGCGCAATTAAGATATCCAAGAATTTACAAGATGTTATTAATCAGTTGCATTTTGCCGGCGAAATCCTGACCTCTAATTTCTGAACAGTTGCGCACTTTTATAGCAACAATTCTTATCATTTTTCTTGTAGCTAAAAACCTAAGTTACATAGTTGCAATCTCGGTATTTTTGCGATATAATAACAATAAGGAGGAACAACTTAAAGGAGAGGTGCAGCTTGAACTTGGAAACGAACGCGTTAAGCCCATAGCTCCGCCTACAACAGAGGAACCCAAGAAGGAGGTACGAAATGAAGAAATAAATAGGCGAAGTCGAATCTACAGGACAAGACATCATTGACAGAGCTAACACCACCCAGGACAATCGAAAAATATCAAAATAACGAACTGCAAAAAGCTGTTGCTGAGTTTAACGGCCTAGATCCAACTCAAAGACCTAAGCTTCCGAAAATTAGAACTAGTCGGTAGACTTCTCAAGATTTTCAACACCATACTAGCAGAGTATAGTTTGGAGTATACCACCCTTAAGAAGCTCAACACACTCATCTACTGCTCTGCCGTCGCCATCCTTAGATGCCAACAACAAGTGCATTCCCAGAAAAAAAAAACAGGTAAAGCTACACACCAACAAAAACCCATATGACAGAAGAGACTTGAGAAGACAATTGATGATTTGAGACATGAACTAGGAAGGCTTACATAATTTGGGAAGTATAAACACTCCTCCAGCAGACTTAAAACGCGCATTAAGAAGATATTTAAGAAAATTGGTTCAAAACCCACCGATCCCAACCATCACCAAAAACTAGAAGAGTATCAGTATAAAACATAAACTAAAAGCTAAAGCGAAACCTCTGCATTTTTAATGCTAGGCACTACAACTATGCTACCCAAAAGCAGTAGGATAGAAGACCCGTCCTAGTACAGACCCATGACCTGTTTGCCCACCGCGTACAAGATCTTAACAGGATGAATTGCAAATCATATCTATTATCATATTGACAGTCATAACCTATTAACCAAGGAACAGAAGGGATGCATTCGAGACCATCAAGGATGGAAAGAACAACTTTTCATCGACTCTGTGATACTTAAACAGGCACAGAAAAAACGACGCAACATGCACACTGCTTTTATAGACTATAAAAAGGCGTTTGACAGTGTACCACATTCGTGGCTCATAGACGTACTAGAAAAGCAAAATTCACCCTATGATCATCACTTCCCTGGCAACTATCAACAATGGAGAACGAACCTGAGAATCTATAATGACGATGAATTTCTTACCACCAATAAGATACACATCAATAGGGAAATTTACCGAGGAGACTCTTTAAGTGCACTTTGGTTCTGCTTAGCGATGAACCCCTCTCCATGTTGCTCATTACTACAGGACATGGTTTCAACATCAAAGCCACTAGAAACGATTTCCGAACCATATCCCTCCTTCTGTATATGAATGATATTAAGCTGTGTGATAAAAACCATAACCAACTAAAAAAGCTTATTGATGTGACATACACCTTTTTTAAAGATATCCATATAGAATTTGGAATGGACAAATGTAAAGCCTTAAAAAGCCAAAGTCACTAATGGTGTTGTAGCCCTACCCAATGGAGAAATAGTTCAAACGATGAACCAAGGCGAGACCTCCAAAGACTAGCTAGACTGCTCCAGGATAAGCAAGGGAAGACCAAGATGAAAGATCAGTATGTTAAAGAGTGCGAGCTTTTCTGAAGACAGAACTGAAGGCCAGAATTCTCAGTACAGCAATTAATACCTATGCTGTGCCCGTGCTGACCTACAGTTTCGGAATCTTGAAATGGACTAACACGGAGCTAGAGGGACTACAACGAATCTGACAACAGAGTAAAAAAAAAAATAATAATCATAATGCTGTTTTTAAATTTATACATATTTTTTGTTAGGATGTTCCACCATAGCTATTTCAAGTTGTATACCAGTCAGTATATTTTTCTACCTTTCCTAATTTAAATAAAATTTGTTCTCAACGTTTTTAATCTACTAGCCACCGAAGTTGTAACTTGTATTTATTTAATGAAGATAAAACTGTTTAAGTAACGTACGAAATTTAAATTCTTAAAATAATTACCTCAGAGATTTCGACCTGTTTGTTCACGACGAGTTTTATCCTTAAACCGTTACGGAACAAGACACTCACCAACACTTAATTAAAATATTTTATCAGTAGCCTTCTCTACTGGCTTCTCTATTATAAAATAAAGCATGCATGCGTACTCTTATAGGTGCGCAATAGATAAAGACCGGCAAGTACACATCACCCTCAAGTGGGTGTTGTCAGATCGACCGTAATTACAAATATGTTCGGATTTGTTAATTACCGAGTCTTTTTTTTGTTTTACTTTTTTTTTAAGATTTAGCATTTACAACTCACAATCGCTCTTCATGAAAGTACCCTTCTCAAAACAGCGGATTTTAATTTGTATATCCAAAGAAAAATAGTTTATTGCATGCTAATAACGCATGTCTGGCCACCACGCAATACGTAATTTGGCCGAAATTCCCATGTAATGCCTACTCATTTCCAAAAATTCTTAGTAGTGCCCACTAATTCCTTACCAATGCCCAGTATTGCCCACTAATTCCTAGTAATGCCTACGGATGCCTACTAATTCCTAGTACTGCCCTCTAATTCCTTCGCAATTCCCAGTACGTCCCAGAATTTGTACACTGTAATTCCTCAGCGGTTTACCCCTCAATTTTCATAGGTAGGTAAGCGGATATTGGTAAAGTATTTCGCTGTTTTTGTTACACGCTGTATAGTTTGAAAGGTCAAACTAAGCCAGGTATTGTCGCATTACATTATACAGTGTGTCCCAGATTCGCTTTTCTATATAGGGATCTCGGCTCCTATTATACCTACAGCAAAGGTTAAATGGGGAAAGTTTTAGAGGAAACTTATTGCATTCGATATCTGGCTTCATATTTACGATCGATCAATAAGTTTGGGAAATATCGGCGAAAAACCGAAAATGGCGGATTTCGTTTTTCGCCAGCATATCCTGAACGGTAAATTTGACAGCTGTCAAAATGTGACACTATTGGGACACATTTTTAAGACAAATAAGATGGCGTATACGACACGTCTTCATTGTTTTTTGTTAACCCGCAACCCGCCTCAAATTTCATTTTTCTTATGACCTCCATATTGCATTTTTTGATTTTTGGAGAGAGCCTAAAATTTCCAGTCTAGTGATATCTCACAGTGCATTAAAGATTTTAGTGTCATCAAAATATCACACTTCGTAAATTAGGTTTCAATGTTTTTAAAGGAGGCCATAATTTATTTGTCACAAGATTACATTAATAAGTAAGTAATGTATTGAACGCATTGAATTTTGAATACAACATGTAACATTAATTTACAAATCTGCAAAATGACGTCCATTTTCATCGAGACATTTTTGACAATTGGTGACTGTTTTTCGTACAACCCTGGTAAGTGTATTTCGGTTAATATTTCTAAATGTGTCCAGAACTCTTTGTCTCAGGATTTCTATGGTCATTCTTCGTGTGACCCCAGAGGTAGAAATCCAAGGGCGACAGGTCAGGGGATCTAGGAGGCCAAGATATTGGACCATTTAAAAAAATTATTCTTTCGTCAAACTGCTCTCTTAAGAAGTTCCTGACTTGAATGGTATTGTGAGCCGGACATCTGTCTTGTTGAAACCAATTTCTTCCTAATTCATCTTCTGTTAGAATAGCTCGTAAGGCTGGTACAACCTGGTTTCGCAAAAGCTCTAGGTACCTCTGCCCGTTTAGGTTCTGATCTGTAGACGTCTCTTTGCCACTTCGTGAGGATTTTGCACAAACCAATGATGACGGTTGTGCCTATTAAAGACTCAACAATTCGTGAACCTGCTCTCATCGGACCACAAGACATGATTTACAAAATCAGGCTTTTCATTACATTTCCTAGTATACCACGACAGAACTGTAGTCGTCTTGGAAAATCAGTTTCCTTAAGTTCTTGTACAATTATGGGTTTGTATGGATGGTACTTATTCTTTTTTAAAACTCTCTGTACTGTTGATTTTGGCACATTAGTTTCCTGTTCTACAGTTCTTACCGATGCACTAGGATTTTCGTTGATAGCTTGTAAAATGTTTCCATCTCGATTTTCGTTGTTATTATTGTATCCGCTTCTAGGTTGTTCGAAGGCGCCATGGTTAATTAAATTAACTACGATTTTCCTGAATTGGGTTTTATGAGGCTGCCGTCGTTCGGGGTACATCTCCAAATACCTTGCTGAGGTAACGTCGGCGTTTCCGTATGATTGAAAGTAGAGCTAACATGTCAATCTTTTCTTCATTTGAATACGGAATGCCGGCCATTTTCTTTAGGTTTTGACAATTTATGTGTCAGATTTATGGTTTTATTGGGATAAAAGCATACCTACTACTTATTAAATTTGATACTTTCAACTATTTAACTTGACGTCAAAGTCAAAATCCAATTTTGTCACAGATAAATCATGGCCATAAAACATTGAGAGCTAACATTACTTTAAATCATGGCCTCCTTAGAAAAAACTGAAACCTAACTTTACGATGTGTAATATTTCGATGATATTAAAATCTTTAATGCACTTGTGAGATATCACTAGACTGGAAATTTTAGGCTCTTTCCAAAAATCGAAAAATCCAATATGGCGGCCATAAGAAAAATGAAAGTTGAGGCGGGTTGCGGGTTAACAAAAAACAATGAAGACGTGTCGTATACGCCATCTTATTTATCTCAAAAATTGTCCGAATACTGTCACATTTTGACAGCTGTTAAATTTACCGTTCTGGATATACTGGCCAAAAACCAAATCCGCCATTTTCGGTTTTTCCCCGATATTTCCAAAAACTATTGATCGATCGTAAATCTGAAGCCGGATATCGAATGCAATAAGTTTCCTCTAAAACTTTCCCCATTTAACCTTTGCTGTATGTATAATAGGAGCCGAGATCCCTGTATAGAGAAGCGATTCTGGGACACACTGTATGATAAATAATAATTTTTTCATAACTATAGAAACTGTTTTAGCCTACTATATTCACAGCATTTATATATTTTAATAGATTTTCTCTGCCTTTGGGTAAATTAACATACAATTTTCATATGTCGTTAAAATAATAAAGAAAAAAATAAAAACTTTTATAGTAAAATTTCTTACTCAGTTAATTCATTATCTTTAGCAATCCAAATATAGGTGTAGTTTACAAGTAAGTGAAGTAAATATATTATACATTTAACAGCATATTGGTGAACGAATTTTACGTCAGAAAGGCTCTACAAACACACCTATTTATTTTTTATTTTTGCAAACATGTAAACGTACTGTGCCTAAAATTGGTCATAAGACTGCATGTCAATGGTTTGAACTGTACTAGCCGTTGATCTATATACCAAGGGTATTAGTATATCCTAACCCAAATACCGATATTATATTACAAAAATGGGGACATAACATTGATTTGCTTTTTTTCAAGTTTGGCATTTTATCTTCAATGCACAACAAATAATTCATAAAAACTACCTTCTGAATTATTTTACAACCGTTGTGGAGTTAATTTAAAAAATTCACGCAAGTTTTTACTAATTTTACACTCAAAAAAAGGACAAAAGTTGTTTGCAAAGAACCTAGATTATCCTAAATATTTCTTAAAAATGTTTTATACAGGTATATTTTTAAACCTTAAAGTAGATCATTATTATGAATATGGACACCTCCCTGTTTTGGTTACATAACTTAACTTTAATTTTTAATTTCAAGAATATTTTTAGTTTCCGGTTAATTAATTTCTATATACTTTTTGTTCTTGTTTTAATAATTAGTTACAAAAGTTACACTATCGCAAAAATCGCAGATATCTGCTTCACATGACATGGCAGGCAAAATGCTGCAAAAGCACATATATCGTCAAATTTGGGTATTCTTCAGAAGTTACTAACGCCTGTGACAATAAAGTTCTTTTGCAAAAGCAAAAGTTATTTAGGAAGGCCACAACAACAACAGTTTTAAATGAAATTGAACAAAACCGTAAAATGAGCCCAGAATCATTACAGTTGCACTTAAGGTAGACCAGAAGCTTGTATTGATAATACTAAGGGAAAGCCTAAACAAAAATCAGAACTTCAATATACTGCTACGAGATTTTCCTATGCGTTGTGAATGTTGTTGGGGGATTAAAGAACAAATTCTACAACAATCTAGGTTTCTTACACCGAGCACAGAAAACAATAAGAGCGCATGCATGTAACCTAACATGTAAAATAAAATTGGCTTAAACAAAGTGGACACCAATATGGCGGCCTAGTGAGAATTTGCCAGGTCCGTATTTTTTTCAAATTTGGTAATATAAATTAAATAAAATCAGTTTTAGTGCTGGTGCCTAAAAAGATTATTTTTTATAGGTGACAGATTTTTTGTAATTAAAGAAGCTTGATTGATCGCACGAAAATTCTATACGATAATTTTATATAAGGGAATATATGTAGTTTTAATTCATATAAAATATATATCTAAACTGGTTTAGTGTGAAAATTAGTTAATTATATACGTAATATTCACACATAATATGTATACAACGTGTATATAATATAAGTTAACATATTGAAAACTTTTTTATTATTGATTTTATGAAAAAAAATTTTTTCTACATAAAAAGTTATGCTTATACAAAAAATAAGTTCGGCTGTAAAAAAATTGCTATATAATATACAAGTTACAAAAAACACGCAAAAACCAGTAGGTAAAACAAATAAATTTTCTAAAATAGCCAAATTGAAGAGCATAAAAGTGCAAGATCAAAAACAAATTTAAGGTTTTTTTTTGTACGTGGTGTAGGAATTAATTAGTGTAAAATCGGTAACATATGGACAACTTTTTTAATTTTAGACGAAAAATGTATTTTTCATAAAATTTTGCTTTTCTGAAAAATACGATTGTAAAAAAGAATGTCATTTTATATACAGGGATCGAAATAAATACAAAATGGAGGTTTGCGAAACAGAACAAATTGAAATTCCGATTTGTGAGATTGCCAAATTAACCTGTCAAAAAGCTTTTGAAGTTTTTGATAATTGGAATAGTTTTTGAGAAAATTAATGGAGAATATGTATGCGTTATTTTTACATATTCAACATTCATTTCTTTAAAAACTATTCCAATTATTTAAAAAACTATTTGAAAAAACTTCTAAAAGCTTTCTCACTTGCATTTGCTGGCTCTTTAATTTGGCTGTCTCAAAAGTCAGAATCTCAATTTTGTTTGCTTTGGAAACTATTTCGTACCCCATCTATAAGAATATTTTCAGTGCAAATCATATTTTTTTGACAAACAAAACTTTTTAGCAAAAAGGAATTTGTTTGCTAAAATCGACAATTAAAGTTTTTCATATCTTAACTGAAATTGTACACACGCTGTATATTGAGAATTATAAAACGACGGGATGTAAGATAAGACGTCATGTTTCAGTTATCGTTTAAAGTAGATCTTGTAGGGAGATTAAATTAAAACGAACAGACATGGTAAGTACACTCATTTTTTATTATTAGTTTATTATACATTTCACAATAAAAACATTGGCAGTACATTTTCTCTCAGGCGAATTAGCCCTGAGGCCGAGATCAGCTATCTTCTGAGAAATGATAGGAACAGACAATGGCATTTTTTGAAACACCATGCTCCACTAATCCTATTACCATCATCTAAGCAGCTCTTCTGGCTTCATTTTTGGGATTCTGCAATAGAAACCAGTATTTAGAATAATTTTCTACAGCCATACATCCAGGTTAATGGTTTTTGGGATATCCTTAGTTCATTTGTAGATCCTCAGTTTGGTTCCGTTGCCCACAGAAAACGGAAAAAATTTGTAAAAAAAATTATCTTGTTGACTCACCGAAAAGTTTTTTTATAGGGGGGGGATTACATTATACTTTAATTTGACGTCTTAAAGTCGATGAAGATCGCGATATAAAATACCGCAGGATATCTACATACATACATAAAATTAATTAATCGTTGATCATAATGATCCTGGTCAGGATATCGGAACAAACCTATCGAATTATTGCATTGTTATCAGTCCTTGATAAATGTGCGAAATTTGAATATAATCCACATTTTGAAGTCGATGAAAATTACATTTGAAGATTCCGTTACAAACAAACATACAGGTGAAGCAAATAAAAGGTTAAATAGGTTTCATTCAGCTAAAAGCGTTTTAAATAACGACCGCAATAAAAATATATCTCTTATGTTAAGGATTTGAGTATTATTTGTGATATACAAGGTAATATTAAATTATATTAACGTTCTTTTAAACATGTGTAAGGAACACAGGAATGGTCAGTTCTCTGTCGGACCCAAAACACTGACGAGTTCAAAAATACACTGAAATTAAAGCAACCAGTTTATTTTTCTTACAATATTTTATTTCCTCTCGTGACTGCCATAATAACAAATTCTTTAATGATTTTTTTAAATAAACAATAGGTACGTACCCAACACCCGATTTTTTACTATTCACTACCTTCACTGCAGGAAATGACGCCGACGTCAAGGTATAATATTATATAATTATAAGATTTTAGATCAACTTTAGATGAGCTAACATTTAACCTAGAAAACTGAGCTACACACTACACAAAGTTAAAGATAATGGTAGTGGGCGTTTAGATTATATTTCTTTCAGATGAGAGACAACCAGTTAAAAGTTAATATTCACATTAAATTAACGATATTAAAAATGTTTTAACAACAGTTATTTTGAATTATATTTCATGAAACACAAATTTCCCTGGGTATTTCTACATCCTGGTACAATGCACTTCCGCATTATAGGTCTATAAAAAATATTAAATAGTAAACAGTCCAAAATAACACTACAGTTTTATAAAATACCCAAAAATCGAATGAAAAACTTGAACTTTTCTAAACCTATTATGTATTTTTATTAAACGTCACACTTAGAGTGAACTATTTATCATAGTTGAGAGTCATTACCAGCATCAATTTTTAATAAATGTTTGAATGGTAAAATTTCTTAATTTTTTAAACAAACAGATTATAGTTTGTCCATGAATGTATAAATATAATGTTTAGAGATCGATGGACTGGACGTAGTACTGAAATGTAATTATTAAACTTATGTGCTTGAAATAATCTAAAATACTTAATTTATACTACTTCTAATCAGACCTTGGATATGGGATAATACTGGGATGTTACAAAATACCTACTACCTAGGTATTTTTATATCGGTAAGTATGGGACAATAGAGGAGCATTACTGCTTTGATTATAGCTCAATCTCAACGCTGGATCTAAATTTTTAGCATGTAACTTTTTTGCTAATGATATTTTTTGTGATTTGTTAATTTAAATAGTGAAAATTAAAAAAAAAGGAAACAAGAGATACTTTTGACTGCGCCAGTTTCTTATAATCAGTTTCACATCACGTCAATTTCAACTCAAATTTAACTTGCTAAACAAAAATGAGAACTTCAATATTTAAACTAAAGTTCTGATATAAAAATTTCTATGTCTTTAAAATTTAGGTGTATAGTTATATGAAATTAAATGCTAGCAAATCTTTTAGTTATGAGAATAATAACATAAAACACTGCTTATATTGTGTGTGTGTGTGTGTGTTATATATTGTATATTTCTGTTTTAGACAGCTAGATCAAGTTCAGATCTTCAACTACACATCCTCAAAAGACAATCCCCTCCGCTGGAGAGACCTCGGTATGGTAATTGAACAAGGTACCAAAGTAGCAAGCACAAAAGTTATCTTTAAAGGGTTTCATCGCTTTAGTGGATGCCACTATTGGTATATGATAGTTAATTTATTGCTCCACACTATACCAGCATACATCATTGATTTTGTTTTGGTACAGCTTGGGAAGAAGCCTCTGTAAGTAGATTCGATATGTTTTCATTTTAATATAAAACAAACCTTGAAAAACATAAAGACTTTTTTCAGTAGGACATAAACTGTTTAATATACAGGCTGTAACAAAAGTAAAAAACGGCGAAATATCTCAGGTACCGCTTACCATAATTTAATGAAAATTTGTATACTTGGGCATGAAATTATGAGAGAGTTCCGCATTGTTGCCAAATTTATCGTTTTTCTGTTATAAAAGGAAAATTATTTTTTTAATGCAATACCCTATATTCTATAACTTTTTAAAATCTTCGTAAAATTCTCAATAGTTCTTATTAAGTGCACTTTTTATGAAAGTGAACAGTTTTTGCGAAAATATGAATCTAATCCCCATAATGTAATGTATTAGGATGTTAGGACCTAATGTTTACCTTTTACTAAAATACCTGCACAAAAAAGTTTGCCTGATATTTTTGACAATGCCAGTTTTGTTGATTTACAAAAATAGTTCGTTTTTCTGAAACCCAAAGATCAAAATACAAGAGTTCTAACCACACTACACCACAACTTGTTACGTTCTAGACGCGTGTTTCGCTAACCAATTTAGCATCATCAGTAGATGATATAAACTCAATTTATGTCACTTGCTGATGATGCTAACTTGGTTAGCGAATCGCGCGTCCAGAACGTAACAAGTTGTGGTGTAGTGTGGTTAAAACTTTTGTATTTTGATCTATCTTCCACCACAGGTTCCAGTGTTAGGACTAAAACGCAAAGAATTGAAATTTTAATTAGACTGGGTAATGTAACATTTTTAATGACAAATATCCTAAAAGAAATCCAATATCTAAATTTACCCTAAGCAACATTAACAACAAATTTGGCGCCACAGATGATGATAAGGCTTTGAATGTTTTAATCAATTTAGAACATTAGGAAAAGAAAATGACGTCGAATACATGTCCATAGACCGACTTCTGAAGACCGAAAAATTTCATCCAAACAAAATAACTTTGGTGCGAGAATTCTCTGAGGATGATCACGATAGGCGCTTGGAATTTTGTGAAATTAGAAATTAGAGAGAATGTGATATTAGACTCTCATTTTCGTACAAACTGTTGACTTTTATTAATAGTGCTCTCAACAAAAATTATTGAGAAATATGCGCAGTAATATAATATAGGATGTTCCTTTAAAAAAATCCATTTATAACAGAAAAACTGTACAGTTGGCAGCAACGCGTACATATTTTCATTAAATTGAGGTAAGCGGTACCTTAGATATTTCGCCGTTTCCTTACTTTTGCTACACCCTGTATGAGGATTACAAATTGGTTCAGAAACTACATGTGTCAAACTTTGTAAAACTGTAAATGCCAATGAGCTAAAATTTTAATAATTGTAGTAAAAAGAACAACTGTAATACATTCTTCTGACTTTGCAGTTGCTTCCTTGTGAAATATTTTTTAATTAGTGGTTTTTAAGAAAAAAATTTTAACTTTTTAATGTTTCAAATTTTTATTACAGAGTTACTAAACATTTGTTTCGGCTTTTTAGGGCTTTCTCAATACTAAACTACAAGTGCTATATCTAATGGTTTGTATAATGCAAATTAATTTTACTTCCTAGCGATTTAAAGTGTTGTTTTTACATTTATATTATTGATTCTTAAAACGCTATCTATTATTGTGTAATTTGAAAATTTTATTTACCATTTTTTTGTGGCCAGATTTTTTTATTTCACTTTGTTCTAAAGATCCAAACGTTTACCTTTATTTTCTTGGTCTAATAATATTAAATAATCAGTGTCATTAAAATGGTTATTTTCTGTACAATGAGCAAATAAACCTGGGTTTTTAACGTTATGTAAAATAGACTGCTATTGACTTTTTCTTCATTTATTGTGAAGTAATTTTAAATTGAAGAAATAAAAGATTTTTATTTGAATTGATTTGCTTGACAAACTTTTTTTTATTTTTTATTAAAACACTACCTAAATTTTGTTTGTAAACGAAAATCGTATTGCAACATAATCCCTTAAGTTTATCTGATATTTTGACTCTATATATTGGAATATAATTCAAAAACCTAAATTTTTTGTTGTTTGAAGGGTAACACTATAAAACTGTTTTTTTTTAAGATTTCTTTTAATAAATATATATAAATCAATATATTTTTAATGTAACCCAATAGCTTTTTAATTAAGTTGTCCCCTGAAGACCTCTGCTTTCCTAGTATGTGTAGATAATACGCCACTGGTTTACCAGTTAAAAAATGACCGGCCGCCAGATGGGATCTATGAGCCTTACATTAATACTTTCTTTTACATATCTTAGTAGAAAGGACTTGTAATAACTTAAATTTGAATTATAAACAAATTAAAACTTACGTTAGGTTAATGTATGTTATCATGGACAGGGGTGTGCGGTGAAATTTTAAGAAAGGGAAGCAATTTTTAGAAACTTACCTATTTGTAGTGTAATTCGATTCTTCGATCATTTTTTGCAAATTCGTCAATGGAGATTTTGGAGAAGTTCATTTTCAATTGACAACAGCGATGTATGCGAAAATCTCTCCTGCCCCGTTGAATTTCTCACGAAATTTTTTATACCTTTAAGTGTTGAAAAATTGCGTTCTACTGATGAACTTGTGGCAGGTATTGTCAACACTAATTCACACAATTTCGACACTTCGGTGTAGGCATCTTCCAGCTCCTTGTCTTTTAAAAATTGCATTAGTTCCTTAGCTTTATTTTTTGCACTAATGTCATCAGTTTCGTAAATCACTTTTAGTTCAGATCGCAGTAACACTCGGTCGAAGAACTGGCCATAATGAAGAAGAGGAGATTTAAACGCATCTTCTGGAAAAGTTTTTCCTTGCATGCATGCATCAAAATTGCAGAGCTCGAGGAATTTAAAATCATTTAAACCGTTAAATCTATAGTTTATTTGTTGCTGAATTTGATCGATTATTTCATAAAAGAGGCGTCTGTATGATGTTTGAACATCTCCCACCTTGTCTGTTCGAAGACGATTGGCTTGTGGCTCTACATTTAATGTCATCGTTTTCTCCCAAAAGAGGTTAAAGTCATCTCTTTTTTGGCTTAACATGGACTTAAAATCATCCACTTTTTTTAGGCAAAAAGCAATATCATTTGTTTTAGTTTGTAATATATTAAAAACATTGTCCGAGAATGGAAATATTTCTGAAAATATGTTCAACAAATAATTCAAATTAAAATCTCGTTTCAAACAGTCCAATTATTGCTTCTGAGTCTCACGTTTCATTATTTTCTATTATATTCTGAAATAGTTCAGTCAGTGATTCACGATTTTCAGATACTGTTAACACAAGTCTTCCATTATAGTTCCACCTAGTAGGAGCTACTTTGGCCAATCGTTTGTAGACAATGGAGTCCAAAGCTTGTGTACGTTTTGTTGACTTGGAAAAAAAGCATCCATGCCACTTAAGGTAACGAAAAATACTTTACACTCTTTAATGTGATTGATGGACTGGGATAGAACTAAATTTAATTTATGAGCAAAACAATGGACAAACACCGCATTTGGAAAAGTTTCTCGAACTTTAGCTTGCATACCTCCTAATAGATCGCCATCTACCATCACCGCAGCTCCATCATAGCTTTGAGCAACTATTTTTTTCTCTCCATTAATTTCTTTAGTAACGTTATAAACTACGGTATATAATGCATCTGCTGTATGATTTTCGGACACATTCTTAAAACCTAAAAATCGCTCTTGAATACTTCCGTCTGTTTTAACGTAGCGTATTGCTATAGATAATTGGCTAAAATTAGTGATATCTATTTGCTCTAAATGATTTTTTAAGCAATCATCATATTTAGCCATTAAACTAAGTAAATCTTGAACAAAATTTCCTCTATTTGAAGAAACCTTTCTTTCGTCATGACCTCTAAATCCCAATTCGTGCTGTCCGAGAAAACAAAGAACATCGATAAGTCTTCTTAATATTTGCCTATTTTTATCGACTAGTTCATTGTGTTGGCTGTGACTAATTTCCAACTATTTATTAAGGGCGTGTTCAATTCTGGTTTTGCTGAAAACTTTTTCTTTTATGACGGCCTGTAATGCGCTTTGGGCATAATGTGTCTTTTTACAGCTTTATGGAAATTGTTTAAATTGGAAAAACCAGTTTTTTTCCAGAGACCTTTTTCATTTTCAAAAAGTAAACATGGCCAACAAAATAATTTACTTATATTTTCACACCCTGTTAGCCATTTAAATTATTCGTATTGTTTTTCCGGATAAAAAAGTCTAATACAGTTTTTCATTTTTGTGGTTAAATTTTTCATAGGCGGTTTTGCCCTTTCTTTGGAAATTATTTGAATCTTATCAGCGAAGTTTAATGTTGAAAATCCCTTTATTATTAAGACACACACCACACGTTCATACACACTCTTCTACTAAATTCTCCAACATTTTCAACCGACAGCCAAAGTTGACGGTATTTGCATATCCACGTCCGTATTATTGTCTTCCATATCGCACCATGCACGACGCGACGTACGTATCACACAATGCACGGATAGCCGTTCAAACAAATAACCTACTCCAACGATACCTTCCGTCACCACTTAAAGCACGTGACTAAAATGCAAAAATTGCAAACAGCCGGTGGAAAGTTCATTAACCTCTGACTCGATTCACAGGAAATCAAGCATACTTGGCTGCAGAGAAGCTAGCGGCCCGCATAGGTTCTATTCGATATTCTATTGTGGCTGGGTCGGAGTCAAGGCCGCATTTATTATGGGCTTGATAATTAAGATAATATTTTAGCATTTTTAATATAAACTAAATTAATGGTTTCCTATTTCAAAAATTACCTTTTAGAAGATGTTTTGTAATTTTTTTTGTGGAAGCACTGCTTCTATTGCTTCCATGGACTGCACGCCCCTGGTCATAGATCAAACTCTGTTTTGGGTAAAAATATACTATTAAGAATGCATGGGTGAGCATTTCACTAGGGGCCTATACTTTTTCTCAAATATATACATTTTATGGACTTTAGAAAAAAATGTTAGTACAAAAGTTTCTAGGTTTTTAAAATATTTCAGCTTTATTAATACAGGGGTTCTGAAAAGTTCTGCACCGACTTCAAAACCAGAATTTTAAATGCTAGACCCTGTATATTTTTACATTTTTAGGTTCCTTGGGAGAAATAAAGGTAACTTTTATAAGAACTCCTTATTCGACTTTTGTGATATTTAGACAAAAATTAAGAATAGCAAATTTATGCCCTCAGCAAACAGCGTCTTGTGCAGCTCTTAGTTCAAATTATTTAATACAATTTTAACCATAACTTAAGAAGACTACCTCCTAACGATATACGATGGCTAGGAGAGTTAAATTTATACAGGATGTCTTAGATCTTTGGACATTTTAAAATCCTAGACCTAAATCTAATAGTTAACGAAATATGTAGACATATATCGAAGGTTAAAACTAACTTATGCTGTCTATAATGTAAAGCCTAATTCTATAAAGGTAATTAACAGTACGCTTCAAGGATATAATTTTAAAGAATAATCGAGAAAAACACCTAAAATTAAATCTAAGTAATAGACTAAAGTAAGTTTGTAATATGTCCTCCATCTTAAATAATGTATGTGGGATAAACGGCCTCTAAATGTTGTATAGCATTGGACCCAAAATTGGTTTCATTTAAGTAGGCTACAGCTTCTCTGATACTTCTCTACACTTCGTTTACCGTAGTAGGCCTTTGTTTATATACAATATCCTTTAATGTTCCCCACAAGAAAAAAATATAGGGGAGTAAGGTCTGGACTTCGAGCTGGCCCCGAAATCGCTTCATTTTCCACTATATAACGGTTGTAATGTTGGTTTCGAAAGACATATAGTTATATTATTCCCTCTGTGGTACGAAGCGCCATCTTGTTGTCATATTAATTGATCATGTTCGCAAGCCGGTATTTGATTTTCTAGTTGCGGTTGTGTTTCATGTCTTAGCATATCTAAATACTTTCTTAAGTTCAAGTTTTCATTAAAGAAAATTGGTCCTACAATCCTTGATCGGTAAATTCCGCACCACACATTCACGGATGGTCTTCCTTGCCTTTTTACTTTTTTTTATTTTTATCACTCCAATAACGCGTATTTTTCCTATTCCAAATAATATTATAAAAGACATTTTCAGCAAAATGCATATCCATTAATCTATTACAAAAGTTTAACCGTGTCTCTTTCACCCAAATATTAAACAGGTAAAAATTTAAATGCTTTACGTTTATTTGTTTCTAGACAGTTCCTAAACAAAATATATTCATATATAACAATGGATAGATATATTTAGCCTCTCTAACAAAAAAATATCAAATACAATGTGACCCATTTAAAAAAACTTGGATATTGCGAATTGGAAATTTAAAAAAATATTCAGTGATCTGAGATATTCAATCTGTATAAATTCAAAACTCCTAGACATCGTAGATCGTTAGGAGGTAGTCTTAGGGTGTGGTTAAAATTTTATTAAATAATCTGAACTAACAGCTGCACAAGACGATGTTTGCTGAGGGCATAAATTTGTTAAAAAATATATAACCTTAATTTCTGCCTGACATAAAATTTGAATAGGGAGTTCTTATAAAATTAACCTTTATTTCTCTCAAGAAATGTAAAAATATACAGTGTGTCTAAAATTCTGGTTTTAAAGTCGGTGCAGTAGTTTTCGGACACCCTGCATTTATAAAACATTTGTTTAAAACCAACTTTTGTACTAACATTTTTTTTCCAAACTCGGTAGTTTCTGAGAAAAGATATAGGCCCTAATAAAATGTCCACCTTGTATATATATAAAACTTTGTTACCTCTCGTTATTCGACTTTTTTGAGACTTTTATTACTTAAATGTTGTCAGGAAAATGACCTAATGTAGAAACTCTGCTAAAATAACCAGCTTTAAATAAAAATTTAAGGTTAACGTTAGTTGAATTACGGCAAATAAAAAACAAAAATTCCATACCATATTTTTTAGATTGAAAGCGGCATACGGGAAAATTGGCAAATTCGTAAATGTCCTCTCTTACTTCACCTTAAACGAATGGACGTTTGATAACAGCAACACGAGGGAAGTGTGGAACTATCTCAACGAAACCGATAAGAAAAATTTTCCGTTCGATATGAAGTCTCTAGATTGGCAAGACTATTTTGACACTTATTTAGTCGCCATGAGAGAGTTCTTAGTAATTGACTTTTTGGATACTTTGGATGAAGGAAGACGACATAAAAAAAGGTAACTACTATTATTAAGCTATCTTGCAAAAATTACTGTCAAATTATATTAAATCGTGCTTCGTGTCACCTATTCTTATTGTAACAGTGATATTTTACCACATTTTCTATATTTTAATACAGTCTGGATTTTTAATGCCATGTGCCATGTTTGTATGGGTTAGTTATCGCGATGTTGCCCTTACTTTTTAAAAGATATGTGTCTATATTTGCTAGTAAATAAAGCTTTATATATTGGTAAATAAAAAATTTTATTTGAGTATTTAAATAATTATAGGTATGTCAAAAAACGAAATTTTCTTATATTATTTAATTAACCTGTTGGACTGGTACATACTGGCTTAAGTATTAGGGTTTGACGTATTACGTAATTTAAAAAATAGCTTATATTCACCATGGAATCACAGAAACAACTACTAATACCACGAGTGGTATTGAATTACACTGTTGACTCTTGACTTTCGTTGGGAGCAAAAATGTTAATATGTTTTAATTCACGTTACACCTACTAGTTAAACGATGATTTCTCTCTTCCCATGTAGGGCAAAGGCAACACATCCATGACAAGCTAAATGTCAGGTCGTGATATTTTGTATACTGTTTATATAATTTTATTAAATTTTTTGTAGGTCATAACCGTACGGCTACGATTTGAATAACACTGGACATTATCAGACTTTATGGTTTTTACATATATTATTACCGTACTGGTAAAAAGGCGATAAAAAATATTTTTTGGAGTGGAAAGTGTGTTTGGTAGAGTACTTAACTAAACCGCTGAACAGATGAACTTACACATGCAACATTTTTGACAAAATTCCATTTTTTATATTTTTAAAACTAAGTATGGCGTTTATCGCCCAGAAAATCATAACCGTGGCGGATTTCAAGTTTATCTGTTTTACAGAGTTATATGTATCGTTGTAATGACGACTAATTAAAAAAGATATTTTTGTGTTCTTTTCTAGCAAAGATAATGTACTCTTCAATATTAAGAAAATGTAAATTGTTTAACATGTTTTTTCATCTTATGCACGTATTAAGCATTTGCTTTTTGCATCAATTATGATAAAGAGTAATGTCTCTAAATATTTGCACATCACCATAGTGGTGGTTTTGACAAGCACCGTTGCTTGTCAAAACTCAAAAGCGCAACGCCAGCATTATATTAAAAAAAGTGTTTTACTTCTTTTTACTTCCCTAGGAAAAGGGAAGTATTTGCTTTAAACTAACTTTCATATTACGTTAAACGCCAACTCATTCAGATCCATTAAATTTTATATATAGGTTTAAGTGATAGATATTTTTGCCGAAAGTTTTTAGCATTTCCTTTATTGTGGAACTCTAAAATAACCTTTGGATTTCACTTCGTTTAGTGCATCTCTTCTTAACTCCCTGCTCTAAATATTGGTGTAATTTCGGAAATAAAAAATAATGTAGATATGGGGTCTTTTACGTATCTTGTTAGAAAAATAGTATGTATGTATGTATGTATGTATGGGTATAGGATGACTTAAACAATATGTAGCAGACCCAACATGATTTTGTATTTTAGTAGATGAACACCAGCATACCACTGGTCATAGTATAAATGTAAAATAAACCAATGTTCTATCGTCAGTTTTATAAACAAAAAATTAAAATATATATTTAAATTTTTAAACATACAAAAAAACCTCAACAGAAATACGGGTTACGGCCTACATCACATATGGAAACAGAGAGATACGGTCTACATCACACCTGGAAACCGATCTTGATGGAAGATCATGGTTCTGCGAGGGCAAGTTAGGGATAAAAGCCTGCCTGAATCTCTCCGAGCTCATTCACTGTTTAGATCTCGTAGAGCAAAGATCCCTATAGAGTCCTCGGCGAAACGTCGAATAGTAGTTGCAATTTGACGCGGTTTAATCCTAAGAACCATGATTTCTTAATTTTCCGTTTATAGAATCCCAAGACTGTCGCAAAAACTTTCGCCTTTCTAATATATTAGTCATATTCCTTACGTCTAGTGGGATGGATCGTTTAGTTTTTCATCGATATAGACATCACCACAAGAACAAGGAACTGTTTAGCTTCTTTGTTTGGAAAGATGTAATGTCTTTTGGCTATCGCAAACAATATCCAATTTTCTTGTCTGTGCTGAAAATTGAACCGGCGAACTAACCTTGCAATCTTGTCTGAGGTCCGTATATAAATGAAAGAACCTCCTAACTTTTTATTCGTTTTCCTTTGCGGAGAAGTATTATTATATTTTCTCATTGAGCGTCTATTATTCTCAGTGCAATATACTTCTCTGTTTCCGATTGTAAAGAATTTTTGTCACAAATCGCCAGAGCTCTATAAACCAAGTAATTAATGAATAAGACCCTAATATAAAATTTACAATGGGAATTAAATCAGAGGGCACCATCGCCGTTTGTACAAAGGAAACAGAATAGTTCCCTAGGACACCCTATATATAGAAAACAAACACATAGGAAAATATACCTAAACCCACATTCAAATCATCTGGCTCACAAGTAATCAGTTATTAATTCTTTGATTTGAAAATCCCAAAAGCACGCGAAAAATATTAAATGTTAAACTGGCCCTTTCCTATATTCCTTGAAATCTTCCCATTTTTAGATGATCAGTTTATAATAAAGGTAAATTTAAAATAAAAACTAAAACTGGTCAGATGAAACTGAAATTAACGATGTCATCAAACAAACTACAATGTAACATTTTTATAGACTTAATTTTTCTAAAAAAATCTTCATACTAAAAAAAAGGAGGTGAAATCAAAGAATGTTTTAAATATTCTTATTTAGCATCTATAGTATTTTCAAAACCTAGATGGTTATTAGGAAAACATCCTGTGAATATTACAATAGAACATGTCACATTGAGGGCAATCATTATGACATGTTCTATTTTAATGTTCACTGGTGGTAGGCCATTGATATTAGTTAAAAATTAGCGTAATAGTAAAAAAAATTATAAAGTTTTGCCACTTAGCTTCTCAAGGAGTGTACTTTCAAAATCAAAAGAGTTTCCAAGGAGCAAGTGGAAGCTTCATCCCTTAAACTCACCCCCAATGTTCAATTTGGCACTTTTTTGATATTTTCTCGAAAACAGTTCGTCTCACAAAAAAACTATACTTACAGAATATGTTCGCCATAAAGTTCTGCATAGAAAAGGTTTCATTACCTAAACTGTTTAGAATGGGGGTTTTAGAGAAATCGGGTGTTAAATCTGGGGTGAGTTAAAGAAACACGGTATAATTGTATATTTTAGGTATGATTTCGGAACTCCGTGATTTCATTATGGTTGAATTATAGTAAAGGAGTGTTTTATAAAAAGTTTTACAACTTTTACAAGTTCTATAAAAAGTTTTACACCACCACCGATGTAGACTTAGACGCCTTGATGGTTTTTCCTTGAGTCCTAATCGTCTAAATCAAAATAAATTCATAAAAACCTCTTGTGTAGTGTGTAGTATCAGTATAGTATAGTATAGCTATCAGCAAATGCCAGGAAAACGAACAAGTTGTGGTGGTTGGTCAAGACGTTAACCTCCTTGTTTTAATTATTGCACTTGCCCCAGAGGACAAATATATCATATTTCAAAAAGAGACTCAAGGTAATGTTAAAAAGCAGCTATATAGTCATCTAACATTTTCGGCAATTGTGTGTCTGTGCAAAGTGTCTATTTCATTTATCCATTAGTGGCTGCGATACCTCATCAGGATTTTCTGGAAAGGGCAAACAGCAATTTATACAACTATTTAATCAGGAAAAGGACCTTGATAGCGTAAACCAGATTTTTAAAGCTGGGGAAAGATTTATATTAATGCTATATAAGGCTAAACTATTAAAGGGCAGTCTAAGTGAGCAAAGATTTAAATATTTTAATAAATTTGTCGCCTAAGCGGACAGTGCCGTTATTCTTCCAAAATTACCTCTCACGTCGGCAGCACTACAACAGCATTCTCGTCGTAGTTATATTCAAGTGCAAATATAGCGCGGACAACATTTGCAGCCGTAGCTATGTGGCTGGAAAAAAAATCATGATGATCTGTCACCTGTCTATACCACTGAGCCACCAGCTCTAGCTTCTATTTTAAAATTAATAGCCTCTTGTTGCAAAGAAGGTTGTGGAAAGAGGTGCAGCTGTTGTAAGACAGACTTACGTTGTACAACTATGTGCAGAAATGGCCGTGCCCAGACCTGTACCAACACAGATTTTTCAAATATTGTTGATTCTACAGAAGACGATTTGTAAATTTATTTCGAATTAGTGGATTAGGTCTCTAGGAGAAACCACTCTGAAAAAACGCGCCGGTAACTCTACCTAAGTGGTGGTGTGGAAACGAGTGCTTTTTATTGGTAGTAAAACTTCTTTTTACTCCTAGCCGGAGAAGAGAACCGGTCATTATTGGCGATTTTAGACAAAGCCTATTCTAAGAAGTAACTTTTCGCTCCCTAGGTAGAAAAAATACATTGCTATCCCTAGGTAGATATCTTAAATCTTTTCTGTCAGTGTCACTTATGTTCATTATATAATAACCCAAAATAAAACTCTGTCAGTTTGAAAATTTATTACAAACCAAATAATGGTAGGTACCTATTTATTTTCACAAGCACTTGTTGTGAAAAAACATAAAACATCATAGCAAAGATCTTTGATAACTTTGATAAAGCGCATTTTATCCCCCCATACGTTCGGGATGCTTAGTCAATAAAGGCTATCTTCTCTACCTTAATTAATAATATACCATTATAAAGCCCTTCTTCCATAATCTAATACTAATGAAATCACAACGTACCGAAATCATACCTAAGATACGTGATATACCGTGTTCGTTAACACGCCCCCATCTTTAATGCCTGATTTCTCGAAAACCCCTGTTCTAAACAATTTAGGTAATATTATTTTTTTTTCAGAATTTTATGGCGAACATTTGTTGTGAGTATTGCTTTTTCTATAGGACGAATGGTTTTCGAGAAAAACACAAAAAACTGCCAAATTGCACGTTGGGGGTGAGTTTAAGGGATGAAGCTTCAACTTGCTGCTTGGGAACTCTTTTGATTTTGAAAGTACACCCCTAGACAAGTTTAATTCCCAACTGGCAAAACTTTATAATTTTGAAAAAGTTTATAATTTTCTATTTATGCTAATATGAATGGACTATGGTTTTGTTTTCCTAATTTGCATTTTGGTATTAAATATAGCGAATTAATTTTTGTTTTTTTTGCAGGTTGGATATCATCCACTATGTCACGGTATCAATTATTACGTTTCTGTCTGTTTACTATTTGCTAAATACAATATTATTCTTTATTCCTTTGACGATAATTAGTATAATCGCGTTCTATTGTCTGACAGATATAAAATAGTGTTGTTTGTTTATAAATATAATTTCGTAATAAATATTTATTTTCCAAAAAAGTGTATTATTTATCTTTTTTTTTTAAGTAAAATCCTACAACAAATAAGATTAGGCATCAAGAATTAAATGAAAGGACATATAGAACAGACTATACTGAGGAGAAAATGCAGTCCCTTTTGTCAATGTTAGTTCCAATTCAGATGACTTTGCAAGAACACATTTTTAAAAGACATAATTTTTTAATTTCTAAATGGCCGGTTCGGAGCAGATTTTGCAAGGAAGTTTAAATAAATAGGTGGATCAAGTAGCATATCGTTTAAAACTTCTCCAAAATGTGTCAGCAATAAGTTCGAATGGGTGTGTTGCGATGAGAAATTTACTGTTAATAAAGAATGATATGCTAACATTTGCATTAACAACTGCTATTTATAATGCAATAAAACACTGAACACACTAACTGAAACAAAAACTAGGCAAATAAACTGAAAATGACAACTATAAATGCAAAAATGCATATGGATATACCTGTTAAAAAAATGGCATTAGTAATACAAATCTTGTGTCATTTCTGAAAACCTTAAATCTAAATTAAACTACTATATATTATAAAACAGATAACCGTTGGAAGAACAGTGAAATAACGTCCATAATAAAAGCGAAAAAACGTCGAAATTTGTGCCTTACATTCAGGGCCGCAGAGAGCTGCGTCGCGTCGGGCCCCGGTATAAAAAAATTTCACGGGCCCCACCTAAAGATAAAAAAAAATATTTCTCTGGGATTTTTTTTACATTTCAAGGTAAAACGATTTAAGCATTGACCCAGTGTTTAAAAATAAAGAACGACTGAGTATTAGAGTAAAGAAAATACAATTAAAATTTTTAAAATGACAATAATTTGACTTAATATAAATATAAAGTATATTAGATTTAATTATGTATTATATGTATACTATTAAAATAATTATAAAAATTAGCTTTTAGGACAGGGTAAATATTCATATACCTAACTATTTAAAACCCGGTTCTAATAAATTAAATTAGAAAACAATCATACCTACATATTAAAGTAATTCTCAGTTATATTAAAATAAACTAAACAAGGTATGAACGTTTATGTATAACAAAACATCATTTTGATAACTACAAGACAAGCTACTATTTACACAGACAAAAATAATAAAATATTCAAAATAAGATAAAAATTAGTATAACGGAGCTTTACGGCATTTTGCAGTTGCAAAATTTTCAATGATTTTTGAAAAGTCGCAGGTCCTAACCATTTTAGACTCAATTGCTAAAATCCCAAGAGCACTTAAACGTTCTTCTATCATGGTAGACCTCAAAACATTTTTTTTTTCTGGAAAGTTGGCTAAAGGATCGTTCTGCCTGGGCCACGGTAACAGGTAGTGTACAAAAAAGTCTTAAGGCTATAACTATATTTGGGAACAGAGAATCTAATTTTAATTTGTGAATTTTGTTTAGAAGGTTTTATGGAGCTATATCAGTATCCTGGGAATTTGCAGAAAATGTGTATTTTAAATGTTTTATTTCTTCCCGAATGTCGCAATATATATCACCGTTGTATTCATTTTGAAGACATTTGGTCTGCTCTTCAATGTCTTTATCTTCTTAATTTAAAAACTGTCATAACACGCTAAACTTCTTTGCAATTTGTTTAGCTGCTTCAAAACTTGTAGATATATTATGAATAACAGAATATAGTATTCTATAAAATACATTTACTTTGAAATGTTCCTCCGCGCTTAGCTCTTCAAATGCATCCTTTGATGAGGTTTCGTCATAAAAAGCCTTTCTCTTGCGTCTCCTTTTCTTACTTACTCTCTAGAAAATCTAAAAAAATTCTAAAAATAGGTATACCAAAAAAAATATCTTAACGAAATAAATACAAATGTGATCTCCAAAAAAACATATTTGCAAAGCTTTTAAAATAAAAAAAAGTGGTGAGGTAGGAAATCTAAATAGCATAATTTTGTATTATTTTATATTACAATTACTTCAGAGTTCGTAAAAGACGAACAAAAATGCTTTAAATATTTTAAAATATACATTATACTCATAAAAATGTTAATACGTTCTAAATATAAGAAAATACTTAAATTTTATTATTGGTCCGTAAATAAAGGAATCCCTTATGCTTAATAAAGTTCAAGTCCTCCCATATTAGCGTTGCGCACAATAACGATAACAAACCGGTGAAATAAAAGTGTTAAAAACTCTAATAATTGCTGTTATGTTATCTACCTTTATCTAAATGATGATTCCAGGCAAATTTTAGGGTATGGTATGGTATAAAATCTTTTTATTTAAACTCAAAATAATTGTAGTAAAAATCAATTAAATGTAGCGATTGCCAAACAAAACGTAAAAAGAACAAGCACGCACAGGACGCTGTCCCAGCACTTCACACAAATGCACGATGAGCACTGGCGAAATACGCAGATTACGTGAATCGCGGTGGTGCCGGGGTTCTCAATCGCAGAAAGACTTTAATATTGTTTTAAATTTCTTTAAAACTTAATTTAAAAAATTATAAATTAAATATTTTCTTGTAAAAGAAAACAGAAGTGCCCCGATTCGAGTCCTAGTAATTTGTTCTGCCTTTACCCGTCTCTCGTCGTGCCTGCTTATATTACGTTCTTTTAGAAAAGGGTGAATTTCAAACTTCCTTCTCTATCCCTCAACAATATTAGTCACTATTAAATATCAAAAACTTTCTTAATTTGGGATCTGTATATCCGGGATGGAAATGATATTATATCAGATTTTTCAACTTCTTTATTTTCATTCTCTTTTCTTTTTTTTTCTAACCTCTTACTTCCGACAGAAGTATCAAAGAGGGCTTATTATTAAAATCTATACAATCAGAGGCCCATGAAAGGACATAATATACGATCATTTACAAAAAATCCCTCTTTATTACCGAGTTTATTACCAATTAACCTCCCATTTCAACCCCTTCCGGTCAGCTGATTTTGCCCAAAAATAATCTGAACCGTACTCCCTGCGTACCAAATTTCAACTCGAAAGCCCATTTCTTTGGAAATTTATCGCGTAAACTAACAGACCAACAAACAGAATTTTTTTTTCGTCGAAATAATGTTTTTTACACGTTTTGATACTATACTTCCCCATCTCTTGGAAATGTTGAAGTAATATTTTATTTTATACATATTTTTTTCTAACCTGATAATGTAACGATTTTTAGGGCTCTTTAGACCCTACGCCAGTAATAGATCGTTTTGGTCCACAGAAAATTGATTTGATAGCATCATTGAACAGCCTTTTGATGCTTGTTGAAATTGTAGAAATAAATTTCCTTTCAAAATGATCCTGGCACAGTTTGTAATTATTATAGTTCTTTTCTAGAAGATCTGCTCTTCCAGCAACCTGAAGCCGGATTATTGTTCTAAAACATTTATTAGGACTAACTTAACAACAAAATCAAGATTACGTGGTTAAATCTATGATATGCAATTAGATATACTTACTTTTGGCGATTTTTGGGCACCTGAATAGTCTTTCCTCCACTATCTTTTTTAGAACATAATAAGTAAAGACACTTATAACTAGGCATTTTGCAATGGCAATGTCAAAAAAAAACATTAATGGCAAATTCCCTTTTCTTCTTTCAGCTTTAAAAAAAGTTGCTACAAAAGGTGTCTTCCAATTTGGAAAAACAAGTTGCTTAGGGCTGCGCCTCCCCCCTTTGGGACCCCAGTTTTTGTTTACATGACAAAAACGAAACCCATAAAAAATCTTTGGGTACCTATTTCAGGATTTTTGAGAAATCTAATTCCCAGATCGGCTATAAGCAGCATTTAAAATTTAAAATCCCCACCCTGTATATGTATATATATATATATATATATATATATATATATATATATATATATATATATATATATATATATATATATATATATATATATATATATATATATATATATATATATATATATATATATATATATATATATATATATATATATATATATATATATATATATATATATATATATATATATATATATATATATATATATATATATATATATATATATATATATATATATATATATATATATATATATATATATATATATATATATATATATATATATATATATATATATATATATATATATATATATATATATATATATATATATATATATATATATATATATATATATATATATATATATATATATATATATATATATATATATATATATATATATATATATATATATATATATATATATATATATATATATATATATATATATATATATATATATATATATATATATATATATATATATATATATATATATATATATATATATATATATATATATATATATATATATATATATATATATATATATATATATATATATATATATATATATATATATATATATGTATGTATCCTTTGACATAAAAGCCTTTATATGTTTCCATCATATATAGCCAACTCTTTATTTTTGAGCTATCGATTTCAATGTGTCTAAACTACTGAATATTTCGATATGCCATAAAAAGTTTCAAATGAAAAAAAATACAAGGTGTAATAGTAAAACACTAGACTTGCTGCAAATTAAAATAATGGCCTTGCTGTTCATGTATTAATAGTTTCACTTATTAACTATTGATAGCTACATTTATAGCTACATTTATTGTACTAGATATGTTATAACTGTAAGTTTAAGTGCAACACCGTAATACATAAGCTTTCAGAATATGAAAATAAGTTAAAGCCAAACTCAGGTATAATGATGGTTACCATACATTGTAACCGAGTAACTGATGGTACACTACAATAATATTATGTGTTTATCATAAGATGTGTCTAAACTAACTTAAATAGTAAGAATCATATAGATATACATTGTATTATATACTCACATTGGTACAAGAATTATAAATAATTGCAAAATAAATTAGCGTTATTACTAGCACAGAAATCTTGGTTTTTGAGATTAGAATTAGAAAATGATAGCTTTCTGACGTTTCGCCTTCGATTGCACGAAGCATATTCAGAGATCTTAACTTCACGAGATCGGAACACTTAACGAGCTCGGTGAGACCTAGGCCGGCTATTTATAGTAGACCTGGGCTCACCAAACCGTGAAAAACCGCGATAAAAACATTAAACGACAGTACAGACATTTTGGTCCTTTCAGCAGATAAGGGAAATGCCACTGCCCTATACTTTTGGATGACATCACCTACAGAATAATCCACGCAGATCCGACCTACAGCCGAGGAGAAGTAAACATTAAAGCCAAGCAGCTCAAGGATCTCGCGGTTCTATGGACTACCTAAAATACACAAGTTTACTGTACCACTTTGCATCAGTGCAATAAGATCGCCAACTAGCAAAATCAATAAATATCTTTCAACTATTCTTAATATTTTTTTACAGGAAAAACATATTCATACAAACAAATTCTACGTATTCTGTAGAGAAGTTAAAACGTTGTGCCCATAATAAAATCAAACTTATTTGACCATAATAATATCGACAAGCTACCTCGAGGTATAGTGGGGTCTCTACCACTCTAGTCCAGAGAGTGGCACCCGAGACATCCATTGAGAAACAGCAGGAAGAATAAAGACGTAAAAAACGTAAGTATAAACAACATATTTGCAGAAGCTACATTACACTTTATACGCTCACAAAAGTATGTCATATAATTACCGGACACTCTGGAGAATAGATTATTATTGACGCTTTTGCCGCAAATAAAAATAAATTATCTTTTTCAAAAGTAAAGGGCACTTTTAGTCAATAAATCAATTAATTTTGTAGTGTCTAAATGTATTAAAAAAAAAATACTTAAAAATAAATTAACAAAAAATGCCATATATGAGTTATGTCTGATAAACCCGATGCTGCAATGATATATTCTAAATTGATAAATGTGACACCGGACCTTTTACAGTGTCATTTGATCAATTCAGTTTATTAGGATGTCCTTTCTCAAGTGATGGTGAAATGAAACGAATAAATTGTTGTTTTAAATCGATTTTCTCAAAATATAAAATATCTTAATAGTCACATCGGATTTTATTTACTTAAACCTTCATTTGCAATACCACGCACAACTTTCTCACAAAAATGTGCTCCTTGTTGGAATACATCAACCTCTCGTTCCGACTAAGAGTTTTAAAAAATACTTTTCAATATGTAACAAATTGCAATTATGACAATATTTTTTTCAAAAAATAAAATTTATGTTAAATTGTGTGGTCTTGGTATTCGAAATTCATCCATACTTTGTTATTCCGCGTTTTAAGTTCAGTTAAAGATGTAACAAATTTATTTCAAATGATTTTACCTAAAAATATTTTAAATTGACTCTCTGGCTCAAAATTTGCTTTAAATTCTTGGATTTTACTTTGCAATCTAGAAAAGATACTGGATGAACTACCATGTAGACAGAAAAATTTAATTTAAAGTTTCGTCGGGTTCTTCTCAGTAACCTTAAACCGAACGGTCAGGATACTAATGACAGGGCACGTCTTCTTGTTCTTCAAAGTCCTGAAAGTACCTAAATGCTCTACCTTCTACATCTTTGGGGAATCACAGGCTAATCAACAACATAATCAAGAGGTCTCTGAAACTGCAGTTTCGTATTAGGATAGAATCTTTATGACGTAGCTCAGAATAACGAAAGGAATTGAATTTTTATATTTTTTAAGTATTATTAGTTAAAAGATATTCCAGATTTTCGGAAATAACAACTAAATTTTTAGTGAGCCGAGAACATCAAATTCAAAGTGTGTGATGTCAGAAACTGTAATTACTATGTGTTTTTTGTGATATCAATCTGTTCTAGTCTAGAACAAATACAATTGGTGTGTAAAATTTGGAATGGTTAAGGGGGTGAAACACAATGATTACATCAAATGTTTATTTCAAACAATATTTTTTATTTCGTGTTTTGGGCATTTCATTGGAAGGTGTTTATATGAATAAGTAGCTTTTGCTTTAACTGGAGCTCTAGAATTGACAACGCCTCTTATAAGCATTACATTTTTTGTATATAGAGATTATTGTTTACGCCATTTCTTTTAATTTTTGAATTAATAGGTAAGTAAAACACTGCGTTACATAGAATATTTATTACCAACATATCTGTATACAAAATTAACGTTATTTTGGCAAATCGGTAAGACAATAGAAAGCAAGTAAACTAACGATAGTCACAGGAATGAAGAAGAAAATCGTATTCAGCAAATAGTAGACAGATAATAACGTAATAATTGATACAGCGATATAGTGGATGATATCCAGCCTGCAACAAAAAAGTATATTCAATTAATTAGTTAATTTTGGGTAGTTTGCAGAGTAATTTTATTAGGAACAAAAATAATCAAAATACTTTCCCACACAGAAAAAAAAATTGTTTCTTTATAAAAAAGCCTTTCGTTCGTTTTATTCTCTACATTAGAATTAATACTATTTGTCTACGTCACTTTAAATCTAGGTTTACAGGAGCACTAGATTATACTAGTTAAAGAAAAAATGAGAAGACAATATACGCTGTAAAACTCTCCGTAGTGGGTTCATTAATTTAAACATAAAAAAAAAACATTTTAAAGTGGTTCAAAAATGATGAGAAAATTATGAAATCTGTCCTTAAAATACGTCAAACTGGGTCTTGTACAAAACTATCCCACGGAATTTAACGTTTTTTTTTAATATAAAATAGAAAGTTTACCTTCTTTCAACTATTTTAAAAGAAAAACAGTGGATGAATCACTCTATTTATTGAAGTTTAACATTTTCATTGCATTTCGATGCGAAAACTCTTTACATTGACAGTGTTAAGAAAGGCTATCCTACAATAGTATTTTAAAAGAAGTAATTGGCGCCTTTCTTTACAGCAAGCCTGACCAATTCTAACCTAATCTATCTTTATAACAAATAAACTTAGTGATATACAAATAAAAAATCTCAAGACAACAGAAAAAGTTTTGGTAATTATTTACTTTTTTTGCACCATCGCTCATTTTAATAATTTTTTGTGTATAGGTAGATCCCGATCACGAAACAGAATTCAAAAATTATGGGTCATGTTTCGTTTTTGAATTATTCATCCCCAAAATTCATATACATTTTAACCCCAATTTCCCCTTCTTCTTTTTTTATACAAATGAAAGTTCTTTATGAAACCAGTACAAATGACTATTATAAAAAAAGACGTAACTAAACTCTTCTTGGTTAATTTCTTGCATTATTTTATCTAAAAAATTAGGTCATTAGGAACACTCAACAACGCTGTAACACAAAAGGCGATCAACACTAACCAGCGAAATGCTGCACTAGTTGAAGTCTAATTGCCTAGGGCTTTAACGATGATGCATACGGCGACAAACCCTGTACCAATTCACCTAGTGTGTTCGCGCTCCTGCTAGGATCGGTTCACTTATGTAATTTATATGAATTTATGTTTCTCTTTAAAATTGTATCTCGACTAGTCCAAAAAATATTTGAAGTAGCTGTTTTGAGTCTTCTCCATTTTTTTAGATAAAAAAGGGTAGAAAAACTAAAACAAACTTTATTTTACGTCTTTGTGTAATTGTTTGTAATACTTTCATACAGAACCAGAGAATGTTCATAAAAAAGAACAAAGAAGTAAATTGGGTTAATGACGTTTATAAACTTTGAGGATGAATAACTCAAAAACGAAAAGTGACCGAAAAAATTTGACTATATACAAAAAATCGGCAATAATGCAAATAGTTTCCAAAATTTTATTCCGTTTTTATATAATTTATACAGACACTAAAAATAAACTTGGCAACATGGCATCCTAACACATGAATTCTCGTTTATTTTTACTGAGTTAAGTTGTATTTATTTACAGGCTATGAGATGGCGCATTGATCGAAGTCTAAACGTCAAATGTCGTCGGTGACAGCAAAGCGTCATCATCATCCTCTAATTTTTACTCGTCCTGTGTTTCCCCCATAAACGTTTATCTATGTCATGCATGACTAGTGAGCTTCGTTCGTTTCTTTTGTGATTTTTTTAAGCTTAAGAGTGGTACATTCTTATGAACTTGTGGTGAAAACATTTAAAAACGTTTTATTAGAGTATTAGTGTTAGTGATATTTACTTTTAAGGTAAGTTGAAATGGCCAAAAAAGATGGCCGTGTGGGCAGAATCAAATAGAACATTTTAATAAACACTGAACTTTAAGAAAATTGTATGACTAATTATTTGAATTTTTAATTAATTCTTAAATAAGTAAATTGTAAATAATGTAAATATTTTAACTAATAAATAAAGTTGTATTAAATGAACTGGTTTATCAAATTACGTTTTTCCCCAAAGTAATATATAATATAAATTCTAGTTCTGAATAGTGACGGCTCCTCAGGGTCGGCCGGGTCGTAAGAGAATATATCAAGGGAAAAATCTCTTTTTATAAAAATATTTTTCAAAAATAATTTTGCAAACATCCTAAAAACGCACAAAACCAAAATGTAATTTATTATTTCCTGGGAACATAGAAAAATAGGTAGATATCCCGATTATCGTTGCTTAACTAACATTCAAATAACGCCAATGGGTGGAATGCATAAACCGTAGTACATGCTAATGCTTCAAGTATATACTACATTTATGGAGTATCTTCTACAGTAACGAAGTATCTACTACTCTCGGAAGCATATGCTACTACAGACGTGTTACATAGAAGAAGGTACTACGCTTTAGAAGCATCTAGTAGTCTAGTAGTATCTGCTTCAGTTTAAGTGAAGTTGGTGTTCGAGAAACTTCGGTCACCGCAAATCAAGTAGTTTTATTTTTTGAAATAGCAATATTCATGAATGTACACCGTAGAAAAATGTATCAACAGAGGAGGAGATACAACGATAATATATATCGTAAATTATTTAGGTAATTATCATAAATTCTGAAAGTTTATGCTATCTATTCTCTAATTTACATAAAATTAAGTTACGTTCAGAGTGTGGTATTTCAGGTTCAACAGGGAAAATGTAGTGTGTCTTGCAATCATTTTCTCGAAGACCGCGATGTTTCCTTAGAAACAAGAGCAGGAGCCTTGTCGCCCACTGAGAAAATGGAGATTTTTTGAGAAATTTAGGTGATTCTAGTAAATTAAGAACATTGGTAACTGTAGCTGAAGCAATTTGTTCAAAAAAAAAATAATTGGATAATATTTCCTAACACTAACGAGTTGCTTGCAGTTGCTATCAATGAGTGGTCAAATACCCATCGCATGCCCAGGGTCATAGGTGCTATTGACTGTACCCACATAAAAATAACAAAACCATCTATTGACTGTAATGAATATGTGAACAAAAAAGGGGTATGTTCAATTAACGTTCATGCTACCTGTAACGCCAAAGAAATGTTTACAAGCGTCGATGCATCTTGGCCAGGCTCCGTACACGTTAATAATAATAATGTGCAAGAAGCAGCCTTGTTAGGTAATGAAGGATATGGTATTGCCCCGTAGTTGTTGACGCCATTTAAAAATCCAACGACACCTATTCAAGAAAATTATAGAGTTAAAACGGCGGTTTTCAATGCTCCACTATACTTTTCGCCTGAAAATTGAAAATATTCCAAAACATATTGTCAGCGCATTTGTACTTCACAATGTAGCTAAACATCTGCAAGATCCATATCATGACTTTGAACCACTTGAGATAGAAGTACAACATCCAGTTGATTTAATGCCGAATAGAAATCAAGCACAAACTCGAAATCGAGGCACACAACGCAGAAATGAAGTGGCTGAGGCTTTATTTCGAAATCCTAACTAATATAATAATTATTATGTACTACCTTTATGAGTTGTTGAATAACTGTTAGTAATAGAATCAAGAAACTGAAGTAAATAATATATTTATTTCCAATTGTACCCTATAACACAATCAAAACAGAAAATGATCTCTCCAAAACAGTTACAATTTATAAAAAAAAACGTATTTATTACTATCCATTCAACACGTCCCGCCTAATTAAATGGTCAACTAACTGCTTACCAGCTTTGGCAAAGTTCTCCAAGGCAATCGCGGCACGTTCTTGAGCTTCCGCTGAAGACTGTTGAGCTCGAGCAGCAGAAATTTGGGCTTCGACAGCTTCAATTTGTTTTCGTAAACAGGTTTTCTGTAACTGACATAGTGACTCCTGCTTCGCTGCTGCTTGAGGGCCTTTAGATGTCGTGGCTTTAGTTTGTTTGGATCCAGATTTGGACTGAGGAACTCAACATCATTCTGTTGTAAAGAAACTACAGTTTCATCTCTAACAACGGCCTGACGCGCACCCGGTATCATGTGTAGGACTGGATTTTTTCCTGCGTTCCATAAATCATAGAATTAATTTTACTATTCATTCAGTACAATCTTTTTGTTCCCAGTTTTCTTCACGTCAACAATTTTCCTAACTTTAGTTTTCATATTATTATTTTTTTTTTAATTTTGTTTTGAGTCTAGGTTTCTACCTATTATTTCATTAAAGCGAGCAGTTAGTTTATTCAGTACATCTTCTTTTTCCTTTTTGATTTTTGGTGTCATTCTTTTATCAAACAAAATTTGATAATCTTCAAGACAAGTAACAAATAACATTTGTTCATTTTTTCTTCGCCTAATTCTTGTGTCGCTTCGGAATTAGAAGACTCACTCATACTTGTAATTATTTATAACTAACTCAAACAATTTCAACAGTTTAACAGGTACTAAATGTAAATGTGAATACAGTTAATACAAACACTGATAGGAAAACAAGTTCTAACACGATTGTTGTGACACGTGATCACATACTACGCGATAATAGTAGATACTTTATTTCAGTAGTAGGTACTTCGATTGTGCCGTATGATGAAGTATGTTTTTCTCCGGTGAACCAGATACTTCTATGTAAAACCAAATGCTATGAAGTAAATACTTTTTAGCGAAGCAGTAGCATCTACTACTTTTTATGCATTCCACCCATTAACAGTAGTCTCCGGGCCACCGTCCACAGATATTCTAATATATTTATTATAGACGGTGGACCGGCCAGCCTATTCCATTATCTCACATGCTATGATTCATCTATTATTTCACGTGGTACGTAGTACGTTCGCATACATCCCCATGCTATAACCCCAGCTATAACGTTCGCCGTAGCCTATATAACCCAACACCGGCCCGTCTTGATGTGACCGTATCCCCGTAATTTTTCCCAATTGAATATTACCATTTTACAGGTATTAATTGTAATTTTTATAAAATGATGCTACTTATTTTTAAATTAATTTGTTAGTTCTTTACATTAGTCATGATTAATGATGGTTAATATATTATATTAGTAATTTTCACACCATGTTATATGGTTATATGTGGTGACGAAATGTGAAGTGAATATTTTAAAATATCATTTGCAATTTGTTTTATAAGTCGGCCGGCCGCATCGTGGTTCTTGCTGGACAATCTACTTTTTTGGTTGTGTATGTAGGTTTCACTTTGGCATCTATTCTATTTTCCTCTTGAGGCAAGATACATTAAAATATCAAAAAATTAAATTGACTGACTAGAGCGTTTTACTAAAATTTTTTTCTTATTTATTAAAGTACTCTAGATTAGATCTACTATATATAGGTTGGTGCCTACCTAATTATCATTGAAGAAATAAACGGAAGAAAATATAACTAATATTTGACAATATTTGGATGCGCCACCAATGAGCACCACATTGGCCTCAAGGGCAATTTTAGGAAACCTTTTTGGGGGAGGAGGGGAGTAATTTAAAAAACAAGTTTGTTAATATATTTTTTTATAAATAATATGACAACATAAATACCCATATTTTTACAACAGCCTCTAATAAACAGCTATAAAATAACGTCCAATTTTTTCACTGCAGCAAATTGATTAATCACATTGTTTATATTTACATCAATACTCTATCTACGGATATTCAAGAGACCCAATCCAACAGGTCGATCTTGTAATATAGTGTTTCCTAGCCAAGTTTTTAATCGTAATTTTCGCGTAAAAATATGTAAATTACACTTGATGTTTGACCGGCCTGGTGGGAGGTGGGGGGTAATTACCTCATTACCCCCTCACCGTAAATCGCCATTGGCCTTGAGCCTCGGCCGACCTTAAATTTTAGAGTACGAACCGTCACTGGTTCTGAAAACCTATTATTTGAGATTTTGCAGGCATTACTTAATCCTGTTATCCTAATAAATTGGAGTAAAACTCAACATATGAGTAGTAAATATATTTTTGCAAATTATATTTTAAATTTGTTTTTCTACTAGGGGGAAAGTAAGGGCTACCATTAATTATTCAAATATTAGGGGTTGCTTTGAAAATTTACTTAACATGTAGAAATTTGGTTTAATTTTTGTTATATTCTAGAGATAGTTTTCACGATGTAGATTATAGAGCCTTTGTTTGCTTCAATATTTACCCAAAGAAATTAATTTTTTTCTGGTATCAAAATGTAAGACTTTAGATAAGTTTCATATAGACCTGATTTCGAGTATTTACTGATATAAACATTTTACATACACTTTAATGAACTACACTTCATACTTATATAAGGCTTTTTACCCTAATATAGACTGTAGATTTATTTGAATGATTGCTGTCTGGTAGAAATGTTTAGAATTTATCAGTCTAGGAGTCTAAAGCACAATTTTCTGCTGGTTTCAAAGAAAATTAATGCCTGGTTGGATTACAAATAGGCTCCACAAAGTATTACCAAATATTAAAACTAATTTAATACAGGCAAAACAGTTCATATTTTGATTCATTCTCGGAGCCCGCAATTACCAGTTTACGTCATTAAAGAGTAAAATTTATTGAAAAACTTAAATTTTGAAAATAAAAAAAGTCAGATCAATAAAAAATGTTGACATATTTCAAATGCAGTATAGACTAAAATTATTCCTAAAACCTAGCTAATTAAAATACATTCGGCGTGTTAGATAACATTTCAAATAAGCCACCGATAATTGAGTAAATAATAGTAGTCCATACTTTTTCTGCCTAGTAAATAAATATTTAAATTATGCGCCAAAACATCAAAAAGCCATCTTGCGGCGAGTAGCGCAATCCTAAAATTGTATATTCAAAACAGGTCTCTCTCTATGACACAAGTCAATTAGCGAGCATTTGTTTGCAATACAACAGATGACGCTCGAATACGGACTTGCGCATTACTCCTTTTACGTATTTCATAAGTTATATTTTGTGAAAAATATATTTTTAGCGATACTCCAAAAACAAATTTAGGGAAACATTCCATAAACTTAGTTTTTATGATTCTAATTTGAAAAAAACTAAAGCGTTGCAATTATTAATAAAAAGTAATCTTTCAAATATTTGTATATATTTCAAATTCGAGAGATTCCGTCGGTATAATTCTTTACTAGAACCCTTTAAACTTATGGTTGCAAGATTGTGAAATAAGACAAATATAAAAATCAATGCTTGCTCTTCGTATGAATATGAATAAATAATTTACTAAAAAACAAACATCAGTAGTAGTGTCAAATAAAATTGGCGTTTTAAGAAGAAAATTATTTTTTGTTTTACGCAATAAAATATAGCAAATCAAAAATTATACCAAATTTCAATAAAATTTTAATGTGTAGTCATTTGTTTTGGGTCCGCTGTGAAGATACCCGAGAAACGACACTGAAAAATATCTAATTTTTTGGACGTTTTGGAGGAAAGTTTACCCCCTTCTTCAGCAAGCTAAGAAATAAAAAACTAAGCAGTGTGCCAATTAAATGTCAATTTAAAAGCGTTACTTTTATAGTTAAGATTAAGGTAAAAGAAATATGTGTACGTAGAGTATGGTCATTAATTTAGTGTCTTCTGAGGTGGCCTTTTTACTTTAGTATTTAACAAATCTAACCATGTATTATTAAAATTAACGGAACAAGATGCTACACAAGGATATTTATTTACCAATATTAAGGCACTTTCTTTTATTTTACGTTTTCTCGGAACATGGTTCTTTTGCCAAAACTCTAGAAGCATTCCAATTCATTTTCAACCTTCTTAACAACAAAAATAACACCTTTAAATTGACATTTAATTGACATTCAGAGATTTACAATTTCGGTTAAATTTTTGATATAAAAAATAAAATTAATATTGCTTTTAGATTTTTATTTTTTAACTTGCTGAAGACGGGGTAGACTTTCCTCCGAGACGTCCAATAGTGTAGATATTTCAGTATAATTGTTTTTTATTGATTTGCTATATTTTATGGCGTGAAACCCTAAAATAATTTTCTTCTTAAATATTTATATAACTTTTTAATATTTCAAACTTTAATTTAACCAGGTGATTTTTGCGGCAAGGCCAAGCGCATTATTTTAATAATCCTCCCCTTTAAAATTTTAAAAACGTTTTTGTATTTAGTAACTAAGATGTACATAGGATAGTGGGAAGTATTAAGACGAATGCGGTAGGTAGTGATAGGCTATCAATAAAAATGACAAAATTATTTATCCTAATAAGAGTACCTTATATTCTACATATAGTTAACTTATGTCTTGAGCTGGGCTACTATCCAAAACATTGGAGAACAGCCATAATTACACCACGCCCTAAGATAAGTACTCCAATAGAATACGGTGACCTCCGCCCTATCAGTATACTCCTAGTACTCTCGAAAATCTTAAAAAAGATAGTTCATCGGCAGGTTTATGGGTAGAATATAATAAATTAATTCCTGAATGCCGGTCTGATTTTAGAGAGTCCAATAGTACCATAACCGCCCTTTTAAATTTTAGCGATGATATCTGTAATGCAATTGATAATAAAAAAGTGGCGGCCTTGGTGCTGCTGGAGTACTCTAAAGCTTTTGACACCACGAACTTCTGGCAAAATTAAAATATATTGGTTGCTGGCCAAGCGTACTAAATTTTTTTGAATCCTATTTTTCTGGCAGAGAACAAAAAGTATGCGTTGATGGGTTATACTTGATGCCCACACGCGTGACGTCGGGTGTACCCCAAGGCTCAATATTATCACCTCTGCTGTTTATATTATACACAGCAGACAGGGGCGTGCGGTGAAATTTTAAGAAAGGGAAGCAATTTTTAGAAACTTACATATTTGTAATGTAATTCGATTCTCCGATCATTTTTTGCAAATTCGTCAATAACGTCATCATAAAAACGTCGATGCTCCGACATATTTTGGAGAAGTTAAGTTTATTTTCAATGGACAACAGCGATATATGCGAAAGTCTCTCCTGCACCGTTGAATTTCTCACCAAATTTTTTATACGTTTAAGTGTTGAAAAATTGCGTTCGACTGATGAACTTGTGGCAGCTATTGTCAATATTAATTCAGACAATTTCGACACTTCGGTGTAGGCATCTTCACTTTTAGTTGAGATCGCAGTAACACTCGGTCGAAGAACTGGCCATAATGAAGAAGAAGAGATTTAAACGCATCTTCTGGAAAAGTTTTTCCTTTAAATGCAACAAAATTGCAGAGCTCGAGGAATTTAAAATCATCTAAACCGTTAAATCTATAGTTTATTTGTTGCTGAATTGGATCGATTATTTCATAAAAGAGGCGTATGTATGATGTTTGAATATCTCCCACCTTGTCTTTTCGAAGACGCTTGGCTTGTGGCTCTACATTTAACGTCATCGTTTTCGCCCAAAACAGGTCAAAGTCATCAATTTTTTGGCTTAACATGGACTTCAAATCATCCACTTTTTTTAGGCAAAAAGCAATATCAATTGTTTCAGTTTGTAATATATTAAAAACATTATCGGAGAATGGAAATATTTCTGAAAATATATTCAACAAATAATTAAAATTAAAATTTCGTTTCAAACAGTCCAAAAATCCCCTCGAACTATTTATTGTTTCTGAGTCCCACGTTTATTTGTTTTCTATTATATTCTCAAATAGTTCAATCAGTGATTCACGAGTTTCAGATACTATTAACACAAGTCTTCCATTACAGTTCCACCTAGTAGAAGCTACTTTGGGCAATCGTTTGTGGACAATGGAGTCCAAAGCTTGTGTACGTTTTGTTGACTTGGAAAAAAAAGCAGCCATGCCACTTAAAGTAACTAAAAATACTTTACATTCTTTCATGTGATTGATGGACTGGGATAAAACTAAATTTAATTTATGAGCAAAACAATGGACAAACACATCACTTGGGAAAGTTTCTCGAACTTTAGCTTGCAGACCTCCTAATTGTCCTGTCATCACTGCAGCTCCATCATAGCTTTGACAACTAATTTTTTCTCTCCATTGGTTTCTTTAGTAACGTTATAAACTACGGAATATAATGCATCTGTTGTAAGATTTTCGGACACATTCTTAAAACCTAAAAATCGCTCTTGAATATTTCCGTCTATTTTAACGTAGCGTATTACTGTAGATAATTGGCTAAAATTAGTGATACCAGTTGTTTCGTCCAGAACAATAGCAATTCTTTTTAGAATAATGGTTGCAACAGTGGAAATTAAATCATTCTGGATTCGATTCGACGTTCCGCGAAAAAAGCTAGACTGCTCTAAATGATTTTCTAAGCAATCATCATATTTAGCCATTAAACTAAGTAAATCTTGAAAATTTCCTCTATTTGAAAAAACCCTTGTTTCGTCATGACCTCTAAATCCCAATTCGTGCTGTCCGAGAAAACAAACAACACCGAGAAGTCTTCTTAATATTTGCCTATTTTTATCGACTAGTTCATTGTGTTGGCGGTGTCTAATTTCCAACTCATTATTAAGGGCGTGTTCAATGCTGGTTTTGCCTAGACTTTTTCTTTTATGATGGCCTGTAAATGCGCTTTGGACATAATGTGTCTTTTTACAGCTTTATGGAAATTGTTTAAATCGGAAAAACCAGTTTTATTCCAGAAACCTTTTTCATTTTCAAAAAGTAAACATGGCCAACAAAATAATTTACTTATATTTTCACACCCTGTTAGCCATTTAAATTGTTCGTATTTTTTTTCCGGATAAAAATGTCTAATACAGTTTTTCATTTTTGTGGTTAAATTTTTTATAGGCGGTTTTGCCCTTCCTTTGGAAATTATTTGAAGCTTATCAGCGAAGTTTAATGTTGAAAATCCCTTTATTATTAAGACACACACCACACATTCACCCACACTCTTCTTACCAAATTCTCCAACATTTTCAACGTTATTACCGACAGCCGAAGTTGACGGTATTTGCATATCCACGTCCGTATTATTGTCTTCCATATCACAGGATGCACGACGCGACGTACGTATCACACAACACACGGATAGCCGTTCAAACAAAGAACCTACTCCAACGATAGCTTCCTCCACCACTTAAAGCACGCGACTGAAATGCAAAAATTGCAAACAGCCGGTGCAAAGTTCAATAACCTCTGGCTCGATTCACAGGAAATCAAGCATACAGGACTTGGCTGCAAAGAAACTAGCGGCCCGCATTCTATTCGATATTCTATTGTGGCTGGGTCGGAGTCAAGGCCGCATTTATTATGGGCTTGATAATTAAGATAATATTTTAGCATTTTTAATATAAACTAAATTAATGGTTTCCTATTTCAAAAATTACATTTTAGAAGATGTTTTGTAATTTTTGTGGGGAAGCACTGCTTCCCTTGCTTCCATGGGCTGCACGCCCCTGACAGCAGACCTCTTTACTCAAGTCAAGCATTCCAAGATGCAGGGTTACGCCGATTACACACAAATCTACATTGATTTCAAAACGGACGAATATAGAGGAGCAATATCTCATTTAAATGATGACTTAAGAGTAGTGTACGAGTATTCTCAATCACACAACCTCAAAATTAACGCCTCAAAATCCTTCTATATGCTTTTTGGAAGTAAAACTGTTATCCCATAATTTTAAACCCTCTATTAATAACAATATTTTGCCCTTTGCTACAAAATATAAGAATCTAGGTCTTATCTTTGACACTCAACTTTGCTTTAAAGAACATGTAAAAAATTATATAATGGTCTAAAAATTTCCTATATTAATAAACACATTTTAGACTTTAATCTTAGAAAAATGTTAGGTGAATCTATAGTTCTATCTTTATTCAACTATGGTAATTTTATCTACGGGCCACGCTTAGATTATATAACAAAACAACGCATACAAAGAGTGCAACCACTTGTTGCAGACTTGTGTTTGATCTGAAGAAATTTGACAGGGTTTTAAAATATCTTAAAATACTAAGATTGGTACCAATGTCAAAAATTTGAAAAACTCATAAGCTTTTCTTTGTGCATCGAGTGATTCAGAGTGGAAAACCCAGCTACCTTGGTTCCGGTATTTGTAGACGGTCTTCTCTACATGACCGTAATATAAGAGAAAGCTTTACACATAGAACAACTTTTTTCAAACATTCATTTTTATATACAGCTCCAATTTTATATAATAAAATTCATCCGGACTTCCGCAACCTTACTAGTGCAGCTTTTAAGAGGAAAATGACAGAAATGTTTATCAATGCGTTTATTAAGGCCTAAGTCTGTATACACCTCCCTTCTCTCGTCGCGTGACCATCCCCATATTATAAATAATTTTTCCTAAGTTAAATAGGTATAACTTATTATTTATTAAAATTGAAGTTCTTAAAATTTAATTTAATATTAGGTGAAAATTTTTACTAAATACTTCTAAATAATTATACACCATAGGTATTCTAGCTTAAGTATAAAATAGCCCTTTTGTAGATTGGTAGAGTTTGCCTTGTACTTACGTATAAAGACGTTTTTGAATTTGAATTTGAGTTTGAATATTGTAGTATTTTTATGCTGACAAAAAGCTGCTCTAATAAGTTTCGGTAAATCAATTAGAATATATAATTAAAAATAAGAGAACGATTTACAGTGATATTCACTGTTTTCTTATTTCCCTTAAATAAATGTTTTTTTTTTGCTTTTGTGTTTTAAGTTTCTACGATTAAAATCAATTTTCGATCTTTGTACCAGATATCTTTCTATATTATTAAGTAATAATTTTATTATCAGTTTTCGATAAAATTAATAAAAAAAGATACCTTTTTTGATGGCGACGTCCTTCCTCCAAATTATCCAAAAATTCGAAAGCTAAAAATTCTCTCATGGCCACCAAATAAGTATCGAAATAATCTTGCCAATCCAGAGATCTCATATCAAACGAGAAATTCTTCTTATCCGTTTCGTTGAGGTTGTCCCATAATTTCGTCGTGTTGCTGTTGTCGAACGTCCATTCTTTTAAGGTGAAATAAGCCAGCACATCTATGAATTTGTTAATTTTTCTATATGCATCCATCAGTCTAAAAAATTCATTCATATTGAATTTTTCAACATTTTTTGTAGGTATTCCCACTCAATAATTTTGGGCTATATGTCTAAAGTCCTATTCATGAGAGTATTATTTCTGTTTGTGCGATATATACGTACAAAACCAAAAACGAGGATTTTTTTTGTCCATGAATTTAGTAAACGAAGGCGCAAATCATTTTTAGCATGAGACCGTCAATTTGAATTGACGCGGCCCTTGTATAAAACATTTAGAGCTAGAGCGAAGAGGCAAATTACTTACCCCACCGGATACAAAAGATAGAATTTTTAGGTGCAAGTGCTTTATACATGTATAGTATGCCACACGAGTTTAGCGCTACAACGTCTGAGGTATGAGACGGGGAAAATATCATAAAAACGCCGTGTTTAGGGTGAGATCATAGGCGTAACTAATATGTTTTAATACAAGTTTATATTGTGTTCAAATATTTAAACGAGTAAAATATACTATTATTTTAGTTAAAAAACAATACGTTTCAATATAGTTCTATTCTGCAAGGTTTAGGGAATTTTACACTGTGGCTCAAATTAAGGGCGTAAATTTTTCAGTTAGCTATAACATGTTTCCTTCTTAGTTGATTTTGTTAATTTTTGGAGCGTTCATGGTCTGCCATATTTTTACTAAGACGCCGAATTAATATTTTTGACAGGTCCTGACTTACAAAACTTTTTCTAAAATTATACATTTGAACTCTTGCAAAAGACATCGTTTTTATCAAAAATTAAACTAATAAGTATTTTCGGTCGGTAAATAATTGGAAATTTATCCTTACCGGCGACATTGTAGTGGATTGGCTAAATTAAAAGAATAACTAGACAAACATAATAATTTGTAATATGAGGTTTTAACAAGTAAGAAGTCAAAAAATGCTAATGAATATGTAGCGAGTGAATAATTAAAGTGAATCGTAATTTTTCTACAGTATCTCCGAAATTCGAATAATTTGTGCGAACCCAAGGGTTCTTCGATGGGGTAAGTGCCATCCGTCCTTCCGAGTCAGAACCTATAAAGGACTTGGTCCTCTTGGTGGTGGAGAGTGCTTGTTGTCCTCCTTTCGTCTGTCCGGTTTGTGTTGCCACGTCCGCGTCCGTGTGCCTAACCTTCGTTCAGTCTGGTGGTCTTCGTCGGGTTTTTCTTCTTGGCCCTCAGTAGAAACTGAGACGGGGTGTTCTTTTTCCTCAGGGTCAGCTGCAGCCCACGTCGGGGCCAGTTGAGGTCCCTGGGTTCCTTTTCTTTTCCTCAGGTTCAGTTGCAGCTCACGCCGGAGCCAACTGAGGTACCTGGGTGTCCTTTTCTTGGAGTTATTCTTGGCTTCTTTGTTGATACTCAAAGGTTTCCATAAGTAAGATCTAATTCCTGAGGAGCACGGAAAACTCGGTCACTCATTTCCATCCTTGAGTATATTCTGTCTTTTTTAGCATAGGCTAACGCTGTGGAGCCATAGGCGAGTTGGCTCCTAGCTACTGTTTGGATTAGTAGTAGCTTTGTCCTCAGTTCCATTTGTCTTTTGCGGCGAAGCTGCAGTGGATAGAGTATAACTCATGATTAACAATAATTCTTAACATCAATAGCAATAATCTTTGGTAGTGGTGTTTAACCTATATCTTCAGAATCACTGCCACTACTGTCAGTATCAGTCCCGTCATCGCTACTGTCATTAGCAAGTGAAATTATTAATGGTTCAACTTCCTCCATAATTTGGTTTGTTTCCCAAAATTTGTTTTCAATTTGTATTACATGATTGCATTTACTGGTACCTTCTTCTTCACAAACTCTATAAACATTACCTATTACTTCCCTAGCCTGACTGTGGAGGGTTTTTCCCCGGGTATAGGAGTTCATTTTGTAATTAAAATACGTAAAATCGTATTATATGTCAATAGCTCACAATACACACAAAAGCGCATTCGTTACGCTACTGCCTACCCTACTATAAACCGAAACGCCTTTATCAAAGACTGAGCGGGAGACGAATTCCCCGCGACAGCCAATCAGAAAACAATGGTCCACCTGTTTGGAGCTGGGTTTCGAGTTCCCGGGCGCAGTTGTCAAATACGCGGAAACCAATATTTTCTTTTAAATACGCATAGAATTTTACTTATATCAACTCTATTACAGTTTGTAAATGCCAAAATAGCTTGGCAACATTGAATTCAAATAATTATTTTTTGTTCACATTCTTTTCGCAGGGCTAGAACCGTGTGGCAGACTTTAATATAAATCCGCCCGTCTGCCGGGAGTCTAAACTTGTAATTTTGACAATAATTATATTTCCTTTATAAATTATTATTGTTTTACTCTTTACTGAAGGAAGCATCAGTTGTTGTGCCTAGATAGTCTGAACTTAATTGATGAATGTACAGTTGTCTGAACAAATTCCATGGACAAGGTCGGAAAAGTATTTTTCTACAAGCGTGCGGAAAACTTCACTTTTCCACACTCATTTTAGTTTGAAAGAGAGCTACTTTTTCGCACTAGTGCGGAAAAAATCTACTTTTCCACACTGTACGGAAATCTAAGTAACCCCGTTTTTTTAAATATACTTACTGATTTTAAATATTTAAATTTATATTGATATGCTGATAGTTAGCAAAATGATTTAGGAACATAAATTTACTAGAATCCTGCTATAATTTTCAACAAAATAGTAAAAATATGTAAAAAGTGTTTTAAAAAATTGTTTAATAGCTCTCGTATTATGCCTTATAAATTCAATTTTAAGTAATAATAAACACCTGCTTTTTTCATTTGGCAGCATCACCATAGACACAAAGTAAAAATTCGCATTTCATTCATTGTCAATCAAAACCAATTTTGCTATCGCTGATTTTGGTCGTAGTAAAACCTGAGTAAAAGTGTTTTTAAAGGTTCTTTAGACGAAGATTTGCCAGAGTCAGTGTTGGAAGCAGCTAGAACTCCAAACCCCAATCTCCTACCATCAAAATCGCGTCATAGTTATGAGAAAGAATATATTCTGTTTAAAACCTGGTGTCAAACTAAAGGCATCAAAACTTTGAAAGAACTCGTTTTTTTGGCATATTTCTCCGAACTTTCCAAAACATGTAAGGAGCTTGCACAGTACAATGCGTCGGAATAAACACCTTTGGAAAAATGCCATCAAATATTGCAGGTTATCAAGCTCTCAAATCCTGAACTATATACAAGCCACAGTTTTCGACGTTCAGCCGCCACAAAGCTTGCAGATTCCGTAGAAGGAATAACAAACATCAAACACCTCGGAGGTTGGAAATCTTCAACCGTGACAGAAGGTTATTTAGAAAGCTCAACAAGTCTGCAAAAGAATCTATCCAATAAAGTATTGAACTTCAATGCCATTACTTCCACTAGTCACTAACTTTCACCAGTGCAGTCTACCAAATCGAACTCTTCCAACCAATAAGTTACCCCCTCGGCAACGGTCACAACAATAAGTACTCGTGAAAGTGAACTGGAAAATCCAAACCCAACCTACCAGTCCCCGAGTTCCTTGGAAAGTTGGAAAACATCTTGCCTCTGCAATTAATTTACAAAATGCTACAAACTGCACGTTTACTGTTAATGTTATTAGTAATAATTAATGTGTGATTAAGTATTTGAAATAAATAAACGATTGTTTTCAACTTTTGGGTTTTTCCGCACGCTTGTAGACAAAATAACGTACCTTACACGGGCGTAAAGTGACTTGACTTGAAAAGTAGCACTTTCCGCTCTTGTTAGGTAAACTACTATTTTAAAATGACGGTTTTTAGGAAGTCATTTGGTTAAAAAGGTAACATAGTAGTTCTCGAAACTGAAATGTTATCATCTATTAAGGGGATGTAGGCAAGAAGGAAGCCTTATAATATGGGAGCTAGCCTCGTTTTCATTGCTATATCTGATTAAAGTTGAATGTTGTTTTTTTATATAGTACTCGTCTTATTAATGTTTCAAATGCACTCCCGTCAGTACCGCGCCGCGGGCGGCGGGGTCCATAAAACGTGTCAAACTGTAAGAAAAAACAGTCTCAATGTTTGTATAACATGTTTAAATAATATTTAGAGCTGCTTTGTTTTGCATACCGCCTATATCCTGATAAGTTAGAAATTATTTTACCAACAATTAGGTGGTACCTAGCCCCAGCGAAAGACATCAAAATAGCCGACCGTGAAGCGTATCATCCGCTTTAGTGCTTGTTTATATTACCTTTCCCAACATATTTAAAGCTGAAATTTTTTTTCGGGTAGTAAATTAGGAATAGTGGAGCGTTACCCAGTTTAGTCCCGCACATAACAATTTAACACACACACCTCTTTATAAACCACGTTTGTTATTGCATTCTCTGGCTATAAAATAGCCAAGATACTACGTGAACTTAATCTAAAGCATGCTACTTACAGTCGACCATGGGAAAAACAATTTTAGTCTGACGGAATAAAATTAAAGGGATTCGTGGTATAAAAACTGTTTCTTCCAGACCCGGGCTACAAATAATAGTAGACTAGATTACATTGTTTGGTACTGTTTTAACCTGTAGCTGAGTTTCATTACACACTTTTGGTGGATTTAAATTTCGAATAAGCATCACTGTTTAGGGAGTGTACGAACTCGACAAGATAATTAACCTCATTTTCTTGGTCTATAACTATATCTATTGAGTAGTATGTTAATTGTGCAGCAGTAATTTTTTCCAATAAAGCTAGATCTATTTCATCTGCTGTGCTATTTTTTGGAGCTATTATAGCCCGTTCTATAAACCAAGAAGCGGTTTTATTTTGAAAACTTTCGAATCCACTATAAACATTTAAGGGGTAGTTTCACCACCTTGGAAACTGAATTTCAAAGAATTCTTCCTTATCGAACCTCTGCACTATATATATATATATGGCAAATAGAAAGCATGTGTTCAAGTGTTTTCCGAATAACTAACCGTTTTTTAAATAAAATAAATATAATATTAAAGGGGTGGTTTCAACCCCTTGGACACCCTGTCTCGGTTTTTAAAAAAATTTAAATATGTAAAGAAATAAAATATAAACATATGAAGTTCAAGCGTTTTCCAAATAAATAATGGTCTTTTAAATAAAATATATTATAATATTTAAGGGATGGGTTTACCCCTTTGGAAACATTGTATGAATTTTTTTAAAATCCTAAAATATGTAAAAAAAATAATTAAAAAACACGTGTTCAAGCGTTTTTTTGAAAAACTAACCACTTTTTAAATAAAAAATATTGTATTATTTAAATTGTGGTTTCACCCCTCTGAACACCCGGTATGAATTTTTAAAAAATCCTAGAAAAAAATAAATTAAAAATCAAGTATTCAAGAGTTTTTCCGAAAAACTGACCGTTTTTCAAATAAAAATTATTGTAATATTTAAGGGGTGGTTTCACCCCCTTGGAATTTGAGTTTTGAAAAATCCGTTCTTATCGAACCTCTACACCCTAAAATCAACCTGTATGCCAAAATTCAGCCTTTTACCTCAAGCGGTTTGAGCTGGAGCGTGATCAGCGAGTCAGTCAACTAAGTCTTTTATATTTTAGTACAGTACATGTATATATATATATATATATATATATATATATATATATATATATATATATATATATATATATATCTTGGGGATGACCGCTAAAGCAATGGACACTGTAATTCAATACCGGTCGTGGTATTAGCCAGCGGAGTAGTTGTTTTTGTGATTCCATTTTGTGCCTTTGCCCTACACGGGGCTCGCTAGTCTATGGCAGCCTGATGAGCTCTAATAAGAGCGAAATCGCGATCGTCGTTTGATTAGAATGGATAATTGTGTCTACTGTGATGCAGAACATGTTCCAAACAAGGATCATTTTCTTGTTACGACGTTGGTGTACGTGGAATGAAAACATACTATCATTTAATGCTCCCAACGAAAGCCAGGAGTCGCCATGTAATTCAATGCCGGTCGTGGTATTAGCCAGCGGAGTAGTTGTTTTTGTGATTCCATTTTGTGCCGTTGCCCTACACGGGGCTCGCTAGTCTTTGTCGGCCTGATGAGCTATAATAAGAGCGAAATCGCGATCGTCGTTTGACTAGAACGGATCATTGTATCTGCTGTGAGGTAGAACATGTTCCAAACAAGGATCATTTTCTTGTTACGACGTTGGTGTACGTGGAATGAAAACATACTATCATATATATATATATATATATATATATATATATATATATATATATATATATATTGTCTTTTCATTTCTTCCAGTTTACAGTTTTACCACGTTTAATATTTCTGCAAAAATTGAAGACAATTAAATAAGATGATTTCAAATTGATTTTTTAAACAATTTATGTCGCCGTCATTTTGTTCAGGGATTTTGAATTCGAACAACAATTTTACCAATTTATTTCAATATCAAATAATTAGTTTTTCAGGTTGATTTTTTAAAGATGGCCATTTGGTTTTGGTACCTTTTTTCGGTTATTATGGGAAGGCCTAAGTACAGTGGTTGATTTTCGTCAAGACAGGGAAAGTTTATGTAAATTTAGGAGAATCGGAGATTGCTGGTCACACTTTCCATAATCGGGGCGCTCTTGGAGTAAATCAGCGAACAAAGTGGGAGGTTCTTGGTCTTTGCAATTTGGTTGATAAAAAAGTCAAACACAGATCTCCCATAATTCGACGATGTTCTAGAGAAAAAAAGTATTTTCGAGCTCGAAAGCTGATCATGCCGACGAAGATCTTTCTGAAGAGTGATACCAATTAGGCTATATGAACCCTTGCCTTTAAGTATTTGATTATTATCTATTCGAATGGTGTGGGTATTGGTAGATAATTTGTGAGATAGTAACCAAGTCTTCTTTTGTTCCCCATTTTACCATATTCATGAGGTCCTTGATTAAGGCGAAAGTCACTACACTGTGTCTGTCATGAATTTCAGTCTTGGAGACAGGCTTAGGAAATTGTATATTGGGGTGAAGTGTACTGTTGTCAGCATAGCTATGAACAGGAAAGCAGGCCGTCGACCACTACAGAAATACTTCTGTTAGAACCCGTTCAAAATTTGAGGTAAATTAGATAATTAGTTTTTTAGTAATGACTTTTTAACATTTCTCTAAACCGCCATTTTGTTCCGCCTTATTGGATTCTGCCAACATATTATCAGGTCATTCTCATATGAACCTTAATTAATTTTTAACCAGCATTTGAAGTCAATCGGCCAAATAGTTTTTTAGTTACATCGCGAAATGATAGACAGACTAACAGACAGACCATCGGACTTGGGAAAACATGTTTTTGGAATCTAGGGTCACTAAAACGTGAAATCTGAGAGGGTGATTTTTTTCACGACTACCAACATTTTATTTGGACGGCATTTTGTTCCGCTGTGTTAAAATCGTACCAAAATTTTATCAATTTTTCTCTGTACCACAATTAATTCTTGCACAAAGTCTTAAATCAATCTATTAAATTATTTCTTCAAGCTAAATTTTTAAAAATTTTACGAAGCAGCTATTTTGTTTCGCTATCTTGAATTTGTACCATAGTTTAAAAGTTGATCCCTATGTATTACTCGTTTTTTGTGCAAAATTTGAGGTAAATTGGATAAATAGTTTTGTAATAATTCTTTTAACATTTAACTATTTTGTTTCTCCACATTACATTTTTTCCAAAACATTACCAGTTTATCTATATGTGACCCATAATATTTTACCAACATTTGAAATCAATCATATAAATAGTCTTTTAGCTCAAAGACAGACATTCACACAGCACGCTGACAAACCCCCAGAGAGAAAACATGTTTTTCGGCATCTAGGGACCTTGAAACGAAAAAAAATCTCGGAGGGTGTTTTTCACGTTTACAATACTTTCCTTTACTTTGCTAGTTCTGCCAATGGTTAAGTCTTCGGTGGACCAAATATAGATATTTAAGGTCAAACACCGAACAAAATGATATCTCTTTAACTATAACTAGTCTAGAAAAACTTTACTTAGTTTTTTTTGTGCGATTATGTGTGGTCTTTAAAACTGGCGTCACAAAAATTATATTTTTATACATCTAGCCTAAGCTTTAATACTAAATTTAAATATTTTTTCTTAAATAAACAACTTTATCGAAGGATAAAATATTTTGAGAAATGAATAACAACAACGTGACTGGCAGGAGTAGATCCCACCATGCGAGTTTTGGCAGTACACCTTTTTTGATGGTTATATAGTTTACATATTGTGAACAATCAATTTGAGAGTTAAACATTTATAACACTGAGACTGTTTTTTCTTATATGATTGAAACATTACTTAGCATTGTACCTGCTACTGTGAAGGCAGGGACGTTTTTGTGTTTATTGGCTTTAAGCAGTTTCTTCCAAAATTAACCATAATGTTTGAATATAGTCGGTACAGTTTTAAGTCAAGTGAGACATACGATTGATATTTTATATTCAATAAAAAGAAAACAAGTACACTTACAGAGGCTTCTTCCCAATCTTCTCAGAAATAAAGTCAATGATGTACGCCGGTATGATGTGAAGCAAAAAATTCAATATATAATAGCAATAGTAGTATTGGGTATAACGGCAAAAGCCTTTGACGATAAGTTTCGTGCTTCCAACCTTAACACCTTGCTCATAAGCCATACCAAGGTTTCTCCAGCGAAGAGGATTGTCTTTTGACGAGGTATAGTTGAAAATATGAACACGGTCTAACTGCCTGAAAACAAACGTGCATTAGAAAATACGCGGTAGGTACCGTAGATTAAATATACAGAAATACACCTAATAAAAGAATAAACCGTGACTAAGGTATCAATTCCTCCCTAACCACCCGGCACCCCGAAAATTACTCTTCGTATACTGGTGGCGTAGACAAGGTTTTACTAATCGGTTCGAAAAGGAGAAGCCAATGAATGTCACTTATGTCAATCATACTGAATAGGTTTCTCGATTAGCGTCTTTAACGAGGTAATTTTAGAGACTCTTCCAATATCGATACATAACGGTTGAACTAAGAGATTTTCTAAATGTTAAGTAATAATCTAATTTTTATGATTATAACATTCAGCTGTTCCGTTGGATCTTAACCCATACATCATTATTTATACTCATACGTATCAAATCAAAATATCGTGGATTAAATAGTTAAACAAAAATCCAAATTAATTATGGACGTAGTTAAAAATATAAATAAAAAGATAAGGGTATATGCAATAGTTGCATGTATTACTAAGAATAAAAATACCACTTAGGAACACAGGATAATGAAATGGATGTAAAGAGGTACTTAAATCGCCTCATTTGAGTACCTCTTTATAAACCACGTTTGTTGTCGTTTTCTATGGCTGTAAAATATCCAAGCTACTACCTGAACTTACCCTAGAGCATGCGACATAGATTTGACCTTAGATTAAGTACACAGGAAGATACATAACAACACAGTAAAACATGACTGAGTGATTATTTTCCCCCAAACCGCCTCGTAAACATATGTTTGTTTAAAAACTCCCCCTTTGTAGATTAGTTTCATATTTTATTGCCTTCTAATGTGCCAATTAATCAGTTTCAAATGCATGGTGTCAATCAATTGAAAAGCGTGTCTGTCATATTGATTCTATAGATCAGTTAGCGTTGTTCTCAAGATTTTATGCCTTTTTTTCTAGTGCTTGTAGTTTTTGTGAACAATTAAATTATATTTATAGCCTCATAATGACTAAACAGTGCACTGTTTATGGCCAGGTGCGGAAAACTGGAGCTTGTTTATTGGGAAACTTTAAAAATAATGTAATATTTTAATTCTTATGTTTGCAATTATACAATATTCCAATCATGTAAGAAGTTTATTACGAGTATGCTGCCGTATCTGTAAAGGTTTTTAAATCCCATCAATTTTAGATTTCCTGGAGCTATGGAAAGGAAACAGGGATGGTAAAAAGCTTTGAATATGGATAGTGTTAAAAGATGGAATTTTGTATGTTCGAGATATTTTCAACCCAATGATTTTTGTTATAAAAAAATCGGGTCCGAATGTATTAAAAGTCAATACAGTTCCTATTTTGGGCCAGGAATTTGCTGCAGATAAAATCCAGGTTAGTTGTTATAACATGGTACGCGATACATAAAATCAAATTGACCATTGTTGTTTGTATGAATTACCCATATGATACTAAAGTATTCCCGAACATCTCTAAAATGTAATAAGTTTCATTTCTTTTGAAGGTTGTTGTACTAAATTCTGTTCCAAGTTTTATATAAGACCCTCTACTAGTAAGGATAGGATTTTCTAGAGCACCATGCTGTTATTCCCAAAGAACTAATTTTAAGTAGGTAAGTACCTTGTTGGTTTTTTGATGAGGTATACTAATTAGTTTTCTACCTTTATTTTTCATTGAATAACTGTTTTCTTTCTGTAATATTTTACCATGTCTTTTTTATGCAAAAATAAAATTAAAAAAAAAACATTAATGTACATTTTCTAAAATTAAATAGTGCTTGTGTTTCCGAGAGTAGTTAGTTTCTAATGTATGCAAACTTGATAGTATATGTATATACTAAAATATTATAGAAGTAAACTATCTTCGTTTTTGGAGTCATGTCGAAACGATATGAGGAAATGTTTAAGAGAAGGTATTGACTAATGTACATTTTACACCAATAGAAAAAAAAATGGCACAGATTACACCTGCCAGATGGGAATCTTCTCGATACAAAGCGGGACCAACTTTTATCGTTTTTCCAGTTGGCATGCGCACCATTCGTCAATACAATCCTTACTATGGTGCGGCGACGCGGCGGCTGTTCCGCCCCAGTCACGTCTGGTAGGTGTAATTTGTGAAATTGGTTGCTTTTTTCAAGTCAGTTTTTTAACTGTTTGTATATTTTTTTTAAATATTCTAGTTTTTTTCAAAACATACAGGTTTTTAACTTTTAGTTATTAAAAAAAAAGGTTTTACAGTTGATAAGGAAAGTTGCAAATGAAATTTCGTCAAAGCTGAAAAATTTATATTTGACAATAACTTTTTTTAAACAACTTTTTCTAAAACAAAGGCATTTTATTTCAGCGAATGTTTAATAATTTTTCTAAATCTTTGTCTAAATTTGTACAAAATAACAATATTTTCAAGGGTTTTAAAACAAGCTGTTGTTTTTATAAAGAATGATTTTTTTGTTTTTGTTAATCAACCAATAAAAAATGACCAATTTTTGGCATTCCTATCTTGTTATTTAAATAAAGTGGTAGCTAATAAATGGAACGCATGATACTTTAGCTTCCTAACGCAACAAACTTGTTGATTTTCGTTTTGGAAATATTAGGCATTTTTGAACCCGTTTACGTTCTATATTTATGAAAAAAAAGTTGCAATTTTATTTAAATAACTTAAGTTTGTTTGCTAAAAATTGCAAATTCGATATGTGCATTTATCATTCAGAGAGCTTTAAGCAGTCCGATAACAACTTTAATAAACCTAATAAGAAAACAAATTTTTAGGAAGTTTAAAATTTACATGTTATTTCCTATATTCCAACAGTATTAAACAACTTAGCATAAAATTATATAAATAGATTAAAATAGTTCTATAAGAGCATATACATGCCAAATAATGAACATTTTTGGCAATTCTATCTTAAGTTATTTAAATAAAGTTGCAGCTAATAAATGGAAGTTTTGATAATACAGAATATTTCTTTTTTAAACTTTTATAAGTAATACGTTCTATTCTTATAAAAAATGGTTCGATATGTGCATTTATCATTCAGAGAGTTCAAGAGAACGTTGTAATAAACATCATACGAAAACAAATTTTTAGCAGTTGTAATTTCTAACAGTGATTAACTACCCAGCATAACAAAGATATAAATTATTAAAATGGTTCTATAAGAGTCTATAGTTTAAAGCACTTAAATTTCAAACCTTTTTAGGTCAGCAGGTATTATATCGAAGATGCTTTAAACTATATGCTGTCATCTGTTCACTAATTTATAGGGAGTCATTTTGTATATGAACATATTTCATTTTTTTAGGTCCAAAGATAGTTCAACTACAACTGTAATAGAAATATCCTTGGAACATCTGAATCTACATGGACCGCTTATCATTATTCTATATATATCGATTACTCTCGGCAGATTTGATCAAGTTGGATGATTTTTTTAAGAAGTATTTAGAACATTGGCAGGGTCATCCTACAGCAAGCATACTAACTAAATATGGAATGGCATGATGGTGTCATTTTAAATATTTTTCTTATAACACTGTTGAATCTTAATTAACCAGAAAAAGTAATTTGGGTATGATTCCCATCTTAATGAGGCATTTTTTTTCTCGTCAGGCTATTTTGTTAGATAATTGTTAATTTTAATGATTGTTAATAACATTATGTGACTTCTAGAAACAAAGTTCAGTTCTACTAGTCATTTTCATTTTTAATAATTTGTATTAATGATTTTCATAAATATTATATAGATTTGTATACTAACCATGATTTTAGTGAAATTTTAATTGTAATGGAACTCGGTACTTGTTTCGTTTATTAAGGACGTTCGTCATTTTAACCTAAATTTTGAAACCTTTGAACCTGACCTTTAAAATAACACTTCAAATAAATATTTTTAAACTTATTGGTTAGGAGAAGGTACACAAAACACACTGATTAATTTCTGGGTGACGTCTCGTATCTTTATTTATACTTTTTTCAATAACATAATAGCCATGTTACTAATTGGTGATATACAGGGCATTAAAGATAAAATATTTCTTTATGCCTAAAAATCTGATTTAGTCACACGCAAAAATAAAATAAATAACATAAGGAATTTATATAACAATTAGAATAAGATCGGACGAAGTAACATAGAACGATATTAATGTAAAATCGAAACATTTGAAAAACATGCTTTTATGTAGAAGTACGATAATGTTATCGTGTATGTATTAAAATAGTTATGTAGAATATATGCTATTGTATTATTAGCTATTGCTTGATTTTATCTGTAAAGTATACAAGATTCCCTGGGGTTTATGTAACCACAGCAAAAAGAATTCTTCTAGGAAGAAAAGGATTTTTCTTCAAAATATAGCTTTTATTCAAAACAACTTATTTTGAGGGGAAACAAATTCTTTCTTAAAGAAATTATATTGTTTTATTCTCAGAAAACATTATTCTTAAAATATATTCTTATAGCAAGAATATAATCTAAAAAAAAGACACAGTTTCTTTTGAAGCAAAAACTGTGTCATTCTTATTACACAAGAAAACTCTTATCTTATATAAAAACTGAAAAAAAAAACACTACTCTTAAGAAAAACATAAAATTAGTTCCTGTTTTTATTTAATAAAACGTTTTTTTTTCTTACGTTTTACTTAGTTTGATCTTGTAGCCCCACGTTTTTCTCTATGATATATTTTCTAAAAAGGCATTATCTGTTTTACTTCATGCTTTAAAACTTATTGACTTCTTACTCTTTTGGTAGATGTAGCATTAGAGGTAACTTGGCTGTAAAAGTGGGTTTGATGTGGTATACTAATTAGTTTTCTACCTTTATTTTTCATTGAATAACTGTTTTCTTTTTGTAAGTTTTTACCATGTCTTTTTTATGCAAAAAAAAATAAAAAAACATTAATGTACATTTTCTAAAATTAAGTAGTGCTTGTGCTTCCGAGAGTAGTTAGTTTCTAATGTATATAAACTATTTCTTACAGCGGGTAAATCACTGATTTATTTCCTGAAAGTGATATAAGATAGGTAAAAATTATTTTGTCGTAGACGTTTCAGTTATCGGTGTGTGATTAATCAAATACAAATATTTTGAAACCCAGCAACCAACGAATAATGTCTTATTTCGAGTCTGAGAAGTAGATGGCCGTTTTTCTCAGATAAAATTTATATACGAATACTTTACACTAATTACGAATTAATTATTATAGTGATATTATTGGAATATTAATTACAAATTTTAGTATTTACATTCGTTTTCCTAAGAAAAAATTTCCCATCAGAAAATGTAAACAACGACGTTGACCTAAAAGTGTCGTGAATAATGCAGAATTCATATCATACTTAGAGACCAAAAGTTCTAGCAGGGGCGTGCAGTCCACGAAATCTTCTAAAATGCAATTTTTGAAATAGGAAACCATTAATTTAGTTTATATTAAAAATGCTAAAATATTATCTTAGTTATCAAGCCCATAATAAATGCGGCATTGACTCCGACCCAGCCACAATAGAATATCGAATAGGACCTATGCGGGCCGCTAGCTTCTCTGCAGCCAAGTCCTGTATACTTGATTTCCTGTGAATCGAGCCGGAGGTTATTGAACTTTCCACCGGCTGTTTGCAATTTTTGCATTTCAGGCGCGTGCTTTAAGTGGTGGCGGAAGCTATCGGTGGAGTAGGTTCTTTGTTTGAACGGCAATTCATGTATTGTGTGATACGTACGTCGCGTCGTGCATGGTGCGATATGGAAGACAATAATATGGACGTGGATATGCAAATACCGTCAACTTCGGCTGTCGGTAATAACGTTGAAAATATTGGACAATTTAGTAAGAAGAGTGTGCGTGAATGTGTGGTGTGTGTCTTAATAATAAAGGGATTTTCAACATTGAACTTCGCTGATAAGCTTCAAATAATTTCCAAAGGAAGGGCAAAACTGCCTATAAAAAATTTAACCACAAAAATGAAAAACTGTATTAGACATTTTTATCCGGAAAAACAATACGATCAATTTAAACGGCTAACAGGGTGTGAAAATATAAGTAAATTATTTTGTTGGCCATGTTTACTTTTTGAAAATGAAAAAGGTCTCTGGAATAAAACTGGTTTTTCCGATTTAAATATTTTCCATAAAGCTGTAAAAAGATACATTATGTCCAAAGCGCATTTACGGGCCGTCATAAAAGAAAATGTCTTCGGCAAAACCAGAATTGAACACGACTTTAATAAACAGTTGGAAATCAGTCACCGCCAACACAATGAACTAGTCGATAAAAATAGGTAAATATTAAGAAGACTTATAGATGTTGTTTGTTTTTTCCGACAGCACGAATTGGGATTTAGAGGTCATGACGAAACAAGGGTTTCTTCAAATAGAGGAAATTTTCAAGATTTACTTAGTTTAACGGCTAAATATGATGATTGCTGAAAAATCATTTAGAGCAGTCTAGCGTTTTTCGCGGAACGTCGAATCGAATCCAGAATGATTTAATTTCCGCTGTTGCAACCATTATTCTAAAACGAATTAAGCAGGAGATTGGCGAGGCGCGGTTCATTGCTATTGTTCTGGACGAAACAACTGATATCACTAATTTTAGCCAATTATCTATAGTAATACGCTACGTTAAAACAGACGGAAGTATTCAAGAGCGATTTTTAGGTTTTAAGAATGTGTCCGAAAATCGTACAGCAGATGCATTATATACCGTAGTTTATATCGTTACTAAAGAAATTAATGCAGAGAAAAATTAATTGCTCAACGCTATGATGGAGCTGCAGTGATGGCACGACAATTAGGGGGTCTGCAAGCTAAAGTTCGTGGAACTTTCCCAAGTGCTGTGTTTGTCCATTGTTTTGCTCATAAATTAAATTTAGTTTTATCGCAGTCTATCAATCACATTAAAGAGTGTAAAGTATTTTTCGTTACTTTAAGTTGCACGGCTGTTTTTTTTTCCTAGTCAACAAAACGTATACAAGCTTTGGACTCCATTGTCCACAAATGATTGCCCAAAGTTGCTCTTACTAGGTGGAACTATAACGGAAGACTTTTGTTAACAGTATCTGAAAATCGTGAATCACTGATTGAACTATTTGAGAATATAACAGAAAGTAATGAAACGTGGGACCCAGAAACGAGATTTTATTTTTAATTATTTGTTGGACATATTTTCAGAAATATTTCCATTCTCGGACAATGTTTTTAATATATTACAAACTAATACAAATGATACTGCTTTTTGCCTAAAAAAAGTAGATGATTTGAAGTCCATGTTAAGCCAAAAAAGAGATGACTTTGACCTATTTTGGGCGAAAATGATGACTTTAAATTTAGAGCCACAAGCCAAGCGTCTTCGAACAAACAAGGTGGGAGATGTTCAAACATCATACAAACGCCTCTTTTATGAAATAATCGATCAAATTCAGCAATAAATAAACTACGGATTTAACGGTTTAAATGATTTTAAATTCCTCGAGCTCTGCAATTTTGATCCATTTAAAGGAAAAACTTTTCCAGAAGAGGCATTTAAATCTCTTCTTATTCATTATGGCCAGTTCTTCGACCGATTGTTACTGCGATCTGAACTAAAAGTGATTTACGAAACTGATGACATTAGCGCAAAAAATAACGCTGAGGAACTAACGCAATTTTTAAAAGAAAAAGAGCTGGAAGATTATTACATCGAAGCTTCGAAATTGTGTGAATTAGTATAGACAATACCTGCCACAAGTTCATCAGTAGAACGCAATTTTTCAACACTTAAACGTATAAAAAATTTCGTGAGAAATTCAACGGGGCATGAGAGACTTTCGCATACATCGCTGTTGTCCATTGAAAATAAACTTCTCCAAAATATGTCGGAGCATCGACGTTTTTATGATGACGTCATTGACGAATTTGCAAAAAATGATCGAAGAATCCAATTACATTACAAATAGGTAAGTTTCTAAAAATTGCTTTCCTTTCTTAAAATTTCACCGCACGCCCCTGAGTTCTAGTGTAACATTTTGTTATCATGTGTGTTTATAAACAACATTTTATGTCGTGGCTGGTCTGGAATTAGATCTGTAGATTTAAAAACAATTGTTATGAGTAGCACAGCTTCAGAACGTTTTCAAACACGTGAACACTAACACATTTCTCTTTTTGAACCGAAAATTTTGAAATTTGTGTCTATTGACCTTCGAAGTGCTCCAGTTCGGTAACGGATTATCAGGGAAATATGCTTCTATGGGGTCGATCGTACAGGATAAATTGGCGCTTCTGTCGGGAACAAATGTGAGCATATATAAGCTTGAAAGACACTCAGAAAGAAACAAGTTACCATTTCCAGTTACATACCATCTTCCAAGTTAATAAAATATTCCTCCGGTAACACAAAAAATGTTTGTAAAGAATTTTATCCTTCAACATGACAACCCGCCTGTCCACAGCGCCAGTCTGGTTTACGATTTTATTGAAGAAAGCAACATTAATATTTTAGGCTGGCCTTCGAAATGTCTGGACAATAACCTGTAAGGTTGAATGGAAAATGATAAAGCACATGTAAATTTAATAGTGCTGTTAAATGAATTTTTCTGCTTTATTGGTTATATAATTGCTATTTTGAAAAATTATTAACATGTTTTTAAAAAAATGAAATTTTTAGTGTTTTTGGTATAATTCAAGAAGCTACCAGCAAGGTGCCATTAGTTTTTTAGGTTTTTTTTTAGGTAGTGGTACGTTTTAATAAAAAAAACGAATACCTTTGTTTTGCAGTCATACACGATGATACTATACAACTGTTAATTACGAAATCTGCAGGCACCAGATCACATATTCCATTTCCTTTAATTAGCATGATGTGCAAAAGACCTAGAGCGGCTCCTTCTACTAATCCTACAGGTCCAAATATATTGTCTACCCATGACTTTATTGGCTCTTTGGCAGAGGCAATCACTAGAACGCAAATAAAAATATAAGGCAGATACAGTATGGTATTCGCAAAGCAAAACAGAGATTAATTAAAATATAAGCCGTTGAAAAGCAATCTAATATGTCAAAAGGGGTTTGTACGAATATAATTAAGTAGTAGATATTACAATCAATCATGCATAGATGAACTCGTCTGACAAAGCCGCAAATAAATGTGGTAGTTGTGCACAGAGCTGCTCTTAGTGAGAACGAAGGCTGATAAAATTGTTAGCAAGTCTACCTCAAAATAATATTTTAAAAGTTAATGGCTCAGGCAACCAAATATTGTAAATTTAACTGCACCACAAGACACTTTGTAACTAAGTACCACTTTGACAAAAATGGTAGCAAAAAATTAAAATCCATAGTTTTACAGAAACATTTTATCCATTATCCTACAAGGACTTGAAATACTTAACTTTTGAGCAACAATTGAGTTGCTGTTATTCATCCATCCTGAATGTCGGGTTTGTCATTTGATAGATAACTTAAATTTTAAAAATAACCCTCGAGAAGACTAAATCTTAGCTGAAACGTCGGCTCTTTTTTTAAGAAAAAGAAATTTTTGGTTCTGCTACTCACTACCCATCTATTAGCAAATTTATTGGGACGGTACATTTCATAATATACATACCAATTGAAGGCCTATGGATACATGTTGGTATACCAACTGCTTCCCTTCTTACAATATCTTCAGCTATTTGTTTGGTGAAAGCATAAGTATTTGGAGCTGTCCCTAAAATTCTTTAAAACGAGGTATATATATATATATATATATATATATATATATATATATATATATATATATATATATATATATATATATATATATATATATATATATATATATATATATATATATATATATATATATATATATATATATATATATATATATATATATATATATATATATATATATATATATATATATATATATATATATACCTTTCAAATAAGGGTGCCTCTCGGCCATATCTCAGAAAGTATTTGCCCTAGGTTATCGGGGAAAAAAATTTGATAAGTAAATCGGCAAAAATAAAAAGCCGTAAATTATTTTCGACGTTATAACTCTTACAATTCTTACAATATCTTCAGCTATTTGTTTGGTGAAAGCATAAGTATTTGGAGCTGTCCCTAAAATTCTTTAAAACGAGGTAAAATAGTATATATATATATATATATATATATATATATATATATATATATATATATATATATATATATATATATATATATATATATATATATATATATATATATATATATATATATATATATATATATATATATATATATATATATATATATATATATACCTTTCAAATAAGGGTGCCTCTCGGCCATATCTCAGAAAGTATTTGCCCTAGGTTATCGGGGAAAAAAATTTGATAAGTAAATCGGCAAAAATAAAAAGCCGTAAATTATTTTCGACTTTATAACTCTGCCGCTAGAGGCCGCAACACCAACCGTAAAGTTGAAAACACGGTTTTCTTCAAAAATACTCCCAATTAACCCTTATCAAAAATATTTTTTTGTAATCTACTACTAATTCCAAAACTTTTCGTTTCAACTTTTTTTCTCTAAATTGTCAAATAAAGGGAGGGGGGAGGGGTAAACATTGGATTCAAAGAAATTAAATAACTTTTGTTTGGATTGACCGATTTTAACGATTTTTTTTATAATACAATTTTTTTTTATAATACATATTGTATTTGAAATTTTAGAGAAAATAACAAAAGTTTGCGACTTTGTCATAAAATGCTATCTAGCGGCTAGGAAAAAAATAAAATCTAAATAGTAATTCCTCCTTAAAACAAAAACAAATGTTAAAATCGGTTAATCCAAATAATAATCCATTGGAATTATTGGTAGATTACAAAAAAAGTATTGTCGATAAGGCTTAATTGAGAGTATTTTTGAATAAAACCGTGTTTCCTACTTTACGGTTGGTGTTGCGCCCTCTAGCGGCAGACTTACAAAGTCGAAAATAATTTGCAGCTTTTTATTTTTACCGATTTACTTTTTTTTCCACGATAACCTAGAATAAATTCTTTCTGAGATATGGCCACCCTTAGCTAAACACCCTGTATATATATATATATATATATATATATATATATATATATATATATATTGTGCTCTACTGTGTCGTACTGTGTACGACCAAGTAAAATATTACCAAGCGAAATGATAAAATTATTTTCTGGTATTCAAGCTACGTGAAAATGCCTTTTTCTACGAATTGATGATAAAATTATTCTAATCTAGATACCGCAATATGTATCCGGAAAGGATTGAATCCGCAAACTCCCCGGTAAAGAAGAATTATGCTCAGACGTTCTGATACAGCATATTCCATGAAATACTCAAGGAAGTGATTTATTTCTTGTTAATTAGGAAAGCCAATGAATAGTGGATAGAACCTTAGAGTAAAAATTAAACTAGAGATCGCAATCTAATCATAAATCACGTTAGGGGTATGCGCCAACATCGTTCCCGTACTTTTCACATTCTATCGACCAATGTTTACGATAAATCAAGGGGTGGGGATGGCCCATGTACAAATAACTGATATTTGGGGACGACTGCCAGTGGCGGCGCGAATTTTTACTTCCCGCAAAGGGAAGAAATCGTGAAAAAATCATCGTTCCAGGTTGTTACAGATCTTCACGTTTTGGGCTCCTTAAACGTCGAAAAACATGTTTTTCCGTTTCTGACTGTCGGTCGGTCTGTTCTCGGTATAGCTAAAAATTCTACTTAGTCTATAAACTTTAGTTTTCCACAAAAATTACGTCTGATAAAAAAATAAACTGGTAAAATATTGGTATGAATTAAATAGGACGGAACACAATGACGGATTTTTAAAATATTTGTGGTACGAAAATAAAGAAATGGGTCATGCTTCATTATCCTTCATAAAAGGAAGAATTCTTACTTATTCTTTTATGAGGCAACTAGATATTTTTACTGTTCTATGGTATGATTTTCAGTGTTTTCACAAATTTGTGCGGATTTTATTAATAGATTCGCTAGATTAAATTGTGAAATTATACTAAGATTGAGAAATCACGAAATCACACCGGAAATCACGAAATCGTATCCGAAAATCGTTCCCTGCTTCACTATCTAAAATCAAACCATCAATTAGGAAATTAGCTATTTGTATATTATGGTTTTAAAGTGTTAAACTAAAAAACAATATTTTTAACACGCTTTTATTGGTTTCACTACTTGTCTGATAATACGTTGGTATGTCTGGTTTAAATCTTGTAATTCGAATTTTTCATTTAGAAATTCAAAATGGCGACGCCAATACGGTCGTCGAATTATGTTACTTTTGTAGCTGTAAACTGAAAATTTAATGAGTATCAGCATTTAAAAATTTAAAATAGCGATGTCAACATTACAATGTCAACATGTTGGACGGATTGAAATATTTGTATTGTTTTAAAAATGCGCAACAAGATTCAAAATGGCGGCTCCAATATAGCGAACGAATTTTGGTATTTGTACAGATTCGGCTGAAAAAATCGTATTTAGGAGCAGTTAAAAGAGGAAGTTATAAAATTTTAGTCAATATTTGACAATTAAAAATAGCGGCCCCAATATGGCAGACTAATTTTAAAATGTTTGCAGATTTGATTAAAATTCGGCATTTTGGGGGTATTTGAGACTGCACGTCATAAATGTTTAGTAAATATTTAATAAATCTGAGTAGGAATGTCAAGATTGTCAGCGAATTTTACATTTATGTAGATTTGGCTTAAAATCAATACTAACAGAGCAGGTCATACATTTTTAGTAATAAATATTCAAAATGGCGATGTGAACAGTTGTATAGATTTGTGTATGTAAGACTTTTTTGTAGGTTTGCCATTATTAAAATAGGCACACATTAAACAGGGAAAGTTAAAAAATACGCACTTGATTTTTATACAAAATTTCAACTTTGGATAAGTAGACACTGAGATTTTAAGCATTTTATTATACCGCCATTTTATTCCACAATAATGGCTCCTCACCAAAATTTTACCCAAGATTTTATAGCATCCTTGGTTTTTGTGTAAACTTTAAAATCAATCCAATAAGTACTTTTTTTAGACGGAATTTTTAAACATTAAATTAGGCCGCCATTTTGAATTTGTCTCAAAATTTTTACCAGTTCATCCCTAAATATTATTTGATTTTTGACCACAATTTGAACCTAATTGATGAAATAATTTTTTGCACTGACTTTTATAACACTTTATTACGCCGCCATTTTGGATTTGTAGCAAAACTTACCAGTTGAAAGTCATGTTACACCTAATATAGAAATACAAAATATGAACATCCTTGGTCTGTTTTATGTAATTCCATTCACCTAGCATCAATTAGGTTACATATATTTAGACTTCTTTTGCTTTACTGCTCGATTATATTTTTTGCAGTATAGATTGCAATGGTTTAATACTTGATAATCGAGATAATTATTAAACCAACATATAATATAAAGAAATATTTTTAAAAACAGTACTTACCCTGGTGTTATTCTCTCTACTACATCTTCTGGTAGTTCCTCAACAACTGTTATTAATTTGTAGGGATCTAATAGAGGAGGGTAAAATTCTTCGTTTACAACTTTATGATTAGAACAATTTGAAAATGCGGTGCTTACATGCACAAAAACGTGTAAGTTCTTGCAGCTTTTCGCTATGTTTATTATTTCTTGTGTTCCTCTTAAGTTTATTTTGACGGCTTTTTTTAGTTTTTCGTGAAAACGGATAGTAGCAGCAACATGGTAGATTATGTTAACCTACAAAATAGTATTACTATAATAATATATTCATAGTTATTTAAAAATATATGAATGAGTTCTTCTCCTTAATTTTTTTTCCATTAATTTTCCTTCAATTATGTATTGAAATGTATCTATATATTAAAGATGACTATGATCTATATATAAAATGTGACTAACTGCAACGTAGATATAAAGGACTGACATGTATCTACATTGAAGCGAGCCTATATAGCATAAGCTAAATCCAGGAGTAAGGTAAGGCTTAGTGAAATAGTGAATCAAGATGTAGGTTTGCTGATGTCCGACCAATAAATAAAATGATGTATTATTTTCAATAAATCGGTCACCTAGAACAATGTTATTCATAATAAAAGTCTAAAACATATTTTTTTATACTTCTCTATACTCTCAAAAATATATGACTAAATTCCAAAGCAACGATAGAAAACAATATTAAAATATACAAACTAAAAATATTATTTGTTTAGTCTTGTTATTTTTCATAAAAAACGTATGGTAAATATAAGTCTTATTACAAAAGTGTCAATTGTATTTTTGGTAGGGCATCATTACATAGAATATCATAATAAATGATGATAAAAAATTATCTTTTATTTGAACAGTTCGGAAATAAGTCATGTTTTTAAATAAATAATTAACTTCTAAACTGTTGCGTTTAAAACATTCATGAAGCATCGTCCTCCGGTGAACAGTGGTAGGCAAATGCCGTAACTTTTCCTACTTCCTTATTATGAACAACTCGAAAACCAAACGTCACCCAAAAATGACTTTAGATTCATGATCAGCAGCCCAAAAATCGACTAGTTTACCAACGATTGGGTTACTTGAATGAATATAAGTATCTGGTTACTGGAATGTGATTTAAATCGAGATATGTCATTGCATATTCGTAACATGCACAGGAACAAGCACACACATTGTAAAAAAACGATTTCGGGGAGATTGGCTGATTTTTTACATGTCATAGTTCTTGACCTCCTGAACAAAAAATAACATAGGCACAATCTAATTCTCTAAAATTAGTTTTCATTATAGATAGTGTAACTTTACCCAAATTATATATAAACTTGGGAAAACATGATACTAAATTAGTCACTTATGTGTCCGCAAATACTTTATTTTCGATATATAGGTTCTTATATGGTAAATGTTAGTTACTTACCCTGGTTCTCAGAATTAAAGGGTTTTCAGACCCCGAAACATGAAAAATTTTTTCCCTGTATTTTATATGAGTTTGGGAATATTTTTTTTTCTTTTCTTTTTTTTTTTTTTTTTTTTTTTAATCAATCATTTATTCCCAAGAAACAATATTGTTTATAGTAGGGAACTAATTAACAATAGAAAAATATAAAAATGTATACACATTATTATAAATTATGAGGAAATTAAAAACTGTAAATAATACAGGGAATTAATTAATAACTAATATAAAACACATAAACGTATAAACATTAGTATAAATTACAAATAAATTAAAAACTGTAAACATTAAAAAAATATATCAAACGTGAAGATATTAATTCCTCAAAAAATATGTCTTTAAGTGTTTTTTAAAAGTATCAATTTTGTTAATATTTTTTAATCGTGTTGGTAGATTATTGTAATAATTAACCGCACTGTGTAATATACATTGTTTGCCAAAATTACTTTTAAATTTTATGGTGGACAAATAATCGGTTTGTCTTGTATTATGGTCACGAATGTTATTATTTCTAATAAAATTTAAATTTGTATTTTTCATATTTTTAGCTGATGAATGAATAAAAATACATAATTTAGTTTTATACATCATAGAAATGTTTAAAAGATTTTAAGGCTTATATAGGTTAATGGTGGGCTCCAGATATGGTAAACGGTAAATACGTTTTATTGACTTATTCTGTGATTTTTCTAATGGTTTTATTGTTTTTTTACATGCAGCGCCCCACACTGGTATTAGATACTGTAATTTTGAATAAATGAAAGCAAAATATATATATTTTAACAAATTAAGAGAAATATAGTTACGAAGTTTAAACAAAATTCCTATCATTGGAGAAATTTGTACTCTTAAATATTCTATATGTGGCTTCCAAGCTAAATTTTGATCTATATATAAACTAAAAATTTAATACACTTTGAATAATTAATTTGATTATTAGAAAAAGATATTGGGGGAATATCTGTATTTTGAATAACATTCGATATATACATGAAAGAGGATATCTGAAAGTTTAAAGTTAATTTTTGTGCCTGTAACCAATAGTAATTAAATTTAGGTCTTTATTAATAATAAGATTTATTTTTGCAAAATTATCTGAAGTATAGAGAAGGGTGGTATCATCAGCAAATAATTTAATGGAGCCTTCTAAATTTAATAGAGATATATAATTTATATATATTAAAAATAAAATTGGAGCCAATATAGATCCTTGAGGCACACCACATAAAATTTTTTGATGGCTTTATTTTTGCCAATCTGAACAAACTGCTTTCGATCCAACAAATAATTTTGAAACCAATTATATATAATACCTCTTATGCCGATATGAAACAAGTTTTTAAGCAATATTTGATGGTCTACAGTGTCAAAAGCTTTACACAAATCCAAGGATAATAGGCAACATTTTTCATGTCTATCTAAAGCAAGTTGAATTTGTGTTACTAAATCAATAGCTGCTACCTCCGTGTCCCGCAGATCTCTTCTTCAGCTTCAATTTGTTTATTATTAATATAAAGGTGGTCAATTTGTGTTTTCTTTTTCTCTGGTTTTCCATGAAGTAAAATATTTATATTTTCCCATAATACTTTCTGATTTCCTGTTGTAAATATTTTGTTATAATAATCTCTTTTTTTTAATTGAATCATCTTTTTTACATTTTTATTTAAAGTTTATTTTAATTTCACAGAATTCTTTATTTGTTGGCTGTTTTTTCTTTGTATGGTAATATTTATCTCGACTTTTAATTAGATTTGCCAAAGATTCGTCAAACCAGAGTTTTGAATTTTCTTTAATTTTTAATTTCCGGATATAAGAGTTTACTTCAAAAACTGTAATAAGTTTGTTATATATTAAGTCAGGATCTTCAGTATAAGATATTTCGTCGTTTAGTTAAATTAAATCACGTTTTAATTTGTGTAAGTTAAATTTTCTGATATCAATATACATATATTTGGTTTTCTCTTTGAATGAAATTGGCATATTAATAATTTGAATTTCATGATCGCATATTGGGCTATTAATAAAATTTACTGCAATGTCTTTACTTGAATTTGACAAAATATGATCTATTAAGGATTCGGAATTTCCAAAATCTCTTGTGGAATATTTTTCATTGCACAAGTAAAAGCTGTTTGAATAATAAATATCCTTTAGTTTTTTAGTTTCACTGTTTATCTTCAATATATTAATATTTATATCTCCAGCTATAATACAGTTCAATTTATTTTTTGAAAATCCTTCGAGTGTTTTATCCAATAAATTTAAGAATCTAGATGTATTTGTAGAAGGAGGATTATATATTCCACAAATAGCTAAATTCGGTTTTTACCAAAGATAATTCTTCCTCAATTTTTTCTATAATTTCATAATTAAATTTAGTATGAATAAATATTAATATCCTGTTTTGTTTATAGGTGGACTATATTATAGGGTTAATTTTTTCACTTTAACAGGAAGGGAACAATAAAAAATAAGTCAACACGTAATTATAAGTTCATGAACAAATTTATTAGTTTACAACTAATAAACGGGCAATTCAAACACAGGTCATTATTTGACAACAAATGTGAGCTTCGCGATCTCGCTTATATCGAAAGGAAGATCGGTAACCACTTTATTTCACAAGCAACATGTGAATGCTGATACTACAGCGCGTGAAAAGAACTTATTTTTGTAAATATAGAGAGAAATAAAGAGAAGGCTGACTTTTGTTTAATTATTCGGCCACTGTATAAACATATAATGCACATATTACATTATTATAAGAGAACTTATTTTTGAAACGTGAAAATGCCCAATAATGGCGAAAAGAATTACTGGCTTAACGCCGGAGCGAGTTATACTTATCACTTCAAATGAATAACTAACTTTTCGGCCGAACTCAAGCTTAACCACCTGCACACAAAAATCCCGCCTTACAGGGCGAAGATAGACGTCGGTATTCATACCAAGGCTAAAAATAGAATCTTGTTTATTTAATAAATACCTTTCCCTAGGTTTGTACAGAGACGTTCGCGCTTCACTCTAATTTTTATATATGTATATGGATATTATATTGCTGAAATCTAAACATGTTTATTAAAAGCTAGTCATAGGATTAGATTGTGCCGGCGGTATATAGGACAATAACATAAAAAAAAAAATTTAGCTAAATTCATTAAAATCGTGTTCCATAATGTTTGTTCGTGGTTCCTAGAAGCGCATTTTATAAAGCAAATTAATTATTGTCAGCTTGACAACATTAACACGAAAGGAAGAAAATCTAGATAGTGGGATGGGTAAGAATTTTAAAAATGGGACAGCCTAGTCAAATAAAACTTTTGCTTTTCATAAGTCATAAAAAGCTAGACATGATTTTGTTTACCTTCGGGCATCCTGAAATAGAGCAAAATGAGTTTCCCATGGTTTCTGAGGTTACCTAAACTTTTGAGAGCGAAAAACGGCAATTTGTCGAATGATCTCCTTAAATTTAATTTAGATAATTGGTCGTTATCTACGAAAGCGTATTCAGGCCACATTATTCCTTTTCTTATGATTATATTATTTTTTCCATTAAATTAAGTCTAATCCCCAGTTTAAAGTGCAAAATCGCTCGAGCCATTCGTTAGAACCGCGTCGGCCAATGCATCGTGCAGGATAGGCACTGTCCAAATAATTTCATACATGGCGAAAATAATGTGGAGGTAACCATCTTGTTTAAAGGCAATATTTTCATTAAATTTATTGAGATTTTGCTCAGTCAAATCAACTATCTATCGATTACTATCGGTAGAATTTTAGGGCACTTCAAGATAACTGCACCGTTTAAATTTTCCATCAAAAATTATGGGGCTATTATGGTTAACCATAATTGCAGTCCATTAATTTTTTTCTGGCTACTGAGTATAATTTTAAAAAATCGGAAGCAAAAGGTGCAAGGAAAGTGTGCTTTCATTTCTAAAGCAGATATGCCTTAGATAATCCGGATTTATAGTAGTCTTTTTCCGAAACGATTTTGCAAAACTTCAACCTTCTATCTGGATCATCCTTCTCCATTTTCATTTTATATGCATGAACTACATTTCTTTTAGAGATCCTTTTAACTGTAGAACCAGATGCACTGCTTGCTTCTGCTACAGGCTTGGTATGTTGCTATGAATTTGTTAGTATTGTATCAGTTCAGTTTCATTACTTTCGGTATATTGGAAGATCTGGCAACGCTCATTAAATATACGCACTGCCGCATGAACATTCTAATTTGGGTGACTACAAATAAACACTGCTTCACGTTTATCAGTTAAACTAAATCATTGTTATATTTTTTATAATATTAGGTCAAAAAGAAAGAGACTGACACATTAAAAAGATTTTTTTCTCCAAGGGTAACTTCACGTGAATATCTCAGTATAAAAATCCTCTCATAATTTTTATTTCAGAAATGTTTACATAATTAATATTTTTCATGTTTTCTTTTTATGGGAAGTACCTACATCAGAAAGACTGACATAATAAATGTTGAGTGAAAACCAAAAGCCCGCCCTAGCTTGTTCCTAACCGTTCGGAATATCAAAATGGATTTGGAGAGTGTAAGGCTTAAAATGATATATTTTATATACAAAATTAAAATGGATAGAGAAAGAGAGAGAGAGAAAGCAGAGGCGAGGCAGAGAGACAATTTCTAGTTCTACAGTTAAGAGGACGTTAAAAAGAAATAAATTCACATATAAAATGAAAACTAGAAAAAGGAAGATGATCCAGATAGAAGCGAAACTTGAAACCTTAACTGCATAAACACTACTAAAAAGAAGAAAATATGTGAGTTGGAATTATGGTAACCATATTAGTACCTTACTAATATTTTAGTACACCCATCGAAACTTATCCCAACAAAGTCAATCCTGAGGCCTCAGAGTTAAACATTTTAATTGATTTGGACAACTACAGGTCGGTCTATTTCGACTTAAGATTTTGTACAGGGCAAAATACTACTCGAATCAAAGTATCGTGTTCGACCCCATTTCAACCATAGTAATTTTTTCCCAAATTTTCACCATGATCATACCATTGCTTCCCTTTGAAGCGAGAATTAAAGCCACTGCGAATGACTGGAAGCGAAACGGGGAGTGTAAGAGAAAGGTGCAGGCCCAGTGGCTCCTAAAAGAGGTACTGGCAATTATTTATAGAATGTCTGGAGAAAAAGGGAGCGACCAGGCTAATTTTTCAGTCTTCTCGAAATCGTGAGAAATATCCCTTGAGATCATAAAATCAAAGTTTACATTTCTTCACATAAGACCATCTCGGTATTAAGTAATAAATCCAATTATTAGTAAATTATTCTTAATGTTGAATTATTAGTTTAAAAAATAATATATAATTCAATTTCCAAATAGAGCAACACTTCATGAAATATTACACAAAATAAGGTAGTCCTACCCTTCCTGGTCCTGCCAGCCACAGACTTTAGCCCTTCTAGATAATATGTAGGAAACCAAACTGGACGATCAAGTTGTTTTAATCGTCATGAGACTGCAGAAGAGCCACTTAGAGGAAAATGAACGGTAGGACTACTTTTGGTTTTTTGCGTGTATCTATGCAGTTACAGACGTTTGGAAGTCAGCGAAACGCACTTTCAGCCGAAATGAAAAAAAATTAATCACCTTTAACAGCTGAATCTGACTAAGCCGCTGTACCAAGGAAGTCATTCGACGCAAAGTTTAATGTTAATTTTCTATAATACGATGCACTCATTAGATGTTATAAGGAAAGAATTCCCAAAAATTTAGCTGACCTCAGAAACCATCGCAAACTCATATTACTCTTAATTGGAATGCCCAAAGCGAAGCAAAATAATCTTGTTAGGAATTAATGGAAAGCACGGCCCTTTTCTAGTCTAATTTGAATCGTCTAATAATAGTGTATAGGGTGATCTTACCACAGCGGATCTACTACTATAATTACTACATTTCTGAATTTAAGTGAAGCCTTACGGGAATAAGATCGCGTTCTGAACTTTGTTTCGTAGTTGAATACCATGTTAATGTTTTGCTTTTTGCGTAGAACTTAGATAAAAAATGTACAAGAGAGTAAATTTGTATTGTTAAAATAACCTTTAAACTTTCTTTAAAATGCTGGAATAGGTACTGGCGACCAGTTAGATAATGACGTACGTAGAACATATAAGAGTTCTAGAGCTACTTCGGTTTCAATCGAGTTTCCTAGTCAGTTTTAATACCCTTATACACATTGAGTAGAAGGGTAAATTAAATCTCCTCATATTTGTTAATATTTACGATTTATTGCAAACAATAATACATTTATCAAATTGATTATTTGTCAGGCAGGGTCAACCCCTAGTCCTCTTCTATTGAACATTTTAATATTCCAACATGTCTTTAAAATACTGTAAAGTTGAGGCCAGTGCGAAGGATGTGCAAATTTACAACCATTTTGGTTACTGGGGCGTTGTAAATCCGTTAGATTTAAAACACAAATACTTTAATGGATCTACCTATCTTCAGATCACGATCTAAATCTTAATTATTTAAAATAATTTTTGTTATATGGCTAAAAACACAAAAGATATTTTTTAAACGAAATGTGCATGGTAACATTAACGGTGTTAGACTTCCTATGGTTAACTGAGCACGCAATTTGGCTGTTGTGTTAGATATGGAGTTACGTTTGAGTGAATATCTTAAAATAATATTTAGAAAATCAAGGTTGTCTTACAAATATATATTCGCCACTATATTCTTAGCTTATTTTTATAAAATACACTTTGTGATGCACTAGTTTTTCAAATCTTTAGTTATTGTAATTTTCTATATGGCACTTGTCTAGACGCAGGAGGTGAAATTCAGATTCCGAAAGTACAAAATACTTATTCACTCATCTTTGGCCTCTACATGCATTTAGTTTTTTAATGGATATTCTAGATAATCAAAACCTTTCGTGGTCTTTAAGAAATACGTTTTAGCTAAAGTTCGATACAAGAAATAACTTTTTAATGAATAAAGATAGATTTCCAGATTTAATATTTTCTTTTTAGGGTTCGTGTTTCTCCTAGTAGGTAGTTACAAGAGAAGCTCCTAATTTTGATTTTTTTTCAATAGTTTTTTATAGTTTGTAAATTTTCCTGCAATAGCTTGTTCCTGGTATTTTATAAATTGTGTTTATATTTAACCGCAATGATTAAGATTCAGTGGAGTAGTTCATTCAGCAACACAACCTCGTTTCTAATTTTTTTTGTTTTATTCTAATAATCTTTGTAAAAAATACAATAAAAGTGATCTAATATTATGATATTTTAATAATATTAGAAAAACTATTCTACACGGAGTATTGATATAAATAGATTAGTTTTCCTAAATAATTTAGGAACCAAGAGCTTTGCTTGCAGTTGCGGACGAAAAGGTAAGTATGCCACAAATAAACGCAAGGCAAAGAAACCTTTAAAATATTTTCTAAAACCAATTTTAGAATTTCCGCAGAAATTCCTTTTTTTTACTTTTTGCATTAAATTGGCATCAAACGTTTTAAATCATAAAAATCGTATCCGGGCATTGACCCATAGAGCACCAAAAAAGTGCATCGACATAGAATGTTCAATACATTTTGTAGATTTAGACACCTACGCTAGTTCATTGGTCTAAAAAGTTATATTTCATGAGTTACATGTTAAATCGTTTGGTCACAAAAAAAAGATTATACTGAATCTATTGAATTTATTCATGAAAACGATTAATAATTTGTAAGCCGAAGTTTTATCCAGTTACTTAATAAGTAATAATAAGTTATAAATATTTATAACTTATTAATTATCCTGGTCACACCAGTGCTACTGTAATACCGGAGAAAATCTTCTCGGTACTACCGAGCGTAAAAACCTGACCATTTTCACTTTAGTATACCTAGTTAATCATGGTCGAACGCAAATTTTGTGAAAAAGGTAGTGGATATTTCTTATTAGATTATCCTGTTTTCTTACAATACCTAGGTATCTATGCTTAGTAGCTGACCTATGATAGATTGTTTTTCGTAAAATTAAATCTAGTCTACGCGAATTAGTGAGGTAATACGACTAAACGACACTATACAGTGAGCACCAAAATTCTGGAAACCTCCAAATATATCAAACATCGCTCATCCAATTTTAATTAAATTTGAACCAGCCATGTGTAACAGAACAGACTATAACAACAGTATAGAGTATATATTTTTATATATTCTAAATATAATTCAAGCAATATTTTCCTAAAACTGTTGGTTCCCATGTTCACGCTTAAACAGGCTTGATTATTTGACAAGAATTATAAGTAAATTTGTCTAATATTAGTTTCGAGAATTTTAAACCCTAAATAAAGTATAATATATCTCAAATGCTATATTTTAGAGCAGGGGTGCTCAAACTTGAACTGCTGGCGATCTACCTCAATATTTTTAGACTACTTACGATCGACTCTGAGAGGCTGCAAGTATGTGTGATGCAGGGATGTCGTACATACACGATACATACACCCTACCTACCTACCTACCTACCTAGGTAGGGTGAACCGTAGCATATATAGATATTAGTTTTCCGCACAATATACATTATTTTAGTCAAGGTTTGGGTTAGGTTTAGTTAGGTTCTTCTCTACAATATCAATGAAAAAACTTATAGTTATTTAAAATTGCGAGTTTATTGCTTGTTACAAAACAAAAGAGTTACATATGGTGTTAAACTTAACTAAGGAGTGACTTTGGATGTTGAAGCGTGGCACTGCATGTCCTCAGCATACTTTTCATAAGATGGTACGTAACCACTGAGTGCTAATTGCAAGCATGATGACATATGATCGTCAGTCGATTGTTATATTTTGACTTAATTATCTTCATTTCAGAAAATGTAGAATCGCACAAGTTGACCCAAACATTGCTGTCAGTTGAAGGGCGATTTGCCTTAGATTCGGATATTTATCATCAGATATAAAACCATGAAATTTGTATCAGATACTGTAGCTTTGATATGTATATCTGATATAATCTGCACCAACTCATTTTCAACAGAACATGAGTTCATATTAAATTGACTTGCTATTTCAGTAGCTCATGTTCAATTCCTCAATGTTTTTACATGAAAAAGGATAAGTCATAAATGATGCTACATTTGCCAATTTACTACAATCATAAAAACGCATTTCGAATTGTCCCAAAATATTTGATAATTCAGCCTCATACGTATCATAATTCAACTGAGGAATCCTTGCTTTCAAAGACGGAAAATGTTTCACATCCTTTCTTTTCAGTTGATCTATCATAAGTTGCAATTTGCTTTTGAATGCGTTTACTGCGCTAATCATCCCAATAACAGTTTTTCCTTTACCTCGAAGCTCCAAGTTAATGGTGTTTAAGTGCATTGTGATGTCAGTCAAAAATGCTAAGTCAGTCAGCCATTTTTCGTTTTTCAACATCTGAGGTCATCACCTCTTTCGTCTGGAAAAGCTGTTACTTCGGGCAATAATTCTTGAAACCTTTCTAGGAATTTTCCGCGACTCAACCACTTGACGTCCGTGTGAAGAACTAAATCACTGTGTTCAGCTGACTTCCTATCTTCCAACTGCAACTTAAAGAGCCGCCGTTGCAAGCTACGTGCACGGATGGAATTCACAATTTTGGTTGCAATGCCCATAATTTCCTCCGTGTTTAAAACTTTTGAACACAAAACTTATTAATGTATAATGCAATGGATTGAAAAAATTGAAGGGAAATCTTCATTAGGTCGACAAAATGCCACAAAACCGTTGTTATTTCCAGTCATTGCTGGTGCTCCATCGGTTGTAATGCACACCAATTTATATATTGGTAGCTTGTAGTTTTTTACAAAATTGAAGAAAACGACATATATATCTTCGCCACGGGTCTTCCCCTTCAGAGAAATGATTGTCAAAAATTCTTCCTTAGACAACATGTCATTGAATACCATCCGAATAAAAATACACAGCTGGGCAGTGTCTGTCATATCGGTGGATTCGTCGAACTGTAAAGAAAAGTATGTACATTCCATGATATCATTTTTTAGTTTATCTGCCATGTCCTGACTCATGACTTCAATACGACTTGTGACAGTCGGACGAGCTAACTAAGTTCTCTAATAGCAGACATGATTTCTGTTTTATTTTTAAAATCTCCAAATAAATACCTGCTTCAATAAATGCTTCCTTCACAACCGATCCATTTTCGAATGGTTTCTTGTGTCTCGCCAATATATGAGATGTTTTAAATGACGCGATCGTAGCAGCTTTTGATTGTTTGGCTGGTCTTGTGAACATGGTTTGTTCTTTTTTCAAACAAAATATCAAATCACGGGAAAATCCTTTTCATAGTTTTTATGAACCGTTTTATGATGCCTCTCTAAGTTACCACGCTTAGGTATTGCAACTGACGCACGACAAATGCACTTATCCTTCACCATACAAAACAAAAATTCTTCCTCCCAATCGTTATTAAAATGATACGTTTTAGATTTCTTCGCTGCACTCATTTTGTACTATTTAATAATAAACTTTGTATCGACGTAGTATTGCCTTCAAGTTGCAATTCAGAATGACTCCAATTCATGCAGGCGCAACATTTATATCGGCGTGAACGAAAGTCTCGAATGTTCCCGTCAAACGCGCCACCCGGAATTTCTAGAAAAGCGGCAAGAATAAAAAACGCGGCTTTTTGTTTGACAAGTACCGCGCGTTTCTTTGACAAAGCCGTCTTTTGCCGCTAGCAGAGTGTTATTTTATTACGTAATAAATTTTTGTAGTTTAGTTAAGTACCTCCTTATAAAAAAAATTTTTCTTCTCGAGATCTACTCAAAAAGCACTCGCGATCGACCGTTTGAGCACCCCTGTTTTAGAGTATAGACAGATTTATGGATTAGCTTTCTTAAAAGGTTACAATGTATGCCTTCCTTTTCGAGGGTGTATAATCCCATATGTTCCCTGTTTCATGGTAATCTTTCTTTGGTCTGTTTAATTTAACTTAACTAACTTAACTAAACATTTTATTTGATTCGATGATAATAAGTGGTCAATTTACTATGTTGAGAATACAATAGCGTACTTTGTAATAGGAACATTACCGAAAAGCCATGTTTTTGGGGAATAATTTTCCCTTCAGAAAAGATAAACTGAAAGGGTTTTTCGTGCCTTTTTTTCGCCATGACTTTTGGGACACATAATGTGGATAAGTTAGTATAGGTATATATATTAAATTATATACATAATCTTAGGACTAAGAATTGAAGGGAATATTATTTTAATATATTTATTCACTTTTTATTATCATGGGTAACACACGTGTGTCTAAGACCAAGATCCGAACTTAAAGTATAGAGTAGGGACTTAAGCTTCACCATTCACAGCTTTATTCGTTTCGTCCTGACTAATAAAATCAAAGAATTGGTCTAAGGGGTGGATTGCTGTGCTAACTTTGTATTTTACGGAAAGACTAAAAGTGAGTCTGTGTCAGAGTTTTGTTTCTTATAGTTGATCTTATATGCTACAGATTAAAGTTAAGGGATTTTCAAAGATATGTTATTTTTTATTCTATATTTTATCTTTTTCAAGAGTTAAATTTACGTTTTATTTTTAGATTTTTTTTCTATATTTAAATAATTTTTTTTGTTATTAGGTTTAAGTATTATTTTTTTGTACAGCATTTCATTTCCTTTACTTTTGTTAAGATTTGTTTTTAAAAACCAAATCTTTTATTTAAGTAAACCACCTGATAGTTAAAATAAATATATATTCAAGAAGAGGATACCATCGTTGTTGCAGTTCGCTGTTGTTCGAGTTTATAAGGCCACAGAATTGGTGAGATAAGATGTCTAATTCAATTTGTACTAACAATTATATTTCGTAATACTATGAATTATAATTTACGAAGAAGCCTACAGAGTACCTTTGATTTTACTTATCATATATTAGTTAATTTCAGTATTGTGACAGGGTTGCCCGCTAAGCTTCAAATAAATAAATAAAATAAATAAATAATTTTAAATATAATAAATAACCGCTCGATAACCCTGCTACACATGGATGGAAATGCGGCGAAGCTGCGGATGATATTTGCAACATTGCCAAGTTTACCATTTTTCAATAATTGTTAGCAACTTTTATTTTTTAAATCAAATATTCTAATTATGTTTTCTAAGATACATTTAATTCCTAAATTCAAAAGTTTTTGAGTGAAGAATTTTTGTTTGATCAATTGTTAACCTGGACGGGAACTAGTATTTAGATACCAGTTGAAGTATTGAGTTTTGTCAACGTCAAATTTGAAATATCGGATTCGTTAAGAGAAACTCAACGGACAGAAATTCTAACGATGCTGGGTTATGGGGAGCGCCTTTCACAATAAAACCGTCAACCGGCATAACCGTCGACGTTGGGCAAGGAAATAGACTAACTGAATATTACAATAACACATCCAATGTCCACAAAAACTTAATGTTTGGGCTGGGATAATTGGACCCTGAATAGTGTTAGATATTTGCAATTATTTAAAACCGATATTATTCCGGCCTTGATGCAATTATTTCCTAATCTTTGTAAGTTCTTGCAATACCTAATAATACTAATACCAAATAGTGACATCTGTTTCCAATACCAAATAATAACATGTGCTTGCAGCAGGATGGTGCTCTCCCACATTACGCTCAAGTAAGTTTTGGAAGGTGGGTAAGAAGAAAGGGCAGTATTAAATAGCCAGCTCGGTCCCCAGATTTGACGACCCTTGACTGTTTTTGGTGAGGGTACCTCAAGAAAGCTATTTTAAAAACAAAAGCCGTTAAACCTTGAAGGATCTGAGACGAAGAATCGAAAACGAATGTAGAAATGTCAAACAAACTAACACCCTTCTTAACGATTCCAATGCATCTCAGCAATAACTAGCTCACTGTTAAAAAGTATATGGTGTTGTCCAAACACTTGATATAAATTTTTTAATATTCACTTTCCTTTGTAACTGCAATTAGATACTTAGTATTTTGTGTTTTTATTAAGTATTTAAAAATTATACTTTACTCAAAAATCGTTGAGTTTAGGAACTATACGTACCTTGAAAAACATCTTTAGAATAATTGGTTGAACCGGAAAATGTTTTGCATTGAATTTTGTTGAAATTATGCACACAGTAGGTTCTGTTATTGGATTTCGATTAGGATATAAATTTACTAAATATTTCACAAAACTTGTTGCAACCTTTGTTGACCTCATAACCCATTATCATTAAAATTTGGCTTAACAAATCCATTATTTCAAATTTGACGTTCACCAAACTAAATGGTGTTTAAATACTTGTTTTGCGTTCAGGTAACTGGTGAACCATTAACATTAATAACTTTTAAAAAACCATCCTTAATTTAAAAAGCGGTGAATTTGGAAATTAAATTATCTTAGGAAACATATTTAGGATAATTAATAGAATCGGGAAATGTAATAAGATACTGGCTATTCTTTTTAAGGAATAACATTTCCTATTAAATACTGAAAACCGGTTAATTTGGCAATGTTGCAAATATCACCTCGGCTTCTTCGCATTTCCATATATGACTGGTCTAAATTTAGATAAGCGATTTTTGAAACTTGAAGGTTTCCAGACTGTTGTTACAAATTGTATAGTAATCGTGCACTTCCTTCGCAAAAAGATGGATTAAATGTTTTAAACTTAAATTCACTTAAAATTTGCATAATATCATAACACGTCAAAAACTTCTCACCTCTTCTTTAAAAATCTTTAATGACGACTGTGATAGACCAATTCCATCTTGCTCAAAGTCTCCTTCTATACCAATTACTTTTTCACGATAATCTGGGTGGATCTCTGATAACTTGCAAAACACCTGAAATGGATACCGAAAATTCAACCAAAACAGATCTAGCAAAAACGGTTCAAATTTCTTACCCAGTTATCTAACAATTCATTGACTCTTATTTGGGGATCCTTTCCTTTCTTGCTTCTTACGATTAAGTAAATTTTTCCAATGTCTTTACAGCTCCTAAGAAGTTTTTCCAGCAATAATTTCCCTGTAAAAAAAAGTGGTCAAAATCTGTGATCTGAGATTATTTGACCAGATTGAGCATATTGAAACTCCCAAACTTAGTATCTATACTTGAATAGCGAATCGGGTATCTAGTCTTTATTTTTACTAACAGCAATGTAATATTTCAATTTATAAAAATTTTTGTAAAAACTAAAATATAATATTTTATATCATGAAAATTTGACTTTATGAATTAAATCTGCGTTTAAATTTTGGAGGTTCTAATAAAATAAACAAGTAATTATTGGGTAAATCACATATGAAATTTTGTCAGAATCACGATACTAATGTCATATGAAAAGCTCCATTTATACACGTTTATAAAAAATTAGCAATGCACATTTCAATTTGATTTTGTCTTTTAGTTTGTTGCTTATACTGCCGCACATAGACGTGAGCGACATGTTTCTACCAGAACTCTTACAAACGAAGCAACATTTTAAACTTGTTTGAAATCAATTCTGAGACAAGAACCAGAAGAATTGCACTATAAATTGGAATTTCCCAGTGTTCAACTTTGAATGATATGAGTTTGCATTCGTTCAATAAGCAAAAAGGTACAAGAATTACTACCAACTAATTTTCGACCCAGAGTTGATTTATGTGAGTGGTACCTTTAGAAGTATCAAGAAAATAATAAATTTCCTGAATTAATTTTAGTTACTGATGAAGCTTGTTTTACCCGCAATGGGATTTTTAATATACATAGTGCCCATCTTAGGGCAGAGGATAATCCCTATTCCACACATGTTACGAACTTCCAGCATCAGTTCAAAATAAGCGTTTGGGCGAGTATTATTGGAGGTAATTTTATTGGACCTTGGTTTTTGCCGCCTTACTTGAATGGTCAGAACTACTTGGAGTTTTTGAGAAATATTTTTTTTTCAACTGCTTCATGATATCCCTGTTATACAACGATATAATATGTAGTTCATGCAGGAGGGCGCGCCGCACAGTGCTTTGAGCAATGGACAATAATCACAAAACAAAGTAATAATTATTTATATTTTTATAACATCAATATAAGTATAAGTATCCAAAACACGCATTACAAAGTTTATTTAATAAAGTCATCCTTGAATAGCACTGTAGAGACAAATGAATTTCGATCAACGCCTAGCTGTCAGTTTAACAATAATTTGCTTGCGTTCAGAACGGAGTTTTCATTAACGAGTTATTGTTGAAATTGTTCATTCTAAAAAGAAAATCGCTATGGATTGTCAAGCTCCAGGTAGGTTTATTAAATTTTAACTATATATTTAATTGTTGAGTCCAAATGTACGATTTTACCTGATATTTCAATTAGCAATAACAGATTAGTTGTTAACACAACTATATTTGAAAACTTTGGTAAAGGTTTACAAAATATCTCTTTCTGATACTGTTTTAGTTAAGTAGGAGAAAATATAAGGTTTCAGATTTTGTATCGATATTCTGCCCCTACCTGCCACCACAGGTAATTTCAGATATTTTATTTCAGAGTGTATTTATATCAAAAACGCTGATCTGGTAGATGTTTGGATAACTAGTTCACATAGTCATCGCCAGCAAAACACATTTAACAAAATATGTGAAATACTTGATTTAACAGATTGTTCGGAAGAATTATCGGCACGAATTTCAAAGACGGGTAGAATTTTTTGCATGAAAATGACTAAACTGTGGCAGGAAAGCTCTAGAACTCGAGAAAGATTTATAAAGCGCAACAAAAGTTGGCTAAGCAAACCGGTAGCCACATCAAAAGATTTTGTGGCTTTTAAAAGACCTCAAGTGCAACCATTACAATCGTTGGCGTTGCAACCACGATCAAGTCAATCTCGAGGAAGACCCACCATCCCTTTTGAGGAAGCTTCTACAAAAACAAAAAAAAGACGCGTCTTAGATTTAATACAAAGCAGATCTCAAGCTGAGCTTAACTTTGCTGCTAATTTGGCTGGTAGCTCTAATAATCAAGATTCCTTAGATAAGGTTTTGACACCACATCAGGCTTTAGCCCTGTGCTTGGACCTAGACTTATCCGAAAGAAAATACTTAGCTTTAAGGTCAGTAGTTAATGCTTTGCACAAGGATTGCTTTCCAAGTTTGTACGCTTTAAACATTGCAAAAAAAGCACTTTTGCCGTCTCAAATTAATACTGATGAAGTCAGTTCTGAAGTAAATTTACAAGATCTTCTAGATAAAACCGCAGAAAGTATTCTAAATGTTTCAAGCGTACCGAGTGGGAAAGAATTAAAATTAATTTGTAAGTGGGGCTTTGATGGCAGTAGTGGGCATAGCACATATAAGCAGAAGTTCAGTAATGACCAACATACGGATGAATATATCTTTCTAATTGCACTAGTGCCATTAAAATTGATTAATACTTGCACAAATGAGGATGTATGGGTAAATATGACAAGTTCCTCGACCTTGTTTTGTCGACCAATAAAGTTTATTTTTGCTAAGGAAAATGCTGAGTTAGTGCGATTGGAAGAGCAAAAAATGATAAAAAATATCAATTTGCTGAAAGTATCGACAATAAATATGCACAATCAAACTTATAATATAACTTTCGAATTAATTTTCACTATGATGGACGGTAGTGTAACTAATATTCTTTCCGGCACCAACTCAGCATCCAAGTGCATCATTTGTGGAGCCACCCCAAAGCAAATGAACCACGAAAACGTTGTCAATCGGTCTGTAAATAGGGAAAACTTTCGTTTTGGCTTATCCACACTTCACTGCTGGATACGTTTTTTTGAGTGCCTTTTGCAAATTGCGTATAGACTCTCAATAAAAGTATGGCGGGTTGAAGGAAATGAAAATAAAAAAATAGTAGAAAATAATAAAAAACGTATCCAGTCAGAATTTAAATCGAAGATGGGACTGATTGTGGATAAGCCAAAACCGGGATATGGCTCCACAAATGATGGAAACACCGCAAGGCGTTTTTTTTTTAATCCCGATCTCAGCTCGGAGATAACAAGTATCGACAAGGAACTTATTGTTAAGTTTTCGTTGATACTTAGGATATTGGCTAGCGGGTACCATGTTGAATTAGAAAAGTTTCGGAGTTTGTTACAGGAAACTCGTAATTTGTATATAAATTCTTACAGTTGGTATTATATGCCTGCAACTGTCCACAAAGTCTTGATTCATGGGTGTGAGATAATAAGTGCTTTCGACTTACCTATTGGACAACTGTCAGAAGACGCCTTAGAAGCAAGGCACAAGGAAGTTAGGAAAAACCGATTATCTCAGCCGCAAATCATCACGAACTAATTGTAAAAAAGATTTGATGAACATATTATTGCTGACATCAGAGCCCTTACTATCAATAAACCGAAAAGTTATGAAACAGAAAACTAGCAAATATAACAATGAAATTAATAAATATCTAAAAAAAAATGATTTAGTTGTTTCAGAAGATTTAAATTTGGAATTCAATGTTTCTGAAATATTAAGCAATGAAAGCGATTCGGACTAATAATTAGCTCTGAGTTTAACGTTTGTTATTTATTTTATGTTTAAAAATTTTAGTAATTAAGTGTTAGTGTAGTTTAAATAGTGTTTGTTAAATTTTAATTTTGTGTTTCATAATAAAAACAAGTTACAATGGCTTATAAACGCACATTTTTCTTTTTGACCCTGTATGTCAATGTTACAAATCTTAGTTGTAAGTTTTGTTAAGTGACACCCTGTATGTGATTAACTTTATTAAATTATGTGCAAAATGTTTTCGCCTAAGTAAAAAAATAACAATTTTGTCAGAAATTGTATTATGACCGCCAGAGGTAAGTGGTATTATTTTTGTCCAATAATCTCTACTACTCGAAGCACTGTGCGCCGCTCCAGTACCTACTCAAGACCAGTTAGGGCTTGGCTACAAGTTTACTCAAGTACCACCTCTAAACAACTAACTCAAAGAATAACAGATGATTGTCTCGAGTTGTCTAATTCTAGGCAGATGCTAAGTGCTATTACATGGAAGTTGATCACATTTGCTGAAGAATGTATAGAAGTTGAAGAACGTCGTTTTAAAGACTTATTGTAATATTTTGTATTATTGTTCTCATTCTATATATTTTGTTATCTCTACATCTTTAAATATCCCTAGGATTCAGTTGATGAGTAACAATTTTTAGTAAACAAATCAAGTTATAAATATGATTAATAAAAATAGGCAATATACCGGGTGGTTGAAAAATATGACCATAAATGCGGGGCATTACCCCTGTTCTACGCCTCTGAAGTGATACATATGGTTCTCGTTTGACTTTTATTAATTGCACCTAGCAGTAAATTAAATATTTTTTATTGCTATATTTATTTGTTTAACTTAAATCTTCCATGTTTGGCCCTGAAGAAGAAAATATATAGAAATGCTATTTTTACCTTTATAGAGCCCAAATCTGGGTCTAAATCACCGTTTCTAAAAAGTATTACATATCAAATTTAAATCAACTACTTCTCACCTAAAAAACCTGTGCCTCCTGTTATCAGAATATTCTTCCCTCTCAGAAATTCGACAACTTCACTGCCCTCTTCATGGACTCTGATATCATGTCCTTTAAGATACAAATGTATGGGATAATCGTAATCGTCCTTTGTATAGTGGCCGTATTTAATTTTTTCTAAATGTGGTGGAAGTTTGCGTCTTACGACCGCAGGTAAATTAGATTCGTCCTTCATGACCTTAGAAAATTATCTAAAAAATACTATTAATAAAAAAAACTGCACTGCAGAAAAACTAAGGAGAGTCGTCAATAGTGTTCTATAAATTATTTTTTCACCTGTAAACTTGTGCCGTACAATTTACGGTGATAAAATGTAATATTTTGTTTTACTAAGTGCGGTCCGCCGAAGTATCTGACAATGCCCGGATTGCTCTAACCTTACCAATTATGCCCTTTTACCTTTCTTTAAAAAATCATAAAATTAGAATTTAGGTAAAAGCACTTTTTGAACCATATGCTATAAGAATCATACAGTCAAAAATATAGATATTATTTAATTCAATAATTATTACGTATTAAAATATATTTGTGGCGCCTATGTCAATTTATTTGATTTTTTATTCTGTTTCTGGACAGTGGAGCCGCTAGTGTGCCTGTCACACCTCAAATATGAAGTTCTCCTTGAGCGTTCACTAGTGGAAAGTATTTGATATTCTGGGCAGTATTTCTGGCTATACTCAAAATTATTGCTTTACAGCTCTCTCCAAACACCAGGCTGTTCCTATTATAGTAATTACTGCACATGTATGTTCCATATTTTACTTTATTATTTCATACTTGACAAAGAAAAGTATGTAATGCAAAAGGTAATTAGGTAGGTAAACTACAATTTACGATAAAGCACTTATGCAGTAAGGATTGATCTGTCGCCAAGTACCTCCTGCATTCGTCATTTCATTGGCACCCTACTCTTTAGTTCGTATACAAAATGTATGTATCTTTTTTGTCACTATTTTTTTGCCGAGGTTTATAGGGTAAAACTACCGTAATCTCTTTTTCATTCTGTATAATATATGGATAAATTTGCGCTTTAATTTGTACACACCTTTTATAATATATCTGAATATTGAAAATTAATCTTTTGGTTTTAACTCACAAGTTAAATCATCTTAATAGGTGAATAAAAAGTATATTGTCACCTGTATCATTTATCAATTTGCAATATTTTAATCACCGTCTTGAATCGCTTAATTATTATGTTAAAACATGTCTTACTCAAATTTAGTTTTTACCTTAAAAGATATATCTTATGCAAACGTAAATAAAAAATATATGTCAAATGGTGCCTGCGGCGACTTTTTTGCGTCTGCATAATATCGATCTGTGATGTTTTTGCAATCAGTTTTTTACACCCAGTACAATATATCCGATTATTAAAAAATGAGACTACATTTTACCTTAGAAGATAAGTTGAATCCAAAAAGGCGATATAAGATGAAATTTGACAAAAAATTGAGTAGTTGAAAAAACTTCTAAGAGAATACGATAAAAAAACCATGATGTGCAAATGTGAGGTTAGGTTAGGTTAGGTTAGGACCTCTGTACCAATTTTTACCCCAACAGTATTTTTTTACCTGGAATATATCTAAATCTACTGGCCTAATTTTGATATTATGTTTAGCCCTTTCTTCGATACAAGTATGCGAGGGGATCCTGATAATTTGGCGGAGGCAACTTGGCTGACAATAATTGGGCGAATGTGCCAAGATCGCAAAAAGTTCCGTTTGACAAACGGTGTTGTAGGTGATACGAGAATCTGGTGGAAATTAATTTAGCGATCTAATTTACTCAATTTAATTTTTGTCGAATTTTGGGAGAATGCCGAGAAAAAGTTCATTCAGTTTTTTTCAGTGGCAGCTCATGGTTAACTTTTCAGAGAGTCAATATAGATATATATATATATATATATATATATATATATATATATATATATATATATATATATATATATATATATATATATTGCACATTCGCCAAATTATTTTCAGCCAAGTTGCCGATGAGTTTATGGTGTAACATAATAATTAGGAAATTAGGTGCATGTATGTATATATATATATATATATATATATATATATATATATATATATATATATATAATTACTTCGAAAATATTTCTTGGGTCTAGGTTTATGCATTGAAACAATAGTGGTTATATTTCGCTCGACGTTTCGCTTTTGATTAAAAGCATTTTCAAGAGCATTTATTTTAACTAAAACGAGAAAGAAAAAAAAACAATATCAGTTCGATACAAACTGGTTTGTTAAAATTGCCGTTTTGTCAATTATAAAAACACTGATAAAGTAAAATTTCTTCAATTAATCCTTAAACATTTAGCAGTCGAACACTTTTCTAAATTGACTTTCACAATTTTACACATTAAAAAATATTAAAAAACTTGTTTACATTATTGACAAAAAAAAACACAAAAGCATTTGTACAATTTGGTTTAAAGCCGTTAATTAAAAATAGGTAACCTACCTTGGAAAACAGAGCTTCATTTTTAAATCTATTATATTTAAGGCACCTATAGTATCAGTATCATAATGTCTAGGTTGGTTTTGGGTGACATTACTTGATCTTAATAATTGTAAAATGATACTGATATACAAGAAACGGTACAAAGTGATGGCGATAAGACAAGAAATTTTTATTATTTTGTTAGTTTTTTTTATAAGGATTGGAAGCTAATGTTATTATTTATACCAGGGTTACTATTTTCTACTTATGGTTAGAATATACGGGTGATGTTGATTGAGTACTATAGTTACGTTATTAAATTAAATTATAATAGATTTGACTTAAATTATTTATGTCTTGCTTATCGTTGACAGCGTTTGGTTCTTTCTTTATGTGGAACATCTCTTTTATAGCTAATTTATGATAGTTTGACTCCTGGCATAGAATTTCAGTCTCTACAAATCCAAACTCATGTTTTTCATTTTTTTCGTGCTTGTGCAGAGCAGTCGAAGCATTTTTTGTGTATTTGTGACCATTGAGACGGTTTTCTAAATATTGCGTTGTCATAATTTTTTTGGACAGTTTATACACGGCACAGAATAAACAACATTAGATTTCTTTTTCTTGGGTATTTCGCTTTTTAATGAGGTGTATAGGGGTGTTAATAAATTTTGTGCCTTGTGGCTTACGATTATGTTATGTTTAAGCAATATATGTTTAATTTTTTTTGACAGGTCTTTAGTGTATGGTATGGCTACGTGTCTGTAATTTTCAGTAGAAATTGTTTTATTTTTATTTGTATTGTAAAATTTATAGGTACGGTTTTTGAAAATGCGTTTTATAAGACTAAGGGGGAAGTTGTTGTTTTTCAACGTTTCTTCAACTTTTTTTAATGCGTCTGGTCGAAATTTAGGTGATGTTAAAGCGATTGCGCGATCTGTAAGGCCAATTATAACACTATTTTTTTGATTGTTTGGGTGATGCGAGTTATAGTTTAGGTATCGGCCTGACCAAGTCTTTTTTGTGTACCATTTTGTATCAATTTTATTGTTGTTACGAACTAGGGTTAAATCTAGAAAATTTATTTCATTATTTTGTTCAATTTCGGATGTAAATTGAAGTTTTGGATGAAAGTTATTGAATGCATTTAAAGTGTTTATGATTTTATTGGCAGGTACGGCTGATAGACAATCATCAACGAAACGCTTGAAAAAAACAACATGAAAATCTAATTTATCTAAAACATGTTCTTCCAAATATTCCATTACTAACTGCGCAATGGTGGAAGATATTGGGGACCCCATGGCGCAACCATCTACTTGTTGATAAAAGTCACTTTTGTATTGAAAATAGTTGTTATTTAAGGTTAAATTTATTGCTTCTATGAAGTCATTGCACGACAGTTTGGTGTATTCTTCTAACAAATGCCATTTATTTTTAATGATTTCAGTCACAAGCTCGGTTGGAATATTCGTGTAAAGTGAATCAACATCTAGTGAAATCAGTTTATAATTTTCTGGAATTTTTACTGTGTCAATAAATTTTTTAAAGGAGAATGAATCCTTGATATAAAAATCGTTTTTTCCTGTTATGTTGGATAAGCATTCAGATAAATATTTCGATAAGTTATAAAATGGTGACTCAATACATGATACTATTGGACGTAAAGGTATTCCTGGTTTGTGTAACTTGGGGAGTCCGTACAGTTTGGGCGGTACCGCATTATGAATTATTAATTTTTTTGCTTCAGTATCGTTAAGTATTTTTTTGTTTACTAACTTTTTTATAAAGTTGTTATTTTTATTTTGAAAGGTATTTGTAGAATCTGATTTTAATTTCTTATATGTTTTCTTGTCGCTCAGGAGTTCATTCATTTTTTTAGCGAAACAATTTGTTAAAACTTTTTACAACAGAGTATGATAAAAAAATTAATGAACTCCTGAGCGACAAGAAAACATATAAGAAATTAAAATCAGATTCTAAACAAAAAAATACTTAACGATACTGAAGCAAAAAAATTAATAATTCATAATGCGGTACCGCCCAAACTGTACGGACTCCCCATTACACAAACCAGGAATACCTTTACGTCCAATAGTATCATGTATTGAGTCACCATTTTATAACTTAAATGCTTATCCAACATTTTTTATATCAAGGATTCATTTTTTAAAAAATTTATTGACACAGTAAAAATTCCAGAAAATTATAAACTGTTTCACTAGATGTTGATTCATTTACAAATATTCAACTGAAATCATTAAAAATAAATGGCATTTGTTAGAAGAATACACCAAACTGTCTGCAATTTCATAGAAGCAATAAATTTAACCTTAAATAACAACTATTTTCAATACAAAAGTGACTTTTATCAACAAGTAGATGGTTGCGCCATGGGGTCCCCAATATCTTCCACCATTGCGCAGTTAGTAATGGAATATTTGGAAGAACATGTTTTAGATAAATTAGATTAAGCGTTTCGTTGATGATTGTCTATCAGCCGTACCTGCCAATAAAATCATAAACACTTTAAATGCATTCAATAACTTTCATCCAAAACTTCAATTTACATCCGAAATTGAACAAAATAATGAAATAAATTTTCTAGATTTAACCCTAGTTCGTAACAACAATAAAATTGATACAAAGTGGTACACAAAAAAGACTTGGTCAGGCCGATACCTAAACTATAACTCGCATCACCCAAACAATCAAAAAAATAGTGTTATAATTGGCCTTACAGATCGCGCAATCGCTTTAACATCACCTAAATTTCGACCAGACGCATTAAAAAAAGTTGAAGAAACGTTGAAAAACAACAACTTCCCCCTTAGTCTTATAAAACGCATTTTCAAAAACCGTACCTATAAATTTTACAATACAAATAAAAATAAAACAATTTCTACTGAAAATTACAGACACGTAGCCATACCATACACTAAAGACCTGTCAAAAAAAATTAAACATATATTGCTTAAACATAACATAATCGTAAGCCACAAGGCACAAAATTTATTAACACCCCTATACACCTCATTAAAAAGCGAAATACCCAAGAAAAATAAATCTAATGTTGTTTATTCTGTGCCGTGTATAAACTGTCCAAAAAAATACATTGGTATGACAACGCAATATTTAGAAAACCGTCTCAATGGTCACAAATACACAAAAAATGCTTCGACTGCTCTGCACAAGCACGAAAAAAATGAAAAACATGAGTTTGGATTTGTAGAGACTGAAATTCTATGCCAGGAGTCAAACTATCATAAATTAGCTATAAAAGAGATGTTCCACATAAAGAAAGAACCAAACGCTGTCAACGATAAGCAAGACATAAATAATTTAAGTCAAATCTATTATAATTTAATTTAATAACGTAACTATAGTACTCAATCAACATCACCCGTATATTCTAACCATAAGTAGAAAATAGTAACCCTGGTATAAATAATAACATTAGCTTCCAATCCTTATAAAAAAAACTAACAAAATAATAAAAATTTCTTGTCTTATCGCCATCACTTTGTACCGTTTCTTGTATATCAGTATCATTTTACAATTATTAAGATCAAGTAATGTCACCCAAAACCAACCTAGACATTATGATACTGATACTATAGGTGCCTTAAATATAATAGATTTAAAAATGAAGCTCTGTTTTCCAAGGTAGGTTACCTATTTTTAATTAACGGCTTTAAACCAAATTGTACAAATGCTTTTGTGTTTTTTTTTGTCAATAATGTAAACAAGTTTTTTAATATTTTTTAATGTGTAAAATTGTGAAAGTCAATTTAGAAAAGTGTTCGACTGCTAAATGTTTTAGGATTAATTGAAGAAATTTTACTTTATCAGTGTTTTTATAATTGACAAAACGGCAATTTTAACAAACCAGTTTGTATCGAACTGATATTGTTTTTTTTCTTTCTCGTTTTAGTTAAAATAAATGCTCTTGAAAATGCTTTTAATCAAAAGCGAAACGTCGAGCGAAATATAACCACTATTGTTTCAATGCATAAACCTAGACCCAAGAAATATTTTCGAAGTAATTATAAATAAAAGGTTTAAGAAACAAATTATATATATATATATATATATATATATATATATATATATATATATACATACAAGGAGTGCATAAAGTCTGGAAACCTTGAGATATGTCAAAAACTATACAAGTTGAGTAAAAAAGTTTCATATAAAAGTTGTATAGTTCCTTACGATTAATGATTCAAAAATGTCTTGAAATATACAGGATGTTTTAAAATCAAGTTACACGCCAAAACTTCAGAATCTCTAATGAAACACCCTGTATATTATTTCATCTTAAGAATCTACATGAAATTCTGATCATATTTTATTAAGCATACCCTATCCCTAAAGTCAACTGTTTTTGAGATAAAAAAATGAAAAAATGGAAATTTGGCTTTAAACAAAATTAACTCATTTCCCTAAGCATAGTGAAACCTGGTGGATTATTTTAGAACTCCCATAGAAACTGTCATGTACTGACAATAAACTGTGTCAATTTTTAACATATTGTTGGAGAGTTACTTTTTTCCTGATAAAAATGCATTCAGAGAAAGAATAGAGATTGTTTGGATGGGGAGATCGCCAAAGAAATCTTGACGAAGTATGTGAACTTTTTAATAATACGCATCCCGAGCGAGGACAAGCAATTGCAAAATTCACAGTTAGCAAAACTATCAAAAAATTTCGTGATCATGGTTGTGTAAAAGATCTTCCCAGGACAGGTAGGCTAAAACTCGATGATGATATGAAATTGAATGTTTTACTCAGTTATAACGAAAATCCACGTTTACCTACAAGTCAAGTAGCATTAGATTTAAACCTTAGTCAATCATCGGTAAAAAATATTCTGCACACGGCAAAGTATCATCCCTACAAAATAAGATTAATCCATGAATTAAATGAAGACGACTTTGACCGCCGACTTGAGTTTTGCGAAAGTATGCAAGAGCGGTGCAACCTGGATCCATTCTTTTGTAGAAATATTTTATTTTCCCATGAAGCCACCTTTTTTCTTAATGGTACTGTCAACCGACAAAACTGTAGATATTGGTCTACAGAGAATCCCCATTGGGCTCAAGTGGCTCATACGCAATATCCCGAGAAAATCAATGTTTGGGCTGGAATATTTCAAGATAGAATTATAGGTCCCTACCTTTTCGACGTAAATTTAACCGGCGAAATTTATCTTGATTTTTTACAACTCGAGTTGATTCCTGTCTTAGCTCAATTGTATCCAGGTAATGAGCCCGATATGCCTACTGCAGCAATGTGGTTCCAATAAGATGGAGCACCAACTCACTACGCGCTACCCGTTCGGCAGTATCTCAGTGAAATATTTCCTAACAGGTGGATAGGACGTTGGGGTCCCTACGAATGGCCGGCCAGGTCCCAGGACTTAACTCCCCTAGATTATTTTCTGTGGGGATATTTAAAGAGCAAAATTTATTTGAACAGACCTCCTAATATCGATGCGCTGAAAAATCGTATAAGAGATGAAATCCGACAAATCCCACCTACTTTCATTCGAAATCTACAACAAGAGTTCATCAATCGATTAGGATATTGTCAGGAAGTGAACGGACAACAGTTCCAGCATTTATTACGTTAAAACGCATCATTTGGAATTTTAGACGTTGTTAATCGTTATTAAAAAAATTTTGTAAAACAGTTTTCCCATTTTTTTTTATCTCAAAAACAGTTGGCTTTAGGGATAGGGTATGCTTAATAAAATATGATCAGAATTTCATGTAGATTGTTAAAATGAAATAATATACAGGGTGTTCTATTAGAGATACGACCATGGCTTATTTATTCTCCTAGAGCAAATTGCCTCTTTTGTCATTACTGCTGGCTTTTAAGTGATTCTAATAAATCGGTCTGGGCAGATGCACTTCGAGGATTTAAAAATTTCAAAAATGGACCCGAAAAGATAAAGCAACACGAAATAGGCGAATTACATAGATCCCTTACTAACAAGTTTTTTGTGATGAAACTGCGTTTACTTCAACGTAATTCAGGAGCAATTGAAATTAGAAAAAAGTGGAATTTTGAAAAATAGAGAAGCTTTAAAAGGGTTGATAGATATAATATTGTACCTTGCGAAGCAATGTTTACCCTTACGAGGCCACAATAAGTCAAATACAAGTGAAAATAAGGAGAATTTCTTGGAACTTGTCGATCTTTTGAAAAAATATGATGTTATGCTCGCAAGTCACTTAGAAAATGCATCCAAAATCTCGAAATATACCAGTAATCGAATACAAAATGAGCTATTGGATCATCTGACTCTTGGGGTCCTAATTGACATTGCAAATGATATTAAACAGGCAAAATATTTTTCTATTATTGTAGATTCAACGCTTGACTATAATAAAAAGGAACAGTTATCTTTATCCTGCCGATTTGTCAATAAATTTGGTATACCAGAAGAAAGGTTTCTTAAATTTATTGATATTCCTGATGGATCTGCTGAAACTTATTTCCTTACAGTGACTGAAGCACTGAAGAACCTTAATATTGACATAAAAATTTGTCGTGGTCGGGGATATCACGGAGCTATATTAGAAAAGGTATACGTTTTTTTACAGAAAGTTTTCTTCGAATAAATCTTTTCAGAAAATCCCAAGAACAACACTCAGAAACTTTGGAGGCAAAATTATCTTTGAAAAAACTTTCAACCACTAGGTGGGCAAGTCATTCTTGAGCAGTTAATTCATTCTGTGTTAATATTCATATCATTGAAGAAACTTGTGAGAAAATTCTAACCGGCGAACTAAAAAACGTTACTGCTCAACAAACAGCAGATGCATCAGGAATATTAAATATTATAGAAACTTTACAGAAAAATTAATATATTATCAAATTATATCCAATCAGCTGATATGAATATATGTACAGCGGCAGCAATGATTGTATCTACAAAAAAATGAGTATTAGAAATAATGAGAATTTTAGAAGATTTCAAAAATATGAAACTACTCTTGCAGAGAAATGTGGTACATCAACCACGTCTGCTAATAAACGTATTAGAAGGTCCAAAAAGTTTTTTGGTGAGGTTCAACCCGATTATGTACATGGAAGTCCTGAAGTCAAATTTAAAGTGTCAGTATTTTACACAACTTTAGACGTTTTTATTCAGACATTGGACCGTCGTTTTGAAGATTTTATAAAATTATCTCAAAAGTTTGGTTGTCTAACTAATTTGGAGACTAATGATGAAAATCGAAAAAATCTTATGGATCTACAAACATTTTATAATAAAGACATTGGGACATCTATAGTCGACATACCTGTCTTTCTTAATTTCCAATAATTTAGAACCATCATACCCATCTTTGTGTAACCTTTTTAGAATTTTTTTTACAATAGCCACTAATAGCGCTGGTGCTAAACGCTCTTTTAGTAGACTTGCGAGGATCAATAACTATCAAAGATGTACCAGCAACCAAACCAGAACAAGTAACTTGGCATTATTAATCATTGAAGCTGAGAAGGCACAAGAACTCAAGTTCGATGAAGTTATTGATTCTCTTAAGTCCGTAAAAACGAGACGTTAGGCGCTATAATTTTTAGTTTACACACGTAGGATTTGTATTACGTATATGTATTAATTTTTTTTTTGATATTCGTATATTTATTATGTATGGGATTCCTAATATATTTTACGATTTGTTAACTTGTGACACACTACGATGTCACACGGCCTCTAATTGCCCTTAATTTAGCTTGCCCCTCCCGCCCCTAGACCCACGGTACGCCACTGACAATAAACACATTGCGACTATCTGCTTATGAAAGGTTGCAGAGATGGACCTGATCATTTTATTTGTTAACGAATATAAAACTATTGTATTTCAAGATTACTTTTCTCGTAAATCGGGAAGTATTGTAATTGTGAAAAAATACATCATTTGAGATGTTTTCAGATCTCTACGTTGAAGGTCCTTAGATGACCAAAAACATGTTTTCTCAATTTCATCTATCTGTCTGCTTGTCTGTCGATCTATCATCTATAAAACTATATATCTAAAAAACTGCTTATCAGGTTGACTTCAAATTTTTTTTTTTCAAAAATCTCATAAAAAAATCAATATGGCGAAACAATATGTTAAAAATAATATTATTAAAAACTATTTACTCAATTTATCTTAAATTTTGCTAAAAAATCGAGTATTAAATAGGAATCAACTGGGAAAATTTCGGTACGAATCCAAGATGGCAGAACAAAATGGCGGCGTAATAAAAACATTTTAAAATTCAACCTGAAAAAGCTACTTAGTGCATTGTTTTTAAATTGTGTGCCATAACTAATCGTGGCATAGGGATGAACCAGTAAAATTGTGGTACTAATTCAAGATCGCGAAACAAAATGGCGGCCAAAAAAATTGTAATAGGGAAAAAATCACTTTTTCAGGTTTTATATATCTTCACGTTTTAGCGTCCTTAGATGTCAAAAAATATATATTTTCAATTCCGTCGGTGCGCCTGTCTGTCTATCTGTCTATCAGTTCGCGGCATAACTTGAAAACTGACCATACTGACTTCTCTTCTTAGTCAAAAATTAACGGGCATATAGAGATGACATAGTAATATTTTGGTAAAAATTCAATATCCCAAGGGTGCGGCCTGATGAAACGTTAAAAAAATTATTACTATAGAAATAACTATCAAGTTTACCTAAAATGTTGTTCAAAATCAGGTATTACACAGGAATGAACTGATAACATTTTGGTATGAATACAAGGAAATACTACTAAAGAGGGAAGTTTCGGGCAAAGGAAGTTTACCGATTTTAGTGTGTGTAAAAACAATTGAAAAAAAACTAAGTAGTAAAAGGTACAAGATAACATAAAATTAAAAATACATATACATTATGTCCCCGGATAAGGATAAGGTTTACAAGAGGACAAAAATGCTCAGCCATACTATCATAAACATAATACTTTTTCAAATTATAGTCTTGAAATTTTTCAAAAATCATTTTTATAGCTTAGATTCAAAACCAAGGTAACCTACATTGTCCATAATAAAAATACTATGCTGGGCAACACTGGATAAAAGTGAAATAGAAACTAATTCTCAAAAACTCCCGGGGCTGTGTCTTTGTAACAGTCCAAACTTGATTTTTTATGTTTTTCACATATAATACTAATAATATTTATAATAATAATATTAATAATAATAATATTAATAATAATAATAATATTAATAATAATAAGAGTAATAATAATAATATTAATAATAAAATTAATAATAATAATATTAATAATCCTAATCCCTATCAGAAGAGGCATATTTCAGGGTGATGAATCCGTTGTCGCGTCGCCTAAGTTCCATTACATATGGCTTCGCAATCAAACATAATAACTCCAAACGCGCAAGATTAAACCATCTTTTATATATGGACGACTTAAAACTGTACGCAGCTACCAAAAATCAACTACAACAAATGCTAAAGATAGTTGAAGACTTTTCTAGAGATATAGCAATGCAGTTTGGTCTTGACAAGTGCCGAGTCGTAAATATGGTAAAAGGAAAATTGCAACCAGGCGCCTACGAAATGCAAAATGGCTAGAACATCGAAGCCATGAATCCAGAAGAGTCCTACAAACATCTTCAGCCCTCAATACTTATGCATGTTCCGCACTGACATATTCTTTTGGTGTCGTAAGATGGACTAAAACAGATATTGATAGTATTCAGCGCAAATTGAGGACGTTAATAACAAAGGCACAGAAACATCATCCACGTAGTGCAACAAAACGAACAACACTACCACGCCACCTGGGAGGAACAGGATTGGCCGATATAGGTAAGCAGTTAGAACAAAAAGTAGTAAAACTGCGTCTTTACTTTCTTAGGCAGGCCGAGGCATCCACACTTCATAGAGCTATATATGAGGCCGATGAATCAACACCTCTACATCTAAGGGATCAAAACATGTTCAGCCAATTCAAAACCGAGCAGGAAAAGCTGCAAACTTGGATGGAGAAACCTCTCCATGGACGTCATCCCAACGAGGTCACCCAGGAACATGTCGACAAGATCGCGTCGAACTACTGGCTGAGGTCGGGACAGATGTTCCCGGAGACCGAAGGCTTTCTCGTGGCTATCCAAGATCAAGTGATCCCAACAAGAACTACCTGAAGTACATCATTAGGGACCCATAAGTTCAGGACGATAGGTGTAGATATGGATGCCAAACTTCGGAAACTATCCAGCATGTGACTGGCGGGTGTCAAAAATTTGCACCAATGGACTACAAGGAACGACATGACTCAGTGGCTAAGATACTGCACCAAGAACTAGCAGCTAACTTTAAACTAATACGATCAGACAAAGTTCCTTACTACAAGTACAACCCGGAGCCCGTCCTCGAGAATAATGAATATAAATTGTATTGGGATAGATCTGTACTCACTGACCAGCGAGCTGCTCATAATAGACCAGACATTATACTTGTAGATAAGCTGCCTAGAAAAACAACACTGATCGACGTTGCTATACCAAATAACAACAACCTAAGTCGAAAGTATAATGAAAAGATCATAAAGTACAGAGACGGTCTCAGCGACCATATGTACAAGAACATGCAAAAAGCGGTATTACTTGGAACTGCCCGTACAGTTCGGAAATTTCTGGGGAAGACAGAAGAAAGAAGAGTTGCCCAACGGGTCCGATAACATGGAAAGGACTCCACCTGAGCTCAATCCTTTTGATATCTGAGATATCTGGGATGAGTGAATGTTACCCTTTGAGGGAGTGTGAATGCCCTAGGGCAAAGTCATAATATTAATAATAATAAAATTAATAATAATATTAATAATAATATGCACTTTGAGACTAACATTGCCAAGAAGAAAGCTCTTCGCTACACCATAGTATCTGCTCTGCTGATCAGAACTACATGCTACTAAATCTGGCCAGCACTACCGAGGAAAGAAATGAAGTTATGATAAACAACACGGAATGGCGAAGTAAACCCTTTCACGGGAGATACCTCCACGACACTAACCAGACATTTGTCAACAAAGACGCGTCGCACGCATGGTTGGTAAATGGGGAGCTGTTTCTCGAGACAGAGGAGTTCATGATTCCTATACAAAATCAGGTGGTCAACACTAAGAATCATAAGTACATTATAAAAGACCCGAATATCCGAGATGACGTATGCCGGAGATGCGGTGATAAACCCGAAACCATTCAACATATTATATCTGCGTGTAGTGCCATGAGCCAGACGAATTATCTCCATCAACACAACCAAGTTGCTGCAATCATACACCGGAACGTAAACAGAAACTTGGAACTGACAGGCGAAGAAGTGCCTTACTATAAGTATGAACCAAAGGCTCTTCTAGAATCTGAAAGATATACAATGTACCACGACAGAAGCATCATCACGGATAAGACCATCGCAAACAATAGGCCAGAGATTGTATTATATGACAAAGAGATCACGAGTGCTTTTATAATCGACATAGCCATCCCCAACACTCATAACGTAGAAAGCACTATTACTGAAAAGAAGCGAAAATATCAAGAACTTCGAGACGAGATCAAGAAGTTGTGGAAACTTGAAAATGTTGCAATAGTGCCCATAGTCCTGTCTACATACCAAAGAGTCTCCATCAGAGCCTGCAGAATCTAGGTATCCAGAAGAACGTATTCATGTTACTCCAGAAAGCTGTCACCCTGAACACAACGCGCATAGTACTCAAGTTTTTGTTTCAAAATATGCTGTTGCTTAGCCTGTATCTCATCATAATAGAAAATAAATAGTTAAATAATAATAATAATAATGATGATAATAATAACACAAACAACCAACAAGGCACAAACATCAAGCCTCCACCACATATAGTGACCCTAAGTGACAACTCGTACTCTCCACTTAATCTCGCAAGTGACAACATCATCCTAAAGTCACTTTCAGACACTGACAAATAAGAACACTGTGCTCAAATGGCACTGCACGGCCGACATCACAATGACTCGAAGCAGCCACATATAGATAAGGATGCATCCAACAGATGGCTGAGGGATGGACAACTATTCCCATAGACAGAAGGATTTGTGATGGGAATACATGACCAAGTTATTAACACTCGAAATTACTCTGAATTCATCATCAAAGACCGGTCCGTTGAATCTGATAAGTATCGAAAATGTAGCGAGAGATCAGAGACTATACAGCATATAACATATAGCTGCACTTACCTAGCAACATCATAAGTGTAACATCATAAACCAGAAGGTTGCCAATAAATACGGGCTCCTGACACTACTATGACCGGGCAATTATCACAGACAGACGGGTGACGAATAATCGGCCTGCTGTGGTATTGTTAAATAAGAAAACAAGACAGCTTGTTTGGTAGATGTTGGTATACCCAACAATAACAACGTGTTATAAATATCAAGAGAAAAAGCCAAATATGCGGAGCTGGCCATCTATATACAGTAGATGTAGCGACTGAATAAGGTTCATTTGATACCGATCATCGCTCATCAAACCACTAGAACAGAACGTGGAAATAATAATTAATCATGCTCATAGTGAGAAAATTCATACAGGATAACACATAGAACTAATAGAAACCAGCCCACTCCTTTTAATGCATGCATCCGGGATGGGCTTGGAATCCAACATTTGTTGATAAATTGATTGTCAATAATAATATAATAATAATAAAAATAATAATAGCCTCAGGAGTACAGATAAATACTTTTGTATCTCTCTACGCACGGACACGCGCTCCCAAGGTACCCTAGCCAGCTCTCCGCTGTCCTTTACACTCTTATTTCCCCACCAAAAACCCATCTCATATTTCTTACCACTCCCCTCGTTCGCAGAGTATAGAAATCCCTGGGAGTAGGTAAAATGCAACCCTTTTGTGAAAATGTACAATTCACGCAATAAACGGGTGAATCGACATTGTGCCACCATAACCTCCTGTCGCGCTGAGGATTAGGTAGAGAATCCTGTGTGTTAAGTGAGGTACAGTCCCCTCGACTAGCGATGGAAACGGCGTGATGTATGCGTACTGCATTAACCCGACCACCCCCTTAGGGTACCAACCACCGACGCCACACGCTCAGCTCTCGCTGTTTCTGAGGAGGTGCATGTCACCAATCCTCAGACAATGAAACTTGAAAAGCCAAGGAAGCGTATGAAAGGTGTCCACCAATGAATTGTTTCATAATGCGCTCTTATTATAAGATCACCAGATTTGAGACCGACTTAACCAACTACCGGACCGGCCTTCATATTGCTTTCCTTCAGAAATACCCAGATCTTCAGAACGTCACCGAGCAACGCATTGCTGACCAACGGAGAGTACTGGTCTGGTAAAAACCTTTTTATTTTCTATAGACTCACAAAGTAAGTATGAGATATTGACATAAAAAAATAGAAAAAAGAACACATGAATATAGTTTGGCAAACCACATTTAAACACTTAAAAAATATGCATACATACATAAAGTTTTTTAAATAACGGTTCATATCACATTATAGCGCGTCGCAATCTAAGTACTCCGCAAATTAATATAAATTCCGGTTATAGAAAACCGACTTATTGAATTTTTCTGTATTTGATATTTGTTTAATATATACAGGTAATTTATCATATAGTTTAATAAGTAAAACCATGGGGCTCTTTGATACAATCGATAGTCGATGTTGTGGAACAGCTAGATTAAAATTCTTTCATAAATCCCAATATTTAACAGCATCCCGAGACAAACCAATATTATGAGAATTACTTCTTGCGTATTTTATAGAGTTAAACATAAATACAGATGAGGTATGTTCAACAAGGTGACCAATGGCCTACAGGAGTATTAAGGTGGTTTAAAAAGCATCGTTCTTATAATCTTTTTTTTGTTGAATGAATACTTCATTTGATCTACTGCAATTTCCCCAAGCTACAATTGCATACGTGAGACAAACAAATGAATGACAATAAAGTTTTAATAGGGCTATATCCACTTTAGAGCGAAGTTGCCAGATGACGAATAAATAAATAGCTAGTTTTTTTCATAACATGGTCAATTTGATTTGACCAAGAAAGCCGGGAGTCCATAAATACGCTGAGAAACTTGGCAACTAAATTTTGCTGAATAGTTTTCTTTGAGGTGATGTGTAAAAGTGTATCTATATTAAAACAGGGAGCCAGAGCATTTCATTTCTGTGACAATTTTTCCCTGGGCACAACTTAATTAAAACAAAACTAAATAAATACTTTGCGTTGTAAGCACTTAAATTATCTTTCGAAACTAATCCGGATCTGTGTTCAGCAAATCTAACATATAAAACATTTAATGGATGCCAAACAGGGTTGCCAGTTAGTAAATGTAGAAGTAAAATAGGTTCAATATAACTGCACTATATAAATAAAGACATTAATAAAGCAGATAAAATAAAAATATTTTCACTAGAACACCTATAAGTTGTGTACAAAATCTTAATGAAGTACACATCGTCCTATTGAAAATGTAAAAAGGTAGAATCTTTTATTCTAGGACCTACTTCACATGGTTCGATGTATTTGGCCCTAAACTTCACTTGCCCAAACCTACATTACACATAACCGTCACTGGCGCGAACGCTAAACGTCGAAATACATAAACATGCACGCCAATGACGTAAGAAACTTCTGTCACTGTTGCCAAAGTGCATTATTGTTCAAATGAAGTACATGTTTCCGACAATATTAGAAATATTGTTTTTTATTTATGCTTGGTAACGTGTTATTACTATTCCTGAATAATAAGTTTTAAATGTTCTCAAAGAATTACATAGTTTATAAAAATAGCAAATAGCTACGTATTAATTCTACTGCGACCGTATCAGTGTTAGGATACAATAAAATAAGTTTTACTAACATGAAAAATGCCTGTAAATTGTTAGTTGGTTCGGTTGTGAAAGGTGCAGAAATAATATGCAAGCTTTTACTATGTTCCCGATATGTCCTGAATTCTCAGTTTTTCGCCCATTTAAATGTATATTCAAGAACGAGATTACTAGAAAGTTAGATTCAGCAATTTAAAGGGACTATCAATATTAGGACAGCAGAAAGTATATTGTAATGTACAAATTTCATATTGGTAAACCACCTAGATTCTTTTTTTGCATATACATCTATTTTCTTAAATGTTCCTCTTCGGATTTTCTACAATATATCGGTTTTTTAATGTATAGTGCACACTAACTGTTAGTTAAAAGAAAAACCTCGACAAAAACATTTGTATTTGGTTGATAACATGATTATGATATATAGTTGTGTTTGCATTTTTAGGAAAACCAAGTAAATTCATCGATGTATCATCCACAATGGGCTCCATCTTGGCAAATCGGCGTATGAATCTCAGGCAACAATAAAAAATGAAAATCAGCTTTGCATATAATATTATGAGTAGACAGACATAGCAGTGAGGAATGGTTCCATGGTCCATCTGAGAATAAATATAGAACTGCTGAGGTAATTCATGTCCCAATAATTAGATATTTTAATAATGAGGCATTTTTCTTTTTCAAAGTATTTTCTTCTTACAAAGATAACTTTTAGAAAAATTTGTTAAATAGGTAGCAAAATAAAGTGCTTTGAAGATTTATTTTACATGAAGAGATCCATATACTTATCATTTTTAAAAAGATAACTATTACTCTCCTACAGAGCCGTGCTTACCCTAGACTTGGCCTGGGACAAATTTATTTGTGTCAGAATTTTCAAAAAAGGCAACCTATTTTGTTAATGTTTACAACATTTTAAACACTTGTGTCTTCGATGTTGGAATACCCCTCGGAAACCCTAAGATATTTTGATCTTCTCTATTTCTTGAGTGATTTAAATGAACAGTTCATTCATACTAGGCTCTACACATAAGCAGGACATAATCTGTATTTAAAAGTTAACATAATCATCTGGGGAACAGAATTCTCTTTCAATAAGAATTTTTTGTTTTACTTTTATGCTTTGAATACATTTTATTTTTAATGGTAATATATATAATTTTATACATCCGACTAGAGGACCCTTATGAAATAAAGAAATTTGGTGAAGTGTCATAACCAAATCATTCCTACCCCTGTGTTGATATTACTGGATATATCCCTATTTCTAGAAATTAAGATTCCGTTGTTTAAAAAATACATTATTTATACACTGAACGAAAGCGCCTTGAAAAGAGTTGATACTGTTGAAGACTTGGAAGTGCTATTGAAGTCCAAATTTACTTTTGCCAAACACATAGATAATATCACGAATAGAGCAATAAAACTATTAGGCTTTATTTTAAGATGTCTTTGACCTTTCAGCAATGTGTATATTCTAGAGTATTTTATATTGTGCCATCTTGGACTTAAACTTTCATGTTTCTGTCAGATCAACAAGACAGGAGCCATTATTTCAGACTAAGTTCCACAGAATTTGATAGGTTGCACTTTGGTTTTGTAATTTGTTAAGTCTAAAAATGTTAATGGCTATTTTCTGTTCATCTATTTTTATTTATTTGAAAAAAAGCAAACATTGTTTCTTACAAAAACAGAAAAAAATACACAAACAAAAAGGAAGTGTTATGATAATTAAAATCATTTAAATTTTCCTCTACACTCTACAAGGTTTTCTATGAGAGATACATAAGAATTTATTTATGGCACAAATATAATTGAAATTTTAATGTAACTTAAATTCTTTATTGTCTAAGAATTCTATATTATTGACAAATCTGATTTAGATATTGAATTAAATTTGCTTATATAAGTAAAAATATTGAGTTCAATTAAGATGTTAAATGAATGGAAATAGCAATGGTATGTGACTGCCTTGTATGACCAATTTGGATGAAATAGGGAATATTCAGGATGTTACTGGAGTGGTCCCATAACAAACATTAAATATATCGGAATGATGCCATACACGTATACACGAGCGCGAAAAACAATCTATATCGCGTTCACCATATTGCCAGGAAAAAAGTATGTATGTTAATATGGTGATTCTGGCAAAATTTCATATGCAATGGACTCAGGGAGTCTAAAATTTTAACCTAAGTTTAGGCCTTATAACTTGAAACTTTCTATAAAGAAAACTAACAAGGATGAAATAAAAATTACTAAATCAATATAATAAACAACAAAAAGTAAACAATAATATTTTATTTCCACGTATGTAGGTACTCATTATATAAATGTCTGTTTATGATTAAGTTATTAAGAATTAGTTTGAAGATGACTTCATAAAGTCAAATTTTCAATGTAGAATAAAATTATTCTTTTGAAAATTCAAATAGCGTAAGTTTACCAGTCCTGGTTATTTTTTGAAGTAGTGCCATATCTATTTCATTTATTTCTTTTTTTTTAAATAAGTGTAAATGTTTTTGAAAGAAATTAGGAATTTTCTTTATTTTTAGTATGCCCAAGGATGACCATTATGTAATAAGATCATCAACAAGATGGAAGCTCTAGAAAGTAAGAAAATGATATCTTGGACTGTGTCATTGGTTAAAATCTGGCCTTCTTACCAACTACACCGATTCAGTTATTGCCAGGGGTGAGGCAAGTGAAAACAACCCCTTTGTGAGTTGAGAAAACTGATTACATCATAAGAAGATAATATTTGCTGTATTGTGTTTAAAATAAAATTTATGTTTAATATAATCTTAGATTTAAATTTATTCTGAAAATAAGCTATATAAGGACTCATTCACCATTTTGGACTTATTTATGAATAGACTTTTACTTCTTAAAACTTTTTATTTCTTTAAATTTTTTATTACTTTATTTCCTAGCCGTAATAGTACACTCCAATAATCTATGCTAATTTAATTAAAATTTGGATGATTAATTGATGTAATTGAATAAATTAGTTTTCTTTATATTAAGAATCAGTTTAAAATTATCCAAAAACCATTTAACCTTATTTATGTCCTTAATTAATAAATCCTACACTTCTTCCCATATATTACAGGGGAAAATCAAAATGGAGTCATCAGCATAGGCAACCACTTTACCCCCTTATGCCAAGAATACAAAGAGTGTTGATATATATGTTTAAAAGCACAGGACACAGCACTGTACCTTATGGTACTCCAATTTTGATTTCTTTAACCTGACTCAAATCTTCTACTTTAACATAATTAGATACATTTTGAAAACATTCAACATGGATCCTCCACATCATATAGCTATCCACAATGTCCAGTAGCATAGCCTGAAGGATTGTGTCAAATGCCTCACAATAATTAGAAACTTACACAGATGTATAACTTTTACAAATATTTGTGATTAAATACACAAAATGATTTAAAGTATATAATTTTTTAAAATATAGCTATTATTATTACATCCAGGGTTAGGCTAACTCCAGACTGGGCTCAGAAAAAATTCATACAAACTATCTACATAAACTTAATTAAAGTTATCATAGCAAAAATACAGTTGTCTGTATTTTAAAAACAAGACAATCTATCTTGTTAATCTTTTCAGAATTTGAAAAAACACCCAGTATACATAGAAAATAATAAATTAAAAATCTGCAACTTCTGCGTTTACCTATTTTTTTCTACCCCTTTCAACAAAAGAGTTAAATGGAGGTTTAATTTATGATCAATCAAAATTCGTATGCAATCATAAAACGATTACTTCATTTTGAAGTATTCAAGATTTTTGTATAATTATATAATATGATTTGTTCTTAAATTCCAATGGCATTTGGTTATATATCCTTGGCACAATTTTGACAAATAATGACATTATGCCAAAGTTAGTTAAATAAGATATTGTTTAAACTAAATTTTTCTCAATTAAAAATTATTTTGCTTAGTCGGACATTAAACAAAGCACTACAGGTATTATAGGGGATAATGCTTTTAGTCAAAGTCTATCCCTCTTGAAACACTGTCTCAACCTTAGGTATTATTAGCCTTATAATATGATACCTTATATGTACAGCTGATAATTGTGATATGACGGAATCTATATATATATATAAAGCTATTGTAGGATACCTTTTTACTGGTTTGGAACTATTTATTTAGAAAACTTAACATTTACTTGAATAAAGATTCTAAAAGATACACCATAATTTTTTTTAACAATACGCAGTCTTATAAGTTTGGTGGCCAGTTCCCAACATATGGTAAAGTCAACGATAAAATATTTTTAGGAAATTCTATAAGATTAGGCTATAAAAGTTTGTATTTTAAAAGTTAACTAAACTACTTTATACCAGTTAATAAACCTAAGAATCTGAAAGCATGAAATTAATTGAGAATATCTTCGGAAGACTCTTGTCATTTATAATTATATCATGTACCTAACTTTTTCCTAAACCATACTTAGATTTAAAAAAAATATTGAAGGCGTGATGTACGATATCTGGCATACTTACTAAAATAACTTATTACTGAATTGTGTATACCAACTCGAGAAAATATATAAATAGGCCACAGTTAATATTTTTAAAATATGGGGAAAAATTATTCATATTTCTAAACTTTGGCTATATATCTTTAATCAATATACAAAATGTGTGATACACTTTACAGCAATAAAAAAATTTATTCAACATAGAATTAAAAATAAAGTTGACACTACATTTATCATATGGTGCATCTTTTTTAATTCTCAAACTACACACTTTCTCAGCAACAATAATTATAAATGAACCACTTTATGTGACAAGCATATTCAGTAAATTTAAAGGTGCAGAATTTGAAGCTTCCATATAATAAAGAGGGCCAATTATTACATTGATGGAATGGGCTATAATTGGGGCTATATGACACTCGGATCAATACACGTAACTAAAGTCTTTTCTTTCTTCCTATGCAATAAGGGCAACAAAGAGTACTGAAGTATGACTATAATATACACGTCACTAATATCTCCAATGCACATATGAGCAGAATTAACTTCCTAAGCCTTGTCTACGATACCTATATGAAACATAGAGAAGAATTGCATTGGTCCTAAAACAAATTACAATTAATGAAGTACCTGCATGAATAACAAGCCTAGGCAAAATCATTAACAATCTTATAAAACACTAATCAATATGTGACCGATAAAAACTGATTTTTAGATAGGTATTTGCTTAGGATCAGGATAAAAAATTAAACACTAAAAAAAGTAGAAATTGTGTGTCTCAAAAACAAATTAGTTAAAAGATATATGTTCAAGCTTCAAGGCTTTTGTGGATTTTTATATGATCTTTTGAGTAAAACTTTATTTTATCTTTAGGTAGGGAACAACATCCACATTAATAACAGATGGGGACTCAATCCTATATAGTAACAAATAAGATTAACTTACCCAGTTTAAAAGTAGAAGGTTTAAAATCATCTGAATGTAAACAAGTAATAACCTCTTGCTGGGCATTCCAACAATTTTTTTTTCAATATTCAATCTCCATTATTCCATTAAATAGAAATTATCCTGTGACAAACAAATACTTTATAATAAACAAAAAAAACAGTCAAAATATTTTCACTTCAAAGTTAGAATGCGGGGAAATACGCTAACATCATTTTTTCATGGTGTGGTTTTGATTAACAGTGAATAAACAATATATTTATTTTTATCAATAAAACTTGACAACACAGCCAATGGGACAATGGGCCTTTAAAGAATTTTTAGTCAGTAGCGTAGCTCGCCAATTCGCTATTTAAAGTGTCGGGCTAGCGCCGCATTCCGCACATTCCAATCTGTCGGGATTTCGACTGTTAGGGCCAGTGAAGTTTCGGTCCACTAACTGTTTGGGCCGATATAGTTTAGAGGAAAATACGCACTACCCTTCACATTTTTGCTTGACGCATAATTTAGGTAGAACGTACATATTTTGTTAATTAAGCTGGTAAATAAATATAATTTAATATTATCAATGTATACGGCATTGGTAGTGTAAGTTGCGTTACATGTTTGGAATTGTTTTCAAATAAATAACGTTTTTTTATTGGTAGAAAATTTTAATATCCATCTAAATCTGTAGGAAATAAAACATACTGGATATTAACTGAATATTAAATTTGTCAAAGATCTTTCATATGTGACTCTTTTTTTTTTAAATAAAACTTTAAGTTAAATAACTAACATATAAACAGCTAGGTCAGGGTTGCCAGGCGTCCCGTATTTCAAGGGACAGTCCCGTATTTAACTGAAATGTCCCGCGTCCCGTTCAATAGTGCTTTGGTCCCGTATTTTATAAGATATGACGAGAAACATGCAAAAAAAAATATTCATAAAATAAAAAAAAAATTATTAGTACATTATTACAATATTTCGAATCGATATAAATGATGTTTCGATATTCAAATTCAGCTCTATCGGATGTTTTGTTATCAGCCATGAGATGGCGCTAGATGCTAGATCTGTGAATACTTATTATTTGACATACACCCGTATTATGCTATGTGAAATACAAAACACGCGTCGGCGTATTTAATTTATATTTGAAAAGTGTTAAACGAATATTTAATCAATCTAGTGTTTTAAATGTAAGACTGTGATTTTAGATTTAATTGAAATCAACAAGGTAAGTTGTAAATTTTTAATAAACACCGTTTAATAAAAATAAAACTTAAATGAAATTAGAAAAGTGTATTTACCAAAACAATACTTATAGTGAATTAAAGAAAATTGATATTTTTAAATAACAAAAGAAAAATAACTTTAAGTGAATGAACTTTGTCGATTTTTCGGTATTAAAATTAGACCAGGGGCCAGGGGCGTAGTCGCGCAGTGTACTTGAGTTGCGGCGTATTAGAAAGTTATTTTTTGAGAGATTTTTTGTCCCTCAAATTTGTTTTTTTTACAGACTAAGACTCAAACTGAAGGCACTGAAGGCGTCATCATGAGCTTGAAGAAATATTTTTCTCCAATAGCTAGTACTTCTTCAACATCAAAAGAAAGCGATTCCGAAATTTCTGATCAAGACCGCAATCAAACACCCCCACCTACAAAAAAAAGATTATGTACATATAGAAAAATTTGGGAGCATGAATTTTCCTGGGTTTCAAAAGGTGCATCTAATTTTTTTGCCCGTTGCACATCATGCAAAAAAGAGTTTTCGATTTCTCACGGCGGTATATGTGACGTTAAGCAGCACAGCAAAATAAAAGAACACAGAAGTCGTGAAAGTGCCGAAAAATCGTCGCAAAGTTTAAATACATTTTTTGTCAACCCTCAGAATGTTCAAGAGACTCACAATGTCACCGTAGCTGAATTAACTCAAATTTTCCACTGTGTTCGGCATAATCTTTCATATAACTCTTTAGACTGTGGCCTAAAAATTCTACCAAAAATTTTAAAAGATTCCGTTATTGCAAAAAAAATTGCTTGCGGACGAACTAAATCAGAATATAAAAAATGTTTTATGTCCAAAATCCCTTAAAGACGTCCTGGCTGATTTAGTTACTGAAAACGGCAGCACCTATTTTTCAGTAGCTACTGACACATCCAATAAAGGAAACCGAAAAATGTATCCCATATGCATCCAATATTTTTCTCCCGAAAAAGGTGTTCAATCAAAGCTCCTTGACTTTTTTGAAGAACCTTCAGAGACTGCCGAAACAATAGCCACTTGTATTTTAAAAACTTTAAAAAAGTATGGTTTAGATATTTCAAATGTGTCTGCGTTTACCGCTGATAATACAAACGCTAATTTTGGTAAGAATCATTCATGTTACACCATTTTACAAGAAAAATCTTCAAGAATATTAAAAAATGGCTGTTTGGCGCATGTTGTAAATAACACTTTTAAACATGCTTTTCAAAAACTTAATATCGATGTTGAAGGCATTATTCTTAAGGTATATAATCACTTTAGTTCAAGTGCTTTAAGAAGAGAAAGTTTAAAAGATTTCGTAGAATTTGCTGAACTAGAGTGGCAGGAACTTATTAAACATGTCCCCACTAGGTGGCTATCACTGGGGCTTGCAATTCAGCGAATTCTCAAGTTTTATCCAGCGATTTTGTCGTACTTTATATCCTTGGGTGACGAGTGTCCAGTTGCTATTAGGAAACTACTTGAAATTGATGAGGCTGACGATGAAAACGATGTCGAACATCATTTTTATAAAAAACCCTCAATGTATTTACATTTCTGTGCAAACGTGTATTTGGTATTTGAAAAAGTTTCGTTAATATTGCAAAATGAATCCACCACAAGTACAGAATTATATCAAGTGATGCTACAATTAAAGACAAATTTGGAATGTCGACTTAAGGAAAAATTTTTTGGATTTCAGGTAAATCAAAATTAAAAAAAAATGAATCAAAATGATCAAACTACTGTTGTCAAAGATTTAGTAAATTTTTTTGAACAATCGTTAAAATATTTAAGTCAAAAATTTGAGTTCTCTGAAAATAATTTTCTTTTTATTATTGAGACTATTTCTTTAAAGACACCTTTCAGTTTTAATGACATATATCAAATTGTACAAAATCTGGAATTAAAAGAGATAAATCTTGATTTGCTATTCGATGATTATTGTGCTATAAAAAATATTTTAGATGATATATGCAAATTAGAAATAAGTACGATTGAAAAATGGCAAAACATATTTAAATCTGTCAAAAATAATAACTTGAAATCATTATTGCAGGTCGTCTCATATATATTAAGCATCCCTCCATCTAATGCATACCTTGAAAGAATATTTTCTAAAATGATTATAAAATGGAGTGATTCTAGAAACCGATGTTCTACAGATTTAATTTAATTAAAGCCGAATTGCAAGTATCAGTAAATTTTAAAATGACCTGCCTAGAATTTTTCGAACATATAAAATACGATGTAGAACTTCTTAGCGCAGCAAAATCAAATACCAAATATACATTTACTAAGAAATAAACACTGCTTTCGGCTTTATTTTGTTCTTGTTTGGTTGGTTTGTCATATACTTTATGGCACTGCATCCCCAAACTATTCATGGGTAATACAATATAAATTTTAATGCAAGCACCCATATTTTATTTCCCCTATTTATTTTAGAGTAAAATTATATTAAACATCTTTGAAGGTCCTCATTCGACAATATAATTAAAGCATCAACAAATGTCAAATTATTACTCACTTGTATATCTTTATATTTGATAGAGTCTAAACTAATGAATCAATATAGCAATTTTATTTCACTTTTTTTTATTATCTCTAATTTGGTACATTAAAATTATTCATATTTTGGATGTTATTCCATCTTGTAGGACAAAAAAATTAACAGAAATTTTCTTTAAAATGAATAAGGATAATATTATGATGGGATAAATAAAAATTTACCTAGGATTTCCTGTAGACGGTTTGTTTATTCAATACACAGATATTTAATGTACTTTTTCAACTTTTCGATTTCTACATTGCAACTTTTGTACTAAAGTTTATAATATATATATCTGAAATCTTTGTTCTTTGTTTCTTTAATCTTTCTTATATAAGAAAATATCAAAACTATAACTAGTCGTATTTTTATCGCTGAAAGCAAGACCCGTATTTTAATTATTATATAACTCCTCTGTTGAGTTCGTTTCTAATACACATTATTAGATTTTGTCCGTTTAAAAAACATCATCACATACTTCAGATTCACAAAAAACTGCAACTCTTTAATTATAAAAAAATGTACAATTATTTATTTTTGCGTAATGGCGAAGGCGCAGAATCGGTTCTTGCGTCCCGTATTACAAAATTTAAAACCTGGCAACCCTGAGCTAGGTCCAAATTGAAACAATACCAAATACGTTTAATGCTAAATTTGATAATATGCTAATATTTTGCATAATTTCCTCATTATCCATTCCAGTTGGCAGCATGATATTTAAAAAATTTCAAAAACATATTGTTTTTGGCTATATTTATGAATAACGTTAAAGTTTGATAATGAAAAACAATACTTTTCAATACTCTTTTTTTACAAATTCTATTTGGAATCATGAATTATTACTTGTAGTAATACGTCATCCACTTAAAGTTTGTCAAAGTATTTTTCAAATGTCTAAAAAGTGGACCAAAATATATTTTTTCCGTCCTCTTTTCGGTACTTTTGCGGGGTATCTCTCTTATTTTTAAAGATAGAAGATTGAGGTTTTCACAACACTATGCTACTTTTTTTACAGAATTTTCATAGCTTTTTGTTTTTTGAGATACAGGGGGGTTTTTGAAAATACTCCAGTTTCATGTACCTTTCGTATCCCAGCTATTTGATGACTAATCAAAAAGGCGAGAACTATTCTTTAAATGACTTTTTCCGTAAAATTCAGTACCTCTTTCAGAATAAGTTTATGAAGTCAGGTCAAAAACTGATCGTATCCTATTTAATTTTTTATATAAGACACCCTGTATAGTATTGATTATATTTATTTGAAATAACGTTGGCTTTTCAAACAATAATTACCCACCTTAAACTTAAAACGTAAGTGAGGAAAAACAAAGAAGAAACAAAATTTTGAAAAAGCAAAGAGTTTTCGAAAGTAGTTTTAAAATGGCGGTCATTTTTCCGTATTCAAAATTGGCATATATTCGTTATTTTTTAATAGCATTCAGAAGAATCATAGGTCTTCTCTGCAAATTTCGAAAAGTTAAAGTTACTGCCGCACGAAGCTCCGCTACAGCTTGATATCGTGTTTTATATATTTTAGTTTGCATGAAATCCCATAAGAAATAATCTAAAATTGAAAGATCCGGAGATCGAGGGCGCCATTTGACAGGTCCGTGGGCACCAAAATCAATCTTTGAGGAATGTAATCGTCAAAAAATGCCCTTGAAAGCTCAAATTGTGGCTTGGGACACCGTTTTGTCGGAGATAAACGGCATTATAAAATGCTAATGAAATTTCCATCAGTTGCAGAATAACTTCTTCAAGGATTTCTCCGTACCGACACTGCGTGAGACCCCGTTCAGAAATTCTGTAGACTATGCGTCTTCCAAAAAAAGAAGCACGAGACCTTAAAGTGTCCTTGTTGTACCCTCATAAAAATTAAATGGTGATTTTCTGCGGACCAGTTTCCTATATTATGGCGATTAAAAATTCCCGCATTTAAGAAATAAGATTCATGGGACCGGATAACAAGTCTGCGAAAAGATGCATCATTTGTTGTAAATACCATTGGCAAAACAACATTCCGCGCTCGGCGTCGACGGGGTGTAAATGTTAAACTATGTAGAATTTATATGGGTGATACTTATATTTTTGCAAAATTCTTTAAACATCAAACACGGATACACCGGTTACTTTCTCTATTTGCTGGCAAGAAGATGAAGGCTTTGCTTCTACATAACCCAATACGTTTATTTCTTTTCACTCTCTAGCTTATTTGTTGGATGCTTTAGAATGGGGCTAGATAAATGATCCGTGATCTACTAGATTTGATTTAAGGCGGGCAAATATGTCTCGGAAAGGTTGTCTTCTCTTTGGATATCTAATATGAGCAGAAAAAAGCTTCTAACAATAGCGCTCAAAATACGTTACCTTTGTAAATATAATTCATTAGATTGTATGAAACAAATCAACATATCATAATTCTCGTAGACGCCATATTGTAAAAAAAGTGTAAATTAAATAAAGTATATAGTTAAATAATAAAACCAAAATAAGAAAAATATTTCAATAATGATTAAAAACTGAAAAAACCGTAAGTTTTTGTTTTGCCATTTCTTCCAAATTATACCTACTAATCGGTCACAAAAGAAAATTTTAGAAAATCTCGAATTTTGAACTTGCTTTTCAAAATACCTAGCTATTTGCAGTGGCGCCTATACATTTCGAGCATTTGTTTTCATTTCTATATGCGTTGCGTTGAATTTGAATTATTATTTCGAAGTAACGATGGCGAGCAAAACAGGAAAAACAATTCGAAGCGGTGCACGTGAAGTTATTGCGAGCATTATAGAGGCCTGTACTAGAGAAGCTGAAAATAATAGTTTGACTATTCCAATTCAAAATCGAACAGAACGCGCTGAATATTACACTGGTGTTTCGGAAAGTAGTGTAACACAAATTCTCCTGGTAAAAAAAGACCCCGATTATCATACAAAGATCAAATTGGCGAAGGTGAATTTCAAGTAATTCGACGAACAATAGAGAATTTTTATATAATCTTGAAGAAGGTTCCGACTTACAAACCCCTATTTCGTGCTGTAAAGAACAAAATAGATTTTTCGTATGGATATAAAACCTTAAATCGGCTTTTACGATCAAATGGTTTTGTTTGGCGCAAGTGCCAAAATAAACGAAAATTGCTCATTGAGAGACCAAATATTTCTCATTGGCGGGTGAAATATCTATCAACTGTAAGGCAATATAGGCAAGAAGGACCCAATATTGTGTATCTAGACGAAACCTGGGTAGATAATGATATGACAGTGAACAAATGCTGGCAAAGTGAAAGTGTTACAGGTGTTGTTCAGGGAATCCACTCTAGTAGTCGCTTTATTATAGTTCATGTATATGTATGTATGTATGTATGTATGTATATATGTATTCATATGTTCAGAAGCCGGATTTGTTCTGGGTGCTGCTTTAATTTTTCGCTCGGGACTAACAACTGGAGACTATCGTGGACAGGTGAATGGAGATAATTTTGAAAAGTGGTTGCTCGAGAAGCTTCTACCTAGCATTCCTCCCAAATCAGTCGCGGTAATGGATAATGCGTCTTATCATTCTCACGTAGAAGATAAAGTGACAACTAAATACTCTACAAAAGCTCATATGATATCGTGGCTTAAATCGAACCATCTTATATGTGATCCAACATGCAGAAAATATCAAAAAAAGTATAATATTGACGGTCTTTTACGTAACCTCGCTCATATACCTTTAAGACAGCCTTCATACATTTGCGAGAGTAAAAAAATATATTTGAGAGCAATTTGACTCAATATCGGCTGAAAATTGAAAATCGTATGTTAAACATGTTCGTACTATTGAAGATAAATACTGGGAAGTAGATGGCAAAATTGAAACGGTTATTGATGATTTAGTTATCACACTGGGATCTTCAAGTAGTGACGACGAAACCTCATCATTTTCAAAGGAAGACCACGATTTAGAAAGAATCGAACCATTAAAATCACAGCCGTTAACCTCAAAAATGGCTTAGTTTTTTTTCCATATATTTTGTAAAATTGTTCTTAAAGTAGCTGTCAATAAACTGCTTCAAAAAATATCTAATATTGCAATTAATATTTGAAAAACTACAGAGCTCATATTTTTCCAAAATTAACACATCAATATAGTTATAGTAGGGAAGCCAGCACTGATTCCAGTGAACAAAATTTATCAAAATTTTAACTTATGCAGTTCGACTTTTGGCTATTCGGGTATACCAAAAGTGACCGTTTGTCTCCGTCTGTCATATTACTTTGTACAGGGGGCGTCATTGTGAAGTACTATACAGGGCGTTTTCTAATTGCGTGCTAATGTTAAAGGGGGGTGATTCTTGGACCTTGTTAAGACAAAAGTTTAATATTAACCTAAAATTCTTAATTTTGGAGATACAGGGTTTTACAAAAACATTTTTTTAAATCCTAATTTTGATGCTATTATTGATAAATAATCCTACTATTCTACCAGTGGCGTGCATATGTAATTAACCTGGGTATATCCATATGCTCCTTAAAAGTCAACTGCATAAATTAAAATTTTGATAAATCTCGTTCTGGATCTGATGCTGGCTGCCCTTGTAAAATCTGGACTTATAAATCGTGTATCACTATACTGGGTGGTCCAATAATAGTGGACGTAGGCAGAAGCCAGGGAACCGTTAATGACAAAACTCGAGAAAAAATATATTTATAGGTAAATCGATCAAGACAAATCAAAATTAAATCATTTTAAAATTCGAAAGTTCGCCGTTTTTACAGTACAAAAGAGATATAGAAGTGCGGTACACGAAAGAAAACAGACAAATATAGATAAAGGTTCATTAAGCACAGTTACATTTTTTAATTATCTGAAGTGCGTATAGTCCACCACTGGTTTAAAGAGATTTCTTGGCCGACCTTCCTAAACCGATTGACTCCGCCCGGTTTTCTTTCGTGTCCCGCACTTTACATTACACAAAAAGTTATCGAACATTACTTAATTCTTTTAAGCGAGATACCCTGTATATTATTCTTGATATTCAATATATATATATATATATATATATATATATATATATATATATATATATATATAATATCAAGAATAATATACAGGGTGTCTCGCTTAAAAAAATTAAGTAATGTTCGATAAGTTTTGGACGTATACTTATAGTGATAGCGGTACTAAAATCTATGGAACAAGTAACACAAGGAACCGTTTACGCCCTTTACTCACAAACCATGAAGGCTCTGAAAATTCTGCTGGCGCCTTCTATAATTTGACTAAAATGCAGAATGCTGCTACGAAAACTGCAACGTCTATCTTTAAAAATATGGAAGATACTCCGCAAAAGTGTTGAAAATGGAATACCGTGTTCATCAAATTTTATCAACAGAAGTTGTTACAACGATCCTCCATTTTTCTTCCATAACGATAAATACAATGATATATCGACAGGTGATGTGTTATCCCTAGTGGTCACCATCAGCACGTACACGTACAGTGTAAACTCTCATGGAGAAAAAGGATTAGAACTTAAAGTGCAGCAGAAAAAATCCCCTTATAAAAGATCTGCCAATTTTCTTATGAAAAATGGCATTCGGTTAATTCTTCTAGTTTTTATATTTGTCGTTATTCTCAAGATTCTGATCAAAAATTCTTATAGGCACAATCTAATTATATATGATTAGTTTTTAAGATACAGGATATTAAAATTAGAAAGTTGCCGTTATTACGTTTTAGTGATATACAGTGTAACCAGTAAAGTCCGCATTATATGGGACTTTTTAATAATTGACTTAAGAAAAATTTGAGTTGAGCAGAAAGTTTTTGCTTGAAAAATAATGTAAAATGACAATAAAAAAAGTATTTTATCTGTCAAATTTTATTTTTTTTAAATGGCAAAAAAATACTCTTTCTCAAAATTTTGATAAAGAGTAAAGGAAAAAGTTGTTTCCTTTTTCAGTTTATAGCTATATGCCAAATTTCAGCGATGTTGGTTGACTTTAAATGTTTCTAATTTTTTTTTTAGTTTGCCTGATGTTTTTAATTTTAACGGCAAAAAATGCCACCAACTGGATGCAAAGGGTATCTAATTTCAAAGTTTATCACAATTTAATGTAAAATATTTATAAATTGGGATATTATTAAGTTAATATATATTTATTTGCCATTTTAATAAAAACGTAATTGAGAAAACTTCTTTTTTCTATTTCTATATCGCCCTTTCTAAAAAGAATATTTCTATGAAATTCAAGCAAATAGTGCCTAAATTATAAAGTTGCCTATAAAACATAATTGATTAAATTCTTCATCCAATGATTCTACCAATAATAGTGCATGTTAAGTTTAATTAGGGTTTGTTCACATTCGATTAATTAGATGAAAAATCAAAAGTTCAATAATATCTTTCTGTACTTTTTTCAACTTAATGATTTTTCACATTTCATCATATTAAATTTTAATTTATAAAATACCTTAAGTAATAAATATATCAATTTTTGAAAATATGATGATTACTCCTTCAGGCAGTTGTTAATCCTACTGATGAATGAGACTAAGAGAGGAAAATACAAACTTTTTGACGTAAGTTAAACGGTTTATATTCTACATAGCTTTACATTGTCGAAAAATCGCGATTTAAACATTCAAATCGAGACAGTACCGCGTAAATCAGGTCGTCTCGCAACCCTAAATAAAACGATTTTTGAGGGAGTTGTTCAGAAGCTGCCGTATTTTCAGAGCCTGCTCGCCGAATAGTAACAGGTAATAAGTTAAGGATGTGCTTAATTTCCTATAACTAAAAGAATTTATAGCAGATTGTTTACTTATCTTTTCCTATAAATCAAGATTGGAATTTTACCAAAAATTATGAAAATCATATTATGAAAATTTTTATAAAAAAATTAAAAAGGATATAACACAAATATATGTGATCTAATTATTTTTCCGAAGCTACTTACCCAATCAATACCACCCAAACTCACAGGAATAAATATGTATAATATGTTTAGTAATTAAGCAGATATATGAAATTAAAAAAGCGTCAGCAACGTGTTTTAAGGTGACTATTGTAACCTTAAATTTCTTGAATAGAGAGTTACTGCTGTGTAGTATTTTTAATGGGAACTACAACTAGTTTATAGAAAGATATTTTACATTTAATCAAGCACGAAGCCAGAAATTCGATTCGGCGTGCCTGTATGTAATATATCAATTCAGCAATTGACGAGTTACATATGATATCCAAATTACTTCCACACCAATAATAACCGTCTTAGGGTTTTCAGTTTTGCATTATATTTCGTACTAGAGAGTTTTATAGCAAAGTAAAAATAAGAAATTAAAGCTGGTTAACAGAAACCGAAACATATACATATGCAATGTAAAGTTAATATCCACCTAGGTAATTAAAATATAAGGACATCTCTTGTGCTAATTGTATTTTGATTCGCTTTACAGCCATTGGGGTTGAATTAAATATTTCGAAAATATATGTAACGTAACTGCTAATATTAAAATTTTTTATTAGGGAGATACCTACTACCACGTAGTATTTACAGGATTTTCATTTTTATTCTAAATTTCATATTAGAAGAAACAAACCGGGATGTTTAATTGCAAACTGCAATATGTTAAATTTAAAAAAAATTAAGTTACTTGATGAAATCACAATAAAATTTCTCATATTTAGTTCATAATTTAAACGTTTAGTGAACACACCCTTAAAGGTGTTATATCTAATTTTTACCGTGGTTGTACACAGTTTTTATAACAAAGTTTTATTACTTTATCAAAAGTAGTTATCCAAATTTTGCACAAAATTGAAGTTATATGTTGGAATTAACTAGTAAAACTTTGGTACGAATCCAAGATGGCGGCCAAAGTACTTAATGAGCTGATTTCAAATTGTATGCCATAACTAACTCTGGCATAGATATGAACTAGTAAAACTGTGATACTAATTCAAGATGGCGTAACACAATGGCGGCCAAATAAAATTTTTGTAATCTGGAAAAGTCACCCTCTCAGGTTTAACATATATTCAGGTTTTAGCGTCCCTAGATGTCAAAAAACATGTTTTGTCAATTCCGTCGGTCCACCTATGCATTTGTCTGTTTATCTGTCCAGTTCACGGCATAGCTTAAAAACTACTCATAAGATTGACTTTAGATTTTAGTCAAAAATTAAGAGTCACATGGGAAAGAACTGGTAATATTTTGGAAAAAATCCAAGATGCCGGAACAAGATGGCGGCCTTGTGAAAAATTATTACTAAACAAACTAATTATCTACTACGAAATCATGGTTCTTGGGATTAGACCGTGTCGAATTGGAATTACTAACCGACGTTTCGCCTTCGATTGCACGAGGCATCTTTATAGATCTTTACTCTACGAGATCTGAACACTGAATGAGCTCGGAGAGATTCAGGCGGACTTTTATACCCGACTTGTGCTCGCCGAACCGTGACCCTGTGTTAAGATCGGTTTCCACGTGTGATGTAGACCGTAACTCGTATCTCTATTGAAATTTTTTGTTTGTTTAAAAATTTCAATAGATTCCCTAATTTTTCGTTTATAAACTCCTCTTTCTACCTTCCACGTAAGTTTGGAGGAAGGGGAATCCCAGATGTAGTAGTTAGACATCAAAATCAGCTAACAAACCTGAGAAAATATTTCTACAAAAAGCAGACACTAGTAATATCCATCGGGCAATATTGCGAGCAGACAAGAAGGCCACGTCACTAAAACTAGCAGATGAAAAATTCATCCCTGAATCCACCATCAAATCGCCACAGCAACAACTGGAATCCTGGCAAAATAGGCCTTTGCATGGAAAGTAACTAGCCACGATAGAGAGCAACATCATTGACACGGAAGCATCAACATCTTACCTACGCACAGGGAACATCTTCATGGAAACTAAAGGCTTTATTGCCGCAATTCATGACCAAGTAATACCAATTAGAGTGTATAGGCGAAGAATACTTCACGAAATTATCAACGCGAAGTGTCGCATGTGCAACAAAAAAGAAGAAACTTTAGACCATATTATGGCAGGCTGCACCACACAGACCCCAAAGGCTTACCTGGAAAGGCACAATAGAGCTGGTAGGATAATTCACCAGAAACTAAGAGAAGTTTACATGGGACTTACAGAAGTCGTGCCCTCTTATCAGTACGAACCGCCGCCCGTCTGTGAAGACCAGAACACCCGCCTGTACTGGAACAGAAAAATTCAAACTAATAGGCCGATCCCCAACAACATTCCAGACCTGGTAATAACATTCAAGAATGAAAAGAAGACCTACACTGTAGATTTTGTAGTACCTTTGTCGGCTGCACCGGCGAAATACCTAAAAACATGAAAATAGGGATTGAATGTTTAAACTTAGAATGGGAAATATTTATACTAATCCAAAAATCAGTATTACTGGACACCTGTAGCATTGTCAGAAGGGTTATTGACAGTCCCCATCAGTATTTTTAATACACCAATTAAGCAGGCCATCTTGTCCTCAGACCGATGTGCACTGAGTTTAAATACCACATGACGTGTGAAAACTTGGAATAATGATAATAATAATAATTACTCGTTGCCCATACTTCGGCTTATACGAGCTAATAAGCCTGACATTGTTTTCCTTGGCTTTGCAGATAGAATAATGTATATTATTAACAAAATTTGTATGCTTTACCTAAATTATGCGTAAAGCAAAAATGTGTAGTAGATCCCAGAATATTTTTATTTTATGTGCTTTATTAATGCCCTTATTTATATAGTGCTGTTATATTGGACCTATTTTTACTTCTACATTTACTAACTGGCAACCCTGTTTGGTATCCATTAAATGTTTTATATCTTAGGTTTGTTGACCACAGATCCGGATTAGTCTCAAAAGATAATTTAAGTGCTTCCAACGCAATTAAATTGTGTCCATGGAAAAATTGCAACAGAAATAAAATGCTTTGCAAGATACGTTTTATTGACAAAACTAAAATACTATGGCTCCTTGTTTTAATATAGATACACTTTTTTACATCACCTCAAAGAAAATGCCTAAACAGAGCTATCCAAAACACAGTCCGATTATAAGGTTTGTTTAGAAAAACTAAAAAACAAAAACACCCTACCACTACTACTGAGTTACGCTTCACAACGAAAATTTAACAAACCTTCTTTATACTAAGTCGAGAAGCCAAGTATCTGAGGAATCCAGGCTCTATTTAGACGCGACAGATAAGGATCGACATTTGTTTAAGATACACGCTCTCAAATTTGGTCCATAAACTAATACTCACCCGAACTCCATACTTGTTTAATAAGATTGCGTTCCGTTATTCTGATCGGGAGGTCAGGCTTAGAAACAGTAACAAACTTTCAATTTCCAAATTTAGAACCACCCTTTCATTTTTATGCAATACTTCGAAAGTTTATGACGATTGTTTTAAGCAATGTAGGTACAAGTCTTTCGAAGCAGTGTTAGAAAACACTATTCAGAGCTAAACAACATATAGTCGATTATTTCCGATACTCTTTAATTTGTGTTTTTACCTGTCATATATATCTCTAAGTACTTATTGCTCATTTAGTTTTATTTGTGTCATTTTGGTCATTTTTCTAATTATTTGTTTAACTATCTAGTAGCTATTTCTTCTTCATATAAATGATAAATTATGTATCCGTGTAAAGGTAAAGTAGAGCAGACAAACTGCCTTATTAGCAATTTTTTATTACCTCTATATAATTTTTTGTTATAATATCTTTAGACACCTATTCTAAAATAAAAACCATTTATCATTATTTTTTTTTAATTTGTCGATCCCAGCCTTAGTTCAGGCCTACGACAACGTGGGGCTTGTCCGATGGTCCAATCACAGTGTCTGGTCCATAAAACAATATGGTAAGCAAGCTACTGTGTCCGTGTGCCCTAAGTATCCTTAATGAACCAAGGATGACAGGCCTCTGCATGCTTCCAGCTAAGATATGAACCTTACTATGGCATGCTGGTTTACGTTTAAGGAGGATAGCAGCGTAAGTCCGATTCCTCCTAGTTCCCCTATGACTAGAACGACCATTTTCACGTTATATCCCTGATACAGCATGCGAAGTCCGAATGGGAGATCCTGGTTTTTGATGCGTTTGTCATCCTCTTTTGCAATGATATTGCCATCAGCTGGTACCCTAAATTCTATCAAATATATCGTTCTATCTGCAAAGTCAAGGAGGACAATGTCCGGCTTATAAGCTCGTATAAGCTGAAGTGTGGCCAGCGAGTATTATTATTATTATTATTATATCTGAAAAATATAAAAAGTTTGGACTATTACAAAGACACTTCAGTGTAGGCATTTTCCAGCTCCTTAAAAATTGCATTAGTTCCTTAGCGTTATTTTCGCGCTAATGTCATCAGTTTCGTAAATCACTATTAGTTCAGATCGCAGTAACACTAGGTCGAAGAACTGGCCATAATGAAGAAGAAGAGATTTAAACGCATCTTCTGGAAAAGTTTTTCCTTTAAATGCATCAAAACTGCAGAGTTCGAGGAATTTAAAATCATTTAAACCGTTACATCTATAGTTTGTTTGTTGCTGAATTTGATCGATTATTTCATAAAAGAGGCGTCTGTATTGTTTGAACATCTCCCACCTTGTCTGTTCGAAGACGCTTGGCTTGTGGCTCTACATTTAACGTAATCGTAAAATAGGTTAGTCATCTCTTTTTTGGCTTAACATGGACTTATAATCATCCACTTTTTTAGGCAAAAAGCAATATCATTTGTTTTAGTTTGTAATATATTAAAAACATTGTCCGAGAAAGGAAATATTTCTGAAAATATGTTCAACAAATAATTAAAATTAAAATCTCGTTTCAAAAAGTCCAAAAACCCCCTGGAACTATGTATTGCTTCTGAGACCCACGTTTCATTACTTTCTATTATATTCTCAAATAGTTCAATCAGTGATTCACAATTTTCACATACTGTTAACACAAGTCTTTCGTTATAGTTCCACCTAGTAGGAGCTACTTTGGGCAATCGTTTGTGGACAATGGAGTCCAAAGCTTGTGTACGTTTTGTTGACTTGGAAAAAAAGCAGCCATGCCACTTAAAGTAACGAAAAATACTTTACACTCTTTAATGTGATTGATAGACTGGGATAAAACTAAATTTAATTTATGAGCAAAACAATGGACAAACACAGAACTTGGGAAAATTTCTCGAACTTTAGCTTGCAAACCCCCTAATTGTCCTGCTATCACTGCAGCGCCATCACAGCTTTGAGCAACTAATTTTTTCTCTCCATTAATTTCTTTAGTAACGTTATAAACTACGGTATATAATGCATCTGCTGTACGATTTTCGGACACATTCTTAAAACCTAAAAATCGCTCTTGAATACTTCCGTCTGTTTTAACGTAGCGTATTATTATAGATAATTGGCTAAAATTAGTCATATCAGTTGTTTCGTCCAGAACAATAGCAATGAACCGCGCCTCGCCAATCTCCTGCTTAATTCTTTTTAGAATAATGGTTGCAACTGCGGAAATTAAATCATTCTGGATTCGATTCGACGTTCCGCGAAAAATGCTAAGCTGCTCTAAATGATTTTTTAATCAATCATCATATTTAGCCATTAAACTAAGTAAATCTTGAAAATTTCCTCTATTTGAAGAAACCCTTATTTCGTCATGATCTCTAAATCCCAATTCGTGCTGTCCGAGAAAACAACATCGATAAGTCTTCTTAATATCTGCCTATTTTTATACACTAGTTCATTGTGTTGGCGGTGACTAATTTCCAACTGTTTATTAAGGGCGTGTTCCATTCTGGTTTTGCCGAAGACTTTTTCTTTTATGACGGAAAATGCGCTTTGGGCATAATGTGTCCTTTTACAGCTTTATGGAAATTGTTTAAATCGGAAAAACCAGTTTTATTCCAGAGACCTTTTTCATTTTCAAAAAGTAAACATGGTCAACAAAATAATTTACTTACAGCCGAAGTTGACGGTATTTGCATATCCACGTCCGTATTATTGGTCTTCCATATCGCACCCTGCACGACGCGACGTACGTATCACATAACACACGGATAGTCGTTCAAGCAAAGAATCTACTCTAACGATAGCTTCCGCCACCACTTAAAGCACACGACTGAAATGCAAAAATTTCAAACAGCCGGTGGAAACTTCAATAACCTCTGGCTCGATTCACAGGAAATCAGGCATACAGGACTTGGCTGCAGAGAAGCTAGCGGCCCGCATAGGTTCTATTCGATTTTCTATTGTGGCCGGTCGGAGTCAAGGCCGCATTTATTATGGGCTTGATAATTAAGATAATATTTTAGCATTTTTAATATAAACTAAATTAATGGTTTCCTATTTCAAAAATTACATTTTAGAAGATGTTTTGTAATTTTTTTTGGGGAAGCACTGCTTCTTTTGCTTCCATGGACTGCACCAACTGGATACCTGGAATTGTCCCTAAACCAATGTTCCTATACTAGGAACTACTCAATACACTGCTCTTAATTACTTTTATACCCGTAATTGCCTATGACCCGATCCTTCTACACCTGCTTGGCTGTACTGGATTACTGAGTTTTCCCAAGTAAAGTTGTGCTATCATTTTGTGTAAATTTTGGTCGTTTTGTAGTATCAAGACACTAAACTGAAACAATGGCATCCACAAGCAGACGTACCTGTGTAAATCATCCTGATGTTTTTTGTTGTGTGTGGTGAATACACTTTGAAAGAGAGCAGAAAAACGATTTCTAACTTTGTGAAAAGAGCTTATCTTGCCTATTTTGGCGTTCATTTAGGAGATCAAGATAAATCTTAAGCCCCACATTTCATATGTAAAACATGTGTTGAACATTTGCGACAGTGGACAACTAGAAAGAGGAAGTGCCTGAAGTTTGATGTACCAATGGTTTGGAGAGAACCGCGAAACCATCATGACGACTGCTGTTTTTGTCTCGCTAATATTAAAGGCATAAATAGAAACAATAGACATAAATAGACATATCCTGATCTAGATTCTGCAAGAGGGCCTGTAGCGCATTCGGAAGAAATACCCGTTCCATCATTCAGCAGCCTACCCGAACTGACAGAAGGTGATACAGATGATTGGCGCCTTTTTATTGACAGTTCAAAACGTAGTTTAAAATGTGTTCTTTTAGATAACGGTAACAAATATGGCTCAATTCCTATTGGCCATTCTACTACCATGAAGGAGGAATATGAAACAATTGCATTAGTTTTGAGAAAAATTAAATACGAAGAACATCAATGGGCAATTTGTGTTGATTTAAAGATTGTTAACTTCCTCCTTGGATAGCAGAGTGGTTATACAAAATATCCTTGTTTTTTGTGCCTTTGGGACAGCAGAGCTAAAAATGAGCACTGGGTTAACAAAAATTAGCATTCAAGAGATGTCATGATTCAAGGAAAACAAAACGTGATCAACGAACCTTTGGTTTCAAGAGAAAAAATCTTACTTCCGCCCTTGCATATCAAGCTAGTCCTAATGAAGCAATTTGTGAAGGCTTCAAATCGAGATGGAAATTGTTTTGGATATTTGTCACGTAAATTTCCTGGCATTAGCACGGAAAAACTAAAAGCTGGTATATTTGATGGTCCTCAAATAAGGCAACTTGTTAAAGATCCACAATTCACCACATCAATGAACGAGACTGAATCTAACGTTTGGTGTTCATTTGTTCAAGTAGTACAAAATATTCTTGGCAATCATAACCTAGAGAATTACGTAGAATTAGTGGAAACTATGCTTTCAAATTTTAATATTCTCGGCTGTAACATGAGTATAAAAGTTCACTACCTCCACAGCCACCTAGATCGTTTTCCAGAAAACTTAGGTGATTGTAGTGAAGGGGGAAAGATTTCATCAGGATATTAAAACTAGATCTGATAGACAAAATCTGAGAACTTTTTTACATTCTGTATCCAAAAATTACCCAGGAACAGTTAAAAAATCGCAGGCAACAAAATGTGTGTTGGCCTGTGTAATATTTTTTTTAACGTTTCATCAGGCCGCCACCTTCTTCTGGCATATTGGATTTTTACAAAAATACTACTACGTCATCCCCATATGACCCTTAATTTTTGACTAAAATTTGAAGTCAATCTGGTAAGTAGTTTTGAAGCTATGCCGCGAACTGACAGAGAGACAGACCTACAGACCGACCGACGGAATTGAAAAAATATATTTTTGGCATCTAGGGACGCTAAAACGTGAAGATATATAAAACCTAAAAGGGTGATTTTTTTCACGATTACAAACTTCTTTTTTGGCCGCCATTTTATTTCGCGACCTTAAATTAGTACCACAATTTTACTAGTTCATTCCTATGCCATAATTAGTTATAGCACACAATTTAAAATCAATCCATTAAGTAGTTTTTTCAGGTTGAATTTTTAAATACTTTTGTTACGCCGCCATTTTGTTCCGCCATCTTGAATTCGCATTAAAATTTTCCCAGTTGATTCCTACATAATACTCGATTTTTATGCGAAATTTAAGATAAATTGAATAAGTAGTTTTTAATAATAATATTTTTAACATATTGTTTCGCCATATTGATTTTTATATGAGATTTTTAGCAAATTTGTATCTATTCAGCCCCATGTTACTCTTATTTTTTTACCAACATTTGGAGTCAATCTGGTAAGTAGTTTTTTAGCTATGCCGCGAACAGACAGACCGACATGACAGATCGACAGACAGGCAGACAGACAGATGAAATTGAGAAAACATTATTTTGGGCATCAAGGGACTTTCAAACGTAGAGATCTGAAATCATCTCGGATCATGCTTTTTTTCAGAATTACAATAGTTCCCTTTTACGAGGAAAGTAATGTTCAAATACAATAGTTTTATATTCATTAACGAATAAAATGCTCATGCCCATCTCTGCAATCTTTCATAAGCAGACAGTCACAATGTGTTTATTGTCCACTTTCAGCGGCAAAAGTCAGGATCTATTATGTTGGAATGTACTTTGAGATAAAATGTAGAATTTGCTATCTAATGTACCAAATCATTAAGAACGGTAGACAAAAGTCAAAACTAAACGAATCTAACCACAAAATTGCAATATCAACCAAAATTAACAAAATATACCAACAAAGAAAATCGATACCTATTCGTAATACGAAGTTTTAATTACAGTCGTCGTATGATATGATTGAACGTCTTTGACGTTAACATAGAAAAAAAGCTTTCACGGCTGTGGACAATTGAGAAATCATATTTCTCGGGATTAATAAATGATTCAATTTCCATAATATCAGATTTATTTCACAATAATAGTATTGACAACTCACTTTTAGATCTACTTGAAGCATGTCTTACATCAACGTATTTTATCCTTCAAGGAACTTTCTATGAGCAAACCTCAGGAGCAGCCATGGGATCTCCTCTGTCACTAGTGGTAGCCAATATCTTCATGGAAGCTTTTGAGGAGGAAGCCTTAGAGTCGTCTCCACTAAAACTAAAATCATGGTTCAGATATGTAGACGACACCTTTATAATATGGCCTCATGGTCCAGAAAACCTCCCTGGGTTTCTTGATCATCTGAATCAACAACATGCTAGTATAAAATTTACAATGGAAATTGAACCAGAAGGCACGATTCCCTTTCTAGAGGTTCCTGTACAAAGGAAAGGAAAGGATTTAGTTCCTTAGGACACTCTGTATATAGAAAACCAACGCAAATGCAAATTCTCATCATCATAGGGCAAAAAAGCAATCAGTTATTAAGTCGTTGGTTTACAGAGCCCTCGCGATTTTGACCAAAATTCTTTACAATCGGAAACAGAGAAACTAAGGCTTTAAGAGTGAATGGATATTGCACTGATGATATTAGACGATCAATTAGAAAATATAATAATCCTACTTCACGAAATGATACTAATAAGGAATTACCAATAGGAAATGTATTTCTTCCATTTATACACGGAACCACAGACAAGATGGCGAGGTTACTTCGCCCGTCCAACATACGTACAATCTTCAACACACACAAGAAAATTGGACAATGTTTGCGATCGCCAAAGGACATTATTCCTTTTCAAACGGAACGAGTATACGCAATTCCTGGTTCCTGTTGTGATGTCTATATTAGAGAAACTGGACGATCCATATCGACTAGACTTAAGGAACATGAACGATATATCAGAAAGAAACAAATTGTACAATCTGCTGTATCTGAACACCAACATTCTACTGGGCATGTCATAAATGTAAAAGAAACCAAAGTTCTTGCATCGGTTTCGGGATTCTATAAACGCAAAATTAGAGAATCTATTGAAATTTATAAGCATCTTAACAATTTTAATAGAGATACGTGCTTCAGTCTACATCATGCGTGGAAACCGACCGTTACACCGAGTCATGCTTTGGTAAACACAGGTCGACTATAAATAGCCGGTCTGGGTCTCTCTGAGCTCACTAGACCAGAAGTGGTCCAGAGGTCGAAGGCTTCACCACGCAGTCACACGCACCCGGGTTCAAATCCCAGGAGAGTACCTTATTTTGGATGACACCCCCAGAGGCTATAAGCATTGACGGAGATGACATCCCATGGACCAACACGATTAAATATCTAGGGCTGATTATGGATAAGGGGCTAACATGGAAACCCCATATAGAGGCAACAAGAGCAAAGACAAACAGGGCTATGGCCAGGCTATACCCTCTCTTGAACCGAAGAAGCCCCATGGCTCTTCGTACAAAGCTGACCATGATAAAAATGATCGCAAGATCACAGTTGACATATGGTGCAGTAGCGTGGGCGTACGCAGCGCCCACCTACATAAACCAACTGGCAGCAACAGAAAATAAGTACATAAGGACTGCGGTAGACGCACCTTGGTACGTAAGAAACGCCCAGATCCAGAGGGACCTGGACTGGGAGCCTCTCCAGACAGCAATCAGGAAGAAAGCCACGAAAGGCATAGAGCGGGCAGCAGCACACCCATTCGAAGAACTCAGGATGCTAGTGGACTACGACCCCCAGGAGGAGCGGCGGGTACACCGGGTCTACCACCGTAGGCCCCGCGATCACACACCGTTACACTGACAACACACACACTCTCTTCGTTTTTTCAGACACTCTCCTATATTGACGCGACAATATAGAAGATGTGAGTACACACATCCGGATGTGTACGAGCTGACACACCTAAGATAGCGATGACTTATGGTTTATTTAGGCCCTAGGCCCGTTAAACCGGTAGTACCTATCATCGAGAGGCGGCTTCCCAGGAGGGAAGTCGGGTGGATGGTGGGTCCTCTGGGCCATTGGGCCCTTCGCGCGTCTGAGCTCATTCAGTGTTCCGATCTCGTGAAGTGAAGAAAAAGAACTTTTTCTCGATATTCTGTCAACATTCCACAAAAAGTGACCTAATCGCTAAATTGATTTCCACCAAATTCTCGTATCATACAGAATACCGTCTGCCAAACTGACATTTTTGCGATATTGGCACATTCGCCGAATTATTGTCAGCCTCCGCCATATTATCAGGATCCCCTCGAATACTTTTATCAAAGAAAGGGCTAAACATTATATCAAAATTAGGCCAGTAGATCTAGATATCTACCAGGTGAAAAATACTGTTGAGCTAAAAATTGGTTCAGGTCTATAAAGTGTGTTGAACAAAATATCAAAAGTTTCCTAACTTCACATTTGCACGTCATCGTTTTTTTTTCTAGAAAAAAATTCCTATTCTCCTAGAAAGTTTTTCAAGTACTCAATTTTTTGTCAAATTTCATCTTATCACGCACTTTTGGATTAAATTGATCTTCTAAGGTAAAATGTATCTCATTTTTTAATAATCGGATATATTGTACTGGCTGTAAAAACATCACAAATCGATATTATACAGACGCAAATAGTGGCGCCATTTGAGATATATTTTTTATTTACTGTTGCATAAGATATATCTTTTAAGGTACAAACTAAATTTGTATTGAGATATGGTTTAGAGGCATGTAAAAAACATAATAATTAAGTGATTCAAAAGGGTGATTAAAATATTGTAAATTGATACATGGCACATCTTACGATATATTTTTTATTCACTTATTGAGAAGATTTAACTTTTGAGTTAAAACCGAAAGATTAATTATCAATAATCAGATATATTATAAAAGGTGTGTACAAAATAAAGCGCAAATCTACCTAGACACAAAAAAATTATGAAAATCGGCGATGTTGCAAAAAAGTAAATAATTACCAACTTTTTCTGTTGTTTTCAGTTTTTTTATTTATGTTTCATTCATTTTATTTGTTACAAAGATACATTAGGTTAGGGTTCGTAAGGTTTGCTGTAAAGAAAGCGCGCGCTAACGCACCAATTTCTTCTAGTAAAATACTATTCAAGACGCTTACTATAATCTAAGTTTGGCAACATTGTAAGATAGCCTTAATTAAAGCTGTCAATGTAAGGAGTTTTCGCATTGAAATGCAGTGAAAATGTTGAACTTCTTTAAATAGAAAGAGTAAGTGAGTTTTTTTTCTTTTAAAATTGTTAAAAGAAGGTAAACTTTCTATTTCATATTAAAAAATTATTAAATCCCTTGGGATAGTTCTGTACAAGACCCAGTTTAACGAATTTTGAGGGAAGATTTCACAATTTTCTCATCATTTTTTAACCACTTTAAAATGTTAGTTTTTTTTTGATGACGTTTAAATTAATGAACCTATTACCGAGAGTTTTACAGCCTATATTGTCTTCTCATTGTTTCTTTAACTAGTAAAATTTAGAGTTCCCTAGATTTAAAGTGACGTAGAGGAATAGTGTTAATTCTAATGTAGAGATCGAAATGCACGAAAGGCTTTTTTATAAAGAAACAAATTTTTTTTCTGTGCGAGATTTTGATTATTTTTGTTCGTACTAAAATTAACTAATGAATTGAATATATTTTTTTGTTGCAGGCTGGATATCATCCACTATATCGCTGTATCAATTATTACGTTATTATCTGTCTACTATTTGCTGAATACGATATTCTTCTTCATTCCTGTCACTATCGTTTGTTTAATTGCTTTTTATTGTTTTACTCATTTGCCAAAATAATGTTAATTTTTTTTACATATATGGTGGTAATAAATATTCTATGCAACGCAGTGTTTTACTTATTGATTCAAAAATTAAAGGGTATGCAGGATTAAAAATTAAAACAAATAATCACTATATACAAAAAATGTAATGCTTATAAGAAGGCGTTCTTAATCCTAAAGCTTCAGTTAAAGTAAAAGCTGATACTTGTTAATGTAAACACCTCTAGTAAAATGCCCAAACTTGTGACATATGTTTCGCTATCACTGTAGCTTCGTCAGACAAACGATATTTAAATTAAGAATTTGCTAAATTGATTTTTACCAAAACATATTGCTTGGGTAAGGACTTTTATGGCCTACGCGAGTCCTACATAACATTAAATAACGAAAATTTCTAACAAAATAGGTTTAAAAGAGGTGAATTATTCATATCTAAATGGTGGTTAAACAGATACTGGATGTTTTTACGTTTATTAATTTCCATAGATTCTAAAAGTGACAATTTTTTACTTTTGTTTATTGTATGTAATATTTCAAAATTTTCATCGAAAGCATCTAATAAATGTTCGGCGTATGTTGAATCTGTTTAGTTTTAATAAAATTTCTTTTATGCTCTGCAAGTCTCTAATTAATTCAATTTTTAACAGAATAGGTGGATACAAAATTGGTTTTTTCTATAACAATATCTATCATATTTTTAGATAGTTTAAAGGTAGGGGTATGCACAAATGAGACTACCGGTCTTATAAGTAAATTTTCCTTGTTTAATAAAAGAATAAAGTTTGGGTGGCTGTGAATTCATGACTTTAAGAAAAAACTTATCTTTTTCTCAGAAAATACTTTTACAATTTTCGATTATTCTCGAAACCTGTTTCTGAAATTTGTCAGTTGGGTTATCGTAAGTTTATCTTATTTTGTTGGGTCTAAAAAATCTAGAGTTTTTTGGGAATATTCTTTTTTATCTATTGCGATTATAGTTTTTCCTTTATCTGCTCTTGTAAAAATCAGATTATTTTCATTCATGTATATTTGTTTTTGTGATATTTATATTTATATCTTTTATTTCTTAGCCAATAAATAGTTTGTTTCGGCTTTATTTTCCATTGTTTCTATGGCTAGCCAAATAATCTAATGTTTTATTGTTAATTGCCGTATTTAGATTGTAATTAAAACCTTTTTCCAACAATTCTTTTTCTTTTGTCTTAAATTCTACGTTACTTAAAATTTATGAATGTCTTTTAACTAATAATATTCAAAAAATGGTAATGACAAAAAGATACCAACGCCTAAAACAATATGCGGGGGATCAAATGTTACGTCAGCATGGCAACGAAGTTTTGCGCCTGCCACCATATCGTTAACAGTGAGTTGAGATTGAAAACATCAGTACAAAAAATGAGTTGGAGAAAACGGTGAAGTAGAAATGGTTTGACAATGTGCGCTGGACTAGATAGATGAGGAATATTAGAAAAAATCAGTAGCGCACCCAGAAGAACTTATTAGCAGTTGGTGCAGTCAGGAGAAAGTCTTGGATGTCGTCGTAGAGCATCTAATTATCAATTTGAATGAAAATGACTATTCATATGAGCGAAACACCGGGTAATTTTCATTTACTAAATGAACAAATGCGTTATGCATATTTACTTTGACATTTACTTTTTTGAGAACAGTATGAAAACTATTTCTTCTTTTTGATATACAGGAGACAGAATTTGGAATATAAATAAAATTAAATTTTGATATTTTTTTAGCCATATACTTTATTAAGTAATATATACAAATAATATAGTAAAAATTAAATTAAATTTATAAAAAACTTCTTCCAAATCTGTTTCATTTCCGCTAGTTCCTAATACAGACGCCGAATTACCTCTGTGAATAGCGAGGCTGATCCTTTGGGTAATGAAGCATTTTGCTTGCTTGAAAGATATTTTTGTGTTTATTTCATTAAGAAGCTTTTTTGCGTTCATTACCTCAGACCAAACATTTAAACTGCGAAAGATACATATTTAAAACAGTCTTCCAGGTCGTCATATTTATGATGTTTTTTTAATTCTCCACCACGTGCAGCATGACCTGCTCTTTCAGATATTCTACTCACTTTCCACCACTTTGACAAACTCCAGGCGGTTCTAAAACAGCGTGCAATTCCGCAGTTCGAGACCTCTTGATCGTTGTTTAGCCCGTGTCTGGACATACACGTCACGCACTTTTTTTGCAGTTTATCCCATGTTTGTCATAGATATATACTGTGCATTTTATATACAGGCAAACCAACTCTCAAAGCAACGGAAATACAGAAAGATGAATCATCCAAAAGATTCCCCAAATATGCAGACGGTAGAGGGTTTAACCAGAAATTACTTTCAGAGCTTTGAAAAGCAAGAAGACGCGCCCGATCTTTGGAGTCAGTCTTTGGAGTCAGGATATGACTATTCGGTATAAGGTTACTGAGGAAAACCTGACAAAACTTCAAATCTAAATTTTCTAGATTGCAGAGTAAAAGCCAAGAATTTAAAGCAAAATTTAAGCCTGCATCAGTGGAATTTCAAATAATTTTAGGTAACATCATTTAAAGCAAATTTGTTACATCGTTTTAAAACTTTAATAAATTAAATATTGTCAAAATTGCAATTTGTTATATTTTGAAGAGTAATTTTTAAAACTGAATCATAGTAGAAAAAAGGAGTAGGTGTATTCCAACAAGAAGCACATTTTAGTAAGAAAGTTTTACGGGGTATTGCAAATGAATGTTTATGAAAATAAAACGATTTAAATCCACATTTATTTGAAGCCTCTTTTAGTTTATCATTTTGAGAAAGGGCATGCAAATAAACTGAACTGATTAAATGGCACCTGTAAAAGATCCGGTGCCTAGTTTTCTGAATTTAGAAACTATCATTGAAGCATCGGTTTTATCAGAAATATCTAAAAAAACCGTGGTCGTCAAATAAGCAGCAACTTATGTTTTATTTGGTGGATAAATTAGTTATTTGACTACCAGAGTTTATACATAGTGTTACTGTGACAAAGATCATATAATTCAAGTTCCCATATTAGGAAAATACCAGTTATTTTTTTCAAATTATAATTATGGCCAATATTATATCCGCAATGCCTCGATACAGTGTAAAAAACAGTTCCATTTCCACTGCATTTCGAACTCGGGAGATATTCCAAATTTACTGAAGGACATTACAGGTCTATCGTGGAATTGCGACCACTGCTAATCGTAAACCAGTGAGATATTAGGGATACTATCGAACGAGATTTTCAGGAGGCCTCTTTCTGCGTTGCGGTAAAATCAGTCAAATCTAAGCTTTGTTCGGTTGCTCCTACTACAGGCCAGTGTGACATTCTCATCCCAAGATACCGCCAACACAATCTATTCCAAAATGGTGGAAAGTAAGGCTCAAGCCGCGGTTATTTTTAGGTCTAAAAACACTTCACAGAACCACTTTAAAACAAAATGTACCCAAATCGAAGTCATCCCAACTTTAAGATTTTCAGAAATCTAAACTATAAATCCAGAGCAGAAAGAAGAAATTTTAGTCGACGTAGCGGAACATCATGAAGTAAATATAAGAGGCAATGACCTGAAACGTGGGGTAGCCAAGTCATCCTTTTTTAAAAATTTCCACATCTATACTTATGAATTCACTCCTCACTCCCGTTTCTGCCGCAAACAACAAAATGCCGACCCGAAGTTTCTAAACAAAATATTGTTTGTTTCAAGAATTAACATGCATGTGATGAAAAATCCACGTCTAGCATGTGAACGTAATTTACACGAATCAGATCAAGGTATGGTATGGCCTTATTGGTATTTATTTATTGGTTCTATTGGAAGTACCATCTAATTTAAACTGCAAACTATATCTTAATTTCCTCAGTTATCTAATTATATTTAGACCACTTCTCTCCACGGCTGTGACAAAATATTGTTCATGCAGGATGGAGCACCGGCATACTATAAAGCTATTAGAGATTATCTGAATGCCCATTTTTTCGTTCGCTGAAAGATCGTGGAAGCCAGAAGGTTTGGGCCGGCTTGAAGCCTCGACTTCAGTCTACTTGATTTATGTGTGTGTGTGTGTGTTTGTGTGTGTGTGTGTGTGGATATATGGTGTGGAATCGTTGGTGTATAAAGAAAAAAATAAACTAGTATTAACGATTATTGAGATGGATCGTTACTCCTGCGGCACTGTAGTACATGTTCCACCAGGCAGGAATCATGGTATCCTTTTTGTGAGGTTGGTGTAATGTGAAATAAAAATTCATTAACATTATTTGTTTCAGCGAAAGTTCAGAATCAATAATGTATGTTCAATGCCTGTCATGGTATTAGCCTACACGGGGCTCGCTAGTCTATGACGTCCTGATGAACTCTAAAAATGCGATCGCCCTTTAACTGAAATGGATACTCGATTTCCAAGCAGTGTAATTCAATGCCGGTCGTGGTATTAGCCAGCGTAGTAGCTGTTTCTGTGGTTTTATTTTGTGCCTTAGCCCTACACGAGGCTTGCTAGACTATGGCGGCCTACTGAAATACACACATCCGTACAGGCATTAGAATGTTTTTTCTACAAATATGTTTTTCATTTTCTAAGGTCTCCAAAACATCGAAAAAAACCCAATTTATATTTTTCAAAAACTTTCTTGATTGCAATACTACACATACAGATGATTTTTCAGATTTGAGGTACAAGCTTTGTGATCTTCGAAACGGCAAGAGATACAAAGTAGGTTAAGTTGGGGCAAAGTTGTATAATTATTGAAATTTTACAAAATTCAGAGTACTTCCGAAGATATTTGTAAACAAGAGAAACATTAAAATTTCTCTTTTAATTTTTTCTGGTTTTATTTTAAAAAATATAATTACAAATAAATTTTACATTCTTATTGCAACTTTTTGTTCCCTATAAGATTTAGGTGTCAGATTTTTAACTCCGACCTTTCGTCTGCCTGCGAAGATCATCAGATCGAGTTTTTTTTATAAAGACCTGCAGTTTTCATTGCAGCTTTGTAAATTTCACATCTTCAAAACTTTCAACGAATTATTTCTTTTTAATTTCCCTTCACTGTTCATATTTGTATTAATTATAATATATAAGTTAATAGAAAAATTGAACACCAAAACATTTTAAAGGCTCATACGATCGAATTAGCTTCAATCAGATTTGAAAATTGCCCATATTCTGTATTTAAAATATATTTTGTTGATCTACTGTCTTTCAGGATACTTCTCAATGTATCTTTTTGTTTAAATGCACTATTATTAAACCTACAAATAAACTTTTATCGTATTGTTTATTCCCTCATATGAATATTTCTTATTATTGTGCATATATATGCTGAAATTGTGCTAACTCTATAGTAGCGTTGGTCCTTTAAAATGTCTTTGCTTGCCATAATGATATCAAAATTTTAGTATTATCGCTGCATATATAGAACATATTTATATATATATATATATATATATATATATATATATATATATATATAATAACATAAATTATCAATCTCATTTTGTAACAAATGCAAATAATTTGTATTTCCCGAGAACGTTTATTATGTGATGTTGATGGATATGCTTCATAAAACCTGAGTATGTTGGTTTCCCTTTCTCATCTAAAACTCTACGAGGTCTAGGGATTTTCACATCAAACACGCTTCCTCTTTCTTGCATTTTTTAGTAATCTTGCAAATATTTGTCTTGAAGGGATTTGACGCATTGGATAACGTCTAGTATATTCTCTTCGCGCTGAGATTGAGTTTTTTTGGTTAGGTTAGGTTAGTATATGGCAAGCATATCATTCCTCTCTCGATTACTAAATCATATCAGTTTTAAATACCAAATAATTACAAACAACTAAAAATAATGTCTCAAAGTATTTTGAAAGGGATATGTCAAAATGTAAACAATTTTGTTCTATCATATTATTTTTTAAACGACAATAATAAATAGAATGGTAAAATATGGTTCAGTTGTCGCATGTTTTGATGCCATTTTCTCGAAAACAGTTGAAGATAGGTATAGGGTATGCTTTATAAAATATACTTAAAATTTCATGTTTATAAGAAAATATCTAAGTGTAGTGTTTTATTTTAATTTCAAAACAAAATAACTCGCTAGCAAAATGACTTTTGTTTCATTTTGAATTCTTTAAAAACAAAAAAGTTACAGGTCATTAAAATATTTAACGGTTCTAGAGGCAGATAAAAAAAGTGCCAAGAATATATGACTAAAAACTGAAATCAAGTTATTTGAAGGACGTATATTAATTTGAAAACTATACCAATATAGATTAATACATTAAAAAAAAGTAGGCGTTTGTACAAGGTGTCACGTTTTCGTTGTTTTTATGGGGTATCTTTCTTATTAGTGAAGATAGAGGGATTTCGCGACATAGTGCTACTTTTTTGTGAAACGAAATATGACCCAGACAAACTTTTCATAGCCCCCTTCGTTTTTAAGATATAGTGTGAAACTGAAAATATTGCATTTTTGGGCCCCTCTCGTGTTTCGGTTGTTGTTTAACTTATCTAAAAGATAAAAACTGAATAAAGTGGGGTAGTCTTTTTTATGTGAGCTGTCGTTTTTGACACAAACTTATAATTTTTTAAATGGTATATAATTCACAGAAATAATATTAAAGTAAACAATAATAATTGTGGCAAACCCATCCGGGTATCATTGTTTAAATATAAACATATTGTTATTCTACTCCTTCTTAGCCGATTTTGTTAATTTTTGGAGCGTTCATGGTCTGCCATATTTTTACTAAGACGCCGAATTTCGGTTAAAATATTTTTGACAGGGTCCTGACTTACAAAACTTTTTCTAAAATTATACATTTGAACTCTTGCAAAAGACATCGTTTTTATCAAAAATTACACTTATTAAGTATATAAGTATTTTCGGTCAGTAAATAATCGGAAATTTATCCTTACCGGCGACATTGTAGTGGATTGGCTAAGTTAAAAGAATAATTAGACAAAAATTTGTAATATGAGGTTTTAACAAGTAAGAAGTCAAAAAATGCTAATAAATATGTAGCGAGTGAATAATTAAAGTAAATCCATATTTAGTGAATCGTAATTTTTCTACAGTATCTCCGAAATTCGCATAATTTGTGCGAATCTAAGGGTCCTTCGATGGGGTAAGTGCTATCCGTCCTTCCGAGTCAAAACCTATAAAGGACGCGATCCTTTTGGTGTCCGGTTTGTGTTGCCACGTCCACGTCCGTGTGCCTAGCCTTCGTCCAGTCTGGTGGTCTTCGTCGGGTTTTTCTTCTTGGCCCTCAGTAGAAACTGAGACGGGGTGTTCTTTTTCCTCAGGGTCAGCTGCAGCCCACGTCGGGACCAGTTGAGGTTCCTGGGTTCCTTTTCTTTTCCTCAGGTTCAGTTGCAGCTCAGGCCGGAGCCAACTGAGGTACCTGGGTGTCCTTTTCTTGGAATTCTTCTTGGTTTCTTTGTTGATACTCAAAGGTTTCCATGAGTAAGATCTAATTCCTGAGGAGCACGGAAAACTCGGAGGAGTTTCGATTCACTCACTTCCAGCCTTGAGTATATTCTGTATTTTTAGCATAGGCAAACGCTGTGGAGCCATAGGTGAGCTGGCTCCTAGCTACTGTTTGGATTAGAAGTAGCTTTGTCCTCAGTTCCATTTGTCTTTTGCGGCGAAGCTGCAGTGGATAGAGTATAACTCATGATTCACAATAATTCTTAACATCAATAGCAATAATCTTTGGTAGTGGTGTTTAACCTATATCTTCAGAATAACTGCCACTACTGTCAGTATCAGTGCCGTCATCGCTACTGTCATTAGCAAGTGAAATTATTAATGGTTCAACTTCCTCCATAATTTGGTCTGTTTCCCAAAATTTGTTTTCAATTGGTATTACATGATTGCAATATTTCAGCAAATCTGTTGGTGTTATAGATGGAATCCCTGTTCAGTTATCTCTTTTAATATCTTTATTGAAAACTCTCCTGCTGTATTTCGGCTTCTTACAAAATATTTTAATTGTGCCCATGCTAACTCAATTGGGTTCGCACAAATAGTGGATGTCCTTAACGGTGTATGACCATGTGACCTAATAATTCTATCGATAACGTACTTTTTTTGGTCACTTGGAGGTTTGTGCAACTGAACTATTTCAAAAAGTTCCCATTTTCTAAGCTTGGGATCATGTTCTATGCCTAAAAAAGTACAATAGCGCTTATTTTCAAATAAATATTTGAGTAATTTTTTATTAAATTAAGTCCAGCAAATTACTGATAAGTGCTACTTAAAATAATAATATAGCGCTTTTTATATATAAGTATGTAATTTATTAGAAATAAATTATTAGATACAAGAAATTATATAGATATTTTAGCTTTTGTACTAAAATTCCATACATTCATGCCCAATATACATATATAAGAATATACAAATTTATTTTTTGCTACTTGAAAATATTAGTGAATACATAGTTACAAATTTTACCTTGTTTTGTCAACCAAGAAATTATATCTTTTTTTAAGGATGACTTTGTGGGTATCTTATCCTCCTGAACAGAATGATAAGGCGCATTATCCAAAACAATGACAGAATTTTCGAGAATATTAGGCAGCAGTTTTTGTTCCAGCCATTTCGTAAAATTTTCCTTGTTCATTTGGCCGTGATAATCCCCAGTACTAAGCCCAGCTTTAAAAATTAATAATGCATTTGTCACGAAACCTTTTTCCGAACCTGCATGGACAATAATAAGACGACCTAAAAAACAAAATCCAACGTAACAAAACGCCAAATACGAAGTGGATTAAAACATTTTTCCTACGACCACTTATGAAAGTGACAGAAATCGCACTGTTAACTAGGCTGGAAAGTGTTATATATCTCATGCGTGTTGAAAAATAATTTCTCAACACTAGTGTTGAAAAGCATAGCCTTCACTGTGGACGTAAAGGGTGATGTCAGCGTGTTGAAAAATACAAATTATAAAAAATAATAAATCGACTAGTGTTGAAAAGCATAGCCTTCTTGTGTCAAAGTCACTGTGTTTTCCCCGGGTATAGGAGTTCATTTTGTAATTAAAACACGTAAAATCGTATTATTATTATTATTATATCTCAATTGCTCGCAATACACACAAAAGCGCATTCGTTACGCTACTGCCTGCCCTACTGTAAACCGAAACGCCTTTATCAAAGACTGAGCGGGAGACGAATTCCCCGCAACAGCCAATCAGAAAACAATGGTCCACCTGTTTGGAGCTGGGTTTCAAGTTCCCGGGCGCAGTTGTCAAATACGCGGAAACCAATATTTTGTTTTAAATACGCATAGTATTTTACTTATATCAACTCTATTACAGGAAATGCCAAAATAGCTTGGCAACATTGAATTCAAATAATTATTTTTTGTCCACATTCTTTTTGCAGGGCTAGAACCGTGTGGCAGATTTTAATCAACTTAGTTTAAATATAAACATATTTTTAGATTCTACTCCATATTATTATTGGTTTAAAAAAATATAATATATAGCTAATAACAACATGCATTTATGGTAAAATGTAACATCTAATTAAATCTAGTATAAACTAATAGATGATGCAAATAATATATATTTTGAAGAGGCATTTAAATATGCCATACATAGATTACAACTATATTGTTTATCATATCCTACTTTACCATCGAACTAATTATTAAGGGTGTCCATCTTTTTTATTACCAAATATAGAGATTTTTAAACAACTGAAAATTTCGCAGCACATTGTCGTTTTTAGTGACATGCTATCGTTCGGTCAGCCCTAGTGCTGTACATATGATTATATTATACTTGAGAAATTTGGGTGTGGGAAGCACGCTTCGGCTTCGGCTTCATCTGTCACGGCATGGCATCCATTTCCGTTCCGTCGGCGAAGTAACAAATATTGCAACGTGTTGAGTTATAATAGTGATATAATTTGTTCAATCGAGGGCCTACTGGAGTCATGGGGCATGCCCGACTTAATTACAGTCTTTAAAGGTAAGTTGAATTTAGCAGAGCGAACTCCATGCATGTAGCTATGTATTTTAATAATGTAGCTTTCGAAGTGGCTTTTTCCGTGTTTAGTTACAGGTTTTGACTAGGGGGTTGTCTTAAAAATATAGGTAATATATTTAAAGATAAATTTTGTAGGTAACCTTTATTTTATAACTAAGTGCTATTACTGCTCTAATTAATAAATGCATGTCTATAGGTTAAATTTTACTTATACATTACTATTACTACATTAGGCACATATTGATATGTACGGGATGTCCCGTACAACATAGCCTATTTCATAAATTAGTACAATAACTCGTATTTAATGCATGTTACCAGATAAAGTAGAATGTAAAACTATAAAACTTTAAACGTAAAAACAGTTAAAATAGCAGTGACATCACTTAAAGTTTATTCCATGGCATTTAATCAGGCCATGTATTAATTAATTGCTCTTATCTATGGGTGATGCATCATATACCTACCAAACCATTTGCAAACAGGGGAATACTCTCAGATAGGAAACCGCTGCCATTATTTTTGCACCTTCTGAAGTACACTCCAGCGGAACATTTGAAGCATTGATGGGTCAATTTGTGAGTGCATTTCAAATTATAGGGCTTTTGGGATACTTCTATTATTAGTTTCATTGCTTAGCGTCTTACTTTAAATAGCAGGTCTTGTAAAAGTTTAAAATCGTATAGTCCGGGACGTCGCATCTAAAAAGTGCAACTGTCTTCCAAAGACTCAAAATTTATCGGTAAATAGTTTATTCAATCAGGAACTCGAAAAAACGAACTGCTGGCCATAAATAGCATCAAGATTTTGTTTTTATCAATATTCAAAGATGGATATTTTAATTGCGAAACGCGATATGGAGATGCGGTTTTTGGCGTTTGTTTGACCGATGGGTTGAGTATGTGCTTCTACTTGCAGGACTGCATAAGCACATAAAAAAACATGTAATGAAACCCCTGCACTGTTACAAAAGTTTGTTAGCGCCTAAAATTATCACATTTTTTAATTTTTTTGCTTCTGGCCAAAATGATCTTTGACAAAATACATAAAAAACAGCGACTTTTGATATTTCAGTTTATTTGCAATATACAGCGTTTTGACGAAAATGTTGAAATCTTCATGCAAGTGGAGTGTTAGTATGTAACAAAATACATTTTTATCACCTAATTGTTGATCATGCAGTTGTTAGGTAGATCGTTTTAATTAGTAATAAGAAGTGTGGATACAGGGTATGACAAAAGTTCGCTAGCTATAGCTTTTACTATAGTTCCCATTTGGAGTATGTCAGACGTAACATAATTACGATATACATGCTGTGATAAAAGTTTTGTAAACTATGAATTTTTTTGTCGAAACGGTTTTTTATTCTTATTCTAGCAGTTTTATTAGTAGCACTTAGTGTATAGTGTTAAAGTTTTATTATTTTTTTTAGTTTTTATCATGGACCTCGTACATTTCTCCAGATAAATCATTCAAATTTGATACAATCTATGCTGTGAGTAATGCCTTCAAAATGACTATAAAATATTTTAGAAAAATCTACAAGGTATTACTTGTTCCCAGGTAAGGGCTGTCTTTGAGAGCATTTTTAGAAAATGGATATAGTTTAAGTTTAGTTTTTATAGGTCCGTTTCCCTGTTTTAGTTTACTGTTTATATAAAACTTATATACATACCTCAGACATAGTATAAGTAATATTGTAGAATAAAGACAGCCTTTTCTGTGAATATAACTGTGACTATTTTATATAAGTACATGAATTATAAGTATTATAAGATTATATTTTTTAAACTCATATTTTTTATCTAGGTACTAAGATTTCTGTTTTTGGTTGGGTTCTTGGGCTTTAACTCGGTTTTTGTTATCAGTTTTTGTTGCTTATAAACTACATATTATAGATACATATTTTGTTATGTATATCATGATTTATAATGTCTGCAGGTCTAGCGATATTGTCATTTACTTAAAGGTGGGTTAGGTTAGGTTACATTTTGAGAATTAAAGTTGTTTTGATAAAAGTTGTGTTTAATTCCATTCCACAAGGTCATATCCTCGATTTGGATAAAAAATATTCCCATATCAAGTAAATTACGACATTTTATTCAATGAAATAAAATAAAATGCATTCAATCAAGCTCAAGTTTTATATCAAAAATACATTTTATTTCAAACACATTTATAATGATGCGATTGTGTCAGCCGATACTCAGTGGAAATGCATAATAATAATAATAATATGTAAAGGTAACCAGCAACTATTTTTTACAAACACTTCCACTATATTAGTCTACTAAAAACGTGACATGTTTCGCTAGCACAGTATCTTCTTCGGACGTTACATCTCGAATGAACAAACTTAAAGAGTAAGACATATTTATATAAGTAGTATTACACCTATAGGTAGTTATATAAATATGTTTTACTCTTTAAGTTTGTTCATTCGAGATGTAACGTCCGAAAAAGCTACCGTGCTAGCAAAACATGTCACGTTTTTAATAGACTAATATAGTGCAAGTGTTTGTAAAAAATAGTGGTTTTTATACGTTTTACATAATATTACAATAATTGTATTATAATGATTTAAAAGAAAAGTAATTTAATCAGTCAAATAAGCTTAATTTTTATATTAAAAATACATTTTATTTAAACTATTATAATAATTATTTAAGAGAAAACAATGTTATATTGAACTAAAAACCAATGTAGATTTATTCAAAAAGAAACCAGAGCTAAATTGAAATAAAAGTCGCGGATAAACCTAATGTGTACTCTCGTTACCACAAATACGTTCATAGTACTTGTAATACCAAGAAGTTTTAGGTTAAAAATATATACAAATTCCCTCAAACAGGGTTAAGTTTAGTCAATATCATTTAATATTTGCAACCATAAAATACTGTTATTGAAATCCAAGAACTACTATCGTTAAACGTTCTATTGGAATTCAATCAGTCCCTATTGTTGAGACAGTGATAGATATACACTATAGTGTATATTTCGTAACCAATAATATCATTTATTTTAATTCAAACACTGTTTTACTCGAGGAATGGGGAAAGTAGTATATCTTTGCCGAAATAATATTATCATTGCATATACGATAGTGTTTTTTTCTGTGTAGCTTCTCGAAAATATATAATAGTATATACTTTTCTATTCAAATCGCCCAGTAAATTTGCATTTTTTTATAGATAGACTCAGTTTTTGGTAGTAGGCTGGGATTACCTAAACAAAACAAAAGAAAATTGTTGTCATGTTAAATAAATTACTTTTCAAAAACCTCTGGTTCGTTTTGAAGCTAGATTAGATAATCGCAACAATTATTTTAAATTTTATAATAAAAAATGGATAGAAACCACACGTTTTCTAATGAAGGAAAATACGACATGTTGCTGTGCTTTGCACAATCTAACAAATATGTTAACGAGGCTTCGAAACTATATTTATGAAGGTATGCTCAGCATTCGTCCTATTTTATAATAAATACATTTTTATGAAGATGTTGACGTTTTAAACATAGATATCCAGAACGAAGACAACCCTGTAATATTACATTTCTTAGAATGAAAAGAAATCTAGTTGATATTAGATCTTTCAACAAGCCGCGAAGCAAAACCTATAACACGGAAAACGAAGAAGACGTAGTTCTGGCGTCCATTGATGTAGATCCTTCAAGTTCTTGCAGAAAAATCCATCAGAATGTTGGGGTACAAAAACAAAGAGCCGGGTACAAAAAATTTTAAGGAAACAAGGTTATAAATGATTTAAATTCAAATTGGTGCAACACTTACATCAAGGCGACGCGCAGCGTCGTATGATTTTCTGTAACTGGCATCTAGAAAAATGCGATAATGTCCCTGACTTTTATAAAAAAGTAATATGGTCCGATGAGACATATATATGTAGCGCCGGAGTATTAAATAGGCATAATTCTAGATACTGGTCGCAAGAAAATCAGCATCGAATATTTCCTCGAGAACGACAGGGAAGGTTTGGGTTTAATATTTCTTGTTTCATATTAGGTTCAAAAATAATGTATCGTATATACCAGGGGAGCTTAGATACAGATAGGTATTTCCAAATACTGAAACTTATTCTACCGGAATTACTCTCTTACTAATGATCTGCCTTTGGCCTATTTACGCGACATATATTTTCAGCAGGACGGAGCACCTGTTCATAACTCCGGCAGAATGAGGCAGTATTTGGAAAATAATTCTTTTGAAAACTATATAAGGACCAATTGTCCTGTGAGATAGACGGCGAGATCGCCAGATCTCTCGGTTTTGAATAACTTCCTGTGGAGTACTTTAGAAAACTAAATATATAGGACAAGACACATTAGCCGGTTTATTAAAAGCCACAAGAAGGGCATTTAATGAAATGCAACAACGACCGGTTAGTATTTTCAGTGCCTTAAGAAGAATACAGAAATTATGTAGGCTTTGTGTAACGCAAAATGGACATCATTACGAGCAATATCTTTAGGGTAAAAATGCAATATTTTCAATTTCATACTGTATCTTAAAAACGAAGAGAGCTATGAAAATTTTTTAGGGTCATCTTTCGTTTCACAAAAAAGTAGCACCATGTTGCGAAAACCGCAACCCTCTATCTCCGCTAATAAGAGATACTCCACAAAAACCACGAAAACGGGACACCCTGTACATGGACTATTTTTTTCAATATTCTTATCCTATGACGAGTTTTGATTCAGTTCAAATGACAATGATAAACAATTTAAAAATACAGTTGGAGTGATCTGTGGCTTCTCAGTAATTTTTTTCTTATTCACAATGACTGACAATAAGTTTCAGGAGCACATAAATAAGCTACGAAGCAAAACAAAAACAACGGGACAGTTAGTAATTGTTTTTATTTTTTTCTGTGGACTAATTTATAGCCTAAGTCTCTAATTAAGAAAAATAAGTTATTTATTCCATGCAGGTAGTAGAAAAACTTACATAAAAATGCTTTTTTTTTCCAACTGTAGATAAGGGTCATTAAGTATTCGTGGAAAAATGTAAAACAAATGGAATTGTAGTCGAATTTTCTTTCAAACTAAATCACGTGCCTATTTATGCCATAAGCAATAATTATTTTTGATATGTATTCACCTGACCCTTTTTTGACTTGCAGTAGTGTGTAAGTGCCAGCTTAGATGAAAATTTGAATAAAATGTTGTGGATTTTTAAAAGGAGAGCTTATTTAATAAATATTGGAGTCAATTATTCAGAAAAAAGGATTACAACTTTAACATAGAAGATTAACAAAAAAAAAAATATATATATATATATATATATATATATATATATATATATATATATATATATATATATATATATATATATATATATATATATATATATATATATATATATATATGTATATATATATGTATACATACATATATACATATATATGTATGGTGTCCCGAATTCCAGTGTCCAAACTTTAACAGCGCATTCTGCATTCAAAATAAGCCCTAATTTTCTATATAAACATATATCGGCAAATGCTTCGTTTTCGAAATACAGGGTGCTAAAGTTTTAAGAAAAAATTGTTATTTAGTCATAACTTTTTTAGTACTTGAGATATTGTTGTTAAATTTGATAAACAGCATTTGAGTAACAAAAGGCATTTTTTGATTTGAAATATTTTTTAATTTTTCATCAGTGGTGTCCGTTCGGGATTTTTTATTGAATATTCTTGAAGAAAAAATGGTAAAACCTTTAACATCTTGGTATGTCATGATTACATTTTTGTGACAATTGAACAATTGCTAGTTTCGTCTTTAAAGTGTGACATTTGAGTTTTTAGAGTAAATAAACGTCAGGTACATTACAGTTTATACAAAAAGGTAATTATCAGTCTAACTAGTGATTTTAAAATGGTGTTATTCGGTAACTTTGAGTATGCTGATATTCATTTCGTTTATGGTTTCTGTAATGGAAATGCAAATGCAGCAGTAGGGGAATACCAACGAAGATTTCCAAATAGAAGATTACCTTGCAAACAAGTTTTCATTAAAACGCATTTAATGTTTAGGAATTTTGGAATCAAAAAGAATACGAGAAATGAACAATATCGAAACGTAATTTTAAATAAGTTTGACAACGATAGGACCTTAAGCCTACGAAGAGCAGCTCATAATTTACAAGGCAACGCAGTCTTTGTTTCTAAAAATAAGGTTCATCGCGTTTTGAGGAAAGATCACAGGAAGCCATTTCAGATGCAGCCAGTTCAAAACTTACAACCTGGTGATGCCGAAAAACGTGTCAGTTTTTGCAATTGGTTTTTGCGCCATATAGAGGAAGACGAGAACTTCTGTTAATGTTTGGTGTGGTGTAATAAATGAAATTTTTTGTGGGCCCCATATGACCACGCCTAGATGGACAGTTATTTAATGATTTTCGGCAAAATGAGTTATTTCAATATGTAGAAAATATTCCTCCAAATCTTAGAAACGAATTCTGGATTCAAATGGACGGGGCTCCCGCGCATTTTGCACTTGTAAATCGCGAGTGATTAAATAATAATTATCCAGAACGGTGGATTGGACGATTAGGAGCTACAGCCTGGCCACCACGTTTCCCTGACCTCACACCTGTCGGCTTCTTTGTGTGGGGTTATTCGAAAAATTTAGTTTATTCCAGACCAGTTCATACAAGAGAAGAACTGATTCTAAGGATAGAGCAAGCCTGTGAAACTTTGCGAGCGAATATGAATTTTATACGCCATGCCACTGACACAGTTAAGAGCAGATGCCGAAAATGTGTCGAAGTTAGAGGAGCTCATTTTGAGCAATTATTGTAAATTTTAAGGCCCACATTAATTTTTAATGATATTTAAAGTGCTCTATAAATTTTCTTCACATCTAAGTTAATAAAAGTTATGAAAATTGTAAAATTAATTACGAACTTAGTTAATAAAGAGTAGTTTCTGTAAAATGAACTATCATCTTCAAAATTGAATTAATTCTAATTACCGTTTTACAAAATGAATCGACGATTTTAGAATTATAAACTCATCTGTCATACTTTAAAGACGAACCTAGCAATTGTTCAATTAACACAAAAATACAATGATGGCATACCAAGAGTCGACAATGAAGGAATGATGGTAAGTACCAAGGACATTAGATTTTAATAGGTTGCCTGCTAACTTCTGCGATGTCACCCTGATAACCCAAACATAATGCAAATCTCCATTACAACGGGTCGATGACGTCATCTCTCCTTAGTTGTCAGACAAGCTTTTATTTTAGAAACCCTACATACGTTGTTCAGAAATTATGAACTCACCCGGAATGCATGAAATAAATATCGGAAACCAAACAATTTAAAAACTTGCTGTTACAATCCCACCTTAAAAGTTTTGCTACCGAAATAATTAACAATAATGTAAATTTTAACTACGCCATACATAAAAATAGTTTTTAGTTTTTAACTCGAAATCTTTGCATCGCACGAAAAAAAGACAAGGGATCAAATTTGTTCCAAACTGAGTGGGGATTTTAGGAATGATTTTTGTTTTCAGAAAAAGCGTTAGAGTACCATTTTTTCTTCAAGAATATTCAATAAAAAATCCCGTACGGACGCCACTGATGAAAAATTAAAAAATATTTCAAATCAAAAAATGCCTTTTGTTATTCCAAGGCTGTCTACCAAATTTAATAACAATATCTCAAGTAATAAAAAAGGTATGACTAAAAAACAATTTTTTTCTTAAAACTTTAACACCCTGTATTTCGAAAACGAAGCATTTGCCGATATATGTTTATATAGAAAATTAGGGCTTATTTTGAATGCAGAATGCGCTGTTAAAGTTTGGACATTGGAATTCGGGACACCCTGTATATATATATATATATATATATATATATATATATATATATATATATATATATATATATATATATATATATATATATATATATATATATATATATATATGTATATATATATATATATATATATATATATATATATATATATATATATATATATATATATATATATATATATATATATATATATATATATATATATATATATATATATATATATATATATATATATATATATATATATATATATATATATATATATATAACAATATTTCAAGTAATAAAAAAGGTATGACTAAAAAACAATTTTTTTCTTAAAACTTTAACACCCTGTATTTCGAAAACGAAGCATTTGCCGATATATGTTTATATAGAAAATTAGGGCTTATTTTGAATGCAGAATGCGCTGTTAAAGTTTATATATATATATATATATATATATATATATATATATATATATATATATATATATATATATATATATATATATATATATATATATATATATATATATATATATATATATATATATATATATATATATATATATATATATATATATATATATATATATATATATATATATATATATATATATATATATATATATATATATATATATATATATATATATATATATATATATATATATATATATATATATATATATATATATATATATATATATATATATATATATATATATATATATATATATATATATATATATATATATATATATATATATATATATATATATATATATATATATATATATATATATATATATATATATATATATATATATATATATATATATATATATATATATATATATATATATATATATATATATATATATATATATATATATATATATATATATATATATATATATATATATATATATATATATATATATATATATATATATATATATATATATATATATATATATATATATATATATATATATATATATATATATATATATATATATATATATATATATATATATATATATATATATATATATATATATATATATATATATATATATATATATATATATATATATATATATATATATATATATATATATATATATATATATATATATATATATATATATATATATATATATATATATATATATATATATATATATATATATATATATATATATATATATATATATATATATATATATATATATATATATATATATATATATATATATATATGGTTCGTTATTTTGACACCTGCTATAAATGCGAGGAGGCTTGCAACGCGATACCTCGGGTAATTCGACGTGTTTGTGTAGTTTATTTGCTAACTAAGGATATTTTAATAAATTTATGCAGAACAAAAATCAAACTTTAGACTGCTTTTATTTATTGAAATATGTGAAATAAGCAGCACAAATAAACAAATATTTCTTGTTAGAAAACAAAGAATAAAATAACTATCATCATTAAATAATAAAAACAAAATCACAAATAATAAAGATATACTGCTAAATATGTAATTTTTAAATACTGCAGGATAAACTATAGGCATTTCAACTATAGGCTTCTTATCATAATAAAAAATTTTAAAATACCTAAACAACATATTTCTTGAAAAATGACAAAACGGTAACTTTAAAAGTAATATTCAATTTTAGTATTAAAATTAAAAATATCAAAAATATTTACCTAGATTTTAAACATTTTTATTATATTAAATAAATAATAATTTCTTTACCTTATTTGAATTATGTAAGTTTCTAATGTATTAGACACGGATCTTATCGCATTTAAATACATTTACGATACTTAAGACTATGCCTAAATTAAAGAAATAAAGGTAAATGAAATATGATTGGTAATATTTGTTTTTTGTTATATAAACTGTTTATTAACGTTTTTGTCAAAATGTATGAAATGCCCTTTTAAATCAACACGCGGCGCCGGCAGCTTGGTTCCAAGAAAAGTCGGCCTCAGTGGCGGCTCCTCAGGGTAGGCCTCTGAGGCCGCGCCTCACCCCCAAAATAAAGGAAAAGAGAATTTTTTTATATAACTTTTTATCTATTACCAATTAGAAATATACTTTTTAACAGTTTTACAACATAATAACATTAGAAAAAAACAAAATATAATCCCATAATAAATATTTTAGAAAATAAATTCTGACCACATCAAAAAACCGACCGTGCAATCCGTGCAAACCCATTCCTAAAGAAAGTGCTCTCGAATGAGGCGAAATAATTTTAGCTTGGAAAGTTTCAACTTCTGACCTATTTATCAACGGCCGGTGCCGATGCCGGCGAGTCACCTGATTACGACAGAGCGGGATGGCGATTGCCGATGCACGAGTTAAGTTTTACAACCCCGAAATTGACTTTTTAAAAAAACAATTTATTTTTTTAAGAACCGAGCTACATGAATACAATCTTATAACTAACTTAACATTGTTTTGCAAAAACTATTTATATTATAATAATTGCTGATGTCGGCGTTCTAGTTCTGTGAAGTTACACCATATGGTCGAGGTTATGGAACTCATAACTCCTCCCGACCTAGAGACGAGCTTACGGAGGTAGCGAGCTTCAGATGACTATCTCTGAACTGGCTTGAGTGTTAGCTTCTTGGTATCTCGGGGTAGGTTTGGGCTTCTTAAATCTTGGGCTGATAATCCTCTTGTAGACAAAGTAACTGATTACTGTAAATATTATCATATACAGTAATACCGTCCAAAAACTGAATTTGTGGAAGTATACTGGCTGATGAAGGGCTTCATTTAGTTTCTTGTTTTGAGCATCAAGGGCCGTTTGGATCCTTCTTGCTTCATTCAGATTTAAAGAACTCAATTCAAAGTTATTGAACTTCATTGGGTTGGATTCTTCATTTGCATATTTCAAGTTTATTTGGGGAAGTTCGATATTTTTAAAGTGTATTTTGGGGTCTTGATAGGTTTTTAACAATACGTTGTTAATGTATATTTCGCAACTTGGGTTCATCTCAAGAATGTAGGTTCCTTTTAAAGGAATGTTGTCTTTATTTGTACCACATTGTTTTACTGCTACTACTTGGTTTGGTATTACTAACATCCATTCTTGCCTTTCTAATTTTTCAATTTTGATTTCTTGGACTTCAATTTTCATCTGATGGCACTGGGATATATTTTGGCTAAACTTCAGCATCTGTACTTCACAGGAAGGTTCTTTGTCGATGGGCGCTGGGTTTATTTCATGGCAAAGGTATTCTTCTGTACTGACTTCTTGGCATTGTTGATTGAATGAGGCAAACTTCAGCTCATTTAGGATGAGGTATTTTGATTGAGGGAGAATCATTTTAAAGTGATTTGACGAAGGGGTTGGTGAAGGATAAAGGTGGTACAGTATATAGTTGTTATTTTCTACAATAGGCATTTCTATTATAAAAATAATTTGATTCCTTTTAGAATAACTTTTGATTTGTAGTATTTTTTCAAAAATTAGAATATTTTCGAAATTTGGAAAAAACGGAAGTTTACCAGATTTTATTTCGGTTGTTACAATTTGTATTTCGTTAAGAAGATCGTTGGGGTCTAAAATTGAGTTATGAAATGTGTTTAATTTGGAAAATGTTATTGCTATTTGTATTTTTTCTAAGATATCATAAATTTCTTGAAAAGATGTTGTTATTTGTGAAATTAGCATATGTATTAGAAAATAATGGTTATTTTCCATCTCTTTTGTTTTTAAATTTTTTAGAACTTCTTCAATTTGTAATGTGCGTGATTCTAAGATAAGATGGTTGTGTGTTAGGTTTTTAGAGATTTCTTGAAATAGTTTATTAGATTTTTGTACTATGGTTATTTGTTCTTGCATTGCCAATTTTAAGTTATTTTCGTTGGCGAATATTGAAGAGATAGTTTTGTCGTATTTTTCGGCATCTTCTTGATCAAGATTGCCTGTTAAAGATTTTATTATTGAACCTAAGCCATTTACGAGTCCTCTTTTTGTTCTGTTTTTAAATGCCAAAGGATTTATCTGCACTATTTGTGTTTTAATTTTATTTTCGAGGATAGAAGCTAAATTATAGGAGTTGTAGAATTCTTTTTTATATGTTGTTGTGTTTTTCAAAGAAGTTATTATTTTCTTAAAACTAGATTGTAGCAAAATATATTCGTCTATTATGGGGGTGATATCATAAATTTGTACGAAGGACCAAAAATCGATTATATTTTGGGAGTTGCCAAGTTTGAGTGGTAATAGTCCGGGATTCTTGTCGAGGTTGTGGAAGGTCACTTCTGTGCTTGTGCTTTCGAAGAGCCTGCAACAACAGGGGTTTTTAATTCCTTTATGTGAATACTTTCGATCTTATTGTTTAATTTATTTTTCATTGAGACTTTATTGTTTTCTAATAATTCTAAAATTTCGAAAGGACCGAGAAATTTCTTTTCTTTTTTGCCTCGTTTGTTACTGTCTTTGTAAACAGTCTGTCCTACTTTAAACTGATGTTGCTTTGGTCCTAGAGTGTTACGTTTTTCTATAACTTTTTCTTTTTGAGTTTGTAAGGTATTTTTTATGTCGTCATAAAGGTGTTTTAGTTTATCGTTATGGTTAGATACATAATCTGCATAAAATGTTGTTTTTATTAAGTCGCATGGATCTCTAGAATTAGTGTGTCCGAATGTTATGTCGAAAGGGGTGTATTTAGTCGACGAATGTATAGAGTTATTGTAGGCTATTAAGGCATATTTCATTAGTGTTTTTGAGTCTTCCTTTTTAAACCTTTCTCTTAAAATACGTAGGTGTTCTATGATTGTAGAGTGGAAACGTTCTACGGGTGAATTAGATTCATGGTGGAAGGGTGTAGTAAAATGAACATCTATTTTATGAGCTTTTAAAAGTTCTTGTACTGTGTTGTTTTTGAATTCAGGGCCATTGTCCATTATTATCCTTTCGGGTATACCGTAAAAGGAGAAATAATGTATTAGGGCTGTACAAATTTCTATAGAGGTTTTGCCCGAGATAGGCAAAGCTTGTCCTAATTTTGAAAAAGTATCTATAATGGTGAGAAACTCTTTGTTATCGAATTTAAAAACGTCAATGTGTAATAATTGGAATGGTTTGCCTACTGTTTCAGTAAGAACCAAAGGTACATAGGGTGGTTTACGTGAATATTTTGATGTTTGGCATATTTCGCATTTGTTAATATATTTAGTCACATCTGTTTTCATGGAAGGCCAGTAATAATTTCTTTTAAGTTTTTCGAAGTTTTCAGAAATACCACGGTGGTTAAACTTGCCTTCGTGTTGGTATTTAATAAGAAGAGTGCGTTCTTCGACGTCTTTTATTGAATTTACTAATTTGGTACATTTTATTAACTTTAAGACTGTTGCATAAAAGTGTCTCATGTATATGTCGTTAAATTCGAGATACATGGAATCGTCATAGAAATATAAGTGGAAAGTTTTGTTGTCTGATGTGTACGTTTTTAGGAATTCTAGTATAAGTTTAGGATTACCTTTTCCGATTTTTACGTTCCAAATATTGTGTTTTTCAAAAGTGTCCCAAGTAACTTCTATTTTGTCATAGGGATTTTTTTGAAATTATTATTTGATTAGGTTTATTATTTACAATTTCATCTAAGATTGAAATACCTTCGTTAATTGTTTTTCGATTACTGCTAGAGTGAGGTGTTTGTAAACTACACTCTGGTATTTGAGGTGTTTGTGGTTTTTGAGATGTTTGAGGTATTCGAGATGTTAGATGTATGTGAGGTGTTTGAGATGTTTGTGGTATTTGAAGTGTTTGAGGTATTTGAAGTGTTTGAGGTATTTGAAGTGTTTGAGGTATTTGAGATATTTGAGGTGGACCTATTTGTATGTCTTGTAAAATTTTAATTTTATTTTCTTTAGTTTTTGGTGGTTCTAAATTTTGTAAAGTTGAAGTAATGTCGGTTAGTTCTAAGCTGTTTGGGTCAAACTGGTCTAAAAAGGTGTCTATATCTAGGTCTATATCACCGGGGTTATTTATTACGCTTTCATTTTCAATCGCATTGATACAGATTCGCGAGAGTGCGTCTGCGTTTGTATTTTGCTTGCCCTTTTTATAAATTATTTCGTAGTCATATTCTTCGAGTTTTAACTTCCATCTTACAAGTTTACTGTTTGGTTCTTTTAAGTTAAAGAGCCAGACTAAGGGGCGATGATCAGTGAAAATTTGGAATCTTCGACCAAATAAATAAGGGCGAAAATATTTACATGCCCATACTATAGCGAGCAATTCTTTCTCGATGGTAGAGTATTTTGTTTCAGAATCATTTAATGTTCTAGAGGCGTAAGCTACCGGTTTGTCGTTAGGTACATTGCCTTGTGATAATACTGCGCCTACAGCGAAGTTGCTAGCGTCGGTCGTGAGAATAAAGGGCTTTTCGAAGTCAGGATATTGAAGGATCGGTGCATTGATAAGCAATTGTTTACAATGATTGAATGAATTGACAAAATCAGGGTTATGAACTATTTTTGAATCTTTTTTCAGGCAAAGGGTCATAGGTTTGGTAATTTTTGCAAAGTCCTTAACAAAGCGTCTGTAGTAGCCTAATAAACCTAAAAATGATTTTATTTCTTTTTGGGTTTTTGGAATCGGGAAATTTTTTATAGCAGAAATTTTGTCAGGATTGGGTTTGACTCCTTCTGTGGTAACTACGTGACCTAAATATTGGACTTCTTTTCTTAGAAATTCGGACTTGTCCATTTGAATCTTAAAGTTTGACTCACGAAGTCTGCTGAAAACTTGTCTTAATCGAGTAATATGTTCCTGAAGTGAGGTACTAAAAATTACGATGTCGTCTAGATATACAAGACAAATTTCGTTTTGAAGACCACGCAATATATTGTCCATCACCCGTTGGAATGTTGATGGTGCGTTTTTTAGACCGAATGGCATTCTTTTGAATTCGTAGTGTCCATTTTCGGTAGAGAAAGCTGTTTTCTGAACGTCCTCAGGATCCATCTCGATTTGATGAAATCCGTTTGCCAAATCTAAAGTTGTGAAGAATTGACTTCTGCCTAATTTGTCTAAGATGTCTGAAATATTAGGGAGGGGGTATTTATCATCAATAGAGCGTTCATTAAGGCGCCTATAGTCGATGACAAGCCTCCATTTACGTTTTCCAGAAGCATCTAACTTCTTTGGAACGATCCAGATGAAGCTGGACCAAGGGGAGACTGAATTTTGTATAATACCTTGTTCAAGCATCTTCGAAATTTGTTGTTTTACTTCTGTTCTGTGGATTTCGGGGTAACGATAACTTTTTGTGACTCATCCTTTAAATTAATCTTATGCCGTATTTGATTAGTGAATGTTAAGGGGATTTTATCACAATAGAATATATCTCTATACTCTAAACATAAATTTCTTATTGCTTCTCGTTCTTCAGAGTTGCAATGGTCAAGGCGAAGATTTTTTAAATTAGATTTTAAAATGGAATCATGATAATCGGAAATATCTTGGTCAGTTTCCATTTTCTCAATAAAGTTAATGTGGCACATATCAATGGGTTCGATATCAAATGGTTCGGTAAAGTTTATTTTAACAGGAAAATCGCAAGAGTTGGTAACAGATGTTATAGCACAGTAATTTGAAACATTTACAAGAGCTTTAGGCATTTCGAGATTATTTTCAAATTTTGTATAATCTAAAATACCTATACCGTTTTCCATCTTTACTGGTACTTTTACAATTTGTTGTGTTCTCGCGGGTATATTTATATAGAAATTTTGAAATTTATTTTCAGTTTTCTTATTAGATTTTTCGTAAATAATACGAATTTCAGCAAATGGGGTTTTTAATTTTCCCTCTTTTATGTTAATGCTGGCGTTTAATTGACTCAAAATATCTGCGCCTATTAAGCCACCATATTTTTGAGAAAAGTCGAATAAGTAATATTTGTGAAAGCCGTTTGTATTAAAAATAGTAAAAAATGGTATATTAGCAACTTCATCGTGGTTTGACATGGCATGTGCCGTTTGAATATTAAATGTTTCCTTTTTTATAAATTGTTTATAAAATTTATGCGCGATGTCAGGACTTATCAAACTTCTAGAACTACCTGTATCTATTAAAAAATAAGCGTTGATTTCGGGAATAAAAATATACGGAAGGTCTGATCTCATATTATTGAGAAATATTATGTCTGGTTGTTGTCCTGATGAGCGAGCGAAAAATTTTCCTCGTAATTGTTATTATTACAAGTAACCGCAGGTGAATATTCCGTCGAGTATGTGTCAGCATAATATGTGGGGTCATATGGGTATGGATATGTATTGTCCGCACCATAGTAATTTTGATTTATTTCATAATTATTTGAAGAATAATTTTGATTATCTTCATATGTAAAGGAAATGTGGGGAAATGTCGGGAAATCTATAATTTCGGTATTTTCTTCAGGGTTTTCAATAAGGGCTGAAGGGTTAGTTATTTGCTGGGCGTATAATTCCTGAAAGGAAAATTTTGGTTTTGGTTTGTTTAGCACAGTGTTGCCTGAACTAGTGTCCATAGGCGTCACTTTATTTAATTCAGTTTGTCTTTGATTTCGAATTATTGCGCTTGATTTTGGAAATGAAGGGGGTTGGTTTTGTGGTTGCCTGTTATTAGAAAATGGGAATCTGAAATTTTGATTTTGAAATGGTTGTCCCTGTTGGAAAGGTCTGTGTGGAAAATTGTTTGCTGTTTGCATTGGCTGAAATGGTCTAGGAGCGAAATTATTGATCATGGGCATTGTTTGAAAAGGCCTAGGGGCGAAATTAGTATTGGATTGGATGGGGATATGTATTTTGCGGTCTAGATTGAATATTTGAGTTTTGGTTTCTTATATTAGGCAAATTTGTGTTATATTGATTTTTAAAATTAGAATTTGTTGTATAATTTCTACCTGAACTAAACTGAATAAAATTTTCTTCTTCAGTTGTATATGCTAACGCTTCTTCGAGATTTTGCGGATTTTTAAGCCTAACTACTAATTGCATGTGATAAGGAAGACCTGCGAAAAATGTTTTTAAGGCAAAATCATCATAATGTGCTATTTTAATTCTTTTTTCTGTGTTATCGACTATGAGAGTACTTAATTTTGCAAATAAAAGGCTTCTGGCATCTTGTATTCGCATGCCGAAATTTAAAGGTGATTCATTTTTTTGTGGCTTTATAGAAATCAAATCTTGTATAAGGCAATCAATGCCTCTTTGATCGGAAAATGTTAAATTTAATGTATTTTTTATTAAAACCCAAGAGTTGAGTTCTGATCTTGACCCAATTAAATCAGCTGCCCTACCTCGTAACTTACTTAATATGGTATCTAAAAGTATTACATTTATAGGGTCTTCAAGATTAGTAGAATTTTGAAAATTTTTTAATAAGTTTTCACATGAACAGATAAATCTTTGAAGCAATTTAGTATTACCGTCAAAAGGAGGAATGTTATCGGCTTGGTATCTCATAAGCGGAATATCGCGACTCATATTTTCGGTTAGTGTAGATGTTTCGAGATTTAAATTATTATCAAGAACTGTTAAAAAAGTATCGTCGTTCGAGCTTACGCTTAATTGAGATAAATTTGCAATTATATCGTCAATATCAGACATAAATTAAAAATACTACTTTATAGAAATAAAAATGCCTATTTAAAACTAGGAAAAGTGGGAAATTTTGTATAGGAAAATGAGCACTTACAATAATATTCCAGCGAAGATTAACTGCATGTTCTTCTTGGCTGCTTTTTCTAAACTACTGCCTAGAGGATCCGATGCGAGGTGTCCCAGGCGTCTTAATTCTAGGTTCCCAGAGGTTCGGTCGATGTTGGACTTCTCCCTGGTAGGTTCTTGGGGGCTGCAAACTTCTTTTTTTTTCTGGTTTTAGATCGACGAACTGTTGAAACAGACCGGATAAGCGATGTTTGTCTTTTCCGTTCGATCAAAATCCTACCGACTGCGCCAGTTAAGTTTTTTTAAAAAAACAATTTATTTTTTTAAGAACCGAGCCAAATTGAATATAATCATAACTAACTTAACATTGTTTTGCACTATTTATATTATAATAATTGCTGATGTCGGCGTTCTAGTTCTGTGAAGTTACACCATATGGTCGAGGTTATGGAACACATAACTCACGCGTTTTCTATTGCATTCTTGAGGCGATAAATCTGTAGCTTGGATATGCTTTTATTGGTTATTTAAATCACATGACTAGCGAAATATTCCAACGGCTTCTTTTTACGTGGTGCGTGCGGCTGAGAAAGAAATAGGAAATAGATTGCGATAATCGCTGATTGAGGGCGTTCTGTCTTTTAAGGTGAATAAATACGCGTGAGTAAGTTTTTGTTTTGTTTTGATTTGGTAAGTTGGACCGTTCCATTTTTTGTATTTGCTTTTTGCTTTTGAAATGAATCCTATTCACGACATTATTGCTTCATTAATTGAAACGCCTTTTTTAAGAAGAAGCGAAACTGAAAAGAAACAGATATTAGGTAGCCGTCCGACGCCGAAAATTTTAGCAATATTTAACGATAAGAGGCAAGGTAAAAAATATTCAAGAACTTTTCAAATATCTTGGTACGAAACTTATAGGTGGCTATGCGGAAGTATTTATAAAGAAAGCTTATATTGTTGGCCTTGTATTTTATTAGGTTGCGTCAAAAATAATTGGAGTTCAGGGGGCGGATATTCGGATTTAAAAAACTTTTCACGAGCAGTAAAATCGCATGAAAGTTCAAGAGAGCATATTAAAAATTCGGTAGCACTTACAAGACTAGAGCAAAATAGGGCGACTATTGCGGATGCACTACAAGAAAATGCAAGTCTTAATAAAATTGTTTATAATGAAAATGTTCGAAAAAACCGTTTATTATTAAATTATTTAATTGATGTTACTATTACTTTGGGTAAACAGGACTTGGCATTTCGAGGTCATAATGAAACAACAGATTCTTTTAACCGTGGCAATTTTAAGGAAATATTTGCATGCTTAATAAAAAGAAATGCCGAACTTACTGAACATTGTGCTAAATTTAGTAATATTTTTACGGGACAATCTAAGACTATACAAAATGAACTAATTGGTTGCATACATGACTATATTCAAGAATATATAAAAAAAGAAATCAATGACACCGATTGTTGTTTTTTTGGCGTAATTGCGGATGATAGTACTGATATAACAGAATCTTTAAAAGAAAAATTTTTAGGATTTTTTGACGTTAGCGATAATGGAACAGCAGAGAGCCTTTTTCATTTAATACAAAACAGCTTAGAGCCTTATGAATTTAAAAATAAATTTGTCGCGCAGTGTTACGATGGGGCTAGTGTTATGGCAGGTGAAATAAATGGGCTTCAAACAAAAGTTAGATCTATTGCTCCTTTAACTATGTTTACTCATTGTTGCGCCCACAGATTAAATCTAGTTTTACAACAGGGAACAAAACTGATTACCCAAAGTCGTATATTTTTTGCCACTTTATTAGGAATACCAAATTATTTCCACCAATCACCAAAACGGTCTTTTGTGCTTAATCAGATAGTAGGTAAAAGAATTCCGCGAGCTGTAGAAACGCGATGGTATACACGGTCTAAAATTTTAAACATAGTGGCTAATGAATGGGACAATTTAATTATATTATTTGAAACTATTATTAATGACTTAAGTTCTGGAACAGAATATATTAATGGTGCAAAAGGATTTCTAAAGCATTTTAATGATTTCGAATTTTGCCTTTTAATGCATATTTATAAACAAATTTTTAGTTGCACTGATGTACTGTTTCAAATATTACAGTTAAAGCATTTAGATATAAATTACTGCATTTCGCAAATAAACCTGGCCAAGCAACGAATTATTGAATTTGGAAACGAGGACCATTTCAAAGAACTTTTCAATATTGCTAAAAAAGCCACCATTCTGCCAACTAACACACGTCGAGGGCAATGTTCTAGCGACTTTGATATTTTTACTAAATATAAAATATTATATTTCGAAATAATAGATTGTATAATTCTTCAATTAGGGACGCGGTTTAAAAATTTAAATTTCTTTGCTTTAGTCGATTGCACAAAATATTCGGAATATGTTAAATGCTTTCCAGACGACTTATTAAATAATTTATTAAAAAATTATCCAAACATTTTTGACAGAGATAGATTAAAGAATGAGCTTTCTGTATTGTATAGGGATGAACAATTTTCAAATTTAGATGTCGAAAAAAGTCTAGCTTTGTTATTTAAAGATTTTAAAGCAATTTTTGCGGAAGCATATAAGCTTTTTAATTTAGTTTTAACTATCCCCGCAACAAGTGTATCGGCCGAACGAAATTTTTCATGTCTTAAACGGATCAAAACCTACCTAAGAAACACAATGACACAAGAACGGCTTTCGGGTTTAGCAATGATGTCAATAGAGCAGGAATTACTGTCAGAACTTAGTGAAGGCCAAAACTTTTACGACCAAATTATAGATAAATTTGCAACCTTAAAAGACAGACGTATAGATTTAATGTACAAAAAGTAGTTTTTTTATCTTATTTCATACAACTATTTATTTTAAGTTTTAATAAACTAAATTATGTTTTTATTATCGCAATCACCGCTATATTTTAGTGATAGGTGTACATATTTTACTTGTTTTGTTTACTTTTTATTTACTTTTTTTAGAGTTTATTTTTTTAGTTTTTAATGGTTTAGTAGGGCTATTGGCGATGACCTCCATTAAAAAAAAAGGTCAACGCGTCGCAGAATAATACCTCATGGGTGACGTGGAAATTTATTCACATTTAAACAAAATTAACCTCATGTAGCCTCACCCTTCAATATACTCACGAGCCGCCACTGGTCGGCCTCTCAATTTCTATTTCATATATTTAAACTTGGTCCAATATACTCAAAACATCACACTACTATACCAAAATGTAATTAATTCAATCTAAAAACTGTAATATGCACTACAACAAACGAGAAATCAATTACCATTTGCAAGTAGAAACGTTTTCTGCGAGATGCTGTGCCAGTGCCAAGTCGTTTCATTTCCTTCTCGTCTCGTTTTCATTTCAATGGTTTCATCCAGCTGCGATCTGTGTTGCTGGTTGCCGTTGCTATGTTCTTCGTGTCAGTGTTAATATGGTTGCCTATTTGTCGTGAAGGTTTTAAGAAAATTGGAACTAGTTTTTTGTTCACAGTTCACACGGGAACAGTGTATCGAGTCAGAAGAGCCATCTGACAAAATATTTCACATATTATAGGAAAGCGACCATATAAAGCGCCAGGATATATTTCAGTTATTAAAAATTGACGTTTTTATATAAGGCAACGCGAATTTGGTAAAATAATTACTGAACATAAATAAATAGTATAAACAAATGAAAGCAGTTGATATTCTTGCTAATTAAGTTTTATGGATTTTAGGGAAAGTCTATATATATACATATATATATATATATATATATATATATATATATATATATATATATATATATATATATATATATATATATATATATATATATATATATATATATATAATATATATATATATATATATATATATATATATATATATATATATATATATATATATATATATATATATATATATATATATATATATATATATATACATATATTTATGTTCAGTACTTATTTTACCAAATTCGCTTTGCCTTATATAAAAACGTCAATTTTTAATAATTGAAACATACAAGCGAAATGGGTCGTTGGGGACATTTTCTGACGGAGTAAGTAATGTTTTAAGCCTTTCCACTGTTTAGGGGTGTGGGGTAACCTTTAAAAGTTAAATGGAAAAGGGCAGTTTTTTTCCAGATTCGTAATCTCCAGAACAAACTACGTTATAATCATTGAATAATTTAATGTCAATGTCAATATCACTACGCTAAATTCAACAAAATTAAAAAGAAAATCAACAGAAGAAAGAACTGATATTAAGTACATGATTTTATTTTATCAGATGTTCAAAATGACGGCCATTTTGTTCTAAACATTTATGAACTCTCTTTCGAAAAGAATTTTGCACTCTGAATAACATATCTGGGGTGATTTCACGAACTGCACGCGTAATCCTTTCTCTCATGTCTTCGGCTGTAGTTGGAGCCGTCACCTATTTTAGGGGTGGGGGGTAACTTTTAAATGTTAAATAGAAAGTTGCAGTTTTCTTTCCAGATTCGTAATCTCCAGAAAAAACTACGTTATAATCAATGAATAATTTAATGTCCAAAATTAAAAAGAAATTCAACAGAAGAAAAAACTGACATTAGGTACATGATTTTATTATAATAGGTGTTCGAAATGACAACCATTTTGTTCAGAAGCATTGTCGTTGTTTTTTCAACATCCTCCGAGAATTACCATGTCAACTGGGTAAAAAAATACGGTATTTTAGTTAGATTATGTAGTTAATTATTTTTTTTCTAATTTTTTTGGGAGCTCTACGGCACTGCAGCGATGATTCAACAGCCGCCATTATTGCAGCTATCCTGACAATGAACGACTTGACATGTTATGATATTGCCAGTAATTTTCTTCATCTAATCATCTTCGAGTTTAAAGTCTTTAGTTTAAGCGTCTTGTTAAAATAACTGTTCATTGTGTTCGTTTATTGTTTTTTTTTTAAGTTCTGTTCGTTTATTATTTAGCTTTGTTATTTCTGTTCGTATTTAATAATCTCAGTTGAGATTTTAACTACCTATCTAGTCCTACTCCTAATCCTCGGAGAATGTAGAAAAAACTATCGCAATGCTTCTGAACTTTGGGCGGTAAGATTTCCCCACTTACCACCAAAATCTCACAGGGCGTTCAAACGATTAGAGATTAGGAGTCGCCAGAACGGCCAACTCTCATCTAGAAAACGCAGCAGGAGGAAAACCAAAACGAACGACGACATGGCGGTAGGAGTTTTGGGAACAGTATCTCTCAACCCTTATATTGGTTCCCGAGAACTATCCAAGGACGCCGGGATGTGTAAAACATCCGTTCTCAGAATTTTGCACAATTTTAAATTTCATCCTTACCATATTACCTTACATCAAGAATTGTATGGACAGGACTTCGAGAGACGGGTGCAATTTTGTAGGTGGTTTCGACTATGGATCAATGAAAACAACTCACTGGAAAACATAATATTTTCTGATGAAGCTACATTCACTAACCATGGTCAAGTCAATCGTCACAATATGCATTATTGGGCTGAAGAAAATTCAAACTGGATGCGAACAGTCGCTAATCAACACCCTTGGTCGATAAATACTTGGTGTGGGATATTTGGCGATGTTGTTATTAGACCTCATTTTTTCGATGGTAATCTTAATGGACAGCGATACTGCGATTTCGAACAAGACGGCGCACTACAACATTACTGTCGAGAAGCACGTGCTATATTGAATGACCCTAACAGATGGATTGGACGTGGGGGACTAGTAAATTGGCAAGATCGCCAGACTTAACCCCCGTTGATTTTTTCTTGTGGGTTTTTGTCAAAGGAAAAAAAAGTCATGGTGACTGCTCCAACTACAGCCGAAGACATGATAGAAAGGATTACGCGTGCAGTTCGTGAAATCACCACAGATATGTTATTCAGAGTGCGGAATTCTTTTCGAAAGAGAGTTGATAAATGTTTAGAACAAAACGGCCGTCATTTTGTACATCTGATAAAATAAAATCATGTACCTAATATTAGTTTTTTCTTCTGTTGATTTTCTTTTTAATTTTGTTGAATTTAGCGCAGTGACATTGACATTGACATTAAATTATTCATTGATTATAACGTAGTTTTTTCTGGAGATTACGAATCTGGAAAAAAACTGCACCTTTCCGTTTAACATTTAACAGTTACCCCCCACCCCTAAACAGTGGAAAGGGTTAAAATATTACTTACTCCGTCAAAAAATGTCCCCCAACGACCCATTGCATCCCTAGAAATTTCATTTATTTTCGATCAGCTTTTTTCTCAATATCGCTGTGTAACACTTTTAAAGGACCAACCTGTATATATATATATATATATATATATATATATATATATATATATATATATATATAGAGAGAGAAAAGCAAATATATTTAATTTTTGCAGGAAAGCGGCCTACATGAACAAATTGTTTTTGATTATATCACAGGATACCCCTCCTGCGATCGATTTCTGAGCATTTGCCCTCATCAGGCAGGCTTGTATCAATGGGATCTCAACAAATGCTCAGAGATCATCGATGTGACGATGACCAAAAACGAAAACGTCTTTCAAAGAAGAAAGATTCCACGGGCTAAGCATAATACCACCTATTGGGGCTTCGGAGAGTTCCGGCTGCAACCCATAGGATTTACGCGAAAGCATTCAAGCACCTTCGTTCAGATTTCTTGGCGGTATATATATATATATATATATATATATATATATATATATATATATATATATATATATATATATATATATATATATATATATAAGAAAACCTTAGGTTAGTGAGGATGCAGTTTATACAGTGTGTCCACGAACAACCCCTACAAAATGAAAAGGGTGATTCTGCAAACAAAAACATGAACAAATTGTCATATTAACCTAGGTCCGGAAATGCTTCGTTACGGAGACACAGGGTGTTGAAATATTAATTTTATATTTAATCTTCCCCGTAGATTAAATGCATATCTGCATATTCTTTTTTACTAAACAAAACCATTTTTTAAAAAACTGTAAATTAAAATCTTACTTTCAATTAAATCAAATTATGAATATGACAACAACAATTTTGTCAAAAATGATACTTGCGTTTATTATTATTAAGAACGGTTACCTAGCATTGTTGAGTAAGTATACCTATATTTATGAATAAATACTTACACTTTCCTAAGCAAAAAAAGTATATTACGTTCTCTAAAAAAAAATTACATTATGCCCTCAAACTAACGGTCATCAAGTGGAGCATTTATTATATTTTAGAATAATTCACACTTACCTTTAATCCTGTATTATCTTGAAATAAATACACCTTAGTTTATTATTATTAAAAAATTTGTTTTCCTTGCATCGACGCATAAACTTGCAAATTGCTCGAGAACGGTTACCTCTAACGATGTTGTGTAAGTTATAGCTTTTTTGCTTAGAAAAAGTACAAGAATAATATTTATACGTAAAAAACCCAGAAGTGCATCGCTAAAAAAGTTAGGGCAAATTTACATAAATAATAGTAGCGTACGTAGCGCCCTCTAAGTGTCCCATGAAATCTAATACCATATTATGATTCCTCGCCCAAAAAAATACCCCGAATGCCTAATTTTGTGAGAAAATTTTATTATTTGCAACAAATATTTAATAAAAAATAAAATAAAATGTATATTTCAAGACCCTATATCTCCGTAACGAGAGACGGACCTAGGTTAATATGAAATTTTTTGCATGTTTTTTATGTAGAATAACCCTTTTCATTTTGTACGGGTTGTTCGTGGACACCCTGTGTATATACAAAGCCAAATATAGGAGTGGAACCCTTTGTTGTTTTGTCAAGCTTTCAAGATTAATTTATCCCTTCTTAGGACTCTTCTACCAACAATTTAAAAAAAGAAACAAGTTAGAAACTAACTAATAAGTATAATAAGTTTGAACTCACCAATGTGTGTTTGCTACTGAAATAAAACAATACTCTGGAGGAGATACACATTTCAAGAAAAATGCGTTTATAACAAAAGGACGCTTTATCCAGAATCTCAGCGTCACCCGAGTTAAGGGAGTGGTTTTCTTTAATGAAATTTTTACTCAGTGCAAAGGACGGAACCCCGCTCCGACAGTCGCTCTTATGTGATATAATACTGCCTTTAAGGCTCTAGAGGTTTGTTCTATATATGATAAATCACATTAATTACATGGAATTTTAAAAACTATACTGTAATCCTCAAGAAGTGTCAAGGGGTTTTCGTTTTAGTGAACAAGAGAGCTAGAGTATTTTTGTTTTTTTCTCGCTATCTTAATCTCAATATATTTTTAAAAATGTTATTAAGTCTGTTAGTAAGGTTCTCAATATGTGGAAGAGAACAAAAGATCAACCTGTTGGGAGGAGGATCCTCTGTGAATGATAAGTGCATGGACAAGTTCAAGGGTGTATTAGTAATAGATTGAGAAAGCATTGAATTTGGAGGATCAATCTTTCTAAAATTGTCTATAACATAATGTTCAGTTTGAAACAAAATTTTTAGTACTAGTTTTAATGGGTAAGAGGTTGTAAAGCAACTCACTTTTAGTTGGATGAGTGAGTCTTCAGTTCACGCATATAATGAGATTAGTTTGTATGTGCACCGGGTGGTAAGAGTGGTAGCTAATGAATCTATTAGAACACTAAGGCTCTCCGTACCATGTGTTAACCACGAGTTAAAGATATTAAGAACAACCTCAATTCTACCCCCTGGAAGTGCAAGTAAAGTATCATCCACGTAACGTTTGCCAAACGATACGTGAAAGGGCATAAGGTCAAGGCAGTACTTTATTAAATCATCCAGTACGAAATTCACTAAATTTGATGAGATAGTAGACCCCATAGGCGTACCAAAAGTTTGTTTTTAGTAAGAGCTATTAAACACTAATATATTTAAGTCAAAAATTAATTTCATTAGACTTTCAAACAAAGTCTAGACCACAAAATAGGGAGATGTGATTTCTAAGGCTCTTTAGTATAGCGTTTAATGGAAGGTTGGTAAATAGCGCAACAACATCAAAACTGACAATATCATAGCTATTAGGTTATTACCTATACAGTTTATAAAATTCCATGTAATGAGTGTGAGTTATCATATATCGGACAAACATCTAGAAGCCTTAAAGAGGAGAGAGGTCCGTCCTGTGCACTTTTTTGGATATTATTATTTGGATTATTACAAACGCATTTTTTTTGAAATGATACATATAAATCTCCAACACCCAGTCATAAACAAACAGAGTGACACACAAAATCTCAACTCCATATACATATGAGTAGTTTATAAATTTTCATATTATTAATGTCATATATATACCATTATAACTAATATTATCACTTAACTTATTTCCTATTTTATTTTTATATTGCTATTGTCTGGATAATTGATTATTTTACAACTATTACAATGCAACTATTATACCTTTAAAGGTTTTTCGGGACCTTTCACCCGTATCGTCTTAATAAATTACCATTATAAAATAAACATATTACTATGTATACATTTTTACAAATTAGATCGAGTTAGGTTGAGCAATTGTATACATACCATTGTAAGACAGGCAAACCGTCATCTTTCGGTATTGTGCCTTCAAACTACCAATTTAGTATACTCTCTCTATTTCTTGCTTTTTGTTGTTTTCTATTTTGTTGTATTTTCATGTTCAAAATTCCTCTGAAAAACCTGTTTGCTAGTTAACAAAATGAAGACCCATGATTCATTTTCGCTATCAGTCTTTTAACTCCCAAAATTTTAAATAAACAAAATGATGATTTGGTGTAACCAAATGTGTGTCTCCTTCAGAGCAGGTTTTTATTTCAATAGCAAATGCTCATTGGTAAGTTCAAACTTGTTATACTTATCAGTTAGTTTCTAACTTTTTTTAAATTATTTGTAGAAAAGTCCTGATGAAGGGATAAATGAATTCCGAAAGCTTGACAAAACAATAAAGGGTTTCACTCCTATATTTGGCCCTTTATATATATAAACTGCCTCCCCACTAACCTTTTCATTTTTCTTCTTAACTATTCAGTTGCGACTACGTCTCTTTATAGGTATATATATTTTTAATTATAATATAATTATAATTATATTTATAATTCTTTGGGATGACTGCTCAACCAAAATGGAATTTGGCCAACCTTAGACAGGTGTTTCTGACTTAAGATCTTCATCAATACAGTTAATTAGTTGAGAGACGAGCACAATTACGGCGAAAATAGAAACAAAACAAGACCAGCGTCACCAACGGGAGCAACTCGACATTATGTGATTACCAAAATTAACTATCCGTAACTCGAAACTCCTTCGTGTTATTTAAAAAAAAAAATATAGCAAACGAGGAAGTGCCTGCAAATATGTTTTAGTTTCTTAATTAACCGAAAGGGGGCGCAGTTTCTAGAGTGAATCATAAATTTCAAAAATTCTACAAAAACTCCCAGAATTAGATATAATTTTTATTACCTCATTAGAAAGCTGAAGTAATTTCTAATCACTGCTAGAAGGCGTGTTGATCGCTACTAGAAAGAAAAATACCACATGTTCACATGTTCATCATGTTCACATGGTTGTCCCGCTAATTTTAGTAGTAATTTCCAAAAATATCTCGATCAGATTAGTTGGATTAGATTTTCTAGGTCAGTTAAGTATCCATATTTAATTTGTTTGGACTTTTATTTATGGTGAGTAATCAAAAGTTTGATTTATCAATATCGACCTATGACCCGGGAAAACATCACTGAGATGATCAGAATTGCCGTAACCAGCATATAAAAAAAGAAATTGAAACCGCTGTTTCGTTAACTCTCTGAAGGCTAAATCGTCAGAGCAACCTGAATAATGGAAAACATTTTAAGATTAGAGTTTTTAGTTTTCTTTGTTTGTTATCTAGTTACCTACAAAGTGCTGCTTTTGTTGTTTACTTATGTTTCGCGATATTTTTACTGTTGTGTTGTAGCTTTCGCTCGTTGCCGTCTAAAGACGCTCAAAACTTGTGTTCTGACACAGTTTGGACCAGCTCTAAGTCTAAATATGTGTGAAGGTAGGAAAACCGGGCCCCCGGGTCGCATCCGGCCCTCCACTAGCCTCAAACAACCTAAAACTGTATTCTTTAAATCGATAAACAGATATAGTCGTTGGAAAGAGACAAACAGATAAACATTCGGGAAGCCGCCCGATGACCTTGAAGCGCTCCGAGCGATGCGTTATGAATAACAGTTTGCTCTGAGCGCTCGCATCGCATATTCGCGTACGATCGAGATTCTCGATTCGAGAGTATTCTAGTTGCTTATTGCGGGTAATATAAAAACCGCTCAGCGCGTGTGCAACTCATTACTTCTTAACAACTGATAAGACGCTTAAAATATTCAAGCAAATTCAGCTCAGAAGAAAAAAATCTATCAAGATGTCTGGTTTATAAAAGCGGAAAGGGAACACAGAATGTCGTCAATTCCAAAATAAATAAACTGATGAATACTTTTTGTTATGCACAGTGGTAAACATATCTGTTTGTTGTGCAATGAAACAATAAAATTTCTGTTTCAAAAAAATACAATATGAAGCGGCATTACTTCAGCAAACATTTCGCTCAATATAATTTACTTACGTGCCAATTAAGAAAGGTTAAATTAAAAAACTCATTACCGATTTAGGGAAACAGCAACAAATGTGCCATTCACAAAGATCAAATCTAGACAGTCTTTTTTTTTAAACAAATTGCCTTTGTGACTTTTTTGTTCCAAAATGTCCTTTTTATTTACGTATTTTCTTTAATTGAATTATCTGCTTTGCATGCACTGATTATCCGTGACTTCGCCCGAAAACAATTTTTATGGGTTTAAAACCAAAGTCAAGTTGAAATATCTTGACGCGATCAGCAAGAATAAACTACAAAGTGATTTTAATGCATTTTATCAAAGATCTATCCAATACATAAAAAATGGTAAGCATTTTCTGAAGACAGTTGGCAGTGTGGTCGGCAAAATAAATTTAAAAATAAAATTTCTATTATTTTCAGATTTTGAGGAGATTATCGAAAAAATTAACAACCAAACTTGCAAATCAATGTGAACCAGCTTTTTGATGAAGTGATGCAGATTTCTGAAAGTTAGCAAGAAATTGAATGCGATATTTTAAATTTAAGCACACAAAAAAAATGGCATATTCTTTTTAATCGTTTTGATAATGCTACTAACGTTTTTTCGTTAATTTAATTTGTGTTAAGTGTATTATCGGCATTTTCTGAATGGCGAGACGTTGTTCTATAGAATTAATTAGTTCACAATTATTAATTTATTTGCCAGGAATTTTATGACTCCATAAAAAATAATAATGCTGTTTTGGAATCAGCAAAATCTAATAAAAAATATTCCTTCAACTTCAGCTGGGCAATAGCATGTCATAAATATTTTTTTTGCTTAGAATCAGCAACTTTATTTAGAAAATCCCGTTTAATTTCAAATTATAGTTTAGGCTTTATTTTATTTTGATCTTAAAAGAGCTTTTCAAAGTAGCGACTTGTTGACGGCGGGCCACATGTGACACAATCGACCGCTGACCCCCCCCCCCCCCCCGTTTCAAATTTTTGTAAAGTCCAATGTCCTTTTTTCACTTTGCAGAAAGGTGGCAACCCTATGCTAAAGCTAGTTTTATAGTTCTAAAATAGCGAAAACATCGAAGTCATTTTCTGATGGAGGGTTTGTTAAAGAGTGCCTAACAGTTGTTGCAGAACTTTTGTGCCCAGAAAAGAAAAAAGAGTTTGAGAAAGTTATCGCGACGTTGTTTGACGTATAGCATATGACAGCTAGTGATATAAAGAAATATTGACTTATAGATAGGCCGGTTTTCAAGCATTTTGGATTACTTTGGATGAGAGCACCGATTTATCTGACACAGCCCAGTCAGCTATTTTTATACGAGGTGTTGATGCCACTACAAGGGACCATTGCTGAAAAAGATATTTTTGACAAACTTTTGAGCAATATGGTGAGTGTACACATATGGTGTGCCTTCAATAGTCGGTTCGTGAAAAGGTTTTATCGGAATTTTGAAGGAAAGAGCAACCACTATGAATGTGCAAAAATGTGATTTAATAATTCTGCATTGCATTATTCACCAACAAAACTTGTGTTCTAAGTCCATTCGACTGAAGAACGTTATGGATTCTTTAAGCTCAAGTCTCTCATTAATTTTCATTTGATTATTCTATTTGTTTTTGCTAATTTGCTTTTTTATCTGTTTAACTTGCTATTACCTGCTCAAAATAATAGTCTGCCCTGTATTCAAAAATACTACTGTTTTCACAGACCGATCGACCAGACTTAATAATTGTTTAACACCATTTTTGCGAGGATATCGGAGATCAAAGTCTCATTTTTTTTTTGACGAAGAAAAAGTGTTTCGGGTAAGCTTTTTACGTTAAAACTATCCCAAAGTTATTATTTTTTCATGTTTTGTTTTTTCTGCTTCAAAAAGTTTGTTTTTGTTTATTGAAAAATTCTAGACTTTCCCAGATACCTAACGAAATAATTTTTACTCCTTTGCTATACTAATGAGTTTCTTCTCAGAGGCGCACATCGATCTGTCACACCAGACATATCATGTGGTTTATATACATCAATAGAATCGAGATTTTCAAGGACGTCACTGAATGGCATTTCAATTGCCAAGTTGATAATTTAAGAGGCACAATTACCAACATTAAGCAGAACCGACATTTATACCGAAATTACATTTCGTCCGAAAAATAACTATTAACTCACTTATTTGCTAACAGCTTAAACACTTCGATCCTTTATTACTCTTTAGATCTAGCGTAAAAAAATATAACCTTCTATTTGAAAATTTAAAGAAAACTGGAAAAAAACTGTAATTGTTACAAGTAGCGCCATTTAACTAATTTGTGAAAACCAGAGAGTGTTATTCAATCCGCATCCTAAAATAGCTTGAAATTCCCATTTAAATAAGCCTAAGCTCATTTAAATATTTCGTAAGTCAATAGCTCCGCCACCCTTATTAAGGGTGATATGACAATATGTTTAGAGTCTAAATGATAGAAAATTAACTCAGCTTTCCAATAAGGTATCAAATCAAATGTTGTATCTAGTTCTGGGAGTTTTTAGAATTTTTTATTTATATGTATCGCGCTTGACATCCTTTGAATCTTTAGAAGGGAATTTGGAAGTAGATTTTATTATTGTGAAGAAGTTAACAGAGGGGGGTCATTTTTAACATCTCATAAAATAATAGTTTTTTAGTCTACGGCTGTAATTATTATGTTGTCCAGATTGAGACCTGTGGTTAGCAGTAAAAGTTATCCACAGTGCTACCTGCAAATATTACATCGAGTAATGCAACCTTTCAATTTTAAAGATAATGGGAAAAGGCTGTTATATTAATAACATTGATTCATAATAAAGAAGTGAACATATATCACATTGGAAGCTCAGGTGTGGCGTCATAGCGAAAGATAACCGCTGTTCAACCTGCAGCCCATGGAAGCAAAGGAAGCAACCTTTCAATTTTAAAGATAATGGGAAAAGGCTCTTATATTAATAACATTGATTCATAATAAAGAAGTGAACATATATCACATTGGAAGCTCAGGTGTGGCGTCATAGCGAAAGATAACCGCTGTTCCAAGCAGGGGCGTGCAGCCCATGGAAGCAAAGGAAGCAACCTTTCAATTTTAAAGATAATGGGAAAAGGCTCTTATATTAATAACATTGATTCATAATAAAGAAGTGAACATATATCACATTGGAAGCTCAGGTGTGGCGTCATAGCGAAAGATAACCGCTGTTCCAAGCAGGGGCGTGCAGCCCATGGAAGCAAAGGAAGCAGTGCTTCCCCAAAAAAAAATTACAAAACATCTTCTAAAATGTAATTTTTGAAATAGGAAACCATTAATTTAGTTTATATTAAAAATGCTAAAATATTATCTTAATTATCAAACCCGTAATAAATGCGGCCTTGGCTCCGACCCAGCCACAATAGAATATCGAATAAAACCTATGCGCTCCGCTAGCTTCTCTGCAGCCAAGTCCTGTATGCTTGATTTCCTGTGAATCGAGCCAGAGGTTATTGAACTTTCCACCGGCTGTTTCCAATTTTTGCATTTCAGTCGCGTGCTTTAAGTGGTGGCGGAAGCTATCGTTAGAGTAGATTCTTTGTTTGAACGGCTATCCGTACGTCGCGTCGTGCATAGTGCGATATGGAAGGTAAGAATACGGACGTGGATATGCAAATACCGTTAACTTCGCCTGTCGGTAATAACGTTGAAAATGTTGGAGAATTTAGTAAGAAGAGTGTGTGTGAATGTGTGGTGTGTGTCTTAATAATAAAGGGATTTTCAGCATTAAACTTCGCTGATAAGCTTCAAATAATATATAAAGGAAGGGTAAAACCGCCTATGAAAAATTTAACCACAAAAATGAAAAACTGTATTAGACATTTTTATCTCGAAAAACAATACGAACAATTTAAATGGCTAACAGGGTGTGAAAATATAAGTAAATTATTTTGTTTGCCATGTTTACTTTTTGAAAATGAAAAAGGTCTCTGGAATAAAACTAGTTTTTCCGATTTAAACAATTTCCATAAAGCTGTAAAAAGACACATTATGTCCAAAGCGCATTTACAGGCCGTCATAAAAGAAAAAGTCGTCGGCAAAACCAGAATTGAACAAGCCCTTAATAAACAGTTGGAAATTAGTCACACACATAATGCAATGAACTAGTCGATAAAAATAGGCAAATATTAAGAAGACTTATATGATGATTGCTTAAAAAATCATTTAGAGCAGTCTATCGTTTTTCGTGGAACGTCGAATCGAATCCAGAATGATTTAATTTCCGCTGCTGCAACCATTATTCTAAAAAGAATTAAGCAGGAGATTAGCGAGGCGCGGTTCATTGCTATTGTTCTGGACGAAACAACTGATATCACTAATTTTAGCCAATTATCTATAATAATATGCTAAGTTAAAACCGACGGAAGTATTCAAGGGCGATTTTTAGGTTTTAAGAATGTGTCCGAGAATCGTACAGCAGATGCATTATATACAGTAGTTTATAACGTTACTAAAGAAATTAATGGAGAGAAAAAATTAATTGCTCAAAGCTACGATGGAGCTGCAGTGATGGGAGACAATTAGGGGTCTGCAAGCTAAAGTTAAAGGAACTTTCCCAAGTGCTGTGTTTGTCCATTGTTATGCTCATAAATTAAATTTAGTTTTATCCCAGTCCATCAATCACATTAAAGAGTGTAAAGTATTTTTCGTTACTTTAAGTGGCATGGCTGCTTTTTTTTCCACGTCAATAAAACGTACACAAGCTTTGGACTCCATTGTCCACAAACGATTGCCCAAAGTAGCTCCTACTAGGTGGAACTATAATGGAAGACTTGTGTTAACAGTATCTGAAAATCGTGAATCACTGATTGAACTATTTGAGAATATAATAGAAAATAATGCAACGTGGGAATCAGAAGCAATAAATAGTTCGAGGGGGTTTTTGGACTGTTTGAAACGAGATTTTAATTTTAATTATTTGTTGAACATATTTTCATAAATATTTCCATTCTCGGACAATGTTTTTAATATATTACAAACTAAAACCAATAATATTGCTTTTTGCCTAAAAAAGTGGATGATTTTAAGTCCATTTTAAGCCAAAAAAGAGATGACTTTGACCTATTTTGGGAGAAAACGATGACGTTAAATGTAGAGCCACAAGCCAAGAGTCTTCGAACAGACAAGGTGGGAGATGTTCAAACATCATACAGACGCCTCTTTTATGAAATAATCGGGCAAATTCAGTGTTAAATAAACTATAGATTTAACGGTTTAAATGATTTTAAATTCCTCGAGCTCTGCAATGTTGATGCATTTAAAGTAAAAACTTTTCCATAAGATGCGTTTAAATCTCTTCTTCTTCTTTATTATGGCCAGTTCTTCGACCGAGTGTTACTGCGATCTGAACTAAAAGTGATTTACGAAACTCATGACAATAGCACAAAAAATAACGCTAAGGAACTAATGCAATTTTTAAAAGACAAGGAGCTGGAAGATGCCCGAAGTGTCGAAATTATGTGAATTAGTATTAACAATACCTGCCACAAGTTCATCAGTAGAACGCAATTTTTCAATGTCGTACTTGTTACAACATTATTCCGGAGGAACTGACTAGCAAAATGCAGAAGCTGCTAGAGGTTACATGCACGAAGCTATCCAATTCTCTTTCTGAAAGAATTCGAGGTATAACTAAAGACACCTTAGATTTAGCAGTAGTTAAAATAAACGCTAATGTATTGTGACTTTCTGAAGATATTCGGTCCACTACCTTTGCAGATACTCTTAAAAACAACTCCAAAATTATTATAAAGCCGAAAAATCAGAACGAAGAGTGCTCTCGTACCAAGCCGGATATTCTGTAGAACGTTAATCCAGTTGCTGAACATATTTCGTTTAATAAGGTAAACAGCTGTCAGACAGAGGTTTTTGTCCTAAGTACAAATCAAATCAGCGCGAATAAATTTAATGAGTAAAGTTTAATTTTTCTGATTGTTGGAAATTTTCTAAAATAATTCCTCTTTTTAAAAAAGGAGATAAAAATAAAATCGAAAACTATCGTTCAGTAAGTATAATTAACAACTTCTCTAAATGTTTTGAAATGTTGCTCAATAAAAATTTGTACATTCAGGTTCAAAATAAACTCGCGGATAATCAGCATAGTTTTGTCAAGGAAAAGTCGACAGTTCCGACCTTGTTTGCGTTACGCAATTAATAGCAGATGCTTTTGATAATTATTGTCAAACTGACGTAATATATACAGATTTTTCGAAAGCTTTCGACAGTGTTTGACTACAATATTTTACTAGATAAACTTAATTCGCTTGGTTTTTCTGACAATCTGGACTTTTCCAATCTTATCTAACTGGAAAAATCATCCGTGCATTTGGACGCTACTTCAGAGGTACCACAGGAGTCTCTTTTGAATCCTTTAATGTTTAATTTATTCATTAATACCATAATTAATAATCTGGATAATCACACGCTTCTCTATGCGGATGATATGAAGATCTATGCCCGTATAAAACGCTCAGAAGATTGTAATACGTTGCAGCTGTCAAATTGACAAAACTTTTGACTGGTGTAATAAAAATAAATTACCGTTTAATATAAAAAATGTAGTATATAGTCGAATGCGGTCTTATCGTGTGGGTCCAAAGGTCACCAACATTATGAATAAAATCGGAAAACACAGTGAATACAAAAATGTTGTGTGATTCTTTTATCGAGCTATTAAACTTCGATGGGCTATTTACAAATATACAGGGAGAAAGAAAATAGTTTTTTTTATTATATTACGCAATATTATTAAGATAGCCACTTAATATTATTTTATATATTAAATGCCGAGCGACTAAATAAGAAAATTCGCTAAATATGTATTTGGTTAAAATTTTTTGGTTGGCAAGAACAAAAATACACCAAATGGCAAGCGCCTTAATAAAGTCGAAAGGCGTTTCGAATCCGTGGAACAATCAGGATATGTTCTGTTTATACAGCCACTTAATGAAAGTGAGATTTTTTTATCAATCACCAAAAATTATGAGCCTCGCTTGACCTAAAAGTCTAACCACTTATACAGAGTCATTTATTTAAATGCGGGCCACCACTGTGCAAAGAAAACTTGTTTTTTTTTGTATTGTGATAACAAAAAAAATTTATTTTGCAAAAATATTATACACTTTTGTTAAAAACACAAGATAATTAGTTATTACTTTTAGTCCGTAGGTATGTCTGTTCGTCAGTCTTTCTGTTCGCGGCATAGCGAAAAAACTACTATATATATATATATATATATATATATATATATATATATATATATATATATATATATATATATATATATATATATATATATATACTGTATTTTTCGCTAGCCCCGAGTTTCTGGTAAAGCGATTTTGCCGATTTTTATATATCAAATTTTGTCTTAAATTATGTCTTATAATTAATAATTAATAAAAAAAATACTTATTACCTATTACTTATTTTAAACACGCTTTAAAATTGTAACAAGTATTCTATAATTATTTATTTATTACCTACAAAACTACAAATGTACTAAAAAAGTAAGCAAAAAAATGGTGTCAAATCTAACAAAAAAATTTTAAATTAAAATTCACTGGCTAATATTCAGGAGCCAGTGGCAAAAGCTCTGAGAATCGCTATAAGGAATGTACAGAAACTTGTGCATTGCTTACTTACAACTATTTAATTTATCCCTTAGAAATACCCAAGATCTGTTTTAAATAAAATAAGGCGGCCATGAATTGATTAAACAAAAGAATATATAGATTCTGTTGAGCCATTGTAGAAACTAATTGACATTTGTCGTTGTTAAGTTTTTTTAATCAAATATTGCCTTTGTCTATTTATTAAATATTAAATGGCTGTGCTGCGAATTTCGAAAACTTGGAGAAATATGACATGCTTGTTTGTTTTATACAGTGCCAGGAAAATCCGGATGAAGCGTCAGAGATGTATCTAATCCGGTAAGTGACAGGAGTAATATTAAGTAAACAAAATAACTTTGCTTTTTAAACCAGGGCTTTTCGGAACTAGTGATAGTCGATGTAGAAGGACTCTCAGTATTTTTGAAAAACAAAAGTCTAGATAATAATAAAACTTTAGTTTTAGGACTTTTTTTTTCAGAATAATAATATTAATATTTCAAATTATGCCTATCGTTCCTAATAGGTTACAATTGCGTCCAAAATTTGCTTGTAATAAAAAAGCATATTATTGCAGCAAGTCTGCATGTAACATGAAAGATACGATGTCACTAAATTTCCAATAAAATTAATTATAATTAAAATATTTGAAATATAGAATAGCAGTTTTGTTGATAAGTGATAAGAAAAAACATCTTTTACATCGCCCTGTATAATAAAGTAATTCAATTTAATTTATTTTGAATGTGTCGTTCTATACTCTATATATCTGTAAATAAGCATTTATTCCTTATAGATACCCAGAACGAAGACAGCCCGATAAGAGAATATTTTCAAGAATAAAAGTAAATCTGATCAATTACGGATCATTCAAAGTACCGCGACCGAAATCATATTACAAAGAAAATCGGGAAACTGAAGAGATTAATGTTTTAGCTGCCGCTGCAATCAATTCGTCAACTTCCTGTCAAAAAGTCGAAGATGTACCTAAGTGAACAGTGCAGATTATTCTAAAAAAATACCATTTCAAACCATATAAATATAAGTTATTGCACCATTCGCACCCGGGAGATGCACAGCGTCGCATAGATTTCTCCAATTGGTACATTCATATGACTAATACCGAAATAAATTTCGAAAGAAGATTTATATGGTCTGACGAGGCGTATATCTTAAGTGCAGGTATTCTAAATCGACACAATAACAAATACTGGTCCAAAGAAAATGAACACGTTATATTTCCACGCGAACAACAAGGCAGGTTTGGATTTAGCGTGTCCTGCTTTACACTTGGCACAAAAATAAGGTATGTCATTTATAACGGTAGCCTTACTAGAAACCGGTGCCTAGAGATACTGGAAAATACGCTTCCTGATTTATTAGATAATATTCCTTTGGCACAATTACAAAATATTGTTGTTCAGTAAGATGGTGCTCCCGCTCATAATGCACGGACTGTTAGTACCTTTTTAGAAAATGAATTTCCAGGTCACTGGATTGGTACAAATGGGGCTGTAAGATGGCCGCCTAGGCCGTCAGATTTGTCGGTCCTAGACTTTTTTCTATGGGGATATGCAGAAGGCATCATCTACCAAAGGTAACACCACACGATCGAAGATCGACAAAACGTCACAAGAAGACCCTTTAGATATTTACAAGTTCGCCAAATGATTATTCTTAACGCACTAAGTATAATAAGAAAGATGTGTGAAATGTGTATAAGGTATAATGGAGAACATTTCGAACAGTATCTGTAATTTCTAATTTAATCAATAGTAAATATTTGACAGAATACAATTTTATTGTCAACGTTAGAAAAATAATTAAATTATCGTCATACGTATATATTTTTAGTTTATAATATGTGTTTTTAGTAGATTAGATCTTAAATGTTTGGGTGTTTCCCTAGCGTAAAAATGAAATAGTATGAATATTTGTTAACTGATTTATTGTTTAATAATTATATTATAACAAACTTTGGTACAGATAAGTCAGATTTAGAAAATTAACACACAATTTTCATGGCCTACTAGAAAAACAGATTAAAATGTCTTTAAATTGACTTAATTGTCGATACTGGATTAAAATAAATATCAAGTGTTCATCATCAAAATGAGCGGAAACCAAATACTAAAAAATATACAAGGTATCCCATTTAAAAAAACCCAACTTTAGTCTATACCTCAAAAACGATAGTAGCTAACGCCATCGAGATACGAGGGGTACCTAAAAACGCAAAATTTTCAATTTCACCCTGTATCTAAAAAACGAAGAGGGCTAGGAAAAATTTGTTTGTGGCTTCTTTGGTTTCACAAAAAAGTAGCAGAGTGCTGCGAAAATCGCATCTCTCTATCTTCAGTAATAAGGGAGATACCCCTCAAAACCATCGAAATTCGGATACCCTGTACACTCGTCGCTCCAAAGGATATTGTAAAGAAAGTTTTCTGTTGATTCCTTAAGGATAGACATATCCGCAATAAAATTGAGACGTCGCTAATAATTTTCTGGGACGTAGCTCTTGAATTAGAATAATCTTATAATCATAGAACTTGTTGTTTTTTAATATGCTTCTGATTGAACTTGAAGATACATTTGTCGTTTGACTTATGAGTGAGGATTTTCATTTACACTATTTAGAACATTTTGAATATTGCCTTGGTTTCTTACGGCCCTGATTCTGTCTTTTTTAGGTTAAGTAAAAGAACCATATAATCGTAAATTTTGTAATGTTGCCTCAAAAGTTTCGTGATCTGGACAACGTCTGTGTGGAAACCTTTCGGAAAAAACTTTGCAAGCCATTTGCAAATTTCGATTACATTCTCCACAAATAACTAAACATTCAGTCGTTTCTACGTTTGTAAATTGGACCATTGCTAAATTTCAAAATTAATTAGAACTCTAAAACTTTGGCACAAAAATCGATGGTAAAACGTCATAAAATTGTATACAAACTTGACAAGCCTAGACAAATTCATGGCCAAGTACAAAGATCTTTTATTAAACACAACTTAGGGAACTTAATATATTAAGATATAATTAAGTTTTAAGTTTAACTTTAATTTAGTCATAAAAATTATTACAACACAGTTGGCCATTACTTGATGGATATCGAGTTTCAAAAAAAAAGTTTCCACTCAATTTATTCTGAAAACATAATAATTGTTTGAACAACATTGTGGCTTCTTTAAATGAAAAATCTTTAAAATTTAAAATATTTTATGAATTAAGTTTAGAATAATCTACTAAGGTTAAGAAATCGAATTAAATTTTAGTATTTTTACGTAGAGAAAAAAATTGATTAATTTTCATTCAATTATTTTTTATTTAGCTTATGCCGCAATAATTAAAACTATTGTTATCACTAACTAAAATATTCAATTTATCAGAATATCTGTTATTGTTTCTATGCTAAAATAATTAATCTAAGCAAAATTATGTTCAAAGCAATTTAAAGTTGTTAGGTAAAAACGGTTTTTTAATCTTTTCACGAAAGTGACGATTGTTGTCATAACTCAAATTAAAGCTTTTTTCAGTCTCTTTCAGACAAATTTCTAAAATGTAGTGTACAGGATGAGGTAAAAAATATTCGTATATATATATATATATATATATATATATATATATATATATATATATATATATATATATAGTATGTTTTCATTCCACGTACACCAACGTCGTAACAAGAAAATGATCCTTGTTTGGACCATGTTCTGCATCACAGCAGACACAATGATCCATTCCAGTCAAACGACGATCGCGATTTCACTCTTATTAGAGCTCATCAGGCCGCCATAGACTAGCGAGCCCCGTATAGGGCAAAGGCACAAAATGGAATCACAAAAACAACTACTCCGCTGGCTAATACCACGACCGGCATTGAATTACATTGTGACTCCTGGCTTTCGTTGGAAGCATTAAATGATAGTATGTTTTCATTCCACGTACACCAACGTCGTAACAAGAAAATGATCCTTGTTTGGAACATGTTCTGCATCACAGCAGACACAGTGATCCATTTTAGTCAAACGACGATCGCGATTTCGCTCTTATTAGAGCTCATCAGGACGCCATAGACTAGTGAGCCTCGTGTAGGGCAAAGGCACAAAATGGAATCACAAAAACAACTACTCCGCTGGCTAATACCACGACCGGCATTGAATTACATTGTGACTCCTGGCTTTCGTTGGCAGCATTAAATGATAAATATGTTTTTATTCCACGTACACCAACGTCCACCATCATATACATATATATATATATATATATATATATATATATATATATATATATATATATATTCCTTAAGTCGTAGTTGTAGGTAGTTAAATAAATTGTATAATTTTTATACGATATTCTCAATTTACTTACAAATATTCTTATGCTTGAACTCATTAGTTAATTGGTTGTTGTAACTCTTTAATGGGTTAAAAATACATAAATAAATAAATAATTAACAGTATCTGTAAAACGCCACGATTCGATGAAGCTTTAGTAACTTCCTTGTGATGTTTCAATCATACATCAGGCGAATTGTCCGTTGGACAGAGACATGTTAAAGATTGAAGGAGAGGATGCCCCTTATTATGCGAGTAATACTCCAGGTTCGGTTTGATTTGAGAAATGCAAAGGTATACAAGGAAACCCAATTTCTTCTCAGCTGCTGTGTCAACTGAGGTGATGTGATGGTACCAGCAAAGATCTTTATAAAAAGTGATACCAATAAGGCTAAAATAGTCTTGGGTTTTCAAACATTTGAATATTTATTTGATTGGTGTGGGTATTGGAAAACAATTTGTTGAATAGTAAACATGATTGTGTCTAAGTGGCATTAAACTGCTCTCTATTCTACGGTTTTGAAAAGGTTTTCGGTTAGGCATTAAGTTATTACTCTACGTTCATCGCTAATTTCAGTGTTTGAAACAGATTTACGAAATTGTATATTGAAAGTGGAGTGTAGTATCATCAGCATAGCAGTGAATAGAATTGCTGATAGAAGAAACCAGATCATTGATGCGTAGGAGGAATAAGTAAGTTGCCAACACAACCCTGTGGAATGGCTGCAATGATTTTGTGAAACTGAGATAAATAGTCATGAAATGCTATAGAAATACTTCTGCTGGAAAAAAAAATACCAATCAAAATACAAAGTTTTGGAGGAATACGTGGTCCTTTGATGGATGAAGCTGTTTTGACTGTCATCGATAGGTTTATACCTTTAAAGATAATTTAAAAGATCAGTATTGAAATACTTCTTCTTTATCGTACTCATAGTTGGAGGTAGGGTATGGGTCTGTAGTTAAAGGAAGGAGTTTTGGATTCCTCATTGGGAACAGGCTGCGCATGAGCTAAATTCCAGTTTTTAGTACAACTGACTTTGTCATAAGACACTTGGAATAACCTGGCAAGAAAGGGCCAGTTGTATGGCAAAGCTGGTACTGTTGGAAGAAAGAAGTGGAAAGGAGGGATGAAAATAGAATTTGTAGCAAATTGTTTTGCAAAAAGCACCCACGTCTAAAGCTTTTGCTTTAAACGTGGAGAATATTTCTTCACCAGATGTAACAGTGGAAGGGAGCTTTTCAAGAAGTTTTAATTAAATTTTTTGCAAGTGACCAAAAAGATTTGCCACCGTTATGGCAAGGAAGAACTTTGCAATTTTGAGTGTGTTAAAGGCATTTTGGCTATAAAAATTATGCGATGGTAATGATTTCGTGCCTGGTATTTTGCTTGTTGATTTAAGCTAATTAAATGTTTAAAAATCATGTGTAGAAATGTGTACTAATAATAAATTAATTAGAGCTAAGAGTAAAATATTTACTTGAATTTTTAATTTTGCACCAGAATCAAGTATGATGCCAGAATGAACTGATAATATTGTGGTACAAATACAAGGCAATAGAATGTGTGTTAAAATTTACGATCGAAAAAGTTATGAAAATGTTTACTTAGTTTACTTACTTATTTCTTCAGTCAAACCTAATTAAAAATACTTGAGGGATACAAAATATGTTTCTTGCATACTTCCTTACATGATTGTTAAACACATTACCTTCTTTTGCATGCACAATGAGTTAATAAAAATTTAAGGTGACAATTTAACTGTGGGTAAAGTGTAACATTGAAATTGCTGTTCTATATTCTATGATAACTTCCGGGATATTTTTTTCGATTTTGGGTTATAAATATTATTATTTTGATTTAGTATTCAAAATATTCCAGCTTATGAACCTGCGACATTTTTATTTGATTGTGTTTAGAAATTTGCATAACAGTTTGTAGGTTAATATTGTGCAAATTTTCTATAATGAACGAACGTCACTACCCAAAGCAATTTACTAAATCCAAATTTCTTATAATTTATATTTAAATTATGATTTAAAGGTTTGTGTAAACATAGGAGGAGCATCCGGAGAGATGGCTTTGAAATGCCGGTTAGGAAGAAAGTTTTTCTTAATTTATGAAAAATAATATAGGGGAATTATATTGGCGCTTGATAAAAATTTCATCTGCAAGAAAGCGAACGTATCACGACTTTATTATATTTTTTGGCTACTAAACAGCTCTTTTGCAGAGATTACATTTTACAATTCATTTAAAAGCCGTTATTGCAATCTACGGCAGTAAGATTTGATTTTATTAAATTAGGGAGGGTGTGGAATTTTATTTATTTCAACTAAGCCTTAATATTATCAAAATTCGTTTCATCTTCCTATAATATACGGTCTCGCTGAATAAATGAAGTAGTATATTATTAGTAAGAGATAAATACATATCTGTTTCCTATAATTAGTAGTGTTAAATTAGACAAATAAAATTAACATTCCATAAACTCTATAATAGACTTAACAAAACTAGTAAAACTCGAGTAACCAATCGTTTCAAATATTTTTTTTAACTTAACATAGTACTAGCGAATTTGGCATTATAAATTATTGGCCATATAAAATTTCGCAAATCAAGCTTTAGACCTTTTTTTCATATGTTATAAATATTAAAAAATCATAGACACGCCTTAAGTATTCTATATATTCTAAAAAATTCTTCTAATTCTAAAATTAAGAATATATATATATATATATATATATATATATATATATATATATATATATATATAATAATTTTTTTTTACCTAAAGTTTTGTAAATTTGACGTGAAATGATTTCTGCCTTAGATAAGTAATAAAAAAAATGTATATTTCCTCTTTGTGGTTAATAATGACATATTTCATATAATGTTAGTCCATGATTCTAACCACTTGTTTCACGTTTTTATTCATTTTTTTAGTGTACACAAGATCATTGATGAAAGCTAAAAAATAGCCGAAACGTTTGAATTTATAAAAAAAACAAGGATATGAAATAATTTTGTTTCATTCCTTGTATGAACCTCATCCCAAGAAATTTGTTTTTCAAAAAAAAAAAAAAAAAATATATATATATATATATATATATATATATATATATATATATATATATATATATATATATATATATATATATATATATATATATATATATATATATATATATATATAAACCCCTGGTGAGCTAGCGAAAACAAAGAAGGTGAAATTAAAATTTATTTAAGAGCATAGCGGTGTTGACGGCAACGAGAAGGCGAAGGAGTTCGTTAATGATTGATCAACCCCACAGTTTTTCGCAAGGGGCTAGGAAAGGGGCAAAGAAATACTGGTCAAGTACGAACTACTTCAGACAGGCAAAAAAAATGCCTTCAAAAGCATGTAAATTGAAGGCAGCTTAGATGAAATCAAAGAGCCGATCGGCTGTTGGGGACCTAATTGTTAGTCTGATACGCCACTGTAAAATCAACAGAAATACGTATCTGCTAGGATGCTCAATCGCTCAATCTGCTTCGTACATTTTTATTGTGACGTGTGATGGCAATTTTAAAGTCAGATAAAATAGCAACTACGTAAAGTACATATTCTTTCTTTTACGAACAGAACTCTTATTATCGGTCATTATTATAAGTATGTATACGATAAGTTTATAAGTATCGAAAACGTGGATGAATCTCGAACCGAAAATTCGCATTTTTCATAATTCCCAGGCACCCGATTTCTTTTTTTAAAAGATCATTTATTTTTATGGTAAGTAAAATATATAACGGATTACCTGTGATTTTCCGTAATTAATATTAACCTTAAAAGGAAACTAAATACGCAACTCTTGGATATTGGTCTTCGATATGGAGAAAAAATGAGTAAATTTCCTTTACCCGGAACTTCCTTCTTACGAAGTTAACATGTTAAGAAGTACATAGTTTAATCGATATGAAGAACGTCTATTATGACACATAAAAAAACTCAAAATACTTTTATTTTTATAGTCCTCACATATTTGTATGAAAAAGTATCGAAAATATATGTTTTTTCTTTATAATTATAAACGAAATAATGCATACCCCTTAAAAGTTAACAAATCCACATTCAAATAATGTACAATCCTGTGCCCATTCCTTATTATTAAACAAAATAAATATTAAGTTGTGTATTAATTATAAAGATTTAGTTAAGTTGTTATTAGAGTATGTGTTTTTAACGAAAGATAGTCAACACACGAGAAAAGTAATATACATTCAAATGTTAATTTGCCATCAATATTCAAAGCAATAGAATATTATCATTTTCAATTTACATAACAAAATGTAAACATGTTTACATTTTACAATTATTATAACTAGTAAATTATTATTGAGAAACCAAACTAAGCAAAAATGTCGGGGCAGTGTTCTTTTCTTTCCCTTTGTTTATAATAAGGTTGCAATAAAAAATTATATATATTTTTAATATTTGGTATGCCGCCAGATTGTCCAATTTATTGGAGTCAATTTGCCGAAAATTTTCGTGAAAAGGGAGTTTTTTGGAATAATCACGTTGATAATATTACAAAGGAAAGTAATTCTGAGTTTTTCCATGCCAACGACCGGAACTCAAATTTTTTTCGTCTTTTGTAGAAAAATGGCAACAAAAAAAAACAAAAGATTTATTTCTAATATTCCCCCATGTTAAATTAAAATATATAACCTATAAAACAATAAAAACCCAACAAAATAGTTCTGGTGGTCACTAGTGGCTACTCGTGACACTAGAGGTTACAGGCTGCATGCAGTTTATGCCGAAAATAAAATATAATATATAACTGACCTAATTTAAGTAACTCACCTGTCGACGTTACTAAGGATCATTCATTATACAATATGCCTCAGAATATTTAAACTCAACATAAAATTAAAAAAAAGAACACTGTTCGTAATTGACTGCACTCCACATAATAAGATCCATGATAAACGAATAATTTTTAAATTTGTTTTAAAACCTTAATCAGTGCACCTTTTTTTGCTTCGCGGCAAATTGGTCAGTGATTCTTTCATTCAAATCAGAAATATACCGAAAAAGTTTCTGCATTAAGCATATCATGTCACAAGATACTCCTTAGAAATGTCTTTATCCGTTTCTACAGTCAGAATAGTAACAAGTACTTATAACAATTTAATTGTGAAACGGTTAAGCCAAATAACAAATTATAACAAAACAAACAATCTTCGTATTGAGCCCGCCTCGTATTTTGGGATATTAGAACCAAATAGCAAAATACGGCATACCCCTGTACAGACTAACCACTACCGGTAAGTTTCTTTACAGCTCCACATTTGGTAGAAAGCTTGTCGTTTATTGGTTGCTTCAAGGTCACAACGCATAAGTAAGTAATATCTGTGGAAATTGTCGAAAGACAAATTTACGAGAGAACGTGGATAATACATTATACATTTTCACAGGGTAGCTAATGTATTATGTGCTAAGCTAAATCTGAAATAAAATTATAGTTTTTCGAAATTTGTATAAGTATACCAAAACAGACCAAATTAAATATTTTATTTTTCTAAAGGTAGGTGTTTGTTCTCTTCAACATAGCACTAAAAATATTTTTTCCAAAAAGAAATTTTAATTAAAAGAATACAAATTTTAACAATTTTTTTATGTTTTAAATATCTATTTTATATGTAGTAAAAAAGCGACCATGTTTAAAAGGATTTAAGTAATCTCAAATGTTAATTTTTAAATAAAATTTATTTTTATTTATTTTGTTTTTAAATAATATTTTTTAATATAGAGCCAGTGGCTGACTGTGCGTTTCTGGTGTACTGGCGGCGTCTGGTAGCCGAAAGGTTTGGTGGCTGTTATGCTGGCGACTGAATGGCTTTAAGATCTGTTCCTCTCGAAGTTTCTTAGTGTTGCTTCTCTAGGGCTGGGATGGCGGCGTCTAAATGGCCTTAATATTTGTTATTCTAGGAGCTTTGTATTGCTTCTCGAAGAGTTGGTTTATTGTGGGCTCGAAAGACTATGAGTAATAGAGATGGTAATTCCCTAATCTTCTCCGGTTAAGGGTTTTCCCTTAGGTTGTAATTAGGCAGCAAGACCTTAAATTAGACCGTGCTATCGTAGATTTAAATGAGAACAAAACACTTATCGAATTGATACTGATTTATTTGAAATTTCTCACAACTATATACAAAACAAAGCAACAATAATTGTTAACAACATTTTACAGTTGAGTGAGGACAATGCTATCTAAACGTGCTAGGTCAATATTTTATTAAAAATATTGTTGTGATTCTTAATAACGTAATATAAAGTTAATTTCACGCCAAGGATAGTTTGTTCTAATTTAAATCTTGTATATAATTTTTAAAAAGGAAATATTAAATGCATTTTTATGACAAAATATATAAAATATGTTCGTTACTAAAAATGTTCGTTAGACACATTTCCCACTTATAAAACCCAAAAAAGGTTAACTCGTCTTTTTTTGTTTAAGAAAAAGCTTTTGTAACTATATGGGTTTCCTGTTGAGCAGAATCCCTTTTTGCTCTACACACAATTATAAAAACAAATGATTAAACCATAAAAAAATCTTTTTTTTTATTTTCTTTTATTAAGAAATTAAATAGAATTTCTTATTTAGAAAATAATTTTTTAGTTTAAAAAGTATAAAAAAACCTACATTTTAAAAAATAAAACATTTAATCTAGTCAGGTTGCACAAAAACTAAATAATAAAATTTGGTATGCTTACTAGTGAGCACTAGAAGTATTTTTGCGAATTTTTATCCGAATTCATTAACCATAAAAAAATTATGAATACAATTCAAAAAATTTTTATATTATGTGATTTCTGTTGTTTTGTAAGTTATTCACTGTTATCTATTGGGCAGTTTTATTCCAAATTTAAAAACGAATAAATTATTTTATTTTTGTTGGACCATGCTTTGCCCAATTGTCAGAAAGACCATGGCTGTGCAATGAGAAAACTCAAGATTCCCTTACTTTGTGAGTCCATTAATCAAGCAACGTTCATACAAAATCCCATCAACATGTTTATTTTTAAAAAATCCGAGGTCAAGAGTTGACCCTTTTCAACGAAAGTTTCAGGTATATTGATTTCATTTTCAATCATAGAGAACATTTTTACGTTATGTTGCATTTAGTTTTATGTTACATACTTTCGCTACTTTTGATCTGTAAAGAACAAATTTATAAGACGTTCGCCAAATCGCATTTGGCATTTTCAATCTTTCTGTTCCGCGTTCGAGTAGGGACGGATATATACACAAAAGGTAACATGATAAACAAGAGTATATATAAAAATCTAAAAGATATAAATTGAATTACACAACGTTTTTAAAAAATATATTAAAGCTTAAAACTAATTTAATGGAGCTAAAACATTATATCTAATCACGCATTATCTCTGTTATTTCAGACTAAAGTTGCATACAAATGAAAACTATAAAAATTACAAAAAGATACTTTCCCTAATTCTTTCCCTTTTTTTTCTACAGCTCGGTTAACTACTATTTAGTATAGTCAAAAGCAGTGTTATCGTGCGGGTCATACGATTTATCAACGACAAACTTTTTAAGTTTGTTTTTCTTTTATTACGTGTAATCGTATCCTCCGCATAAAATCCGGAAGATGAATTAGATAGACCTACGATATTTTCATATGAAAAAAGAGGATAAACATATAAATACCAGCAGTTGCAAAAATCTTTGAGCGATGTCACTTGAAAGTCAGATTGACAAGTCACTGACAAAATGCGTAATAGAAAACAATTTTCGGGTTTTTTTTGCATCCACAAGCGAATAAAATGGTATTAAATCTAAATAAAATATTACGAAAATGACTGTGCAGAAAATTGTGCATGAAAAAAAGCATAATTTACTACCGAAGAAGATTAAGAAATGTACACGAAAAAAAGCCAAAGACAGAAGACTTAAGTGACAACGTAAAAATGGATGTTCGTAATGCAATTTACGATTTATACACATCAAGAACTAATATAACCCTTCAAGTTTTAAAAGAAGCTTTAAAAAATCGAGGCATATTGGAAATTGGGCTAAAATCGTTGTCAGAATTAATAAAAATGTTGAGTTTTCGATATAAAAAGGACTGTAATCGAAGATTTTTATGCGAGTTGCCACATATAGCAAGTCAGCGTATCCAGTTTTTAAAGAAATACACGGTAAATGTTAATTCAAAATTTAGAAAAGTGGTATTTTTAGACGAGAGTTGGGATATTTTCTAATGGAAGTGGTTCGAAATCTTGGCAGGACGAGTCTGTAAAAAGTGTCAAAAGAAAAAAGGGATGTGGGACGGGAAAACGGTTCATCATTTTGCATACAGGTTCTTTAACAGAATTTCTCCCAGGTGCATGTTTACTGTTTTCTTTAACATCCAAAAGTATGGACTACCATGTTAAAAGTGGTTAAAAGAACAACTGTTTCCAAATTTAGATGCTCCATCTTTATTCATTCTGGACAATGCATCTTATCAGTCAAGAATCTTAAATAAACAACCTACTTCATCCTGGAAGAAAAGTGATATTTATGACTGGCTAATAAAACAAAAACAAAATCCTTTACCCAATATGCTGAAACTAGAACTTCTTTTAATAACAAAATCTATTAAAAAACCAACAATACATGCCGTAGATGAAATATTACGGGAAAATGAATATGAGGTTTTACAACTGCCGCCATACCATTGCTAGTTTAACGCAATAGAATTAATATGGGCTGGGGCAAAATCATATTACGAAAAACAAGTGAAACATCAGATGAAGTTCAAATTGTTTCGCAAAATTCATTAAATTATATTATGCAGGAGTACTGGAAGAAATCTGTAGAACATACAGAGAAATTAATATGGGATTGGTGGAATCGAGAACGAGTTCTAGATGTCGAAATAACACCAATGATCTTTGCGCCATTTGAGGACGCCTCAGAAGATGAGGACTTTTTAAGCGATGATATTTTTTAGTCTATAATATTAAAAAGTTTCTGAAGGATTGTATTAGTCTTTGACGTGTATAAATCATAAATTGCATTATGAATATCCATTTTTGGATTGTAACTTAAGTCTTTTGCCTTTGGATTTTTTCGTGTACATTTCTTAATCTTCTAAATTGTGTTTTTTTTTCGTGAACAAGTTTCTGTAAATTCCTTATACCGATTCTCAGAACTTTTGTCACTGGCTCCTGGATATTAGCTAGTGAATTTTAATTTAAAAATTTTTTTATTAGATTTGACACCATTTTTTTGCTTACTTTTTTAGTACATTTGTAATTTTGTAGGCAATAAATAAATAATTATAGAATACTTGTTCCAATTTTAAAGCGTGTTTAAAATAAGAAAATTTTTTTATTAATTATAAGACAAAATTTGATATATAAAAATCGGTAAAATCGCTTTACCAGAAACTCGGGGTTATCGAAAAATACAGGCTATATATATATATATATATATATATATATATATATATATATATATATATATATATATATATATATATATATATATATTATTGGACTTCTTTCTTGGGTATAGGTTTATTTGTAAAATCAAACAGTGGGATTAATTTGACGTTTCGCCTATCGTAGTAGGCTTTCTCAAAAATTGCTCATTCCTTTATTTTTTTTTTTTTTGTGTATAAGGCTTTCCTTTCCTATCTACAATTCATTTAAAAAACATTTAGTGATCTAATTATCACAAGACATTTAAAATTTTTTCTAAAACTAATTTAAAACTTTATACAATTGACAAATAATTATTACAAAATTAATAAAATAAGATTACATACCTCGAAAAATGCATGTTGTTATTTATTTATATTTGATGATAGGTAGTTAGTTAGCCAGGCAACTCATGGCACAGTTTTAGGTAAAAAGGTGTTCTTATCGTAGTACGTTTTTTTGAGGAATTTAAAGATAATTTTTTTTGGCTATTTTTTAATTTAAACCTTAGAG